>OY821518.1:217995358-218704667 GCA_963682025.1 Cordilura impudica | reverse complement strand
ATCGATCCAAAATCTTTTCGACAAGCAGACACTACGTGTTAATATAAAGGAAGTAAAAATTCACCAGCATCTAAAGCAACTAATGCTAAAATACCTAGTTGTCAATAAAAAAAAACAATGTAAATTTAGAAAAAAAAATTTATGTATTAATTTATTTAAAGAGAAAAACTCAAAAATAACGTTGGATGTTGTATTTTTTGTGTATAATATTTACATATACATACATACACATTAGGGTGACAATGAAAAATCAACTTTGGATTTTTGATGATAAATGTGAAGATTCTTTTGCCACTTGGTCTAAAACTTACTTGCTGAAAATTTGAGCCAAATCGGATAACTCTATCCCGTGCACCTTTGAGGTCAAAGTTAAAATTTTGGGAAATATAGTGTATTCGCCTATATTGGAGCTAAAAAAATAGCTTTTCGATATGAATTACACCCAAATCCAATAGGATTAATGTGCCACATAGTGTTGAAGTTGCATGCTGAAAATATTAGCCGAATCGGGTAACTCTGTGCCGTGCACCTTTGAGGTCAAAATTCAAATTTTGGGAAATTCTGTATATTTAACTATAATTGATCTAAAAATATCGTTTTTTAAGTATATTCATTTAAATTGTTCAGAAACTGGATGTTTTAGATATTTTTAAAAGTATTGTGAAATATTATGAGTAAATTTAACCCCTTTTTGCTACGGGGGTCAAAACGACCAAATTTCTTAGCTTTAAATACAACATTTAAAAAAGGTGATATACTAATCTTGAAAAACGAAAAATATTTTTAATAGAAATATTAACCCTTTTTAGCTACTAGGGTCAAAACTACCCATTTGAAATATTTTGTTTTCATTACGAAATAAAAATATATATGAACCGCCATGTATGTAACCTGTTAGTGCAGACCTCAACCCCTGTAAAACATGATTTTTATCAGTTGGTGTAGATACAAACCGATAATATTTAAATTTAACGGATTTAAAACAAAAAAGTCAAGGCATACTAGATCTATTTATTTTTTTTTTTTGCAAGAAATTACAAATAATTGCTAAGCTTTATTATTTAAATCAGTTTGAGGCGTTAAACGCTCGAGTTGACAGTGCAAAGTGGTATTTTGTCAAAAAAAATTTTTTAAACAATGCCTTTATTAAGAGATAAAATTTATCTCATCGGTTTTGAAAAAAGTCAATTAACTAGGAGTAAACTTCCATCAATAGGGGATTGTCTCAGAGTTATGTTTTATAATTTAAGAACTGTGAAATTAAAAATTAAAGACAGTGTACGACTGGTGGTAAAGGAGTGTTTAACTTTTTGGGAAAAAGCTGGGATTCCTATTATGTCAATTCAAAATGCAGAGAAGAAATTAACTCGCTTGTACGAGGAGTGGAGGGAAATGAATAGACGGAAAAGCAGAACATCCGAAATTTATAAGAAAAAGAGAGAAGCATGGAAAGATGCACTCGATGATTTGTTTGACATCGCACATCCCGATGCACTTAAGTTAATGAAAATCGGGGAGGATAAATTGTTTTTGTTGAAACAGAGAGAAAAAGGACGAGAAGGTTGCATGGTGGGAGTTGATGCAAACTTAAAGAAAACTGAAGAAAGACGTGAAACCCGGAAGCAGCGGGAAGAAACTAAAAGAAAAATGTATCAACAGCCTCCTTCAACATCAAAAGGTAATTTTTATAGTAATTACCTATTTTTTTATAAATCTGTGAAACTTTTACAAACCCAGCAAAGCCTTAAATTACCCTGCATTGGGTTTAATATACTAAAATCATTATTTCCACCTAAAATATTTAAAAAATTGTTGATTTTTTTTATAATCATATAAAAAAAATTATAGGATTTACTACATATGTAAGAAGTTCAGATGAGTCTGAAAACGGTGAATCTACGGAAGCTAATGATCATATAATAGACCCAATGTCCACGAGTTGTCCTGATACTTTGAATATTTCACAAAAACAAAATACCTTAAACACAAAAAGGCCATCTAAAGAAATTTTAACGCCCAGACTTGCTGCAGTTTTAGATAAATTAAAATTAAGCTCTAGAGATACTGTTCACATGCTTATTGCAGTTTTGGATGCAGTTGGATTAAACTCATCAGAGTATTTTATTAACCGCACGTCTATTCATCAGCAAAGGGATGCATTCAGAAAAGCAAATAGTACTCGAATCGGGTTAAAACTTCAATCCAATACTCAGCCTCTAACGATACACTGGGATACAAAACTGTTATCTGGCATATCAGGAAAAAAACAAAGACCGACTGTCAATAATTGCAACCGCTCCCGACTTTGATCAAATAATTAATATTCCTGATATACCGGCTGGAACTGGCGTTGAAATAGCATCTGCAGTATATGATTCATTAGAAGAGTATCAAGTTTTGGATAGAATCGAGGCATTTGTCTTTGACACAACTGCCTCAAACACTGGCAAATTTAAAGGGGCCTGCAATATATTAGAAAAAAATACGTAGAGACATTTTGTTCCTAGGATGCAGACACCATGTGTTTGAAATAATTTTAGCAGCTGTTTTTAATGAAACAAAAATTTGTTCTTCGATTGGCCCAGAAGTCAGCTTATTTAAAAAATTCAAAAAACAATGGTCGAACGTAAAAAAGGATAAGTATATGACGGGATTAGCAATACCTCGAATAAAAAAAATAGTAGGTTATGATTGCGCTAAAATTTTAGATTTTGCAATTATAAAAGTTAAAGAGGACTTTCCACGAAATGACTACAAAGAGTTCCTGGAATTGATTATCATATTTCTGGGTGGAAGTCCTCCTAGTGGCATAACTTTTTTTAAACCCAGTGCTCTTCATTTAGCTAGATGGATGGCTAAGGGAATATATTGCCTTAAGATATTGATGTTTCGCAATCAATTCCCAGAAATCACAGAATTGGAAATAAATGGTCTAGTTGAAGTTGCAGGTTTTGTTATAAAGTGCTGTGCATTTTTCTGGTTCAATTCAGATAAAGCGGAGCAAGCTCCCTTAAACGACATATTATTTTTGAGAAATTTAGAAGATTATAAAAAAATAAATGCACAAATTGCTGATAGAGCCATAACAAATTTTATTAATCATCTATATTACCTTAATGAAGAATGCGTAGCATTCAGTTTATTCGATGATAGAATATACTTTGAAACAAAAAAAATGGCTAAAAAAAATTTTACTTTTATGGAAGAAGAAAACCTTGAGGAAGAAGAAATTTTGAAAAAGTTTTTAATTAAAAAAGAAAATCTTAATACTTTCTTCGCTAAAGATAATTCATCAATTTTGATTGAACTTGTATCCAAAAATACGAAAAGTGTTTTGAAGAGATTCCAAATTTCAATGGATTTTTTACAAAAAGACCCAAGAAAGATTGTGAAGATTATAGAAAAGGAAAATTTAGTATTCAAAAACTAAAGGTTGTTAATGACTGCGCCGAACGAGGTATTAAGCTTGTTGAAGATTATCATGAGAAGATCACAAAAGATGAACAGCAGCGACAATATTTATTCAAAGTAAGTTATATTTAAATTTAACTAATTTACATTTAAATAATTATTGTGTTTCTTTTTAGGTTGTTCAAAACTATCGACAACAATGTACGAATCATGCGAATTTAAATAATTTAAGAAATGATTACATTTAATCAAACTTGCCGAAAAAGACCTTTCAAGTTGCTTTACTTTTTATATTAAAAACATATTTTTATTCCAATTAAAATATACTGCTTTTACGAAAAACATTCACATAAATATATATTTTTAAATATTGGTTTTAAAATTTCAGTTTTTCGTTTTTAAAAATAATATTTTACACTTTTTTTTAAATATTGGATTTATAGCTAATTTAAGCAAATGTGTAGTTTTGACCCCCGTAGCAAAAAAGGGTTAAATTTACTCATAATATTTCAGAATACTTTTAAAAATATCTAAAACATCCAGTTTATGAACAATTTAAATGAATATACTTAAAAAAAAACGAAATTTTTAGATCAATTATAGTTAAATATACCGAATTTCCCAAAATTTGAACTTTGAACTCAAAGGTGCAGGGCACAGAGTTACCTGATTCGGCTAATATTTTCAGCATGTAAGTTAAACACTATGTGGCAGATTAATCCCATTGGATTTGGGTATAATTCATATCGAAAAGCTATTTTTTTTAGCTCCAATATAGGCGAATACACTATATTTCCCAAAATTTGAACTTTGACCTCAAAGGTGCACGGGATAGAGTTATCCGATTTGGCTCAAATTTTCAGCAAGTAAGTTTTAGACCAAAAGGCAAAAGAATCTTTACATTAAAATTCTGGAAAAAAAATTTTCCCATATATTTCATTGTCGCCCTAATACACATATTAAATAATACAAATAATATATATATATATTCTATTTATGTATATCCATAATAACTGCATGTTAGAAATAAATCGGTATATTATTTTATTTACATAAATTTCTGCAATATTTTGTTGTGGGGAAAATGCATTTCTTTTGCATTAACAGAGTGTCACTTCAATTTGCTCAGCGTGACTATGCCACAGTAGATGGCGCCACAATTTTTATTCTAATTAGCTTTGCAATACATAGTTATTTCTATTTTAATATGAATGTCAATATTTTCAACTAGATATCTTACAGAAAATTGTTAAGAGTTTACACGGGCTGGTCTTTTAATTCATACGTTTTTTCATTATTCTTTTACAAATATGAACATAAGTTTGGCATATTAACTTTTTATTGTCTTTAGAAAATAGAGTTACCGAGTTATCAATGAGTTTTTTGCTTTCAAAAAAGTTCTATATAGTTATATAGAAATATTATTCTGCTTTACCTACAAAATATCTGATTGCGATTACATCTAATTTTTAAAAATTGTTTATAATTACTAAAGCATTATTATTCACATAAATACAAAATTGCACTTTTTAAATTTTCCATTCAAATTTTAGAAAATATCAATTCTAAAAACTGGAATTAAAATTTCCAATTATAAATTAGAAAATATTAACTGAATTTCAGAAAATCATATCAAAACGTCGGAAATAATAATTTTAAATTTAGAAGACATCAATTGCATCTTTAATATATAAATTTTATTCGTTAAACACAAATTGAAATTCCACAGAAAACACCAAAGATGTTTACATTTAAAAAATGTTTAAATTTAAAAAAAATATTGGCATTGGCATAATAGCTTTTCAGTAACTTCTTTTAGCGATAGTCGAATTGTTAAAAAAAGAAAATAGCAAAATTACCAGTAAAATTTTTAAACGCTATTCGCTATTGTTAAAGTCAGCTGTTGTTGTCATCTAAACGACAACCATTTTTGTGTTGTTTATTCAATCGATAAAAACTTGAATTTTTAGGTTGAAAAGTCGTCATACATAAATAAAAATCATAAAATAGTGAAAATATTTTGCTTTTATTAAAAAACTTTTTTATATAAATAAAAAAATTGAATAGCATATTCAATTCATTATTTCATTTTCAAATAAATAAACAGAAATATTAGAAATATTATTAAAAAAATTAAGATATTAAACATAAACATAAAATCATCCTGTCAAACACGAAGTAATTTGTTTTTTTCTATTCTTCTTTGTGTTTTTCGTTTATTTTGACAGAGATGCCACTCGTTTACAATTTAAATAAATAGAAAACAAGTAAGAAAATTATAGTCGGTCTAGACCGACTATACGATACCCTATACCATGCGTTTAGAAACCCTATCTCTTAGGCCCAACTAACTGGACATAGAAAATAAGCAAAAACCAAATTTGTGTGGGATTTTTATTAATTTTTTTGGCTGCAGATATTAAAAAGTTCATATCGGATGCTACATCTATATAGGGACTAGGTCCAAAAATGGACCGATCCTGATCATGTTTGGTAAAGTCTCTTGTATTTTGCAAAAATATATACAAACAAAATTTGAGAAGAATCAGTGCAATATTTTTGTTTTTTAATAGATTTAAGTGAAGATCGGGAAGCAGCTCTGTATGGGGTCAAAGGGATCATTTTTGGACTACTCATTAATGGATGTAATGAACGCATACAAATCCAATTTGAGTAAGATCTATATGACAATTTGAATCTTATGGCAATTTATGTCGATTTCATATGGGTAATTTGTATGGGGGCTAGGTCTGAACATGGACCGATTCTCACCAATTTCAATAGCGTTCATCCCATGGCCGATAGAAGCTTATATACCAAATTTCATCAAAACATGTTCATATTTGCGACCTGCAGTTTGATTACAAACTTTACATGGACACACAGACGGACGGACGGACGGACGGACGGACATTGTTAAATCAACTCAGAAAGTGATTCTGATTCGATCGGTATAATTAAAGATGGGTCTAGGTCAAATATTTTTGGTTGTTACAAACAGCAGCACAAAACCATTATACCCAAACCACATAGTGGTATAGGGTATAAATAGAGATGTCGACTGTCATTAAGATGTCTCTACTCTATTTTGCGATTGTCGGATCATTGAAATTTACAGAATCGGACTACAGAAAACATTGATTTAAATTCAATGAATTTTAGAAAACCTCAAATGATATTTAAGAATTGCGAACACAAAAATTGTTACATAAATAAACGCAATTTGATGAGAATGTTATTTATATATTATTTTTCACAATTTTTTTTGGATGAAAATTTGAAGTTTTTCAGAAAATAAAGATAACACATTATTTTATTTAAAATGTTTGGGACATTTGGTTTTTTGCGTTTGGCATCCCTAATTTGATTATTTATTATTATTATAAATTTATTCTCTATGGCAATATTTTAATAAAAAAGTTGAGAGAGCTTTTTTTTTGGTTATTATTTTGTTACTCCATCCGACCTATATGGCCGCAATAAAGAAATATTTGGCCAGTTAAAAGAAACTATACAGCCATCTCCAATTAGCACGATTTAATGCATGAAGCCACCCTACGCAACCATTACCTTTGCAATGGAGGTTAGGGCGAGCTATTTAATTAGAAAAAACGCATGCATATAGGTATGTAACCTAAATGCATGCCGATCAGCAACCACAATGACCAAAAAGCAAACACCGAAATAAATCCGAAATAATGGACGAAAACCAACCCAAAGAATTTTTTGAAATAATTTGGTATTAAGTTTAACAAATTGTTTACTTTTTCCAATATTTTGTTTACATTTATTATCATTACTCAAACCGAGATGGAGGGTGTCAAAGATTCGGCACAGCCGAATTTAACACTCTTACTTGTTTTTATATTAGGCTCTTTGTATGAGTGTTTGAGCAAAAATGTTTTATTTTTCTAACTCCAAAAAATTGGGTTATGAAATAATATTTTATAGAAATGAGTTGAAAAACTGAATTTATTTGGGCGTAAAATTAATACTTGGTATATGCTTATGGACACTTGGTTGGTTCATGAAAAATAAAATTAGAATTTTTAGTACGGCACTCGGAATACATGTTAAAAATCAAGCAAAAATAATACATAATTCGTTAAAGTAGTTTTAATTAACCCATTTTGTATCAGACTACAAAAATGTTCTAATTTCTTAATGAAATTTTCATGGCTATATAGAAGTTGACCAAAAATAATCCCGACCGCTGGTATAATCAACCAATTTTCCGTGTTATGTTATGATATGAACTATAAGCTAAGTAAATATGAGACCTAAATCTGCAGATAAATAAAAGAATCGATGAGTTTAGTTATTATTTTTATTTATGTTCATTGAGAATCGAATATAAAAATGGTAGGTCAAAAAATGTATCTCAAATTCTTGTGGTCGGCCTTCAATCAATTATCCACATGTAAATTTACATTACACTTAGAAAAAGTATAGGCAGTATGTTTCTCAGACGAAGTTAACTTGGTGTTTGTTACCGATTCGGCGAATAACAACAGAGTTTTTGTTACGGAGTTCTCAATTGACTCATGAATTTCTGTTTTTCGGTAATCATGCAATGCAATTTCCATCCATTGGCACTAGCGCTGTCAATCAGTTAATCCAAAGTGATCATCACAATTTTTTGTCTCAGATAATTAGAGGCAGCATTTTCATGCAAGCAAGCCAGAATATAGTAGAACAGATACACTTTCGATGAACGCAAACACCAATATTTATAACCTAAGCGAAATGGTTTCCCCTTATAAACATCTTGCAACTATGGCGACTAAAATGTGGTACCATATTCTCATCAATTGAAAGATTTGGTTCAAAAACAGACTGCATAATTCGAGTATTCAGAAGAGCAAACAATAGTTTTTCCTTAGCAAGTTTGTCAGTTTTATTGATTTCATCGTTATTTGAAATGTGAAAGTTCGATTTCAATTTTCAGAAAATATTGAATACCACTGCTTGTTTTATGATAACGATTGCATAGTTCAGTTCTTTGGTCCAATTATTTTGGACCTTAGGAACGGAATGATAACCAGAAAATAGCAAAATCTCAACGAATCTACGCATTTTGGCAATTTTGGTCTGTAGCTAAATTGAATGTAAGTTCTTCATATTCAAGGGTCTCTGGAGGTAAGCACACAACGTTGATTATACTTTTATTACATTTCACTATCGTCATCATCACAGGAATGCTCAATTGTATCCAAAAATTCGCTTGTATTCATATATTTAATTCTCGATATTTTTTTAGATTAAGGAATAAAAATACAATCATCCAATATGAATCGTGCAACAATAATGCTGCAAAAATAGCGCGACTGTAGAGAAATGTATTAAAAATGTTTATTGACAAATATAAAATTTTTTTTTAATTAATAGCCAAACAATTCAAAAAATGGTACTAACAAATAAGACGAGGTCTCGATCAGCCATGTTCAAGCCTGACTGGCGATCAGCAAGAGTAGTTCTAGTAACTAGATTTTGTACATTGAAATTTTTTTGAACTATTTATGTAAGTAGTTAGTTTAACAATAGGCCATTTTTATTAAATACTTGTGTCCTCTCAGGGAGGGGTGTAAAAAAGTTCACTTCGGAAATCTAATACGCCGAACTTTATTATAAATTAAAAAAATAATTTAATTCCATTAATAACTAATTCTAATTATATGATGAAAAATATCAACAATTTTCTATTCAAGATCTCGACCGCTAGTACAAAATGGGTTAAGTTTTAGAAATTTATCACACATGAGAATTTAGGAGATTTCAAAATCACACAGAATTCATGAAAACGATTCACAGAATTCTATTAGACGATCGGAGAATTAAAGTGCGTGAGGTGGCTCATGCTGTAGGCATCTCAAATGCCCAGAGATTCCTACAGACATATTTTTACATGAAAAAGCTATCAACGCAAAGGGTGCTACCTCTGCTTGACCATACTTGACCATAAGCACAACCGTGTGACCAATTCAAAAAAGTATTTGGTGATATTTAACGTCATTCAAAAAAATGTTTGCGCCGTTTTTTAACCGAGGACAAAAAAGGTATCCATTTCAATACACCAGTGGTCATTGTCGGGTACCCGTACTTATATTAAAGAAGGCCAATTTGGGTCAATCAGTCAATATGGCAGGTGCGATAGATTTTTTAAATGCACGCGGTATCATTCACATTAATTATCTTCAATAGTGTAAATTATTTTTAAAGTGTATATGACTATGAACCACGAATTTCAATCATAGCTGCTGAAGAAGTTCGTAGCCTATAAATTGGGCTGCTGTTCTATCCAGCACGTTCTCCAGTTTTAGCCCCCATTCAAAAACTGCCCTTTGCTAAACATAATGACAATAAATTTTAAGAGGATGTCGTCGAAATAAATGCCTATTTTGAGGAGCTTGAGATTACCTGTTATTTGTAAGGAATAAAAATAATTAAGAACTCTGTATCTGACTAAATGTATCGATCTACAAAGATAGTATGTTGAAAATTAAAATGTTTTTTTGCTGAAAAAAAAATTTTTTTTCAAAAAGTCACTGAGTTATAGAACCGTTACTATGTCTAATGAAACATTGTGACAGTTGCTATATTATTATGAAGTAGATTTTATCTAAATGATATTTAAATCAATGGCGGCCATGAGATTTGTACCCGTTTCTATTTTAATTAAACTCCTGTTTAAATTTAAGTTTTATGTTTTTCCAATAATAAAATAGTTTTTTAATAACTATTTAAATCAATCGACAGATTCTTAAAATAACTTTGACTAACGCAATTTTTTATCTCTGTGAGTTATCTATACTTTTTATACCCTCCACACCTCAGTGGCAGAGGGTATATAGGTTTCTCATTCCGTTTGTAACGCATCGAAATAAATTCCGTAGACCCCACAAAAATATATTTTCTTGATCCTTATGACAAGGGAAGTTGATTTACCGATGACCGTCTGTCCGTCTGTCAGTCTGTCTGTGGAAATCACGATCACGCCGTCAATATCTAAGCTAGACCGTTCATTTTTATATAAAATCGTTTATTAACATCCCAAAGGAGTTGCTATTTAAAGTCGTTAAAATCGGTCAAAGAGTTCACGAGCTATGAATTAAATTTTGAAAAAAATCTTGAAAAAATAAAATTTTTCAGTGTGTTTGTTGTTTTTCTTAAGATATGTTGTATATGTTCTAATTCTTCGTATTGTTAAAGTCATTACAGTTGTGTGTATATTAATACTGCACGTGTCACATTGGCCTAAGCAAGTTTTACCACATATTTTTTATACCCTATACCACTATGTGGTTTGGGTATAATGACTTTGTGCTGCTGTTTGTAACAACCAAAAATATTTGACCTAGACCCATCTTTAATTATACCGATCGAATCAGAATCACTTTCTGAGTTGATTTAACAATGTCCGTCCGTCCGTCCGTCCGTCCGTCCGTCCGTCCTTCCGTCCGTCTGTGTGTCCATGTAAACCTTGTAATCAAATTGCAGGTCGCAAATATGAATATATTTTGATGAAATTTGGTATATAAGCTTTTATCAGCCATGGGATGAACGCTATTGAAATTGGTGAGAATCGGTCCATGTTCAGACCTAGCCCCCATACAAATTACCCCTATGAAATCGACATAAATTGTCATAAGATCCAAATTGTCATATAGATCTTACTCAAATTGGGTTTATATGCGTTCATTACATCCATTAATGAGTAGTCCAAAAATGATCCCTTTGGCCCCATATAGAGCTGCTTCCCGATTTTCACTTAAATCTATTAAAAACAAAAATATTGCACTGATTCTTCTCAAATTTTGTTTGTATATATTTTTGCAAAATACAAGAGACTTTACCAAACATGATCAGGATCGGTCCATTTGTGGACCTAGTCCCCATATAGATATAGCATCCGATATGAACTTTTTCATATCTGCAGCCAAAAAAATTAATAAAAATCCCACTCAAATTTGGTTTTTGCTTATTTTCTATGTCCAGTTAGTTGGGCCTAAGAGATAGGGTTTCTAAACGCATGGTATAGGGTATCGTATAGTCGGTCTAGACCGACTATAATTTTCTTACTTGTTTATCATTAAAATTAAATATTAAAACTTAAATATTACTAAAAATAAAAATAGAAAGTAGAAAATGGAAAATGAAAAATGAAAAATGAAAAATTAATAATTAAAAATGAAAAGTGGAAAATGGAAAATGGAAAATGAAAAATGAAAAATGAAAAATGAAAAATGAAAAATGAAAAATGAAAAATGGAAAATGGAAAATGAAAAATGAAAATTGAAAAATGGAAAATGAAAATTGAAAGTTGAAAAACTAAAAATGAAAAATGGAAAATGCAAAATGGAAAATGGAAAATGAAAAATGAAAAACGGAAAATGAAAAATGAAAAATTGAAAATGAAAATTGAAAGTTGAAAAACTAAAAATGAAAAATGGAAAATGGAAAATGAAAAATTGAAAATCGGAAATGGAAAAAGAAAAATGAAAAATAAATGGAAAATGAAAAATTAAAAATGGAACATGGAAAATGAAAAATAAAAAATGAAAAATTAAAAATGGATAATGAGAAATGGAAAATGGAACACGAAAAATGAAAAATGAAAATTGAAAATTGAAAAATGGAAAATGGAAAATAGAAAAAGGAAAAATGGAAAATGAAAAATGCAAAATGGAAAATGAAAAATGAAAAATTAAAAATGAAAAATGAAAAACGAAATATGAAAAATTAAAAATGAAAAATGAAAAATGAAAAATGAAAAATGTAAAATGAAAAATGAGAAATAAAAAATGAAAAATGAAAATGAAAAATATGAAATGAATAATGAAAAATGAAAAATTAAAATTGGAAAGTGGAAAATGGAAAATGTAAAATGAAAAATGAAAAATGAAAAATTAAAAATGAAAAATGAAAATGGAAAATGGAAAATGAAAAATGAAAAATAAAGAATGGAAAACGGAAACGGAAATGTAAAATGAAAATTGAAAAATGGAAAATGAAAAATGGAAAACGAAAAATCGAAAGTGAAAAATGGAAAATGAAAAATTAAAAATGGGAAATGGAAAATGAAAAATTTTAAATTAAAAATGAAAAATGAAAAATGAAAAATTAAAAATGGGAAATGGGAAATGAAAAATGAAAAATTAAAAATGAAAAATGAAAAATTAAAAATGGGAAATGGGAAATGAAATATGAAAAATTAAAAATGAAAAATGAAAAATGGAAAGTGGAATATGGAAAATAAAAAATGGAAAATGAAAAATGAAAATATGGAAATGAGAAATGAAAAATGGAAAATGGAATATGAAATATGAAAAATGGAAAATTGAAAATGAAAAATGGAAAATGGTAAGTGGAATATGGAAAATGAAAAATGAAAAATGAATATACAGAAATGAAAAATGAAAAATGGAAAATGTAAAATGGAAAATGAAAAATGAAATATTAAAATTTAAAAATTAAAAATGGAAAATGGAAAAGAAAAAATTAAAAATGAAAATTGAAAAATGAAAAATGGAAAATGAAAAATGAAAAATCGAAAATGGAAAATGAAAAATCAATAGTGGAAAATGGAAAATGAAAAAATGGAAAATGAGATATTAAAAATTAAAAACTAAAAATGAAACACGGAAGATGAAAATTGAAAAGTGAAAAATAGAAAATGATAAATTAAAAATGAAAATTTAACATGAAAAAGGTGGAGGGTATCAAAGTTTCGGCCCAGCCGAATTTAACACTCTTACTTGTTTAGTTTGAATAGGTGGTACATAAAACTATGTGCAAATGAAAAGGTGGCTTTTGTTGCTCGACAAATCAAAATCGCCAAGTTCGTTTCTAACTATTGAACCAATGAACACTTTACCATGGAATTTGATACAGATTTCAAAAACAAATCCAAAATTATTTTTCCAAATCCACAAACCCTTGAAGCTAAAATTAACGAGTCCCCTTTACTTTTGGGCACAGTATTATGTCAAATATCTAGTATGTGGTAGCTCATATAATACAAAATAATTTTTTTTAGATAGTCCAATTGAACTTACTTGTTAGTTGCCCAAAAAGTATTAACTTGTTTAACAAAAAGCAACTAAATGGTTATTGTAATGAGTTTGTTCTTTCATTTGTATTACTGCTTATAGTAATTTTCTATGAACACGCTATTAATGTTCTTTGTAGCCAATAGCAACAATTTTATAAACAAAAATATAGTGCATTTTCTACGTTATATTCAAATTGTGATACAACCACCTGTATACTATTTCATTTGTTGTAATTGTGTTTGTGTATTTGTATTTCGTATTGTGTCGCATATAGTTAGATGTGTTGCAACCGGTTTTTATTATCTTTTTTTTTTAACAACAACGAATATGAATGCGAAAATAATGCTATTTTGTATAATGAAACCGAAAATGTTTTGGCCCTTTCATTTTAATTTAAATAATGATGAAGATGTTGGTGATAGTGGTGATATGATCTTGGTACTACGTAATCGTTGGCTGCATAAGTTAATAAAATTTGGTTTTTAGTAGCATACTTTAAATTTAATTAAAATTTAACCGAAATTAAAAAAAAAACAAGTAAGAAAATTATAGTCGGTCTAGACCGACTATATGATACCCTATACCATGGTTTAGAGACCCTATCTTTCGGTCCAACTACTTCGATATAGAAAATAAGCATACCCCAAATTTGAGTGCGATTTTTATTAATTTTTTTGGCTGCAGATATGAAAAAGTTCATATCGGATGCTATATCTATAAAGAGACTAGGTCCAAAAATGGACCGATCCTGATCATGTTTGGTAAAGTCTCTTGTATTTTGCAAAAATATGTACAAACAAAATTTGAGGAGAATCAGTGCAATATTTTTGTTTTTTAATAGATTTAACTGAAGATCGGGAAGCAGCTCTATATGGGGTCAAAGGGATCATTTTTGGACTACTCATTAGTGGATGTAATGAACGCATACAAACCCAATTTGAGTAAGATCTATATGACAATTTGGATCTTATGGCAATTTATGTCGATTTCATATGGGTAATTTGTATGGGGGCTAGGTCTGAACATGGACCGATTCTCACCAATTTCAATAGCGTTCATCCCATGGCCGATAAAAGCTTATATACCAAATTTCATCAAAATATATTGATATTTGCAACCTGCAGTTTGATTACAAGCTTTACATGGACACACAGACGGACGGACGGACGGACATTGTTAAATCAACTCAGAAAGTGATTCTGATTCGATCGGTATAATTAAAGATGGGTCTAGGTCAAATATTTTTGGTTGTTACAAACAGCAGCACAAAGTCATTATACCCAAACCACATAGTGGTATAGGGTATAAAAAGTAAGAAAATTATAGTCGGTCTAGCCCGACTATACGATACCCGATACCATGGTTTAGAGACCCTATCTCTTCGGTCCAACTAACTGGATATAGAAAGTAAGCATAAACCAAATTTTAGTGGCATTTTTATTAATATTTTTCGCTGCAGATATGAAAAAGTTCATATCGGATACTATATTTATATGGGGACTAGATCGTAAAATGGACCGATCCTGACCATATTTGGTAGAGTCACTTATACATTAAAAAAATATATACAAACCAAATTTGAGAAAAATCTGTGCAATATTTTTATTTTTTGTAGATTTAAGTGAAGATCGGGAAGTAGCTCTATATGGGGCCTATTAATGGTTGTAATAAACACATACAAACCCAATTTGACTGAGATCTATATGCTAATTTGGAACTTATGTCAATTTATGTCGATTTCATAGAGGTCATTTGTATGGGGACTAGGTCTGAACATGGACCGATTCTCACCAATTTCAATAGCGTTCATCCCATGGCCGATGAAAGCTTATATACCAAATTTCATCAAAACATAGTCATATTTGCGACCTGTAGTTTGATTACAAAGATTGCATGGGCACACAGACGGTCGGAAGAACGGACGGACGGACGGACATTGCTATTTCGACTCAAAAGGTGATTCTGAGTCGTTCGATATAATTAAAGATGGGTCTAGGACGAATATTTTTGGTTGGTGCAAACAGCAGCAGAAAGTCATTATACCCAAACCACATAGTGGTATAGGGTATAATTATAGTCGGTCTAGACCGACTATACGATACCTATACCATGTGTTTAGAGACCCTATCTCTCAGGCCCAACTAACTGCATACAAAAAATAAGCATGAACCAAATTTGAGTGGTATTGTTATTAATTTTTTTGGCTGCAGATATGAAAAAGTTCATATCGGATGTTATATCTATATGGGGACTAGGCCCAAAAATGGACCGATCCTGACCACGTTTGGTAAGGTCTCTTGTATTTTGCAAAAATATATACAAACAAAATTTGAGAAGAATCAGTGCAATATTTTTGCTTTTTGATAGATTTAAGTGAAGATCGGGAAGTAGCTCTATATGGAGTCAAAGGGATCATTTTTGGACTACTCATAAATGGATGTAATGAACGCATACAAACCCAATTTGAGTAAGATCTATATGACAATTTGGATCTTATGGCAATTTATGTCGATTTCATATGGGTAATTTGTATGGGGGCTAGGTGTGAACATGGACCGATTCTCACCAATTTCAACAGCGTTCATCCCATGGCCGATAAAAGCTTATATACCAAATTTCATCGAAATATATTCATATTTGCGATCTGCAGTTTGATTACAAGGTTTACATGGACACACAGACGGACGGACGGACGAACGGACGGACATTGTTAAATCAACTCAGAAAGTGATTCTTATTCGATCGGTATAATTAAAGATGGGTCTAGCTCAAATATTTTTGGTTGTTACAAACAGCAGCACAAAGTCATTATACCCAAACCACATAGTGGTATAGGGTATAATAATAATATAATATGAGAAAAATTACAATGCCTGAAAATAGATTGAAAATATTGAAAAAGTAAATTTTTTCTGTATAATTTTTGATTTACGATTTTTTCTGATATATGGTACATAGTGCGGCTTAATAAAAAAATTAACGAAACTTTTTTAGTTAATTTATAGAAATGAAGCAAAACAAAACAAAACCAGAGATAAACTACCAACTTGTTTACAATCGCTCAAGCATGGATATTAGTAGATTTTGTTATTATTTGTTATTACTTTTGGATTATATGCTATGGAAAGAACTAAAGATACGGAAAATATATTTTTCAGTTCGCTAAATTGTGTTGGGGTAATATTTTCGGCAAAAAAAAAAAAAAAAAAATTATGATATAATGTTGTCACTGTAGTTTTCTGGGTATTACAATAATGTTAAAAATAATTTATTTTCTAATAAGAGGCTTTTGTTGACTGCTTATCTAAATTTTTTTTGTTGTGTAGTTGAGTTTTGCGGTATACGAGTTAAGTGGTGAATGTTAAAATCATTTGAAGCTGCTTAAGGGCGTGTGATTGATATATTTGTTGGTTAAAGGAAATTAATATTTCATATATTTTCATACGAATATGTTGGCGACCAGTAGGAGTACGGTCACCATTAGATTAATCAATCGAGTTATTTTAGACGAATAAATATTCGAGTTTTTTAAAAAATGGAAAATTGCGAATAACTTACAAATCGAATAAATTTATACTGAGATAAAATTGTTTCGTGCAGACAAAGTATTTTCACAGATATAAAGACGAGCAAAAAGTATTTTCACAGATATAAAGACGAGCAAAAAAAAAAAAATGTGATACAGATTCTTAACGAGTTGGCGTGAAAAAAGAATGTACCTGCATGGGAAAAAATTAACTTATAGAATTGTGATTACGATTTAGCCATAGATTTCGGTATTATTTCTTTATCTTGGATATTATTTCATAATATCATCTTTAGTACTTACTAATCGTTCAATAATGAATATTTGTACATTTTAATTTATAAAGTTTGTAATTTTTTTATTTTGAGACACTATACCGCTATTTGGCGAAGGTATAAAGATGTTTGTAACTACCAATAATTTTTGATTCAGATGAATCTGTTATAATGCCGATCGACATTGATTCACGTTATGGATCGATTTATCGATGTCCATCCGTCCGAGAGTCAGTCAGTCTGTGTATTCTTGTGAACTTTGTCTCCAAACAGGTCGTAAATATACTTTTTTTGTTCAAATTTTGTATACCAGCTGGATCCCTATCTTCACCTAAATCAATATAAAGAGAAAAATATTTATAATGGATTTTCCTCAAATTTGATTTATATGTATTTTTGAGTAAAATAAGTGGAAATTAAAAACACGGTCAAGATCGCTCCATTATCTGAGTGAAATGCCACTTTTATGAATGCTACTTTTTTGTGTTTATGTTGCGGATGCCACTAAATTTATATGATATTCTACAACGAATATTATTAGAAAAACATAAGCTTCACAAGTATAAAATATTGTGCTTAATATGATTTATGTGGTTGAAACTTAAATAAGTGTATGGTTATAATTATAATACCCTGTGGACACAATATATGTAACAAAAGACAATCTTTGCTGGTTGGAAGTTTCAACATGATGAGTTAAGCTGTTAGTCCGAATTTGAGTAGGCTGTATTTTTCGATGGCAGCCGTTTTTTGAAATATAAATTCCTTGGTGCGATATTTAAAAATAATTTTTGTTAAAAACATTTTTGAAAAAGTGATATTGAATGAATTTAAAAATTCATAAAATTTCAAAAAATTTTTCTATGACTTGATTTGGCATTAGTTCTTCTGATGTAACCACCGATCTTGAGTTCGGTCATCTTTTAATATCTACCCTGCATCGCAGTCTGTGTCAATTTAAATATGTCTATCCCACCGTCTGAAAAATTCAAAACGTTCACCAATAAAAACTCGTTTAACATAACTATCGCATACTTTACCCAATGCTATGTACACCTTTCAAGATTTTTTGTGCCAGCAGTAATTTTTTATTTTTAGAAGGTTGAAAAAGCCATTACAAAAAATTACAAAAAACATCACCAAAGTTGAAGTCAGTTAATTAAAACTGCAATTTCAAAAAAATTCTGAGCAGATTTTTGTTATAGAGTTTATTCAACATATAAAGCTAACATCAGCACAATACAAAATGTCACCGCAAAGGTTTTACGTTTTTTAGAAAGCAGTAGTAAAATGTTAAAAAAAGAAGAGAATACAATTATTTACTACATTGTTCTGTTCAAATATGTTAGTACTTAGCTAAGATGATGCCAGTTACACGTGTGTCATCTTTTTTTGTTCAAACCATTATATTTTCTAATTTTTTGTCGTTTTACGACAGTTTCAATTTTAATAAGTTTTAATTAATTTATAGAAACAAGAACAAAAAAATAAAAATGGAATGAAAGATAAAAACGAATCATTATGAAAGGGCTCACGTAAATTCCCAAGTCTCTTACTAATACAGTAATTCAGATATATCACATTTAATATTAAGTTTGTGTGGGGGTGCCACGCGCATTTGTCCAATCCCACCCATTTTTTTATCTGACTACTCACATTAATAATAGATGACCTGAGACAAATTTGCAAAGCTCTCTCTATCATAGTAATTAATACATATATATGATATTAAAAACTTACTTTGTATGGGAGGTGCCACGCCCACTAAAAATGTCTAAAAAAAATTACAGCAATATCCGCAGTAAGACTTGAAAATTTCAGGAAGGTCAGATTAGTAGTTACGGAGATTACCTCCTAGAAACAAACAAACACATATTACCTCCTTATAATAATAGCATGGATTATTAGTATAGATTTTTTATTTCGATATTTGCTGATATACAATTTTTTTTGTTTTTTGTTCAACTACTCATACTTAGATCTGATGGGCTCGTGCAAAGTGTCAAAGCTTCCCTTTATTAGTATACCAGTTATAGTTACGATATCATATATTTACTTTGTATGGGCGATGCCGCGCCCACTGCTCCGATTACGCCCATTTTTTGTCTAACTAATCACATGAATAACTTATGGGCTCACACAAAGTCCCAAGGCTCTCAGTACTACAGACATGTGGCATTTAATATTTGCTTTGTATGGCAGGTGCCATGCCTATTGGTCCGATACTTCCCATTTTTTGTCCGATTACTCACATTAATAATAGGTGACATCAGACAAATTTGAAAAACTCTCTCTACCACAGTTCTCGAAATATATAATATTGAATTATTACTTGTATGGGAGGTACCACGCCCACTTATCCGATCCCGCCCATTTCCGGCGTGGCTACTAACGTTAACAATAGGTGACCTCACACAAATTTGCAAAGCTCTCCCTATCATAGTACTCAATATATATGATATTAAAAATTTACTTTGTGTGGGAGGTGCTACGCCCACTGAAAATATTTAAAAAATTACAGCCTATAGCACTTCCCATATCCGCACTAAGACTCTGTGAAAATTTCAGGAAGATCAAATGGGTAGTTACGGAGATTACCTTCTACAAACAAACAAACAAACAAACACACATTACTTCTTTATTATATTAACTAGCTGTTTTTACCCGATCTTGCCCGGGATCCAAAAGCCTTTGGCATGAAGAATGGTTCACTATGCTTACCAGGCGCTGAGTACTTAGCGCCCAATGAACAAATTCCTCAAAAAACTTAGCTTTCTCCCCAAAAATTTGTATGGGATTGGCGAATTTGTTCATGATGAAAAAATTCCCCAATGTTTATGTTTTTTGGGGAGTAAATTCTTTTTTTATTTCAATTTAAAAATTTTTGATTTTTTAATTTAGAATTTTTTTTTTATGACGCTACTGCAAAAATACTTCAAAAATAAGCTGCGAAACCGCTTGACGTTTTTTTTTTTTTTGAAGTTTATTTATTTTGTAAACATCAAATATAATGGAATCGTTTGCAAATTAAAGGAATCAGAAGTTTTAGAAATTTAATTAATTCATTCAACAAATGATCACCATTGAGCAGAGACGTCAAATTTATAGAAGTTTCAAGAATGGAAAATGAATCCGACGTTTAAAATTCTGCCGCAAGGTTGCTTCAAGCAACTGCTTATAGTATATGTTTGGGCTATTTTGATCAACAGGTCATTACTTTTCACTCAGCTGTGTTCCGCGAGCGAGTAGCGCAGTTGTTGTCAACTTATTTTAATTGCCAAAATATATTTTCCAGATCATTTCGATATTTTAGCTGAGCTGTATTCCGCGAGCCGCTTCCGCCCGTTCGGCAGTCACGCGTCGCGTCGCGTCACGTCGGCGTCCGCGCCCCGATTTCGCGCACCGAAATGATGCTATTGAAAAAAATACAGATATTAAATAAATTTGTTGTAGGACAGATATTGAGAGCAGCATGGAGAATTAGTTAATTTCTTTAAGGGACATTTTTTAAATTTGGGGAATTTGTTTATCGTAAAGTTATTCCCCAGTTTTTTGGGGAATAAGTTAATTTTTTTGGGGAACTTATTATTTGAGAACTAAATACTCGGCGCCTGCTTTCCATTACAACTAACTATGTTTATGCATGGAGTATTTTCAGTGTATGATGTTTAAAAGTTACGAATTTCAGTTTTTCTAGGGCTTTGTGATATACAACATTTCTGCTTTTTCCTTCTGGTGCATATACGAAAATATTATATTCTGGAGCAAGCGACATAAAATTGTGTATGAGAAAAACAGTCGTTTAAGGAGTTTCAGATTCCCTGGACTCAGCTTGTCTTAGCCGCTGGATTTCTAGATTCAGGCATTTCCACTTCTCTCAACAAAGCTTGCTGGGCTGCGTTCCGCGAGTGCGTCGAAATGATGCTATTGAAAAGAATACCGATTTTAAATGCATATATTTCAGGACAGATATTGAGATCAGAATCCAAATTTTCACTTTAACAAATATTTAACAAAATTCATCAGATGAAAATATATAAAAATTTAATAACGAATTTGGGGAGTAAGTTCATTTTTTTATTTAGTTTAAAACAAAAATGGGGAATTTTTAATTTCTTTTGGGGACCTTTTTTTAAAATTTGGGAAATTTGTTCATCGTGAAGTTATTCCCGTGTTTACAAATTTCAGAGAAATCCATTGAAAAATACAAATTTGTATTGAGAACAAATGTACCAAAAACAGAAAATCAGTTTTATAAAAAAGTGAGCTTAAAAGTAGGCGCGGCCAGAAAGATATATAATCTGACTTCTGCTGGAGTACAGAGGTCTGTGATGTATGCATGCTATAGCGTGTGATTTAATGTAAACATTGACAACATTCTTGTTTTGCGGTTGAGTTTCTTTCCACTTTTTCTATTCTAGTAAATATAATTATTACACATATAGTTTGTGGGGTAAACAACCAGTACTATTGACTAATGCAATTGATACTACTGACCCATTAATATTTATTTTTAATTTTGTTTTGAGTAAATGTAATTGCTACACATGCAGTTTCTGTTTGGACAATATTTCAATAATTTGAAGTAAATTATGAAACTCCATAAATGGAAACTGAAATAGAGAGAAACTCCGCCCTACTACAAAATGCATTGGATACATATAATATTATCGAGCGTATTTTAGAAAATCGCTCTTAGAATTATAAGATATTGAGTGTACTTTAGAAAGTCACTCATAGAGTAGAAGTCTAGAACTTCTCATAGGGTATTTATAAGCAAGATTTTTAGAATATAAAATTAATTCTGGTTTTGTGATCAGAACTAACTAGCTTAAATCTGCTGGAATTTTCTTTAAGATTTTAGAATAATAAAATCACTATATGGCGATCCTGCCAAAGAAAGGATAATAAAACCAATAGATCCTGCCAGACTGTGCTTAAATGCACTTGAAACAATAGTGCTTAACTGCACTGATTGAAGAGTTTGACTCTGCAGCAACCTAACTGTGCTTAATTGCACTTAGAAAGAATAAATTAAAATAGTCCTGGCGTGGATAGCCAAAAATCCGCCAGCTGCGTAGATACCGAAAGAAGGTCCACAACCCTTGACGTTGGAGCAATACAGGCAACGTCAACAGAAGAAGAAGACTACCTCAGATGAACCAACTATACCGAACGTGTTGAGAAAAAAACAAAGAGGAGGCTATGTCCAGAAATTGAAGCGGCAGAAGGCAATTCCACCACCAACTTGGAGCCGGTCATCTAGGATATGGAAGCAGATCGACGAAACGGAGTTCCTTATTGAAGAATATTTAAAAAATCGTAACAATTAAATGAAATAAAAAAAAAAATATAAAAAAAAAACTTAGCTTATAAACGAAGTGCGTCTAATCAGCACTCGTAGGGCCAGTAAGCGATAACTCGCTCGTGGCAAAAATAGGGAACACAAAAAAAAATCTAAAATCTAGCACCTAAAATCTTATTCAAAATAATCCGTAAAAAAAAAAAAAAAATAAATATAAAAATAATAAATTTTTTTTTACAAAACACACTATAAAAATGTGTAGTATACGAATGACCATAATCATCGTTATTTTAATAGTAGTCATACTAATGATAAAGAAAATAATAAAAAGTTGTATAACAGACATAGCTAAAGAAGAAACCAATCATTTGGGAGAATTAGTTGATGATGAAATGCAGAATTTAAATATTTTAAAAAGATTATTTTCATTAAAAATATTTTTAAGAAAAAGAAAAATTAATAGAAATAAGAAAAGAAAAATAAAACAAATTTTTTTATATGAAAACAAAAATAAATAATTTGCATAAATTATAGAATTATAGAATATTACTAGAAAATGTTAAAATAATTTACATAAATTATAGAATTACGTACATTTAATACAATAACTTCGTATGGATGCCTTGGAAAATTTAAAGACATTAATAGTCAATGCAAGGAAGAGGTTAGGACGTCCGTACTCGGAAGATACGATTACAGCGAAAAAGCTAGAGCTAGAAAATATAGAAAAGGATTTTGTAGATAATCTATTAAAAATTGTATCAAAGGAAGAGAAAACTTTGCTAACACAAGAGTTTAAGAACTTACAGAAAGAGGCGCTAGATATACTAAACCTTCATTTAGAAAAGAAAATTAACAAGGTAAAAGGACAAGGTATCATAATGAAACGATGGATATACATGAGCTAAATGGCATTAGCAAACTCGTGCCAGTATTTACAGGCAAAAAAGGAGAATTAGACAATTTTATAACAAGATTAGAATTGGCAAATGGTACAATTACTGAAGCCAAACAAAATTGTTTTTTTGAATACATATTTAAGACTTGCTTAGAAACAAAAGTACAGAATATGGTGAGACAGGAAACTGTTCCAACCAATACTTCAGAATTAATAAGGGCATTGAAAAAATCATATAGACCAGTTGGGGTCACAAGTGTTGTCCTGAATAAAATATCAAAATTGACTCAGAAGGGTGAATCAGTGAGGCAATTTGCAGACCGTGTTCAGGAATTAATTGCAGAACTCAATGAGATCCAGATTTCACAAATCGGGGAAAATGATAGGGCATCAATAGTCCGAACGAATAATTTAACAGCGTTCAATATATTCAAAAGTGGCTTGAGAGACCAACAGGTACTATCGACCATTAACGCTGAAGAATCTGAGGCTAATTTGAGACAGAGCCAAGAATTCTATTCTACTGGTAATTTCACGAACAATCAACAGGGACGGACAAAATGCGGAAAATGTGGTTTAAACCATTTTAATGGTAGATGTCCTGCTGATGGTGTGAAATGCAATAAATGTGGAAAATTGGGCCACTTTGCGAGAATATGCCGATCTAACGTGATGAACAATAATAACAATAATAATGGAAATAGAGGCAACAACAGTTCCAATAGATATCGTAATAATAATAATAGAAATTCTTATAATGGTAACAGAAGATACAATATAAATCAGATAGGTGACCAGGGAAACTCCCTAGGGCCGGACACTACTCGACAAGTATCTCCGAGAACCCAATAAATAACGAGAAAATATATAGTATATCATCAAATCATAGAAATTACATTAAGTTAAATGTGCTGAACACCGAACGCATTCTTATTTTTTTAATAGACACAGGTGCAGATATATCACTGTGCAAGGAAAATTTATTAGACCAATATGATATAAATTTGGATGATATATGTAATTTAAGTGGGATATCAGAGGGACAGGTGAGGTCCTTTGGTTCAACTGTTATGGGGATAGAAATAAATGACAATATTATTAGACATAAAGTGCAATAAGTTAGGGATAATTTTCCCATAAACACGGATGGGATTTTGGGTAGAGATTTTCTATCAAAATTAAGGTGCAAAATTGACTACGATAGATATATATTAACATTTGAGTTAAATGGTGAGGACATTATAATTCCAATCAATGATAACACATTTAACGTCAATAATGTAGAGAGACCAATAAGGAGTGACATGATAATACCTTTTCCGATAAAATTAAATGAGGATGGCTTGATTTTGAATAGAGAGATTATGGAAGGTGTGTATTTAGCTAACATTATAGTGCCAAAGAAAGGTAATCAACATATAAAACTATTGAACGTGACATATAAAACCACTATATTAGAAAATCTTAGAATACAGACAACACCATTGAAAAACTATGAAATTTTTTCATCCAGAATATATAAAGGAAAGAATGAAAATGCTTCAGCAAGATTTGCAAGGCTACTTGAGGATTTAAAATTAAGCAATATGGATGATGGGGAAACACAAGAACTAAAAGATATTTTGAGAAGATATCAGTCCGTATTCCATCTAGAGGGTGAGGATTTGACGACCAATAATTTCTATGAGCAGACGATAGATTTACACGATGGTAAACCAGTGTATATAAAGAATTACCGTTTACCACATGCTCAAACTGCAGAAATAAATTCTCAGGTGCAAGATTTGTTAAAAGAGGGTATAATAGAACCATCCATTAGTCCATACAATGTTCCATTGCTATTAGTTCCAAAAAAGGGACAGACTGATTTGGAGAAATGGAGACTGGTAGTTGATTTTAGAAAATTAAATGACAAGATTGTGAACGATAAATTTCCTTTGACGAGATTAGACGATGTTTTGGACAAACTTGGCAGAGCCAAATATTTCTCAACTTTGGATATGACGAGTTCGTTCCACCAAATAGAACTTGATCGACAATCACGTCCATATACTGCATTCTCAACACCTGACGGTCATTATCAATATACAAGACTACTTTTTGGTTTGAAAATATCATCAAACAGCTTTCAACGTATGTTGACGATAGCTTTGTCTGGCCTAGAATCCGAAGCTTTTATATATGTTGATGTCATAATCGTTTTCGGATGTAGTTTAAAACATCATAACGCGAATTTAACAAAGGTTCTGGACAGGCTGACAAGGTATAATTTGAAACTTAATGCGAGTAAATGTTGTTTTTTAAGGCCTGAGGTAATATAGCTTGGCCATTTTATAACTCCGAACGGTATTAAACCAGATCCGGGAAAATTTGGGACAATAGAAAGATATCCAATACCCAAAAACGCGGATGAAGTGAGAAGATTCGTGGCATTTTGTAACTATTACAGAAGGTTCATCGCTAACTTCGCTGACATAGCAAATTGCCTAAATGGATTATTGAGAAAGAAAGCAAAATTTGAATGGACAGGACAACATCAATCTGCTTTTGAGTTGTTAAAACAAAAATTGATAAGTCCACCTATTTTGCAATATCCAAATTTTGAAAACTCTTTATCTTGACCACCGATGGGTCCGACTTTGCTTTAGGAGCTATATTATCACAAGGTGAAATTGGTGAGGACAGACCAATATCTTATGCTAGTCGTTCATTGAATAAACACGAAAAATATAAACCAGTAATAGAAAAAGAATTACTTGGCATATATTGGGGTATACAATTTTTTAGACCGTATTTGTATGGTAGAAAATTTATTGTCGTAAGTGACCATAGACCTTAAGTGGCATTGTTTTCTCACCGAAATCCAAGCTCAAAATTAACAAGGATCCGATTAGAACTATCTGATTATGACTTTCAGATTGTATACAAGAAAGGCATTAACAATACTAATGCAGATGCACTTTCGGGAATAAACTTAGACACTGACATACTAAAGAACATGATACCTCCTAAGATTGACGAATCAATAAAAAAGGCATTGGTGATAACAAGGGGAATGAGTGAGAAGAAAACTCACAACAAGATAGTAAATGAAGTAACAGATGGGACGACCAAAGGTGAGTCTGATCAACTCATAGTCTGGGACTCTAAAATTTGTATTAGATAAGAGGTGCACTAAAGAAATAAAAATTTAGGACGATAATAGTCTCAATATAACGGCTGTAAGATTTAGCGACAATCCATATTATTTAGATAATATATTGGAGAAACTAATATCTGCATTAGAGAGATTGAATTATAGAAGTTACACTCTCGAGAAGAGTGATAACATATTCAACATAGTCACCCATGAGAGATTTAAAGAAATCATAAATAGAGAAAAGAAAACTGATGTCAGAATAAAGTTATATAGAAAATGAAGGTAGAAAAAAGGAACTAATAGAATGTTATCATAATACACCATGCGGAGGACATTTTGGGGTAAGGAAGACACTACTCCGATTGAAACAAAAACATATTTGGAAGAATATGAACAAAATGGTTAAGGAATTTATAGGAATGTGTGATCTTTGCCAGAGAAATAAGCAAATAAAACACACTAAAGAACCATTGGATAAGACTGACACATCAAGTAAAAGTTTTGAGACAATTGTAATAGATACAGTGGGTCCATTAAGACCATCGGAAGGTTATAGGTGCATACTTACGATGCAATGCGAGCTCACCAAATATGTAATAGCTTGTCCATTAGAGACAAAGGAAGCTAAATCAATAGCGAAAGCGCTAGTAGAAAACGTAATATTAAAACATGGAACATTTAAAACATTAAAATCAGATTATGGTACCGAATTTACGAAAAAACTATTAAAAGGAATAATGTGAATTGTTGAAAGTGGAGCAAAAATTCTCCACACCTTATCATCATGAAACTCTAGGGACGGTTGAGAGAAATCATAGGGTATTAAATGAATATTTCTTATCCTTCGTTGAAGATGATGATTGGTGTGCTTGGATTCCATATTATACCTTCGCGTATAATAATACTCCACATATTGACACTGATTATTCACCATTTGAATTGATTTTTGGTAAATTACCCAGTTTGCCTGGAGATAATATAATTCAAGACAACAATAAAGTATATGATTTTGAGAATTACCTTAACGAGTTAACAACTAGACTAAAATATTCATTACAAAATGCAAAAAGAATGACAGAAGAAGTAAAGTTAAAAAGAAAATTAGATTCATATAAAAATTTTAATAGTTTAGAATTAAAACAAGTAAGAAAATTATAGTCGGTCTAGACCGACTATACGATACCCTATACCATGCGTTTAGAACCCTATCTCTTAGGCCCAACTAAATATATACAAACCAAATCTGAGAAGAATCAGTGCAATATTTTTGTTTTTTAATAGATTTAAGTGAAGATCGGGAAGCAGCCCTATATGGGGCTAAAAGGATCATTTTTGGATTACTCAATAATGGACGTAATGAACGCATACAAAACCCAATTTGAGTAAGATCTATATGACAATTTGGATCTTATGGCAATTTATGTCGATTTCATAGGGGTAATTTGTATGGGGGCTAAGTCTGAACATGGACCGATTCTCACCAATTTCAACACCGTTCACCCCATGGCCGATAGAAGCTTACGTACCAAATTTCATCAAAATATATTCATATTTGCGACCTGCAGTTTGATTACAAGGTTTACATGGACACACAGACGGACGGACGGACGGACGGACATTGTTAAATCAACTCAAAAAGTGATTCTTATTCGATCGGTATAATTAAAGATGGGTCTAGGTCAAATATTTTTGGTTGTTACAAACAGCAGCACAAAGTCATTATACCCAAACCACATAGTGGTATAGGGTATAAATAGGAGATTAAGTTTTAGTCAAAATAATAAATAGAAAAAAGAATGAGTCACCATACCAAGGACCGTACGAGGTCATTAGTATTGAAGATTTGAATGTGACCATTAAAACTAACAATAAAACAAAATTGTACATAAGAATTTACTAAAGAAATATAATAAGAAATTGTAAATAAAACACCAAATTTTTTTTATATATGTAAACACATTTTTTTTAACAAGTATAACATAAACAAAAAAGAAAATCGAAATCTAATTATGTCATTAAAATTAATAATCAGACAAATCCATTCATAGCAAGATATAAAAAAAAAAATAAATATACAAAAAAAAAATGCATACATATAATTATATCATAAAATAAATGTACTATAATATAAATACGTCACAATATTTTTTTCTCACACCTAAAATTCTATAAAATCTATAAGTGAAAAATCAAATTACAAAGTAAACGAATTTTATTTTAATTTTAAGAACAATTATACAAATGTATCACATTACAAATGAACTAGAATGTTTTTGCTACCAATATAAGAATGCACTTCACACTACAACGTACTTGAAAATCATACAAGTGTACTAAAGAACAATTATATGATTTTCTTAAGGATAGGGGTGTGATGTATGCATGCTATAGCGTGTGATTTAATGTAAACATTGACAACATTCTTGTTTTGCGGTTGAGTTTCTTTCCACTTTTTCTATTCTAGTAAACATAATTATTACACATATAGTTTGTGGGTTAAACAACCAGTACTATTGACTAATGTAATTCATACTACTGACCCATTAATATTTATTTTTAATTTTGTTTTGAGTAAATGTAATTGCTACACATGCAGTTTCTGTTTGGACAATATTTCAATAATTTGAAGTAAATTATGAAACTCCATAAATGGAAACTGAAATAGAGAGAAACTCCGCCCTACTACAAAATGCATTGGATACATTTAATATTATCGAGCGTATTTTAGAAAATCGCTCTTAGAATTATAAGATATTGAGTGTACTTTAGAAAGTCACTCATAGAGTAGAAGTCTAGAACTTCTCATAGGGTATTTATAAGCAAGATTTTTAGAAAATAAAATTAATTCTGGTTTTGTGATCAGAACAATAACTAGCTTAAATCTGCTGGACTTTTCTTTAAGATTTTAGAATAATAAAATCACTATAGGTCACTTGCAGCAAATTTCGGAGAAAGCCGTTGAAAAATAAAAGTTTGTATAGCAGTCAAAGAAACAAACCAAAGGAAAAAAATATATAAATTTTATAGACATAGAAGTAGGCGCAAAATTAGGCGTGGCCGGTTAGAATCACACGGCGACCTTTCCTGGGGTACAAGATCGTGTGTACCAATTTTTGGAGAAATCTGTTTAAATATAAAATTTTTTATAACAAACAAATATACCAAAAAACAGAAAATGAATTGTACACAAAAAGTTGTCGTAAAAGTAGGCGTGGCCGGTAAGCCTCATATGGCTATATTTCCCGGAGTACAGAGATCGTGCGTACCAAATTTTAGAGAAATCCGTTGAAAAATTAAAATTTTTATAGCGAACAAATATACCAAAAAACAGAAAATGAATTGTACACAAAAAGTGGGCTTAAAAGTAGGCGGGGCCGGCTAGAATCATTTGGCAAACAAATTTTCCGAAAATCTCCTACTTAATAGAGCATAACTCCTGCCAGTCAGAAGAAGTCAGAAAAAATCTTACATCTATAGTCCGAACCCTCCCCTATACTCCTATACCCCATTATACACCCGCCAGTTTCCGCCCGTGTGTGTATAGAGCCGTCAACTAGTAGAGCCGTCAACTAGTAGAGCAACAGAAATTGATATATGGAAAAATTAAATTCCTTCTTCAACAAAGTATTGCAGACCAATGAAATTTGCATTCAAAAAGGTAACCAAAGATGTCACAACTGAAGAAGTTAAAAAAATAAAAGATCAAATTAAGGAACTTCAACCAGTAATATTTAAATTTGATGACCAAGACACTGAAGTACATTTTAAAATGTGTCTCATAGTGATTGATGGAAAAGTTGCACAAGCTTTAACTGGAACAAAGTCAACGTCAAGCTGCATTATATGCTAAAAGACATCAAGTCAATTAAGCCAACCCCCACCAGAAGACGATAGTTTTAAGGAAGCCTACGAATTTGGAATGTCCCCTCTTCATGCTAGAATACGTTTCATGGAGCATATTCTTTAATTGGGTTATGATTTGGAATTTGGTCCGTTAGGCGCAACAGTGAGAAAAAAACAAAGAAAATGAATAAAAAAGAAAGCAAAAAAAAAAATTCAACAAAAATATCTACAGCTAGGCCTCGTAATCGACCAACCAAAACAAGGGGAAGGAAACACAAATGATGGAAATACTGCATGGAGATTTTTTTCCGATCCGGAAACTGCAGCGTCTATCACAGGTGTAGATCATGAATTAATAAGACGATTCAAAATCATATTACAAGTTCTAACATGCAGCAGAAAGATAAATGCAAAAAAATTTGGAGAGTACGCCAATTAAACAGCTATACTTTATAATGAAAAATACTCTTGGAGATATATGCCATCCACAGTTCATAAAATTTTGTACCATGGGGAACTAATAATTCAAAACAATATGCTACCAATAGGAGATCTATCTGAAGAAGCGCAAGAAGAAAGGAACAAAGACTACAGATTCTTTCGCGAGCACAACACAAGGAAAATGTCCAGATGTTGTACTAACAACTATTTTGTTGTGCACTTCAGATACATATATGTCCAACATTCGTCGAAAATGGAAAATTGCCTCTATCGAATTAGAAGAAGAATCTAAACAACTTCTAGAAGATGAAAATCAAGGCTATTTAGAAGAAATTTTTACTAAAATTTGTTGATTTGAAGTACTTTTTCATTACATTAACAATAAGTTACACTTTTTTTTATATAGTTAAAAAAGTTTCTTGATTTAAAAATTTATATATTTGTAAATTTACAATAAAAATTGTTATATTTCATAAATTTACCATAAAAATTGATATAGAAATATTTAAAAAGACAATAAAAAAAAATTTAACTAAAGCAAAAACATACGAGTTTTTCATTGAAACTTCTCTATTTTGAACAAATATAAGGTAATTTTTACGTTCGCTGCTTAATTAATTATATTTTAACTCAGGATCTTTCAAAAAAACAACCTTTGGCCCTTGTGCACAGGACTAAAAAATTTACGGGGGCCAAAGTTTGGCATTTTCTGAAAAATTAACTTAAAAAATTGTTAAAAAGTATTAGTTGCAAAAATTAACTGAAAAATAAGACATTATATTAAAAAAAAACCTTTTTCTACCATTTAGCACTTCACTTTTGTACTAAAATTCAACTACAAATGAAAATGTATTTTAAACCCTCCGTAACTTTTTTTATTTTCGTTACGTTTTATAGCAAAACTTAAAGGCTAAAGTCTCACCTACCAAACAAAAAAAACCGCATATCAAAATTCCAATCCAATCAAAAGTTATAGATTTTTGACCGCCTTCTCGTCAAATGGTCCACTGTGCGTCGCCCGCATACATTTGAATATTGCAGTATTGTAATTGATTCGGAAGATCATTGGCATAGGTTGAGTACAGCAGTGGCCCTAAGATAGAACCTTGTGGTACACCTCTTGTAGGTTCGATCCTACTTAACATTCGTTTACCACAGAAAACCGATTGTGATCTTTCTGTTAAATATGAATTCGTCAACTTAGTGAATGTCGTAGACATATTAAATATTTCGTTTAACTTTAATGTTAGAATTTCCGTGTTGACAGTATCAAGTGCCTTAGAATGATCGAAAAGAATTAAGAAGGCAACTTTGTCATCATCAATTTGTGATCTTATATATTCTGTTACCTCAATCAAAGTAGATACGCAACTGTGTTGCGAACGAAAACCAGATTGTCTGGGAGTAAGCAAGTTGTTATCCTGAATAAATCTACTGAATTGGTTATGCAATAAACATTCAATTGTTTTAGATAGAAAGGGTAGTATAGCTATTGGACGAAATTCGTTTTCCGTTTTGGCTATAGGGACAGTTTTTGCGTGTTTCCACTGAGTGAGATACGTCGATTTAGTTATTATTGAATTGACCATGTTAGTAATATATGGTAGGATAGTAGGGATCACAATTTTTATGAATCTTGGATGAACACCATCACAGCTAGTAGTATTAGACTTTATACTGAGGAAGCTTTCGTATATTTCAGTTACAGTAAACCAACTAAACTGAAATTGGTATTGAACGTTTGAACTGGCATGGCTACTGTAATGTTCAACGTTAGCGGTAAACCTTGGTAAATCTGTAAATTTATAATTTAATTCCTCGACATTTATATTTACAGTACTATCTCTGGTTTTGGTAATTATCCCTCCATTTCGTGTTTCACTCCATCTTGCCTTGCTATCTACGCAACTTGAAAATTTTTTGTTATAGTAGGACGATTTGGCAATCCCAATGGTTCTGGTAACCTTATTTCTAAGGGAACAAAATGCAGTCTGTAGTTCGGGGATTTTAAGTATCTTCAACCGTAAACCATGGGTTGTCAGTTGTGGTTATCTTTTTCGTTCTAAAAGGAACAAATTCATTGAAGAGTTGTTCAATCTAAGTTTGAATAAAAGTAAGCTGCTCATCTACAGATGGCATATAATATGTACAATCCCAATCAATTTGTGAAATTTTATCATATAAAGCTAAATAATTAATACGTTTAAAGTCATGATAGCTAAAACTTTCATCAGTTGTGTCTGGTTTAAAATCGTAAGTGATATATATAAGATCGTTTTAATGATCCGATCTAAAAAAAACACGATGTTTCGGTTTTAAGTGTTCAAGACTGAATGCCTCTCAGCTTTTATTTTACATAGGTGGTAAGTTCTAAATATAAGTAGATAAATATAATACATAGTTGATATATTATGGTAGTAGTTAAATAAGAGGAGTATGTTCACTAAATCTAACTTATCAGGGATGGCACTACACCTCCCTTTTTATAATAAAAAAGAAAGAAGTAAACAAGGGGTACCGTCTTTGTTTAATTCTTGCTTTATATTTTAAAAGTATAAAAGTATATAAATTTATAAAAAAAATAGCTAGCAATATTTTAAGGAATTACAATTATCACAATTGTTTCATTTTCTAGTTAATCTATAAGTTGTTTTATTCTTTTTAATTGATATTATAAAACATTTAAAAATTTAATCAGATAGCATTTAGCTTTCCTCCTTTTTCTTTTTGAAATGAAAGTAATAGAACCGCATATTTTTATTTGCTATGCCTTCCTAACCCTGTTTTTATGAATTGTTTTCTCTTTTTTTGTTGTTTTATCAAAAACTGTCTCATTACAGCCGTTTATGTCTCTAACTACATATGGACCCTCATAGATACTTTTGTGTTTGTCATAAGGCTGTTTTTGAATTAAAATATTATCATTTATTTCCAATTTTATAGGTTTTGCATATCTATCATGAAAATCTTTATTTCTTAATTTATGTTTCATAATTAAATCTTTTGCCAAATTATGGGTCTTTTGTAAACGGAATTTAACTTCCTTACTATAATTTTCTATATTATAAATTGGATCAATTGTCGTTTTCAGTATATCGCTAGGCATAGTTACATTCTTGCCAAAAACTAATTCGTAAGGTGAAAATTTATTATCAAAAACTGTGTTTGAAGTGGTATTATGGAAAAACGTAAAATATCTTAGATATACGTCCCATTCAGAAATGTTGTCATTAATATATGCTCTTAAATATTCGTTAAAAACCCTGTGGTTGCGTTCAACCGTACCTACAGTTTCATGGTGATAAGCTGTTGAAAAATTTAGTTTTATGTTTAATAATTTGCATAATTCGCTTAGTACTTCGTTTTTAAATTCCGTGCCTAGATCTGATTTAATTGAATTCATAGAACCGTAAACTAAAATAGAGTTCTCGAATATTGCACGAGCAACGGTATTCGCACTTTTATCAGGTATCGCAATTGTTACTAAATATTTCGTTAAATCGCACATAAGTGTTAAAGCATACTTGTTACCGCAATTAGATTCAGATAATGGACCAATCGTGTCCAAAACAACAATATCAAACGGTTTGATTGGAGTTGGTGTCAAAATTTATTCTTCTTTATTTCCAGGTTTTACCTTATTTACGTTGCATTTATCACAAATTTTTACAAAAGTTGCGACATCTTTCGACATGTTTTTCCAAAAATATTTAGTTTTCAATTTTGCATACAGTTTCTTACGTCCACAATGACCTCCTAAGAGTGGATCATTATGATAAATGGTCATGAGCCTTTGTCTCTCATTCTTATCAAGTACTATCTCTATTGGATCAGTTAAAATAATTTCAAAATTTCTTAATATTTTTATGCCATGTTCTTTTAATTTTCCTATAGAACAAATTGTAAAAAATATATCATTTTTCGGCCATTCTAGTGTAAAAATTTTCTGATTGACGGCTCCTTCTTGTAGCCTCAAAAGCATATCATCTAAATTCAATGTTTCGTTATCAATCAAAATATTTAGAACTAGTATAATTTTAAATTTTTTATAAATATTTATGCGCAATTTGGTTAATTTATCATTTGTATACAAAATTTCAGATCTGATTTTTGGTATTTTATTATTAAACTCATGAGAAAATTTGTCATATATTGGTATTTTATTACAGTCATTACTTTGATTTGATGTGCCTGTCATGTTTTGTCCTCCCTGAATTTGCTTAGACATTCCGCGGGTTGTCACGGCAAAAATTTCTCTAGTTGCGGTTTTCAATTCGTCAATTGAAATGCGTGAGAGTGCATCTGCGGCCACATTATTTTTACCTTTTATATGCTCTATTGTAAAGTTATATTCTGCTAGTTCTAATCTGATTCTTGTTAATTTTGAAGAAGGATCCTTTATGTTAAACAAATATACCAAAGGTCTGTGGTCTGACCTGACAGTAAATTCAGTACCATAAACGTATGGTCTAAATTGGGTAATCGCAAAATAAATTGCTAACAGTTCTTGTTCGATTGTTGGTTTCTTCTGTTCGGCCCTATTAAAAGATTTTGATGCAAAGTAAATTGGTAAGTCATTACCGTTAAAATTTTGACTTAAAACTGCACCACATCCCATTTTGGACGCGTCCACAGTGATTAAAAACTTTTGTGTAAAATCTGGATATTGTAACAATTGTGGAGACATTAAACTTGATCTTAAAGCTTCAAACGATTCCTGACATTTGTCATCCCAGTTAAAATTAACTTTTTTCCGGGTTATAAAATTTAAGGGTGCTGCTAATGAAGCAAAATTTCTTATAAAACGCCTATAATAATTAGCAAACGCTACAAATCTTTTAACTGCATCTTTATCATTTGGTATCGGATAATCTTTAATTGTCTTAATTTTTGAGTCATCGGGTAAAAGACCCTTTGATGTACATTTGTGACCAAGAAAAATTACTTCTGGTCTGAAGAAATTACATTTGTATGGATTTATTTTCAAATTAAATTTTCGAAATATATTAAAAACGTTTGATAAATTTCCCAAATGATGTTGCTTACTGCAACCGACGACAATTATGTCATCGACATATAAAAACGCTTGATCTGGTGAAAGCCCAGAAAATGCAATTGACATCATGCGCGAAAATGAATTCGGCGCAATATTTAAACCAAAAGGTAAAACTTTATATCGGAATGAGCCACGATCAGTACTAAAAGACGTTATATCTCTTGAGTCTGGGTGAATAGGAATTTGGTGAAAACCAGAAAATAAATCCAAAATTGAAAAATATTTTGCTCGACCAAGATTATCTAAAATCTCGTCGATACGAGGTAGAGGAAATTTATCAGCTATTAATTTTTTATTAACAGCTCTAAAATCGACACACATTCTAAAAGATTTTTGTCCGTCTGTACTCTTTTTCGATACCAAAATTAAAGGACTGTTATAATTGGATTGGCTGGGTTCAATTAAATCGTTTTGCAATAAGGTATTAACTTGATTATTAATTTCCTGCTTTTGTGAATACGGCAAACGATAATTTTTGACATAAACAGGAGACGCATCATTTAATCTAAGTTTTTGTTCATAAAAATTGTTAACTGTCATTTTGTCAGTTTTTAACGCAAAAATGTCAGAAAATTGTTCGCACAATGGCATTAAATCCTCTTTTACTTCGTTTGGCATCTGGTTTTGCAAAATGTGTTTAAGACTTTCGATACGATTTTGTTCAGAGGTAATTTTATCAATCGAATAAACGTTATAGTTTTCAAGTTTTTCCCATTTAATATTAGAATTTTCAATACATTTAAAATCGTTAGTTGTGTTAACTATTCGCAAAACTGGTGTGTCTGAATCGACAATACATTTGCCAATAAACACTCCATCAGAAACCTGTTGTGAATCTACAAAAACTGGTTCAGAAACCTTATTCAATTTAAAAATTCGAAAAACTTCACACCTGGGTGGTATTATGCAATTTTCGTCACTTGTACCATGTACGATTGGAATTCTAAGTTTTTCATTGCGATGCCAAAACGAAACTGACATATTTTCATAATTAATCTTGCATCTATTAGATTTCAAAAAGTCCTTACCAAGAATACCGTCTGATGGAATATGAAAATCATCGGTAACAATATGAAAAATTTGTGGAATTGAATAATTTTGAATTATCAGATTAATTTGAATTGTACCTAATGTCGAAATCGGGTAGGTCGTTATGCCTGTAATATTTACTATCTCATTTTCATTGATTTTAACACAAGGTTTTATACAAGAAATTTTGACCAAAGAGATATCTGCTTGAGAATCTACTAAAAAGTTGCATGATTTGTTTGTATCCGTACAATTTAAGTGAATAAAATCTGCATAATTTAAATTTAAACTGTAAATAAATTTTGTGGGTTTATCTTGTTTTTTAGACCCTAGTTTTGATTCGTATCCCCCAACATTAGCTGTTGAGGGCTCTCCGCGTTTAAAGGCAGAGCCCTTCTATTTTGATTATATGAGTTGTTCCTAGCATTGTTGTTGTGGAACCGATTGTTGCCATGATTGAAATTACGATTATTATTTATATTCCGATTGTTGTTTTGACCACGACTATGATTGAAACCGCGTGAGTAATTATTATTACCACGACTATAGTTGTTACCTCGGTAATGATTGTTGCCACGATAGTTATTAAAATGATTGAAATTATTTCCATTTGAAAAATTGTTTAACCCTGGACGGTTACTCTTCGTCGAATCGACGAAGCTCATTTACTCTTTATCATATAAACCAAAAAAAGGGGCCAAATTCGTATCGAATTTTAAGACTGAAAAATAATTTTTATTTTTATATTTTATTTTTCCTTTATTTTTTAATAAAATGTTTAACTAAAAAAAATGTTTGTTTATTTATTACTTTAAAAATCGTTCAGCTAGAAATTTTTTAAAAAATTGTTCGTCGATTCGACGAAGAGTAACTTTAATGTACTAAAATGAAGAGTAACCTTCCAGGGTTAAATTGTTATTACGAGATTGAAACGCTAAAACTTGTTTTTCTTTTGACTCATTAGTCTGTTCTACAATCAATTTAGCAACTACGTCTTTCGGATCAGCAAATGCTGTTGAAGCAAGAATTGATTTTACCAAATCCGATCGAGCATTCAATCTACAAACACTAACAGTTTGTTCGATTGCCATCTCATGAGCCTTAGATTTAGGTATTCCTTCTATAACAAGAGATCTCTCTAAAGCATCGGCTAGTTCTTCCGTTTGTTTTGCAAAATCTGCATAATTAGCATTTCTAACCTGTAGAGCTGCAATCCTGCCAGCTACTACTCGGGAATTATCAGGTTTTATTCTAATTCTCAAGGCATTTTTTATTTCATCGATCGTGCTAACGTTTTCTGGTAAAGCTTCACGGGCTTTTCCTTCTAATTTTGATTTAATATAGGATATTAAAGTTGGTGTTAAATTGGCATCAGTTAAATCTTGAATCAAATTGATTTTGTCTAAAAATGATTCTAACGCGAGAGGATTACCGCTATAATTTTCCCTAATTATCGAAGCACACATGCTTACAAAAGTTTTCTTTTGCTCCAAAGTAGCCATTTCAAAGTTAATTAATTCAATAGACTTAGTATTTTCCTTGTTTTCAACTTCTTTTTCCGATGTTTGTTCGTTAGTATCCTCACTTTTGATTTCCGAATCACTATCTGTCATTATATCCCTATCAACTAGTTCAAAATTCTCAACATAGCGAGGCACTTGAATCTTACAATTTAATTTGCCAAAACATTTAACCAAAAGTTCTCTACAATGATATATCCTGTTGCATATGTCAGTTTTAGAAGATACTGAAAGCTTTTCAAAATGTAAACAAGAATAGGATAAAATAGCGTTGTAATTATGAATAAGTAATTCTATATATTCATTTCTTTTTGCTTCATTAGATGAAACAGGACGGTTCTGCAAAATGCGCTTTTTTATGTTATTGAATTTAGTGATTAAATCATTAAATGTTTTAAAATCGAATTCTGACATTAAATGTTTCCAATAAAAGTTAAAGTTATATAATTATCGAGCATGTTCTGTATTTCATTTTCGGTTGAAATTGAAAATTTCACAAAATTTATTTCTTAATTTGAGTACCCAATGTTTGTACATTAATCATTAAATTGAAAAAGTTGAAATTGAATTAATTAAAATCTTAGAACACCGTGTAAAATTTGTAAAAATATCAATTTCACTGCTTGTTGAGATCACGTGAAACCCAGAACAAAGCCGAATAAGAATGGATTCTAAAAAAAAATAAATTTGAATTCTCTACCATTTTCCTTATGATTTTTTTTTTCAAAAAGTTAAGACCTATATTTTGTCTTTTTTTATTTTATTTTAAATATTGTTTAAATTTTAATAAAAAAATTTGAAAAGCTGAATATTTATACTATAATATATAAAAAAATATAATAATAATAATATATAATAATAACAATATAATAATAATATAATAATATATTGGTTATAAATTTTTGTATTTTCATAACTTATCCTTCATATTTCTTATCGCCATCGCTTATCGCCATCGTTGTGTTTGTTGACTTGTTGATCCTCTGTTGGCTGTTGTTTAGTTGTTATAACATTTTTGTGGCTGTACTGTTATCAATTTGTGAATGCACTGTTGATAATATTTTGCTGTTGCACTGTTGTTAATATTTTATTGTTGTAGAACTGTTGATATTTTCTTGTTGTTTTAAAGTTGTTCATATTTTGTTGTTTTAAAGTTGTTAATATTTTGTTGTTGTAAAGCTGTTAAAATTTTCTAGTTTTAAAGTTGCTTATATTTTGTTGTTTTAAAGTTGTTAATATTTTGTTGTTGTAAAGCTGTTAAAATTTTTCTTGTTGTTTTAAAGTTCTTTATATTTTGTTGATTTATAGTTCTTAATATTTGTTGTTGTACAGTTTTTAATATTTTTGATTTCAGTTTTATTTACTGTACTTTTATAGATTTTAAAATCTTCAATTGTTCATCGTTAGTTTTTTTTTCAGTGAACTTAGTTGTTGTTGTTTTTTTTTTTAAACTTTTATTGTTTTCTTTTATAGTCCTGTTTCTCTTCTGATTGTTTTTCCGTCTCTATATATTCATTTCTTTTTTTTTTTCAATTGGTTTCCAAATCTTTGGATTACTGTTTTCCTCTCATATTTTTTAAAGTTTTCTCGTTTTTCAAAATGTTCACTATTTTTTTTTTTTATATATATAATTGTTTTACACAAGAAGTTGCTATGCAAAAGTTTTGATGATTTTTTTTTTTTAAGTTATTTTTTCAAATTCCACTTTTCCTATATACATATGTTGATATTGTCTTTTTTTCTCTAAGCACAAATTGTTGTTAGCAGATCTTGTGGTTGTAATTACAGTAATTTATTTTAAAGTGCCCGTTGGTTTCTTTTTTTTTTTCTCTATTGTCTTCAATGTCACTCAAATGTATATTTTATTAACCGTTATTAGGCTCTTAATTTTTATGTACTTTTCGCAATTTTGTGTAGTTTTGTACAGCTCCGTCTTATTTTTATAGTTCAACTTGTTATTTTGCATATTAGTAGTCTGTTCTCATTTTTTTTTTCTTTCACTGTTAGTTGAAACTGTAATTTGGCCGTTTTTTTTTTTTTTTTTTTTTTTTTTACTTTGTAAATTTTATTTTGGCTTCTTTTTTTGTTCTTTTTAATTTAGTACAGTTTTCGCTATATTTTAAAGATTATGTTGTTTTAATTTGTACACTTAAAATTTTTTTTAATGGCCTATATAACGTTTTTCTAGAGGAATTTTTTTCCCGATTTTTGCACAATATTATATAAAATGTATATTTTTTTTTGAAATTACTTTTGTAGGTTTTATAATCTTTCATACATTTTTCCACTTTAACTTTTTTTCCCACGTAAATTGTTTTTGCACTCTTAACATTTAGCACTCCCCGTGTGAACAGCCTAACTGTTTGATTTTGCCATGTTCGATACCAATAACAAAAATGTATGTATGTATGTACATACAATGTAAAATTTCAAGTTAGTTTAGTTAGTTTATTTTTAACAATCTTTACACTTTTGAACAGGCTTTTTTTTTTTTTTATATATATCGTTACTAATTTTTTAAGGGTTTTATTAATTGAAAATTTGTTTTTAGTTTAATTGTTATTAGTTTTTTAAGTTTTTGGTTACAAACACTTTGTTACAATCATAATTTTACCCCACTAAATTGTTATCAGTTTTTTTTTTAAGGCTTTTCCCTTTATAAGTTGTTATTAATTGTTTTTTTCTTTGCAAATTGTTATTACGTTTTTTACCATCAAGGCATTTTTTGTTTTTTTTTTTTTCACGTTTTCTTTCCATTGTTTTATTTTCACTGTATATAATAAAGTTGTTTTTTTTTTCTCTTCGTTGTCAACTACTTTGTTTAATTATATATTTAAAGAAATTGTCTTGCACTTAACACTTTTAATCACTACCGTTAGTTCTATTTTTTTTTTCTTAACTTTGTTCATTTTTTTTTTTCAATATGAATATTTTATGTCACGGTCGCCATTTAATGATCCGATCTAAAAAAAACACGATGTTTCGGTTTTAAGTGTTCAAGACTGAATGCCTCTCAGCTTTTATTTTACATAGGTGGTAAGTTCTAAATATAAGTAGATAAATATAATACATAGTTGATATATTATGGTAGTAGTTAAATAAGAGGAGTATGTTCACTAAATCTAACTTATCAGGGATGGCACTACATCGTGTTTAGAAAACACAAGCGCTGATATCTATTCATCGTAAGCCAAAATAGGTCACAGTTTTTATAAACATATCTAAAAATAAGGAATGATTTTATAAGTAAATTAAAAAAGTGGATTGCAAATTATTACAGTTTGAAAACGTAGTAAATATTTAAATATTTGTAAACTCTTTCTTTTAACTCATACTTTCTGTCTGTCTTTCTGTCTGCCATGGGTGGACCCCATTTCCCCTTATCCAATTGATCTGAAACTTGGCCCATCGTGTTGTCGTGACAACAGATTAATTTTTGGCTAGTCACGCACAGCCACGCATGGTCACCGACAGTCACAGAGTGATCTAAATTTCATTTCCCCTCATCCGATCGATCTGAAATTTGGTCCATACACTTGCTGTGAAAAAAGATTAACTTTGAGTTAGTCATGCACAGTCATGCATGGTCACGCATAGTCACGGAGTGATCTAAATGTCATTTAACCTCATCCAACCGATCTGAAACTTGGTCGATATACTTGCTACAAAAAAAGATCAACTTCGACTTAGTCAAGCGCAGTCACGCATAGTCAAGCATAGTCCAGGAGATATTCAAAACTCATATGGAGAAGGAAAGAAAGTGTTTTAATAAAAACTTTGTTTTTTTTGGTTAGATTATTATTTTAAACTAGCTAATTGTGTGGCGCCTAGGCGCCCGTTTAAAAATTATGAATAAAATAGTTTAAATTTAAATACACGAAAAATTTATAATAAATTATATTTCTTTTAATATAGTAGTAAATTGAAAATTATATTGTTACACATGCACATGTGAAAAAAGATTGTGTCTGTAGAAATTATATACATAAGTATCAAAAGAGATAGAAATATTTGGCAAAAAAGTTTTTCAATTTAGAATCTCTTGAAAAACTATATTTCGTGTGAAATATCGTTGGTCATTTAATAGTTTTCCTTGCAGTGGGTTCGATTGAATACGTATCTTAACTTGGCTTGCAACTTTTGATCGTGACAAAGCCACATACAGTTGGTCGTGTGAAAATACCGCGGTCTTCAAATTAATGACAAATCAAATGACTGGCCTTGAGCCTTGTTTATGGTAATTGCGTATGCAGGAATTACTGGAAACTGGCTACGTCCTAATATGGAAGGTAATGTGGTGTCGGTTGGAGCGAGATTAATCCTAGAAATTAGAACCGTATCATTTTGGTCAGCGTTACATCATCAGTCAGTCAGTCAGTGAGTCAGGGATCAGCGTAAATATATTTAAGATATTACCCGGCCTTCACACGTTATATTTTTGGCTTTCACGTTGTAATGCACTCACACTTTTTTACTCTTTTTTACTAAACAATCATACGTTTCAATTCTCTCTCTCAATTTTTCAATCGGACAGTTGCTTAACAATTTTTTGACTATTGGATGTGTTATCAATTTGACTTGAACATGGGAAGGCCGGGTAAAGTGAGGAGATTGGAGATTCCTAAAATTATTAAAATTTAATACAATGGAGTTCGCTTATAACGAACCCTGGTTGTAATAAATTTTTGATTATAGCGAAGAATTTCTTCGGTCCCAAGAGTTTTAATCACATTTTTCATACAAATTGCTTTTCTTATAGCGAACAGTGGTTATATCAAACTTTTGACTTTAACAAACAATTTTTTTTTTCCATTTCAGAATTTTCGTATATTTTATATATTTAAAAAAAATTAATTTCAATGTAATTTACTTTTATTTTCATTTAATTTTAATACAAAACAAAAACTTCGATTTTCAAATGAAGTTTTGTAAAAGGTCCTTTTATGTATATTTTCGTAAAAGTTTGCCAGTAGCCAACCTTTGCTTTGTACTTTCTGCTTCTATATATAAGGAGTTTTTAATATTATATGATTTAAAAAAAATATTTTATTTTGATAGAAACTCGGTAATTTTAGTCTTATTAAGGCAAACTATTAATATGTATCTTTTTAGTAATTTAATTTATGTTTTATAACTTTTTAAAATGCCCCAAAGTAAATAAACTTATTCAACTAAAAAAACTTTTTAAACCTTTCGGTCAAATCAAAAAAATACTACGGTTATAACGAGTTAGTCTATAAGGAACTATTTGGCCGGTCCCGCCGAGTTCGCTATAACCTTACTACATTTTATTGTAGAAAAATAGAATAGCATAGAAAAAAAAAAAACGTTTTAGAGCAATGTTCCTAAAAGTTTCTTAAGGGGGGGTTTAAGGTTTTAAAATTTAAAAAAAAGGCGTATTTTCATAATTATTTTTTGAAGATATGAATAATGTTGGATTATTTATTTCATATATACGTTATAGCATTACATTTGAAGAATCTTTGAAAAATTTCAATTAAAAATTTTAAAAAATAAGTCCGTAACAGCGAATCTCCGGAGACGTTGCTGTTTTGTGGTGAACATCATAACTCGTTACCGGATCATGTGAAATAAAAAAATCGAAACGCGTTTCAAAGGTGACGAAGAGTTTTTTCAATTTTTTTTTTTTTTGGCAGCATTTTGAAGTGAAAAACGATTTTTGCTATACAATTTCGGGAATTTGTTGTTAAAAAATGGGAAAGAAAATGAAATTAAAAAAAACCCTTCGCGGTTACGTGATGATTTATGTGTAGATATAGTGTCTAAAATTGCTAAAGAATCGGTCAGGTAGATTTTGGGTTATGATGTTGACGGTCTTCGAATTTATGTACTATGATTTATATACTATATACCGTATGAGGCCGGTCGCTGGAAACGCTATATCTTCTTAAGTTTTGCTCTGATTTACTTAAAATTTTGACACAACACCTTCGATATGTTGTGCATTCAGAAAGAGAAATGCAAAAAAAGGTTTTAAAACCTCCCACCCCTTAAGGAAGTGCAAACACCAATACACCTACAAAAAAGAGAAAAAAATATATCATATGTCATCATAAATGTGAACTGTAAAAAGCGAACATTTTCTCCAGTTATCTATAAATCGAAAAAAAAATAAGGGCTTATTAGTTTCACTTAAAAAACAAAATTATTACTCCAAATCGCCTTTAATTTCAATAAATTATTCAAATTAAAATCTTAAATATACCTATTTACGTAATTTAAATTTGTCAAAATTTTTTGAAAGCAAATTATGCAAAAATTAATATTATGAGTGAAAGTCAGAATAATTTAAATTTTAAACTTAATATTGTACTATTTTTTCAAGTGCTTTTCAATACAGAGCTTTAAACTAAATCATAGGTTTGACAACAACAAAATCCACATTGAAGATCTCTTTTTTCTCAAATATTTATCAAAAAAAGCATACTCTTTGGTAAGTGCTGGCCATCAGAGAACCTGAGCGAAAGCACTCCTAATAATTGAAAATAATTTTGAGATGAAAAACAAAACAGACAAACGGTAAAGTTTAGTTTGATAAAAAAAAAGTATGTATGCATATCGGACGACGTTAAATGAGAAAAATAAAAATGTTTAAAATTTCCTTCATTACTTTTTTTGCAGAATATTTTCATTGACCAACAAAGGGAATTTAAAGAAGAATTTGAATAGATATTAGTTTTTTGATTCATTTGTTGCGTTCATCTTATTCCATATGTAACACGAAATCTGCATATGTAGTGCTATTGTCGTTATCAGTGCTGCTAATTTTGACAACTTATTTTAATTTCGACGATTTTTCAATTTGTTAAAATGATTTTTTAAATTTGTTAAAATGATGATTGAAGATTTTAAATTTTCAGTAGTATAAAAATTAGGATTTCGAGGGTTAACAATTAATGGTTGTAAATCAAAAATTGATAGTTTTAGTTCAGTGTAAATGTAAATTACAAAATATGTATAGATTTAATTCTGGGTCAAGTCGTTTCAAAACGGAAATACCTTGAATAGCATTTCCATTTAAGATTTAAGTTTTAATTACGGCGATACTTTAAACCTATATTATATGTTTCGGTTATAGATACATGTTCAAGTTGGGATGGTCACCCTAATGCTTATTTTGAAGCTGACACATAGAGGACTCCACCTTCAATATATATTACTTTTTAATATTATATTTAACGAAAGAAGTTTGTCGTATTTTGGGCATTCGTTGTGAATTCGTAACCAAATTGAGTCATCGGAGTAATCCCACAGCGGTAGTCAACTTGTATCTGTTGACCCATAAAATAAATCTGCACTAATTGTGGAGTCTTACAACTCATATAGTATAAAAGGCCAGACGGGAACATTTGTATTAAGTTGATTTGCAATATTTATTTCATAATGGTGTAAACTCAAGAGTAGTAAGTAAAGAGATTTATACACAAAGTTTTAGGAAAGTCCACTGAAAAATTAAAATATGTATAACAAACACTAAAAGCGTATATGGGTAATTCCATGTCAAATCAACCAATGGGTGTACACTACCTTCTCCAAATTGTATGATTTTTCATAGGAAGACAGATTATTACAGAACTAAAACAAGTGCAAAGTTTGAGGGCACTGGCACTTCTGTATCCGGAAATATGTGGTCTTGAAAATCGTAAAAAAAGGTCAAAATTTACAAAGTTGTACTTACTTAATTATAATTTTCATGAAAAGTATTATACTTACGCAACTCATCAAGGTTGCATTTGAAAGGTTAATTAATTACCTTTAATTTGATATCCAACATGATTTTTTTTTGGAAAGGTCCAAGGTCACATCTCTTGACCTATAATTCGGGAGGCTATAGCTGTAAAAACGGCAATTTTAAAAATCTGAAAAAAATATATGTTTAAGATTGGTTCCTTCCCTAAAGTTCCAAAAAATTTCAGACTGGGGGTATGCTTGGATCCAGAAATACTTATCATAGAGTAAAGGTAGATATTTAAAAAGTCGGTGCTGTTACTGTTACTGTTTATGAATGTGGTTGGATGTGCTCGTGAGCGTCGGCGGGCTATGCACGCACGCCGCTATTTGATTCTGGTTCTTTAGCTCTGTACTGTACTCAGTACAGACCTGTGTTAGGGTTGGTTTGACAGGTAATTATGTTAGAGCGAGATAACAGTATAAATGTTGTCGGGTGTGGTTCGTAGTGTCAAATAACTTGGATATAGAGAAATTATTGAAAAACGAGAAGTCAAAGGAAGCACCACGAAAAAAAACCATTCTAAGCACGTTGCTTTAAAAAACCACATGTGTTGCTATAAAATCAATATTTTTAAATAAAACCAAAAGTGTTCAAAGTGATTGTTTTTTGCCTCTGTAAACAATATGTCATTTAATACAATATATTGTTGTAATCCATTTAAAATCGAAGTTTGGCCGTAATTTCGCGTTATATTTTGTAAGAAAAATTGTTTTGGAATTTGCACATTGTAATAAAGGAAAGTATATTTTTACTTCATATTTTATGAAAAAATCAACACTCTTTTGTATGTTTTTTTCTTATTGGATTTTTCCTAGTTTTCGGTTCCAGATTGCTAACCACCTTCTTGTTGTAGTACAAGGAAATTCATTTGGAATTTTTCATTGGTCCTTATCGAACCGGATAGCATCGGAACATTTTTTGTCACTGGAAAAATTCATAAGGACTTTTTTATTTGATAAAATTTTTTAAGCAAACCTTTGTGAGGTAAAAAAAAGTAGTTAGAATATACTACTTAATATAAAGGAGTGAGTAGTGATTAATCTAAGCCACTCTGCTTTATTTTTACTCTTACCAACACCGTGTTGTGTACCTACGACCATCTGTCAATTGAATTCGCCACAGTGTTTTGTTTATTTGCTTATATACATCCATAAGAACATTTAGTGCAGTGATTTTTTGTTTTTAATTAAATATTGTGTTTTACACACTATGTCGTCTGTGTGAAAACGAAGGAAAATATACAAAAAACAAAAACCGTACGCTCTGTTGAGGAATAAAATCTACACACAAAGAGTGTATTATACAAACAAACACCACAAAGAAGAGAAAAGAGGAATTGCACTGATCAACGAGTGTGTGTTTCTCTGGTACATAGATTTTTAGTGTTTCATCAACTTTGTCCTTCTTTATGATTCCAAACAAATCATCAACATATTTGGTGAGAATTCTGGGTTTTTATTCCATCTTTTCTGAAAGGATGAAAAACTCTAATATTTACAATAAAGACAAATTCCAGTTAGCCTTTAAATGCAACAACACTGTTAATAAGTTATTCAGCAAGACTAAATCAAAACTAAAAACTGAGGAAAAACCAAATGTTGTGTACAAGATCGATTGTAAAGGTGACGATACCAACATATGCCAAAAGGTATATGTTGGCACAACTAAAACAAAATTAAAAACCAGACTTTCATCACACAAGTCTGATATAAAAGCAACTGACAAACCACTGGAGCAAAAAACAGCACTCGCAGCCCACTGTGCAATGACTGGACATCAACCAAACTTTGACGATGTTAAAATATTAGTAGAGGAGAATAACTATGCTAGAAGATTTACGTTGGAGATGTTACACATACTTAATTTAGACACTAAAGAGAGATTAAACTACAAACTAGACACAGAAAACATCTCAGCTCACACATACAAACACACGATACACAAAAACAGAAAAAGACCAAAATAAAATTAAAATAGAAAAAGGAAAAATACATCAGTTGACAAAAGTTTACAGCTGAACAACAGCTCAGAGAGTGATTTTTATTTTCGTTTTTTATTTTCGTTTATTTATATTTTTAAATGTAATTATATTTTTCGTGTTTAAATGTTTTGTGTAATTTTTGAAATAATTTGTGTGATATTTTTGTATTTTTATATAGAACCCCTGAAGATGGTCAACAACGTTGACTGAAATATTGGGAGAATAAAAAGGAAAAAATTTTAAAAACAAATATATGTTTATATTTTTTATTTAAAAAATTTTTTTAACTCATGACCTAATGCCGAACAAAATCAACAAATTATAAAATAAAATTTTCGGTAATTTTGTTTTTCTCTCGATTTTAGTGTTTTTGATATTTTTATTTTTCTTTTTTTTAAATAAATTTTTCGTTGGAAAGATGGCAAAGTCGAACAAAATAATTAAATTTGAGAAAATGGCTACTCTATTCCTCGAATTTGAGAATGAGTTTAATGATATGCCACAGCGGAACCACATGTCGTTTACTATCGACCTTCAGAAAGAAGAATTCACAGCTTTTTGAATTCTTCTGGTAACACAAAAGATTCTGAGGAAGATTGTGATTCAGCCAAACAATTATTTAAGGAATGTAGGTTGGCCTACATATCTTGTGCTGGGATAATGGGTGAGCTTTCGCAAAGTTTTGTCAACAGGCCTATACTTTCATCTACTCATGGTGGGACAAATTCAGCAGGGGCTCCAACTTATGTCGAAAGTCAGATGCCTGCCCATCATATTCAGCTTCCGCCCTGTACTACTGATGTATTTCATGGTGATTATCAGTCCTGGCCTTCGTTTCGTGACATGTTCACTGCGGTTTACATAAACGGTACCTCTTTAACTTCAGTCGAAAAGTTATTTTACCTTCGCCAAAATACTCGGGATGAAGCTTTGGAGATTGTCAAGAAATCTCCCCTCACCAATCAGGGCTTTGAATGTGCTTAGGCCAATTTAAAGGATAGGTATGAAAATAAACGCATTTTGGTCAATAGCCAACTCAGGGTCTTATTTAACCTTGTAGCTGTCAAATCAGAGTCTGCGGACGGAATAAAATGGTTACAACGAGACATTAATAACTGCATTTCGGCATTTAATTTACTTGAAATTGATATCTCTAATTGGGATCCAATTCTAGTTTATCTTTGTTCTACCAAATTGCCTGAACTTACGTTGTCTTTGTGGGAACAGACAGTCAGCGTCAAGACTGAGATTCCAAAATGGAAAGATTTGGACACTTTCCTGACTTCTCGGTTTCAGTCATTGGAAACTGTTTCGGATATTCGTTCCGAAGGAACAGAATATTTGGGGAAGTCTGATGTTGGGAATGAATGTCAGTCGGGTAATAATTCACTTTTGAGAAAGAGGGTTAGAACTTATCAGGCGAACGTTGTGGGAACATCGTGCCCATTTTGTGCAAAGGGCCATTTGTTAAGGACTTGTCCGAAATTTTTGAAATTGACTTCGACCGAAAGATATCTAGTGGTTAAAAGACATCACCTTTGCATAAATTGTTTTAGTGATAGTCATCAATTAAATGCATGTCAAAGTAGTTTCTGTTGCCTAACATGTAAGCTTAAGCACCATACGTTATTGCATAGACAAGTGTCTGGATCTTTTCCTTCTAATTATTTTGCCGATGGACCAGGTACAAGTACTGCGACTGCACCGAGTATAAATGTTCAAAACTGTTTTGCTACTTTCTCAAAGCATATACTTTTAGGGACTGATGTAATTAGTATCGTGCACCGGGGAGGTGTTTTTAGGGCAAGGGCGCTTATTGATTCGGGATCTCAGGCTACTTTTATTTCGGAGAGATTGCAAAGACAACTTAATTTGCCTGTCAAGAGCATAAATGCCACAATATCTGGTTTAAATAACACTATCGCAGGTACTGTTAAAAAGCAATGTTCATTTACTTTGAGGTCTCCCCTTAATAGCCAGTTTAAACTTGATGTGAACGGTTTGGTTTTGTCCAAATTGACAGGAACGTTGCCTAATGAGTCTTTAGTTATTTCTGGCTCAAATTCGTTACGAGATATCGAGTTAGCAGATCCAAACTTTGCAAAGAGTGGTCAAGTGGATATATTACTTGGGGGTGACGTTTATTCTCAAATAATGCTAGATGGGGTTAAACGCAATATTTTTGGCAAATTAATGGCACAAGAGACAATATTTGGTTGGATCTTGTCCGGTCCCTTATCTGAGCACAACAATAAACCTCTTCCTTCGTGTGTCCCGTTACGCGAAAGTTGGACGCAACAAAAGACGTTATCGAAAATATTCGAAAAGAAATATTAAGATTGGTGATTTGGTTGTCATACGTGAAGACAACCTACCGGCAATTGAGTGGCAAATAGGTCGAGTGCTAAAAGTCCACTTCGGTAAAGACGGTCATGTTCGGGTGGTAGAGTTAAAGACAGAGCGTGGCTTAATTACTAGGCCAGTTGTGAAGCTTGTGGTTCTTCCAACTTATTAACTTCCTTTATTTTTGTTACAAAAATCTTGTATAGTATCATGACCCTTACTAAGAAATATTTAGAGTTCCGCCGAAACCCATGGCCAAATGATTTGTCGCGTTTGGATAATCATTCGCTGCATCTAAGCGATAAATTTCTACAGGTGGACTACCGTGAAAGAATGTAATTGGTCTCAATATATAAATACTGTGCGGGCTGCTTGAGCCATGATCACACCTGGCGTACTTCCGAGAGTACGGGGAAATGCAAACGCTGCTGTGATCTACATCACACGCTCCTCCACAAGCCGGGGACGAGACCAAGCTCTAACTGTCAAAAGTAGAAGAACCAGAAGAGCAAGAAAATAAAAATATATCTTTGCGAATGGGGACAATCTTCATATATCCGCCCAAAGAGCAGAGGACGCATTTTGTCCCAAAGCTCACCAGGGGACACGATATCGTCCGGTGATATGGGATGCGAGAGGCGTGATTTGTCTCGAGCTGTAGTTCCTAGTCAATTGGGGAACTTCAATCAGCACGCACAGTCCCGAAAGGATAGCCGTAGAACCCATGGTGTCGTTTCATTGCCGATCTACAACATCAGCAAGACGATAATGGTGAAGTCGAAGGAACGGTACTTTTTAGAAGGAGCCCTTATTGATACGAGCTCAGCATGCTCGATAGTTTCGAGGAAGGTGTTTGGTTATTATCCGTGGCAACTATAATAGCAGTGAGAGTATTCAAACGTATGCCAAAGTGAGATGAAGGTTCCGGATTGTGACGCCTTCTAAGTTGGCCGATTGAAGAATTTTAGATAAGTTTCCGGTTCTACAATTGGCTGGTCCTTAATTTTATGTAGCTGCACCTGTCAACTTAGCTTTTGGTAGTGATTTTTATTTGAAAATAATTCGGAATGGCATGGCTGGCGGAAAACCATTGGCCTAACTCACTGTTTTTGGGTACATAATTTCAGGATCTTATCTTTCGTGAAGTGTTAAACCTGCAAGTGGTATACTTTTCTTTTGAGGTCATGATACTTAAACATATTTTTTTCCTTTGTAACGGCTGGTAGCTTAGTTACGAATTTGGTTGCTGCTGGCGTTTGGAACTAATTTTTTTTTTATTTTCAGTAATTTAATTTTTTGAATAAAATTGATTCTAATGGATTTATTTCTTTTATATTTGAAGGTTTGGAGTTATTTGGTTTTTTTCTTTGATTCTCTAGATTGGTCTTGGGTCGAAAGTTTTTGTTGCAGTTGTAATGGTGCGGCGTTGTTGGAAGATCCGCTTCCGTTTCCCTGAGCCTTTGCTGGTCGCACGTGCTGGCGTAGGGGCCTAGCTCGCCGGATGGGTGGGGTCTTGCTCAGGCCTAGGGAAACCGCACTACAGATTTTCACGTGCGATTTAAAAAAAACTGTCAAAACACGGACGCTAAATGGATGGATGGCCATACTTACCTTGGGATTGGGGACGAGGTGTTCTGCCCCTTTTGCCCTCCCTACCATGTTACCTCGACTCCATCTTAATTGGAGGTAACCCACTGCAATGAAAGATTTGGTTTGGTTTTGGTTTTCTACATGGGGTTTAACAAGTTTTATTGAACCTTCATTTTAAGGTTATTTTAAATTAAGTTTAGCAAAACTTATTTAATTTTTTTTTTATATTTTAGCAAAATTTTACTTTTTAGAAAAATTTTCAGTATAGCAAAATTTTATTTCTTAGCAAAATTTTAATTTTAGGGAAATTTTAATTTTAGGAAAATCTTTAAATATAGCTCAATTTTAATTTTAGAAGAATTTTTAAATATTAGCAAAATTCTGTTTAGGAAAATTTTAAATTTAGGGAAATTTTAAATTTAGGAAAATTTTTAATTTTAGCTTAATTTTAATTTCAGCTTAAGTGTAGAATTAGGAAAATTTTAATTTAAATCTTATAATTAGAAGACTTTTATGTAATTTTAGATAAATTTTGTATTTAGGTAAATTTTTATATTTAGAATATTTGATATTTAGCTAATTTTTACTTACAAAAATTTGCTTAAATTAGAAAAATTTCATATATAGAAAATTTTTAAATTCTAATTAGAAAAATCTTTAGAAAAAAATTCTATTTATAGTTAGATAAATCTTAGAAAATTGTTGTTTTCCTTTTTTTTCTCTTTTTTTTTTTATTTAATTTTATACCATAATTAGTAAGATTTAGGAAAAGTTTAATTCTAGGACAATTTTTTTTTAATTTTGGGAAAATTCTTAATTTTTAGGAAAAATTTTTAATAGTAGAAAGATTTTAATTCTAGTACAATTTTAATTTTAGCAAAAAAAAATATTTGATATTTAGTTTAAATTTATAATTAGAAAAAAATTTCTTAATGTAGTAAAATGTTTAGTTTCATTTTATATTTAGGAACATTCCTTAATGTAGGAAAAATATTATTTGATTTTATATTTTAAAACATTTTATATTTAGCAAATTTAGTACAATTTTTTTTTAGTCTTAGCAAATTATTTATATTTTACAAAATTTTTATTTTTAATTTAAATGTAGAAAATTATTTGTATGTAAAAAATCAAAATTACCGACATATTGTTGTTGTTGCCAGAGGCCGGGGTTTTCCTTCTTTAAGCCTTCACGGACAGAGTTAAGCCAGATCATATATCCGGATAGAGGACGTTTTGGTTTGTCTGCCATTTTGTGTTCTTTGAATTTATGTTCTTTCACAAAGTTTAGACTACTGCAATTAAGTTCTTTTTTTTTTCGTACATTTATTCAAAAACTCCCTTCATTTAAATTTATTAAACTTTTAATTCTGTTTTTATTAAAAAATTTTTTTTTTTTAATTTTTGTTCTTTTCTAGGTTGCGTCTACACAAATTAATATTTATGTTGCGGTGTTTTCTTAACTTTACTTTTTCTTTTGTTTTTTTTTTGTCAATTTTGGATTTCTTAAATTTTCGTTTTTTTTTTTTTTAACAATATTTAAGTCTTATTCTTTTATTTTCACTTTCTTAAAAATCTATTTTAACTTTACTTTTATTTTCAGTTTTTAAACTCTATATATTTTAATTAAGGTTAACTTTACTTTAAATTTATTTTACTACACTAATCTTATTTTAATTTATGTAGGTTTTTCCTCAACCTTTTCTATTCAACATTCAAAATTCAACTCCTCGTTTAATTTTCAATTCTTGTTAATCAAGCCAAATCTTCCTCATTCATTCCTCTGCAGATAAAAACCTGTTTATTAAGCAAACAAAATCACCCGCAATTCAGTGAGAACATTCATATGCATTCATAATATTCTCTAGTATTTACAACACTCACACTCATATATGACTATGAGAGCAAGTGAGATCAATACAAGAAAATACGTGGTTTGACCAGCATGATTGCATATGAATGTGTTCATGATTTACTTCAACACAATGAAGAGAAAAAATACGCCATAAAAAAAAAATGCCATCAACCTATTACCATATAAGGTGTTGTTTATATGTACATACTTGAACTTGAAAATAATTTCAAGATCAAGGTTATTATTTTTTTCTTCTTTCTTATTATGCCTGTACCAGAAATTCTTCTGCTACAGTGCAGAGCAAAAAAGATCACCGTCACAAAACAGATGGTTTTGATTTCCATGAAAGGAAAAATCAACTGAAAACGGTTCGATGGGTTTTTAAGGTTTGCCACTTTTAAAACTTTGCCTTGAGTTTAGGTCTTCTGCATATAAAAAAAAAGAAATCAAAACAGCAGTTTACGCTGTTGGGGTTTTTCAAAACATGGTTCGATATCCATCGCTTAACGGAAAAGATTCCAACACAGAGATTTTTGGTTATTTTTAAAAATTCAGTGTATTGGATTCTTATATCTAACAGAGACCTTAAACCAGCGATTTTTGTTCCTTTCAAAATTCGGTGATTTAAGTTCTCTCATTAAACAATGGACATGGCTCGATATCCATCGTTCAACGGAAAAGATTCCAACACAGAGATTTTTGGTTATTTTAAAAATTCAGTGTATTGGATTCTTATATCTGACAGAGACCTTAAACTAGCGATTTTTGTTCCTTTCAAAATTCGGTGATTTAAGTTCTCTCATTAAACAATGGACATGGACGCAGAGGTTTTGGGGGACCTTACTAAATTAAAACCGGTGTTTTGAACTCTCTTATCATAAACAAAAAGGCTTTAAACAAAGGTGTTGTTGGCGAAGGGCGTAATACATGACTATCTCTAACATGGTGTTAGGCTATGTTATGAGATAATGAATGAATGAAGACTAGCTTAATGTCAACAATTTCATAATTAAATTCAAGTCAATATCAAAAAAAAGATTGTGGAAAACTAAATCGGGTTCTAAAATTAAATTACGCTCAATACAAAAATTCAATTAGGTTTTAAAATTATATGAGGTTCAAATCGAACCCACGCAAAAGTTTTAAATATTTTAAATTTTTTCCAATAAATGTATCCCCAATGTAGTAATCGAAACCAAACCAATTACTTAAAAAAATCCGTAAGTAAGTATGACCATCCATCAAAATTAAAAAATTTTAAAATTTTATACTTGTGATTCTAAGTTTCTTTTCGATTGTTTGCGGCTATTTCGGTACTATAAAAATTATTTTGGACAAGTAACCGGTTCGTCTAGAACGAAGTTCTTGTATTCCAAAAACGACCTTTAATGACCAAAGCAAACGGATACCACAAAGATCAAATTAAAAAAAAATGTTGAAATGTGAACTCAAATGTCAAACAAGTTTCCATTTCGGTTAATGTAAATAGGGATGTACCCATATTTAATTAAAATTCCAGAAATATCAGCAAGTATGACTTCAAGAACACAGATACAAAAAAGATTAGGATTAAGGAACAATGTGCTTTCCCGGTGCACAGATGTTAAAAAATTTAAATAAATTATTAAGTTCCTTTTTAGAAACATTATGAATTAAAAAGAAGAAAAAAAAACCCGGTCTATTGTTTCGAGCCCCACGTTGGTGTTAGCAACGTGGTTATCGAAATTATCACTTATCGGCCCCACGTTGGGCGCCATTTCTGTAATGGTGCGGCAACGTGGCTATCGAAATGATCAACTTATCGAGCACCACGTTGGGCGCCATTTCTATAATGGTGCGGCAACGTAGTTATTGAAATGATCAACTTATCGAGCCCCACGTTGGGTGCCATTTCTGTAGTGGTGCGGCAACGTGGTTATCGAAATGATAAACTTATCGGCCCCACGTTGGGCGCCATTTCTGTAATGGTGCGGCGTTGGTGGAAGATCCGCTTCCGTTTCCCTGAGCCTTTGCTGGTCGCACGTGCTGGCGTAGGGGCCTAGCTCGCCGGATGGGTGGGGTCTTGCTCAGGCCTAGGGAAACCGCACTACAGATTTTCACGTGCGATTTAAAAAAAACTGTCAAAACACGGACGCTAAATGGATGGATGGCCATACTTACCTTGGGATTGGGGACGAGGTGTTCTGCCACTTTTGCCCTCCCTACCATGTTACCTCGACTCCATCTTAATTGGAGGTAACCCACTGCAATGAAAGATTTGGTTTGGTTTTGGTTTTCTACATGGGGTTTAACAAGTTTTATTGAACCTTCATTTTAAGGTTATTTTAAATTAAGTTTAGCAAAACTTATTTAATTTTTTTTTATATTTTAGCAAAATTTTACTTTTTAGAAAAATTTTCAGTATAGCAAAATTTTATTTCTTAGCAAAATTTTAATTTTAGGGAAATTTTAATTTTAGGAAAATCTTTAAATATAGCTCAATTTTAATTTTAGAAGAATTTTTAAATATTAGCAAAATTCTGTTTAGGAAAATTTTAAATTTAGGGAAATTTTAAATTTAGGAAAATTTTTAATTTTAGCTTAATTTTAATTTCAGCTTAAGTGTAGAATTAGGAAAATTTTAATGTAAATCTTATAATTAGAAGACTTTTATGTAATTTTAGATAAATTTTGTATTTAGGTAAATTTTTATATTTAGAATATTTGATATTTAGCTAATTTTTACTTACAAAAATTTGCTTTAATTAGAAAAATTTCATATATAGAAAATTTTTAAATTCTAATTAGAAAAATCTTTAGAAAAAAATTCTATTTATAGTTAGATAAATCTTAGAAAATTGTTGTTTTCCTTTTTTTTCTCTTTTTTTTTTATTTAATTTTATACCATAATTAGTAAGATTTAGGAAACGTTTAATTCTAGGACAATTTTTTTTTAATTTTGGGAAAATTCTTAATTTTTAGGAAAAATTTTTAATAGTAGAAAGATTTTAATTCTAGTACAATTTTAATTTTAGCAAAAAAAAATATTTGATATTTAGTTTAAATTTATAATTAGAAAAAAATTTCTTAATGTAGTAAAATGTTTAGTTTCATTTTATATTTAGGAACATTCCTTAATGTAGGAAAAATATTATTTGATTTTATATTTTAAAACATTTTATATTTAGCAAATTTAGTACAATTTTTTTTTAGTCTTAGCAAATTATTTATATTTTACAAAATTTTTATTTTTAATTTAAATGTAGAAAATTATTTGTATGTAAAAAATCAAAATTACCGACATATTGTTGTTGTTGCCAGAGGCCGGGGTTTTCCTTCTTTAAGCCTTCACGGACAGAGTTAAGCCAGATCATATATCCGGATAGAGGACGTTTTGGTTTGTCTGCCATTTTGTGTTCTTTGAATTTATGTTCTTTCACAAAGTTTAGACTACTGCAATTAAGTTCTTTTTTTTTCGTACATTTATTCAAAAACTCCCTTCATTTAAATTTATTAAACTTTTAATTCTGTTTTTATTAAAAAAAAATTTTTTTTTAATTTTTGTTCCGCAGTGTTTTGTTCTTTTCTAGGTTGCGTCTACACAAATTAATATTTATGTTGCGGTGTTTTCTTAACTTTACTTTTTCTTTTGTTTTTTTTTTGTCAATTTTGGATTTCTTAAATTTTCGTTTTTTTTTTTTTAACAATATTTAAGTCTTATTCTTTTATTTTCACTTTCTTAAAAATCTATTTTACCTTTACTTTTATTTTCAATTTTTAAACTCTATATATTTTAATTAAGGTTAACTTTACTTTAAATTTATTTTACTACACTAATCTTATTTTAATTTATGTAGGTTTTTCCTCAACCTTTTCTATTCAACATTCAAAATTCAACTCCTCGTTTAATTTTCAATTCTTGTTAATCAAGCCAAATCTTCCTCATTCATTCCTCTGCAGATAAAAACCTGTTTATTAAACAAACAAAATCACCCGCAATTCAGTGAGAACATTCATATGCATTCATAATATTCTCTAGTATTTATAACACTCACACTCATATATGACTATGAGAGCAAGTGAGATCAATACAAGAAAATACGTGGTTTGACCAGCATGATTGCATATGAATGTGTTCATGATTTACTTCAACACAATGAAGAGAAAAAATACGCCATAAAAAAAAAATGCCATCAACTTATTACCATATAAGGTGTTGCTTATATGTACATACTTGAACTTGAAAATAATTTCAAGATCAAGGTTATTATTTTTTTCTTCTTTCTTATTCTGCCTGTACCAGAAATTCTTCTGCTACAGTGCAGAGCAAAAAAGATCACCGTCACACAGTACATCAAGGCGGCCGGGATGTTCAAGTTGGGATGGTCACCCTAATGCTTATTTTGAAGCTGACACATAGAGGACTCCACCTTCAATATATATTACTTTTTAATATTATATTTAACGAAAGAAGTTTGTCATATTTTGGGCATTCGTTGTGAATTCGTAACCAAATTGAGTTGGTTTTTTTTTGCTGTGTCGCCGAAGTTTGGCCGTAATTTCGCGTTATATTTTGTAAGAAAAATTGTTTTGGAATTTGCACATTGTAATAAAGGAAAGTATATTTTTACTAAATAAAATTATTTAGTTGATTGGTGTGTTAAATTTTTTTCGTTGAAATTTCATCACTAATACATTTTTATATATAGAAATAACCAATGCTGCAATAATATTCGTAATATAAATGATATAAATAAATTTTATTGCTTCCTTTTGTAATATTTTTTCGAGTTTTATAAGCGGTAAAATTTTCTTAACAATTTCTTGCTTTAAAAATGACAAATTTTGGCGATTTAGTTTCCAAAATTGTAGATTTTCAGAAGATTTTATAAGAAGCAGTGGTCGGTAACAAAGAAGAGAGAAAATTGTGTGTGGGTTTCTATAAAATGAGAAAGATTAAATTTTGTTTGTGTATTTCCCATAGCTTTGTAGGGAGTGCTATGTGTGTGTATTATTTCTGCGTTACAGAATCAGTCAGTCAGTCAGTGAGTCAGGGATCAGGGTAAATATATATAAGATATTTATTAATCTTTTTTACAAAGTATAAAACATAATTATTTCAAACTATAATTTGTTTAAATAGAATTGAAAAAAATGATTGCAATTGAATATCGTTATTCATAGAAAGATCTAATGGGACTATTTCATTTTTCCTAACATTATATCAAAAAATGTCTTAATTTGTATAATATAATGTATCTGCAGCATATCTCCGTTGTTAAGGTGAGAAAAATGATCTGAAAGCTGCAAATACATTTTTTCTTGCTCTTAGTTACTTTTTAATGGAATTGTCTATTTAGAATCTATAGGTAGTTAAAATTTTCTCACTTTCCTTTATATGTGTATATAAAGTAATGTAATAAGTACAAAAGTTTTGAGTTTGTTTTGGAGTTGAAATTAGTTGAACAAATCTTTATAACAACCACGATAGAAAAATCTGTCGCGATTTAAATAATACTAAATGTCATAAAAACATTAAAATGCAAATATATCAACAATACAACCACCAATAGCAAGCCATGTTACTGCCCTTTATGTAAAAAGGAATCGCTTTAAAAAAATATTTTCCAATTCGCGGATTTTCACATTTTCTCAGATGCAGTCGAAACATGTTGTGTGTTTATAGCGTTCCTAATCTCATGTTTACTACTGACAAATTGGAAATAAGAAATCCAAAAAAAGATGCTATCAAAAAATGAGAAAACAAAAATTTTGTAAAAATTTTTTATATTGTTCACTTCAAAGACTTACGATTATCACGTTCTTCAGTATGAAAATGCCCACGAGTAAACTGTTTGAAAATTGTTAGTACTGTAATGAATGTAAAATAAAATATTAACCATGAATTGTTTTGAGTTTCAAATGGCTGAAAACTCATACATTTTTTAATGATTTCTTTGCTGCATTACTTTTGTGCTAATTGCGTATTTCTTTTGCGTGACTTCTGTATATCGTTTTATATTGTTCAGCCTTAAAACCTTCTTTACATGGTACACAAAAAACTACAAAGGTGTTTGTTAAACAATGTACAGGTTTATCTGTAACCCGTAATGAAATAAAAAACTAGGAATACGTTTTGTGGAAAACTCTTTTATTTATATTTCGCGATTTTTGATTTTGGCGATTTCTGTTTTTGCGATTTTAGATTTTAGCAATTTTTGAATTCGGTGATTATTGTTTCTTTTTTATCTTTTTGCTTTTTGGCGATTTTTGTTTTTGCTGATTTTTTATTTTGTCGTTTTTTAATTTAGGCGATTTTTGTTATTCGCGATTTTCGGTTTGGAGATTTTTGATTTTGGCGATTGCGCTCATATTTTCCACGACTATATTGTCAAATAATGTACTTGTCAATGGTTTCAAGACTGTCATTTTCATATTCCGATATTCCACAACACTTCATATTTATTTAATAGCTTCAGAGCTCTTGCTGTCGTAGTACTCCAATTTCAGTTAAAATTAGATGTTAAAAATGTATTTTATATGGAATGTGGCCATTTTTATTTTCGAAGAGGCAGTTACCTACTGCATATATGCTTGGTCCAGAGGTGTGGCCTCCTATAAACCACAAACCAACAAACGTATGAACAAACATACATTACAATTTTTATAGCCTATACCACTATGTGGTCAGGGTATAACGACTTTGTGCTGATGTTTGTAACCACCAAAAATATTTGACCTAGACCACCCTTTTATTATACAAATCGACTCAGAATCACTATCTGAGTCGATTTATCAATTTCCGTCCGTCCGTCTGTCCGTTTGCGTGTCCATGTAAACCTTGTAATCAAACTACAGGTCGCAAATGTGAACACATTTTTATGAAATTTTGTGTATAAGCTTCTACCAGCCATTTTTTATTTTTTTTTTTTATTTATTTATTAAGTCTATGGTAAAACCTTACAGACTGTTAAGTATAATACAGAGAAGAAAAAAATATAATATATACAAATCCTTAAATCAAAAATTTGAGATTATGTATTTAAAAATAATATAATATTGCGTTTAATAATATCATCATTTAAAGAAAAATCAATTAAATTGTATAGATCATTGAAATCATGGCAAATTCTTCTAAATGGATCAGCATCCGCAAACTTTTGACGACATATTGGGATAAACAGTGGAGTGTAAAAACGTGTTGACCGTGCCGGAACGTTAATGGAGATGTTGTCCATAAGAAAATTTGAGCATATGTCGCCTCGAATTAAGTTAAATAAAAACATTACATTAAGAATTGTTCTTCGGATTTTTAAAGACGGCAGTTTAATTTGAGAAAGTCTAATTGTATATGATGGCAGATTGACAAAACTTGGATAAGAACGTCTTAAGCAGAAAAGGAGAAATTGCTTCTGGACCGATTCAATTTTGGCACTGCGAATATTAGATAGTGGATCCCAAATAACAGACCCGAATTCTAAAATAGGTCTTACTAGGGAGATGTATAGTTGTTTGGTAACTGTAGGGTCATTGAATTCCTTTGCCCATCTTTTAACGAAGGCCAGTACACCACGTGCTTTAATAATTATCATCGAAATGTGTTGAACAAACTCTAATTTGGCATCTAAAAGAACACCCAGATCCAGGATTTTATTTACTTGCTCCAACTGGTAATCTCCAAATTTGTAACAACCAAATTCACCTAATTTTCTAGTAAAGTGCATGTGTTTGCATTTTTTTAAATTTAATTCCATTAAATTTATGTGGCACCATCTATAAAAATTATTTAGATCATGTTGTAGGTGAATTTGTTCACAATAATTCTTATAGCTTAAGAAAATCTTGACATCATCAGCATACATAAGAACATTTGAGGCTTTCATTATACTTGGTAGATCATTTATAAAAAGAGTAAATAAAATTGGTCCAAGATGACTTCCTTGAGGCACACCAGATTTAACTATAATATTCTTTGAAGTAGTATTATTAAAATAAACACGTTGATTTCTGTTGATCAAGTAAGATTTTATCCAGCTCATGCTGTTTGCTGTAAAGCCCATCAAATATAATTTTTTGAGTAAAAGATCATGATTTACTTTATCGAAAGCTTTACTGAAGTCAGTATAAATAACGTCGGTATGTAGCCCGTTGACGAAACCCCGATTTACCAAAGTTGTAAGTTGTAAAATATTAGTTGAAATAGAGCACCCCTTACGAAAACCATGTTGTGAGTGTGATATTAAAGAAGAAACCTGATGACAGAGATTATCCGTTAAACATTTTACAAATAGTTTGGGAATAGCAGAAAGCTTAGCTATTCCTCTATAGTTAGCTACATTCGATTTGTTTCCAGATTTAAATAAAGGAATAATATATCAATCTTTCCATAATGTAGGAAAATGTCCATGTTTAATGGATGAATTAAATAAAATGCATAATGGAACAGCCAAAGTTTGGGCGCAGTTGATTAAAATGCAGCTAAGAATACCATCAGGTCCTCCGTTAGTTGAATTCTTGAATGTTTTTAAGTTATTTTTGATATCCGAAGTCTTCATAAAAGGAAATGAAATTGATTGATGTTCCGTATCTGGAAATGGATATATGTTTGAAATGTCATATTGAAGTTCAGAGTAAGTTGTGCTAAAAAAATCAGCAAACATATCGCTAATAACTACATCATCACGGGATTCACGATTAAGATACTTCATTTCAGTTGGATATCCAGTAGATTTCCTTTTAGAGTTTACAAATTTATAAAATTATTTTGGATCAATCTTCGAATTTATTTTCATAGTTTCCATGTAATTCTTATAAAGTTTTGTATTTAGAATATTATACTCTGCACGTGTAACTGAATATTTCGTATAATCAGATAAAAGACCAGACACTTTATATTTTTTGTGTCGTTTATTTTTTAAGTTTTTAATACTCGACAATTGTTTTGTGCTCCAAGGAGGGCCAGAGTGGTTGAAAACAGTAAACTTCGGGATACATTCATTCATATAAAATAGAACAGTTTCGTAGAATAACTTGATCGTTGTATCGATTGATGTGGGAGAACCAGATGTAATAGATAATAATTGGAGCCAATCAGTATTACTGAAGTAGTAATTTAAATCATTGTAATTTGCTCTTTTGAAACAAAAAACTTTTAAGTTATTTGATTTACACTTTGAAACAAATGGTAAATTCAAGTTTAATTCAATGGTAGGATGGTAACGATCTTCTGGTAAAGTAACAGGATCTGCGCGAGATAAAGAGTAGTTTATTGGATCATTAACATAAATTAAGTCTAAAATCCTTTCATGATCATTATGAACACCATTAATTTGAAAAAGACACAAGTCCGATAAATTATTTATGAAATTATCGTTATATAAATTATAATTATAATAATTAATAACACTGTGTGACAAAATTGCAAAAATGAAATACCTTTTTGATATAACCTATATTAGGTTGTAGGTCTTTCCGAGTAGATCATTTCTGCATAATTAGAATTTTCAATACACCCTCAAAATCTGAAGTTATGGTCAAATTTCTGATTTTTAAGGCTTCTTGGACTTAAAACATCGTAACTCACTGAGTTTTTATCCGATTTTAATTTTGTTTACCATGTTGGATAGAGGAAATGTCAAACTTTAAAAAAGTGTATGCATGTTTAATATTTAACGAAGTAACGTAGAAATATTAATGATAATATCCGAAGTTTTACATTATTTTTTTAAATTTTTCAACTTTGATTCAACTTTATTGCAGTAGTTTGTTTGAAAAACAATTTTTCTCATATTTGTTTTTTAAAGAACTTTTGTTTCTGATTAAAATGAGCTTAAAATAATCAAAATTGAATAAAAATTGAAAAAGTTATATTCGATTCTCCAAACAAAGGAAATTCATTTTTTTTTATGAAAATCAATGTTGCTGTTGGCTACACAAAAACAGTGTCGTGCAGAAATGAGTACATAATTCAATTCTTTACTTTTCTGAAGGATAAAATGACCAATAACAAATAAAATACAACCAATTTTTTTTTCTTTTATTCTTTGTTCTATTCTGAATAAAACAACAAAAAATTCAAAACAAAAAGCAACAAATTCTTACAGATAAAAAACAATAACAAAGATAGTTTTGAATTGTTTAGTATTGTAAAAATGGTTTTAAAAATGATTGCTGGATCTTTTTCGTTTGTATGATGAATCAGCGGTTTCTCGTTTTAGCGACCAACAGTAATTAGCCAGCATTCTGACTTGATTTTTACCTACGAATCGATTTTCAATTTTTAATATTTCTTAGTGAAATCGTTCACCCTGTTCGTCGCTGAATTGGCCTAGATTGTCTGGGAAAAAATCCAAGTGGGAGTGCAAAAAATGAATTTTAATTGACATTCTGCAGCCCATATCTCCGTAAGCCTCCAGAAACTCACTAACTACCGTAACGTAGTCGGTACTTCTGTTATTTCCCAAAAAGTTTTCACACAAGGAAATAAAACTCAACCAAGCTCGTTTTTCTTTTTCATTTAATTTGTTAGAAAAGCTTTCATCTAAAAAATTTTTTCGGATTTGTGGTCCAACAAAAATACCTATAAATCAAGAAAGTTGTGTTTAAATGTCGTATTTTTTGTGGGTATATAAAAAATTGTTGTACCTTCTTTAATTTTGGCATCACTAAGTTTTGGAAACACTGACTTTAAATATAAAAAAGCCTCGCTATCTTTTTCCAATTTTTTAGCAAATTGTTTCATATAGCCTAATTTAAGGTGTAAAGGTGGCAAAATAACCTTCTCGGCCTGCACTAGAGGAATGTTGACAACATTTTTTTTACTTATTTGGAAAAATTTTCTAGGTGGCCAGTTATTGCAGTCATAAGGGTTTTGCGCGCGACTGTCCCATTCGCAAAGGTAACATGGAAATTTTGTATACCCTCCTTGCATCCCGAATAATATTGTTAGGACTTTTAGATCAGCGACAATTTTCCATTGATGTTTATTGTAATTTATTAAACGTAATATATTTTCCATTGTTTTATATGTTTCCTTCATACCCGTAGCGTATGCTATTGGAACCGAAGGCAATTGATTTTTGTTATGTAATAACACCGCTTTAAGGCCTACATTTTTTTTATGAATTAAAAATTTGTGACACATTCTTTTTTGTTTATATATACTTACTGTTACATGAACCGTCTATGAATAACCGCCATTCTTCTTGTAGATGCGTATGATTAAGAGAAGCAAACAATTCGTCTATATCTGAACAGTATACAAGATTAGAATTTACTTCATCAGCTTTGAAGAGTTGTTCAAATAACATAAAGGGGTTGTCTCTAAAAAATGTTATTTTAAAGTCATTATCTGTCAAATGCCAATTTTTTAATTGGGACCCTAAATCTTCCGTTTGTCTTCGTGATAGCCCCAAGTTACGCACTAAATCTTGAAAATCATTGTTTGATACAAAATGCCGATCCTGAAATGATGTTTCAGCTTCATTTCCCGTGGGACCCCAGTTGTCATCACTTGATTCCGAAGAAACTACTTTTTTAGTACAATTTCTACTTTGACGATCTCTTGGAATGGGCTTAGTTACGGTCAATACATTAGAATACTTTATGTTTTGACGCGTTTTAACGTGATGTCCAACAACGTTTGTTTGACAGAAATAGCAATCCTCTTCTTTATGGTATAGTTGATAATGCCATTGCATTGGAGATAAAAATGGCAAAGTTTCAGTTTTCCATTTGTTGAGTCCCAAAGAGCAATATGGGCAAACATATTCTGGTTCATACCATTTACTTATAGAGTAGGTACGGTTAAAGAATCGGTTAAACTTTTCAACTAGAACTTTATGATTTGCAAATTTAATGCTCTTATTTTTGTTTAGGAATAAACCGCAAACGTAACAAAACTTATTTCGATTTTCACACATTTTACACAATTTTTGACACTTTAATGAGACTTTAATGAATGTTTAGCATAAGCTTACTGAGTTATGGCGTGACACTTAAATTATTACTAATAACACGTTTTGACACATAAATTTGCATTACTGCTCGTACACAATACTAAACAATTCAAAACTAACGGTATAAACTGGTTTTATCCTGAGTACATACAAAAGTGCAAAATTGAGTTCGTGCGAGTTATCTTTGTTATTGTTTTTTATCTGTATGAATTTGTTGCTTTTTGTTTTGAATTTTTTGTTGTTTTATTCAGAATAGAACAAAGAATAAAAGAAAAAAAAATTGGTTGTATTTTATTTGTTATTGGTCATTTTATCCTTCAGAAAAGTAAAGAATTGAATTATGTACTCATTTCTGCACGACACTGTTTTTGTGTAGCCAACAGCAACATTGATTTTCATAAAAAAAAAAATGAATTTCCTTTGTTTGGAGAATCGAATATAACTTTTTCAATTTTTATTCAATTTTGATTATTTTAAGCTCATTTTAATCAGAAACAAAAGTTCTTTAAAAAACAAATATGAGAAAAATTGTTTTTCAAACAAACTACTGCAATAAAGTTGAATCAAAGTTGAAAAATTTAAAAAAATAATGTAAAACTTCGGATATTATCATTAATATTTCTACGTTACTTCGTTAAATATTAAACATGCATACAATTTTTTAAAGTTTGACATTTCCTCTATCCAACATGGTAAACAAAATTAAAATCGGATAAAAACTCAGTGAGTTACGATGTTTTAAGTCCAAGAAGCCTTAAAAATCAGAAATTTGACCATAACTTCAGATTTTGAGGGTGTATTGAAAATTATAATTATGCAGAAATGATCTACTCGGAAAGACCTACAACCTAATATAGGTTATATCAAAAAGGTATTTTCACTGTCACACAGTGTAATTAATGGTAATTTATAGATATTTGGTTATCATGAAGAGTAGTTAGTTTTTTGGAGCATTTAAATTTCTTAGCGGAAGATGAACAGCATTTCTTGGATTTTCTTTGTATTGATATTCACGGACAAGTGTACTAACGGGCCAAAAATCAGGATTAAGTATTATATCGAAGAGATCAGCTGGGACAATAATTTTAAATGAGGTGATAGTTCTCGGTTGAGAATAATTGAACTTATACGTTGAAATCAGTGCATTAGAATCGATTTTAGATTTTATATAGAATTCTAAATCTTCAACTGAAGTTTCTGAAGCTAAGCGGGATACAAATATAGTTCTCTTTGGGGGTATAACTCTCAGCGGGTTATGTATAATTTGATTGTTATTTAAACCAGGAGCAGAAAAATTTAAAACTTGACCATAATTAAGAGGTGTAACATTTTCATGAATTATTGGTACAGTACCAGTAGCTAACTCTGTGTGAGCTGCAAATTTAGAGGACGCATAGACTCAACCAAATTGTTGAAAATGTTCAGACATAGTCCCCATACAAATGACACATATTAAATCGACTTAAATTGGCATATGATCCAAATTATCATACACATAGATCTCGGTGAGATTGGGTTTGTATGTGTTTATTACACCTATTAATCAGTAATCCAAAAATAAACCCTATAGGACAATTCTTAGTCATAGCCCCCACATAAAGCTGCTTCCCGATCTTCACTTAAATCTATCAAAAAACAAGTTTTTTTCTCAAATTTGTTTTGTATATGTTTTTGCAAAAAATTTGTGACCTTAACAAATATGGTCCCCATATAAATATAGCATCCGAAATGAACTTTTTTATATTCGATGGAAAAAGTTAATAACGATGCCACTCAAATTTGGTTTATGCTTACTTTCGATATCCATTGTAGAGATCCACCAAATCTACTTACACCATACTTTTAATAATTACTATTTAATAAAAAGTACATCAACTTTTTTCAATCAACTTTTTTCAACTTTTTTCAATCTCCGTTTATGACAATTTCTGTTGCTAACAAAAAAACTTAAATTCAAAATAACATGTATGAAATATAAATCCACAAAAAAAATTGATGGCACACTTTGTTGCTACTCAAATACAATGTTTAGCTAAAATACTATATTTAGCCTTTAATTACCGAAAGTGAAAAATGACACTTTTCATGAAGGCCACTCATGGTTTCTTTTTTTCTTCAAGTTCAAGTACAAATTTTGTTTACACAATCTTTATTAATAAACACATTTTTAGAACTAAATATTTTTTTTTTTAACTTATTTTTTTTGTTTTACTTTTATTGATTTTTGATTTTATTTGAATTTGATTTTTTCTTTTAAGTATGTATAAGAAAGTATTTAAGATTGTAAATAATAAAAACCAAAAACATTATGTGCTGAATTAGCACAAAAATAGTATAAAATAAAGACCACTGTTGGAGAACGAAGAATTGGTGATCTGACAGTTGGTAGGCAAACTTGCCCTAACTTAAAAAACTTGTTTAATTTTAACAAGTAAGAAAATTATAGTCGGTCTAGACCGACTATACGATACCCTATACCATGCGTTAAGAGACCCTATCTCTCAGGCCCAACTAAGTGGATATAGAAAATAAGCATAAACCAAATTTGAGTGGGATTTTTATTAATTTTTTTGGCTGCAGATATGAAAAAGTTCATATTGGATGCTATATATATATGGGGACTTGGTCCAAAAATGGACCGATCCTAATCATGTTTGGTAAAGTCTCTTGTATTTTGCAAAAATATATACAAACAAAATTTGAGAAGAATCAGTGCAATATTTTTGTTTTTTAATAGATTTAAGTGAAGATCGGGAAGCAGCTCTATATGGGGCCAAAGGGATCATTTTTGGACTACTCATTAATGGATGTAATGAACGCATACAAACCCAATTTGAGTAAGATCTATATGACAATTTGGATCTTATGGCAATTTATGTCGATTTCATAGGGGTAATTTGTATGGGGGCTAGGTCTGAACATGGACCGATTCTCACCGATTTCAACAGCGTTCATCCCATGGCCGATGAAAGCTTATATGCCAAACTTCATAAAAAAACATTCATATTTGCGACCTGCAGTTTGAATACAAAGTTTACATGGACACACAGACGGACGGACGGACGGACGGACATTGTTATATCAACTCAGAAAGTGATTCTGATTCGATCGGTATAATTAAAGATGGGTCTAGGTCAAAGATTTTTGGTTGTTACAAACAGCAGCACAAAGTCATTATACCCAAACCACATAGTGGTATAGGATATAAGAAGGATTAAACACTAAAACTGGTCGGCAGGTTTGCCCCAGAATTAGTTTGAAAACTTGACTATAACCACATTAAATATATTATATGGCGATCACGATTCAAAAATATATTAAATATATTATACCATGTAGTTGGGCCTAAGAGATTGAGTCTCAAAGCGCATGGTATAGGGTTTCGTATAGTCGGTCTAGACTGATTATAATTTACTTACTTGTTATATATAAGATATTATATATAATTCGATGTGTTTCGTGTGGGAGTATGTCTTGAATTTTCGACATTCAATTTCTTTTTTACAATAATTATAAGAAAAGATATTACTAATTACATATTGCCCATATTTTATACACAGAATTGGCATTGACTAATGACTTCTGACTAATAATCACAAGGTAGATGCCTCGAAAAATTATATACACACAAACTGGTCGCTATTTCGAAAAACAAAAACTGAAACACGTGGTCATTAAAACAGAACTACGATTAATAGGAATTGATTTTGACTTAAAATTCGCCATCATATGAAACCCCAGGAAATTTTCCGTTATTATCATGTAAGATTACCATGAATATTTTAGCATAATAGTCAATAAATAGATCAAGTCTGCAAAATCTGCAAAATACGAAAAAGCAGCAATTTTTCCACTCTTTTATATAAAGTTTATTTAAGATAATTACTTAGCCAATTATTATCACACAATTTACAGAGTTTTAGTTATTTATTGAACTTTTCATCTAAGATATAAACATTTTATATTACAAAGATAACAGTATCTTAAATATATATATTTCAGAGGAAATTTTATTTAAAGCAATTGATTGAATACATTGGGACAAAAGTATTCGTCTAAGATTTTTTGCATCTAAATTAAAGAATGGAGAACTTAAGATTGATTACAAAATTTACATGGACACACAGAAGGACGTACGGATGGACGGATATCACTAAATCGACTTAGAAAGTGATGCTGAGTCGATCGCTATAATAAAAGATGGGTCTAAGCCAAATATTTTTGGAAGTTACAAACAGCAGCACAATATCATTATACCCAAACCACATGGTGTTATAGGGTACAAAAATATGAAAAAAATGTATTTTGAAGGTTTTTGTGGATGTACTAAAGCACGTACAATGGCTCAATGCATGTATTCATATATGCTTAATTTTTTGTATGAAAATTATAAAAGCACTCCTTTCTACACATAGAGCTACGCCACATAGTTCACAAGTCTATCTTGCTCTGTTGTAGCACTGACGGCAGATTAATGATTTTTCAATTCTTTTCTGATAATGATTTTTAGCAGTAAGTGCTACACTAGGAACAACCGATCGTTTAGATATTGATGGTTGCATGTAGTTTTAGTGGCTAGTTCCAGACGATGGCACGAGCAAACTCCAATAACTCAGTTTTCGTACTTTTTTTCAACGTTATATGCCTGGTTTTTACTGTCATATAAAATGGAGCACGAAAAATTTATGAAACATATTGGCAGTTTCATGTCAGGTGTTGCAATGTTGCATAATATATTTGACACTAAAAACGACATATTGAGGTACTCGTAATAGTGATTAGAAGTTTTTTTCCTTTTCTGTTTTTGGCCAATGTACCTAACTCTAGCAGTTGGTTTTTGTATTGTTAGCTTATTTTATTGTATTAACCCTTGTTTATTTGTATTGAATACAATTTATTTATAATATGTTGAACAAGTTATATATATATGCCCTATATCACTATGTGGTTAGGGTATAATGACTTTGTGCTGATGTTTATAACTATCGAAAATATTTGACCTAGACCCATCTTTTATTATACCTATCGACTCAGAGTCGATTTAGCGATGTCCGTCCGTCTATGTGTCCATGTAAACTTTGTAATAAAACTACAGGTCGCAAATACGAATGTATTTTGACGAAATTTGGTACGTAAGCTTCTGTCCATCGGAGCATGAACATTGTTGAAATTGATGAAAATCGGTGCATGTTCAGACCTAGTTTACACAAAAATTACCCCTATGAAATCGACTTGAATTGTCATAAGATCAAAATTATCATATAGATCTCGGTCAAATTGGGTTTATATATGTTTATTACCCGCATTAATTAATAGTCCAATAATAAACCCTATAGAACCATTCTTAGTCATAGCCCCCCATATAAAGCTGCTTCTCGATCTTCATTTACATCTATCAAAAAACAAAAATTATATATTATAAATTTTTGCAAAAAATAAGTGATCTTACGAAATATGGTCAGGATCGGTTCATTTTTCCACCTAGTCCCCCTATAAATATAGCATCCGATATGAACCTTTGCATATTCAAAGACAACAAAATTAGTAACAATGCCACTAATATTTGGTTTATGCTTATTTTCTATATCCAGTTAGTTTGGCTTAAGGGATAGGGTCTTTAAACCCATGGTATAGGGTATTCTATAGTCTTCTTGGTTTTTATTGAATTTCTTTAAATATGCATGTATTTTTTATTTTATCTGTTCGTACTTTATAAATGATAAAAATGTAAGAGCTGTCCATCAACAATTTTCTTATTTTTTTTCACACTTACTGAATGAATTTTCATATGTATTTTGTATGTTGTTTGCTACTAAATCGATTTAACAAGTTTGAGTGATTGTTTGGTCAACAAACACTATATGAGAAGGAAAAACAAAATTGTCGTATTGTCAATGTTTCGCAAGTGAAATGTGTTAAAATGAATTTGAGAGCATTTTAAATGACCAAAGGATGATTGGCATTGTCACTTTCCTCATTCCATTATATGAAGATTGTGTACACAAATTTAAATTTAAACTTTATCGTAGGGTGAAGGTGAAGTCATTATGTGTTCTAATTTGTAAATTATTTATGGTGGACCATTAAATTTGTTGAAAATTTAAACTAATTTTCACATATTATTTATTCCGTTTGCTAATATAAAAGTGGATAGGAACCTTAAAATCAAGAATAAAATTTGTTGAAACTCTGAGAGCTTTCCTTTGTTTTCAGCAGCTTTAAAAATTTATGGGAACAAAATTGTATATTTTCTCACAGCTGCATTTATTCATTTATTTTTCTATATAGTGTTATACATAGTAAACGTAGCAATTTGTCTGCCAAATTAATTAGGTATCAAAAGTTTGTTTCCTCAACTTGCTAATTACTTACCGAAAAGTTAATTTTTGTCTAGAAAAATTACAAAAAAAAAAACGCACACACATCCAAGCTTATGGTCTGCCTAGTGACTCAGTGTTACTCTAACTATGTTGCAAAATTCTAAAAATGGGAACGCAGAACCTACATATACTTGCTAAATAATAATCATGTGAAGCTCGTTTTATAAATTTTGGCATAAAGTGAAGTAATGAAAAAATTTTTTATGGTATACAAATTGTGAAAAATGTTTCCCGAGAAAATAAGTTTATGAAGTATTCAATCTGACTTTTTCCACGATCTGTTAACAATTTAAATACTTTTAATTTATGTTACTTATGAGTAAGTTGTTGCAAACTTTTCGAACATATATATAAGACAAAGAAATAACGAATAAGTTTCGGTCAAGAACAAGTAATAGATTTTATTTCATTATCATTACTTTCGTTTAACATATTTTTTTTAAGGTACTCGTATGAAAAATTTATTATATAATTGCGGACATAAAAAATGTAACAACTCCACGATATGATGTTCCAATGCATCGATTTCAAAATAAAATTGGACTGCTGTATTTTGTAAATAAATTCACTGTAGTTGTTATATGAGGACTCAGTTTTGTGCTGGCAAACAATAGCCACACAATAAAAGTCCAGAGGAAGAAAGGTCAGGGCGGTGAATTATATTCACCAAGCGCAGGAGTGAAATACATGCACCAAGTACAGAACCACCAAAAGACAGAGAGAACATAAACATTTAAAATGACACGCTGTAGCGTACTGTAGCGTTCCTCACTGGCCGAAAAAGTGATACTGTTATTGGTATTGATAACAAAAGCAGTACATAGATATGCAATGCTATCGTAACAATTATGAAAGGACATTATAAAATTAGCGAAGAGTTTATAAGTTTTTGGACCTCTCCAAAGGTATTACATATTGTAATGAGAGCTACAACCAGCAAAAAATATCATTGATAATGAAAACCCGTGGTGATCTTTTGTGTTTAAAAGCAACTAAATATAGCATCGAACAACCTAGCGCACAATTTAGAATTTGTTCAATGTGCAGCTTAAAAGAAGTCGAAACAATTCAACATATATTGGGAGGGGTCCGTGTTCCATAATATATGTTCCATTATAATTTTTTTCAATTATGATATAGATTCATTATGCACTATTTATTACAATAAATTCAATTTGTATTTTCAAGAAACCCAAAATTTAAATTTCATGTTATTTAAAATTCATTCTTATTCAAAATACCAACATTTCAAGAACAGGGCTGAATATATCAAAAAACGCAATCAATAAATTCTTGGGTGAGAAGTAAATTTTAGTCAGAACAGTCTTTACGATTTGCTTCACTAAGAATTATGTCACACATTGCCATTGACAAGATACTCTTAAATATTTCTTTGGCTGTTAATAACTTAAATTTTTGGGTTGAAGCCGCACGTTGTCGTAACATACCTTTCAAAGCTAAGTTTCCAGCAAGTTCCATTTGTACTACAAGGTTTACTTCTTGTCTGAACTTAATCATTCTCATAATATTTGCTTTCTTACGAGTTAAACGAATAGTATCTGCCATTTCAGTGTCTGAAGCTTCCAATATTATTTGTTTTTGTGGTGGAATATATTCCTCATTGCCATCAGAGTGATTAAAATCTTCTTGCTTTCCTTCACTTAATATATTATGTCAGTAGAATTAAATCCTTTAAAACAAACTCTTGTGTTTGAAAACGTGATTCAGATACTGTGCAATTTTTTACCATAAAACTGACTATACAACTATTATGTTAGAGTAACCAATTTTCTGTATCATTTATTGAAATTATTTCATTTTATTTCATTTATTAACTTTCCATTTCCTATATAATAAGAATAAATCTTATAGTTAAAGTACAGGAACGTATTTTTCATAAGCATAGTTTATAAACTTCATAAATAGAAGTACAATCTAATACAAAGAAAAAAACAAGTAAGAAAATTATAGTCGGTGTAGATCGACCATATGATACCCTATACCATGGCTTAGAGACCCTCTCTCTTCGGTCCAACTAATTCGATATAGAAAATAAGCATAAACCAAATTTGAGTGGCATTGGTATTAATTTATTTGCTGCAAATATGGAAAAGTTCATATCGGGTGCTATATTAATATGGGGACAAGGTCGAAAAATTGACCGATCTTGACCATATTTGGTAAAGTCACTTATATTTAGAGAAAATATAATTTGAGCAAATATATACAAACCAATCTGTGCAATATTTTTGTTTTTTGATAGATTTAAGTGTAGATCGGGAAGCAACTTCCAAGGGACCTATGACTAAGAATTGTCCTATAGGGATCATTTTTGTACTACTGATTAATGGATCCAATACACACATACAAACTCAATTTGACTCAGATCTATGTTATAATTTGGATCTTATGGCACTTCATGTCGGTTTAATAGGGGTCATTTATGTGGGGGCTAGGTCTGAACATGGACCAAATTTTACCAATTTCAACAGCGTTCCCATGGCCAATGAAAGCTTATACCCCAAATTTCATCAAAATATGTTTATATTTGCGACCTGCAGTTTGATTACAAGCTTTACATGGACATACAGAAGGACGGACATCGTTAAATCGAATCAGTTAGTGATTCCGATTCGATCGGTATAATAATAGATGGGTCTTAGTCAAATATTTTTGGTAGTTATAAACAGCAGCACAAAGTCATTATACCCAAACCACATAGTGGTATAGGGTATAAAAACATAAAAAGAGTAATTAGATTTAATGCAAAGTTAACATACAAGAAGAAAAAAATTTACATTCAAACAATTAAGGAAAACAAGTAAGAAAATTATAGTCGGTCTAGACCGACTATACGATACCCTATACCATGCGTTTAGAGACCCTAGCATAAACCAATTTTGAGTGGCCTTTTTATAAATTTTTTGGCTGCAGATATGAAAAAGTTCATATCGGATGCTATGTCTCTATGGGGACTTGATCCAAAAATGGACCGATCCTGACCATGGTTGGTAAAGTCTCTTGTATTTTGCGAAAATATATACAAACAAAATTTTAGATGATTTAGTGCAATATTTTTGTTTTTTGATAGATTTCAGTGAAGACCGGGAAGCAGCTCTATATGGGGCCTATGACTAAGACTTGTCCCACAGGGATCGTTTTTGGAATATTCATTTATGGATGTAATAAACACATACAAACCCAATTTGACAAAGATCTATACGACAATTCGGATCTTATGTCAATTTATGTCGATTTTATACAGGACATTCGTATGGGGGCTAGGTTTGAATACGGGCCGATTTTCACAATTTTCAACAGCGTTCATCCCATGGCCAACATAAGCTTATGTTCCAAATTTCATCAAAATATATTCATATTTGCGATCTGCAGTTTGATTATAAAGTTTACATGGACACACAGACGGACGGACGGACATTGTTAAATCAACTCAAAAAGTGATTCTGATTCGATCGGTATAATTAAAGATGGGTCTAGGTCAATTATTTTTGGTTGTTACAAACAGCAGCACAAAGTCATTATACCGAAACCACATAGTGGTATAGGGTATAAAAATTTAATAGAAATTTGTTAAAGCAATTTGCGTTGCTATTGATTTGTTGGTTGTGTGGAAGAATATTCCATAGACGTGAGGCATTTATATAAAATTGCCACTCAGATACGAGGGAGCTATGATGAGGAGGATTATGATTTTTTACCCCTTCGGGATCTGGCAAACCTAATTTTGGCGTATAAATCTGTGGCCACAAGCAATAACCACCTAAGTCGAAAATAAAGCTTTCGAGAAAAATAACTTTTTATATAAATGTCACGTTGCTTCATTACGACTTAGGTCAGTATATTTTTATACCCTATATTTGACCTATTTGACCTATACCAATCTTTAATTATACCGATCGAATCAGAATCACTATCTGATTCGATTTAACGATGTCCGCCCGTTCGTCCGTCCGTCCGTCTGAGTGTCCATGTAAAGCTTTTAATCAAACTGCAGGTCGCAAATATGAATATATTTTGATGAAATTTGGTATTTAATATTTTATCGGCCATGGGATGAACGCTGTTGAAATTGGTGAGAATGGGTCCATGTTCAGACCTAGGCCCCATACAAATGACCCCTATGAAATCAACATATATTGCTATAAGATCCAAATTATGATACAAATCTTAGTCAAATTGGGTTTGTATGTATATATTACATCCATTAACCAGTAGTCTAAAAATGATCCCTTTTGGACAACTCTTAGTCATAGGCCCCATATAGAGCTGCTTCCCGGTCTTCAGTTAAATCTATCAAAAAACAAAAATATTGCACTTATTCTTCTCAAATTTTGTTTGTATATATTTTTGCAAAATACAAGAGACTTTACCAAACATAGTCAGTCCTAGTCCCCATATATATATAGATTCAGATATGAACTTTTTCATATCCGCAGCCAAAAAAATAATAAAAATCCCTCTCAAATTTGGTTTATGCTTATTTTCTATGTCCAGTTAGTTGGACCTATGAGATAGGCTCTCTAAACGCATGGTATAGGGTATCATATGATCGGTCTAGACCGACTATAATTTTCTTACTTGTTTATTAATATATTTTTATTAAACAGTGTCAGAGAAATGGGGATTTCACGTAAAAATAAAGCGTTTTTAGTAGAATATGATAGCATACATAACTCAAATCGTTCTTAAATCGACTTAGGCGGATATTGCTTGTGACCGCAGAAATATTGGGGCTTTTGTGTGTAGATTACCTTATGCATAATGATGGTAATACAAATTTTTAGCAAGGATACAAGCGATTATTCATAGAGGTTACTTGATGCGTGTGAAACTTTGACAAATTTTCTTATTCCATACACATATCTTATAATGTTGTTGTAGAAGATCTCTAGCATACGTTTGCTAATAGAATCACAGTTGGAAAATAACTCGCATCCATAAATTAGGCAAGGAATCAAGTAACATTTAGCAAGAAGTACTCTAATTCTTAATGAAGTAAAGACTTTAGTCGACCAGAGTGACCTCAACTTTATATAAATTTGGCCAACCAGCGTACTATCATGTTAAATTAATATTAAAATCAATCTAATATTTTTTTTTTTAGTATTAACGAGTTTAATTTCTTTCGCCATTTAATGAAACATCATAGTATAATACAGCAGTCCTTTTATGGATTATCATGAAGTTTGACTTTTCAGGTTTGAGACAGAGGCCATTGGCAGTTGCCCAGGCATATACTTTACGTAAATCTTTATTAAGTTTAGCAATATTACTAGCAATGGTGTGAGAAGGGCTACTTTAATATAGTTGCACATCATCCGCAACATATAAATTTTACAGTTGGAAAGTTGTTTTGGCAGATCATTAGCATATATTGAAAATAGCAAAGAATAGATCCATGAGGCACTCCTCTAGATATGTTTACAGAATAAGGTATGAAGACAAAAGATTAGTCGATGTTTGAGATAACTTCAAAAAGTATCATAATTTCAGGCAGAGTGTGTTGTGATCAACAGTATCAAAGGCCTTTGAATTTGAATTTTCAAGCGGCACCAAAAAATTTATTTTACCATTATCTAGTTCACGTTGAATATTTTCAGAACCACCAACAAAGCAGACATACAACTGTGGTTAGTTAGCAAATAATTTTGTTTAATAAATGAATTTATTTGCCCATGTAAAATATTCTCTAATCCGAGGTGGATTTTGGCAATGGTATTATTTTGGCATGTTTCCATTTTGATGGAAAAGTGCTGGACATACTAATAGTATTGAACGAATGTGTGACAATTAGCAAAATTGAAGGAAAAAGTATCTTAATAAACTTAGGTTGCATACCATCGTATCCCACTGCATTTGACATCATTAATGAAAATTATAAGCAGATATCACCATGAATAATGCAAGAAAATTCAAAAAGATGATCTCCGTCAAAGAAATTTACACTTAGAAAATTGTAAAAGCTATTATCTATTGAAACCATAGGTATGTTCGTAAAAACATTATTAAGGTCATTAGCGTCTATCAGATCCTGATTTCCAATTCCAATTTCACGATTGGTTTTCCATGTCTGTTTAGAATTGACTGCATAACAAAACCGTCTAGAGTAGTACTCAGTTTTCGCAATTCTTATGTTTACGGTTACATTTCTTCTAGCAGCATTGTATTCAGCTTTCAATTCGGGAGTTTAAAAGTATTTTCATCTGGCATAAGACATATCTCTTATAATAGTTAACCGTTTTATGGCAGTTGAGAACCACGGTTTTGCCTTTGCAGAAAATTTTTACATTTTAATGGAAGATGGTTGTTATATAGACGTTGAATTTTGTTCTCAAAAAACGACATATGGTCATCTACAGAAGTCATTAAATATGTCATTCCAGTTGACTTGAATAAAATTATCACGCAGCATATCATAATCCAAGTTTTTAAAATCACGATAATAATAAAGTGTTCAACTTGGTTAAATCTAAAGTTGTATGTTAAAAAAATCAAATCATATTTAGAGAAACACGAAGCAGATATCTGATCATATTAAATCACATCCAATAAAGTCGCCACAAAAAAGATCATACAATGTACTGCTCGAGGCAGTGTGGTGTGTTGGGTTAATCACATTAGTAGGAGTAAGCCCAAAAAACGACATGGTTTCTGTAAAGATATTTTCCGCTAATACATTGGAATTGAAATCTCCGGATATTATAACATCATCGTATAAATCCGCCAGATTTGAAAAAATTCCGAAAAAGGAATTCTGTTATTAGGCCTATGGAGACAATCATCATCCCTAGAGACAAAACTTCGATAAAGATTTTTTTTTTTTTTTAATTAGTCATTTATTGTTCGGTTTAAGTATATAAATATTTTTCTATATGAAGAAAGATAATAATTTTTGTAATGTAAGAGAAATATTGAAAAACAATTGAAGACAGCGCTAGATGGAGTAGCTACTTCCGAACAAAGTGACTTGTTCATCTTCAGCATCCTTCTGCCTATTACTTCAACTCATGCTTAGTCAACTATTTAACTCAACATTTGAAAGAAAAGAACATGAGAAATGTTTTTTCTTTTTATATACGAGAGTTTGTACGAACAAGCTGAGCTTTTTCCAATTTTTAGCTTTCTCTACATTAACATAGCCAGATCAATTAAAAGTCTTGTAATGTGAACAGCTCTTTGTTTTTGCCATTGTCCTCAAGGTGTAACTGATTTTTTTTTTCATACATTTATTTGCAATCCATTTTACAATAATAAGAAAATTAATTAAAACTAAAAATTGACATAAGCTTAAACCTCCATTGAGGTTCAAAAATGTGTACATTAGTGTACATTTATATACATTTATAGCCTATACATTTATATTTATTTCATAAGTGTATACATATTTACATAATTATTGTTACATATTTACAAAATTATTTCCTAAAAGGTAAGTCTAAAACATGATGTCTCTTTAGTCTTTGTATTTCTTCACTATCATCCAATAAGCAAATTGCTAATAAGTTGGAGTGAATACTAAGTCTTGCAATATATTTTGAGCTAAATCTACTGATTTCTCCTTGAACATTTGGTATGGTGAGGTCATTGTGTATATTGGGCGTCAGCAATAATTCTAAGCGTTTTAGATTGATAACGTTGGAGAATTTCAATATTGGAGTTGCTTGCAGTTCCCCAAAGTTGTATTCCGTATGTCCACGCGGGTTTTAGTACATATAGCTTTATATAGTAGAACTTTATTTTCAATGCTTAACTCCGATCTTCGACCTAGTAACTAATACATACGTTTAGTCTTAATATTTAAATAATCTCTCTTGGTTTTTATATGGTTTTTCCACGTCAGTCTTTTATCTATGAGCATTCTAAGGTATTGACACTGTCGGATTTAGGGATCGCCTCTTCACTTAAAAAAATTGGTGAACAATCACCTTTTCTTAGTGCGAATGAGACATGTACCGATTTTTCAACATTCACGCAAATGTTCCATTTTTTTAGCCATATAGAAATACTATCAAGGTGGTTTTGAACCAAACGTGAAGCTTGTATACTGCTATCATTACTAGCCATTAAAGCTGTGTCATCCGCGTATGTAGCAACAGTGACATAATAAGCTACAGGCATATCTGAAGTACAAAAAGTGTAGAGCACAGGCCCCAGTACATTTCCCTGAGGTATGCCAGCATTTATTTCGCAGATATTGGAGATTTCATCATTTATTTTAACATAAAAATAACGATCTTGTTTATAGGATCTAAGTACCAAGAAGAACGGTGCGGGAAGCAGTTGTTTTTTTTTTAACGTTTATTTCAACAAAAAATTTTTATTATAGTTGAACTAGAAATAAAAAAAACAAGAGTTTATATAACTTATTACTATACACTGTCCCATAATCGAGCTCTAGTATATTTCATAAAAGCATAAAATATATATACATTATATACAATTTTTAAAACTAATTATGATTTTTATACAAAATATATACATAGTATTATCTGTCTGTATTAATGAAAATTTCGATGTAAAGAAAAATTTTCAAAAACTTCACTTTTTTAAGCAAATAAGATAAGGGAAGCAGTTATTTTAGTTTAACCCGAATTAACCTAGCGTGTTCATATGATCACGCCACATAGCTTTCACTTTAAAGTCAGTTCCAAGAAAAACAAAACATCGGAGCGCACTTTTTTTAATCTAATTTATTCTCAGAGAAATTATTTATTTATCTATATGCATTTTGTGTCAGTTTGGTTTTTCTGCTGAAGCCAGTAGCACGTCAAATTGGGAGCCCAATTTTTAAATCACAAAAAAATACAAAATGGATTACATGCATAAGTAAGTATCAATATATTTATGATTCTATATTACATAGAAAAGCAAATGAACTTAAAAATCAAAGCTAAGGGAACCTTTACCTGTAAACAAGTGTCACTTAGTTGATTATAAATATCTAGGTGAATGATTTTCGTGTTTTTTCTTAAGTGTGTTCATATGATCACGCTAGGCGGGATGGGGTACCTGCTTTTTACACTTGCTTTTCCTGGAATTTCTTTTGATGTTTTTGCTATTTCGTTTACAAAATTCATATTTTTAGAAAACTAACTCTTCAACAAACTATCGATTTTGTTCATGATGAGGCAAGTGAGGCACAGGAGTACGACTTGCCTAGGTTAGTTTATTTTGAGGGACCAGAATATGATGGATATGCAACCGGTGAGGACGATGCTGAAGAAGACGCTGCTGGCGATCCAGATGATATCTGCGCGCAACAGCTCAAAGGCGCCTCTGAGATTGTCTTGCACTGCGGAAAACGCATAGGTGGTCAGGATGAAGAAGAGCAAAATAGTCCCATAGGTAAGATTAGACTACCATATTTTCAATTCTCAAAAATCAATTCTCGCTTCCAGACATCGAAAAGATGCCGATATTTTTCGCTGACGATGAATTACTTTTAACTGCACGCTCATCTCCTCCAGCATCAAAGCTGCGTAAAATTCAGCCAAAGCAGTTAAACATTTCCTTACCCGAAAACAACAAAAACATCAAGTTTTCTTGGTTGAAGAAAGACATTGAAGTTTCAATGCCTGTTTTTCCTAAGCTAAATTATACAGACTGCCGTGAATTGCATCCTCATGAACAATTTGAAAAGTTTTTTGATGACCTTCTTTTGCAACATATAGCAGAATACTCGAACAGATACGCTGTGCTGCGTCAAAAGCCAAATCCAAATATTACAATAAATGAAATACGAGTAGTAATTGGCATAATGATAATTTCAGGGTACAGTTTTCATACTGGAATGCGATATTTCTGGAACCAGGATGAAGATGTAAATAATATTCTTATAAGCAACAGTATGCGACGAAATCGCTTTGAGCAGATTATTCAGGCCTTGCATTTCGAAGATAATGATAAAGCGGGAACAAAAGAAAATCCCAATCCTGACAAAATGTGGTAGCTGCGACCAATTCTTGATCACGTAAAAGCAAATATGTTAAAAAATTTTCATCCGGAGGAAAACTTGTCATACGACGAAAGTATGATATCCTACTTTGGTCGCCATGGATGCAAACAATTTATAGAAGGAAAGCCAGTTCGGTTTGTATACAAAGTTTGGTCTCTATGCACCCCAAGTGGATATCTAATCAATTTTGAGATATACTAATGCAAAAATCCCAGATCGAACAGCAAGTATGAAGAAAAGTTTGGTAAATGTGCTGCTCCGCTAATAAGCATGATAGACGATTTCGATGATGAAAAGCGATACCTTCCTTACCATTTCTTTTTCGACAACTTGTTCACAGGTATACCACTTCTCACATTTTTGAAGGCTTCAGGTTACAATGCAACTGATACCATCCGTGAAAATCGTGTACTTGCAAACTGCCCAATTCCCAATAAGAAAAAACTCACGAAAAATCCAAGAGGTAGTTGTGAATACATTTTGATAGAACCTGTGAATTTACTGTTGTTGAAATGGGTCGATAATTCTGTTGTATCAGTTCTCTCAACCTGTTTCGGAGTTGAACCGAAATCAATGGCTTCACGCTATTGCAAATTGGAGCACAAAAAGATTAACGTTCCTCGACCATCTGCAATAACTGAATATAATAAAAATATGTGTGGAGTTGATCGCTTTGATCAGAACTTAAGTCTTTATCGTATTTCATATATAAGACTTAAAACTTGTAAAATAATTACAATAATTATAAAAGTTATTATTTTTATAATAAAAAATATGTTTTTGGTTAATAAAGATGTGTTTATTATTGAAGAAAAAACCTGTAGCCCGTACCGCCTAGCGTGATCATATGATCACGATCCTTTCTTAAGGATAGCTCTGTGAATAGTCCAAGGATTTGAAAAAATTAAGTATATTTGAGCTTCTTTCTATCCCAAATATACAGCTATGTAGTTTTTTTTTTAAATTTGAAAAAAAAGTAATTCAGGTTAATTCGGGTTAAACAGCAGACCAAAATGCCACACTCTGTCAAAAGCCTATTTTACGTATAAAAAGACAGCGGAGCAAAATTGTTTCTTTTCCAAAGCAGTTTTTACAACATTTACAACACGATGACATTATTCAGGAGTTTCATGTTTATGCCTGAAACCGAATTGGTATTCAGGTATAATATTTTGGTTATCTAAAACAGGCTGCAATCTTCTTGATAATATTTTTTCAAAAATTTTTGAGAATGTTAATATAAGACTTATTGGCCTATATGACTTAATGTCATTTTCAGGCTTGTTAGGTTTTTGGCACCATTATTATATCAGTGCATTTCCATTGTCCTGGAAAGTGATTAAGTCTTAAAATCGAGTTGAAGATTAATGTTAAAAACACATCCGTTTCTTTATGGCAATGCTTTAATATCTTTTGCACCTTTTGAGTCATATCCAGGTGATTTCTTATTATTTAATATTGATATTATTTTTCTACTTCCTTAGGAGATATATGCTTAATAGGTTCATCCATTTGGATCTTTTACAGGTATATTTTTTTTCAGTGGTCTTTTTAAATATTTTGTGGCATTCCACAAGCTGTGTTTGGTAGATCCATTATTTACAGTATTCAGGCTTTTTATATAATAGCTGAACTGTTCGTATTTTATTTCCGCTAAACGTTTTTTAACTCATTCGTTTCGATTCTGGCGCCTTGTCCGTTTATTTATTTTTTCTCTTCATTGGCGAACTAATATTCGTAATTAGCGAAACTGACTATTTAAGGCAAAATTTTCATGATAGGGAATCCTTTATAAAAACAGCTGCACCACCTGCTTTACCATCAGTATCAGCTCTAAAACTTTGTAACCATTTAGGAAAATAAGACTATCAAGAGTTGATTCTGCGAACCAAATCTCAGAATCGCAAAGGCTATCAATGTTACAATTTTCGAAAACCAGTCAGAACTCATCGATTTTCTGGTTTAAACTTTAAACATTTATGTAAGCCAGTGTGAAACCTTTTTTATAAGTAGCCTGTACTTTTACCATGTTCATCGTTACAACTGTGGAACTTTCACCGAAGCCAAGATCATTATTCATCAACATACACAACTAAGTAAGGAACAACGCAATATATATTAGGACATACTAGAGTTTGTGGTAAAACTTGTAAAACAACAATAATTATAATTAATTAAATTTTTTTAATTCGCCCAATGCCGTTTTAAGTTATTAATAAAATTATTAAAATAAAGTTAAGCATTTTACAGCAAAACTGTAGCTACTTTATCAAAAATAAAATCCAAGATATTCAAAAGGTTTTAAAGATATTTCCAGATAATAACTTTTTATTTGCTTTGCAAAAAATTTTTATCTGTTTATATATATAAAATTCATTTTCTGTTTGTTTGTTTCTTTGTTTATTTGTTTGATCGCTATACAAATTTTTATTTTTCAACGGATTTTCTTGATCTTTTGTACACACGATTTCTATACCCTCTCTCTTACGCCAACTTTTTATGTAAAATTCATTTTCTGTTTTATTCATATTTGTTCACTGCACAAATTTTATTTGTTAACAGATTTCTCTGAAACTCGGTACACACGATCCCTGTACTCCATCTAAGGTCACCATATACTTTTTATCGACCACGCCTACTTTAACGCCCACGTTTTATATACAATTCATATTCTGCTTTTTGGTATATTTGTTCGCTACACAAATTTTTATTTTTCAACCCATTTCTCTGAAATTTAGTACACACGATCTCTCTGCTCCAGGGAAGGTCGACATATTCTTCGTACCGGTCACGCCTACTGTTACGCCCACTTTTTGCATACAATTCATATTCTGTTTTATGGTACATTTGTTCGCTACACAATTTTATTTTAAACGGATTTCTCTGAAATTTGCTACACACGATCTCTGCACTCCAGACAGGTTGTCATATGATTCTTGCCGGCCACGCCTACTTCTACGCCCACTTTTTATACAAAATAAATTTTCTGTTTTTTGGTATATTTGTTCACTATAGAAATTTTTATTTTTCAAGGGATGTCTAGAATTTGGTCACACGATCCCTATACTACAGGGAAGATCACCATATGCTTCTTACAGGCCACGCCTACTTTGCGCCCACTTCTATGTATATAAAACTTATTTTTTCCTTTTATTTGTTTCTTTATTTGATTGCTATACAAACCTTTATTTTTAAATTTTCCGAAATTTAGTACATATTCCAGGAAGATCGCCATATGATTTTTACCGACCGCGCCTACTTTACGCCCAATTTTCATATAAAATTCGTATTTTGTTGTGTGGTATATTTCTTCCCAATACAAATTTGTACTTTTCAATGGATTTCTCTGAAATTTGGTCTACATGGGAATAACTACACGGTGAACAAATTCCCCAAACTTAAAAAAGTACCCAAAAGAAATGAACATTTTTTTTTTTAATCGAAATAAAAAATTAACTTACTCCCCAAATTCCTTCTTAAATTTCTACACATTTTTATTTAATGAATTTTGTTAAATATTTCTTTTAGTGAAAATTTGCATACTGCTCTCAATATATGTCCTACGATAAATGCATTTAAAATGAGTATTCTTTTCAATAGCATAATTTCGTTGCGCGGAAATTACGCGCACGTGGAATACAGCTTAGCTGGAATATCGGAATGATCAGAAAAATATATTTTGACAATTAAAATAAGTTGGCAACAGCTCCGCGGCAGCACAGGTGTGGCTGCATAACGCGCGGAAGCGGGGCGCGGTCGCGACGGATGTGGACGCGACGCGCTCTCGGAACACAGCTCAGCTAAAATATCACAATGCTCTGAAAAATATGTTTTAGGGATTAAAATAAGTTAACGAGGACTAAGCGGAAGCCGGGTAGTAGCTGCGATGAAGCGGCACGCGGACGGAACACAGCTTAGTGATATGTCGTATGATAAATTTTATCTACGTATGTGAAATAATTACCTGTTGATCAAAATAGGCCACACATATACTATAAGCAGTTGCTTTAAGAAACCTTGCGACACAATATTAAACGTCGCATTAGTTTTTCATTTCTGAAACTTGAATTTGTCGTCTCTGCTCAATGATGATCATTTATTGAATGAAGTAATTCAATTTTTAAAAGTTCTGATTCCTTTAATTTGCAAACGATTCTGTTATATTTGATGTTTATAAATAAACTTAACAAAAAACTTAAAGCGGTTTCGCAACTTATTTTTGTTGCATTTTTGCTGCAGCATCTTAAAAAAACTTCTAAATTAAAAAATCAAAAAATTTTGAATTGAAATAAAAAATGAATTTACTGCCTATACAAATTTTTGTGGAGAAAGTTCATTTTATTGCGGAATTTGTTCATTGGGGACTAAGTTCTCAACTCGTGGTAAGCATAGTGAACCATTATTCAAGTCAAAGGCCTTTTTATCCCGGGCAAGACCGGGTAAAAACAGCTAGTATATATATAACATATATATAAAGTCTTTATATGAAGTCTTTTTTCAGTTGTATTAATGAAGTAGTATGGATTAAAATCTCTCTCAAACATTTTTGCTCACAATTGTGAGCAATATTCTTGTATTTAATGATAAAACTGTACATACAGTTTAAGATGATTTTGAGTTGTAATTATACCCTATATCACTATGTGGTCAGGGTATAATGACTTTGTGCTGATGTTTGTAAATACCAATAATATTAGGCTTAGACCCACCTTTTATTATACCGATCGAATCATAATCACTTTCTGAGTCGATTTAGCGATGTCCGTCCGTCTGTGTGTCCACGTAAACCTTTTAGTCAAACCTCAAGTCGCAGTTGTGGACATATATTGATGAAATTTCATGCCACAGCATGAACGCTATTGAAATTGGTGAAAATCGGTGCCTGTTCAGACCTAGTCCCCATACATATGACACCTATGAAATCGACTTAAATTGCCATAAAATCCAAATTATCATATAGATCTTGGTCAAATTGGATTTGTGTATGTTGATTACATCCTTCAATCAGTAGTCCGAAAATGAACCCTATAGCACAATTCTTAGTCATAGCCCCAATATAAACCTGTTTCCATATCTTCACTTAAATTTATCAAAAAACAAAAATATTGCATAAAATTTTTTCAAATTTGGTTTGTATATGCTTTTGCAAAAAATTAATGACCTAAACAAATATGGTCAGGATCAGTACATTTTTTGGCCTAGTCCCCATATAAATATAGCATACGATATGAACTTTTTCATATTCAAAGGAAAAAATTAATAACGATGCTACTCAAATTTGGTTTATGCTTATTTTCTATATCTAATTCGTTGGGCTTAAGAGATAGGGTCTCTAAACGCATGGTATAGGGTATCGTATAGTCTGTCTAGGCTGACTATAATTTTCTTATTTGTTTTTGACCCACATTGTAAAAAATAATCGAAAAAAAATGGTGAAAGCTAATTATTGCACATGTATGTCCACTATGAAATTTCAGGAAAAAATTAAAATAATTCGAGGTTCATTGTAACTAGAAGTTCATGCGGGAAATGTTTATTAAGTTTTAAATTGTGTATGTTAGATATGAATATGTTTTTCTTTTTGGGACAAAACCTAATTATCTGCATAAAAGGCATCGTAAAGCAAACATTTGTCTAAACTTGAATCAAATAGCTGTGAAACTGAACCTTTTTTTTTTTGTATCAATTCGAAAAATTTGACATGTAAAGAAAAACGTATGAATTAAGAACAAATTAAAGAATTTTAGTCGGGTCAGGTCGACTGTTCTATATGCTTTACCATATGTGGAGATACAAATCAAAGTACGTTTAAATTGAGGTTAAAATAAATGTAATTTGAATGTTTTTAGATAGATTTTAATTAATATCGTTAAGTATTATTATATCGGAGCTATGACTATAAATGGCCAAAACTGTTTTTCAAGTGAAGGTTTCTGGATATAGGAAATCGATATTAACAAATTTGGGGAAATATGTTTAGGTAAATCAGTATAATAGAGTATTTTAAGTCGAACTTATAGCGCGTATGTAAACCTAGGCTTACATTCGAAATTTTATACAAATCTATTAATATTTACAGATAGGAGACGGGTGAACATCAGAAAGAAATTCTGAGTTTATTGATCAATATTTTTTGTATCTACAAAAAGCATCTTAGATTGGTATGGGGTATACAAAATCAAGACATATCAAAAATTTTAAATTTTTTGAAAGTGTCCTCTTTTTAATTAGTTACAATATATATTAAATCATACCTTTGAAACAATAGCTTTCGAAAGTCTTTTGACATTTTAACTTACACTTTCAACATATGAGTATTAATTTTTCTTAATTTTTTAAGCTTTAGTCATTGCACTGATTAAAAAAAAGTAAACCATTCCCTAGAACTTTCAAGAAACGAAGCTTTATTACCGAAGCCTATAGCATTGCTGTTCAGTTATTATATTTTTTATAATTTCTTCAAAGAACTTTTAAAGAATTTTTATTTCTTTAACCAAAACAACTTAATATGTCGTTCCTTAATACACAATCCAGCTCATCATTGACTTATTTATTCAACTAATGTGTAGCGACGCCAATCGGAAAGCGTAAAATTTTGGCGGGGAACGCAACATCGCATATAAATCGAATACTAAGCACCATATCAAAATGCTTGCACTTTCGCCCCTTCCATCAGATATTTTATCTAAATTATGCGTTAACTTGTGAAGTTGTCACACAAAATAGCTGATATCTCGAAGAGTACGCATCATAGAGCAACATGATTACAATTTCCCCTCTCGATGAACCTTAAGTTATGTAAACAATTTTAAAATTTATGATTTTTTAGTACTATTTAATGTGAATTTAGTTTTTCCTGGGTCACCTTAGTTGCCCTACTAGTAATTAGTCTGACAAAACAAAATATTACCTTATAATAATTAATTTGTAGTAAATACTCATACCATGTTAAGTTATGACTTCTTTGCCATCCTAAGTTCACCTTTATTCAGTAATATATGCTTAACCTTATTAAGTTAAGAGTACTAAGTTCATAATTTTCCGAACAAGTAAATTTCAAAAAATAATAACCAGGGACCGTAAATAACAGTTATCCAGAAAATCTAAACTCAAACGCTCTCCATGTTAGAGTCGATGAATGCCTATACTGTCGTTTACTAATAGATTCGTATTGAAGTGCGCTTTTAGAATCTATGATAAAAAAATGATCTCAAGTCCATAGTTAAGAGTTGTTTTTCGACGAAAAAATAAATGTAGGATGAAACTCTTAAAAGGAGAGTTTTATTTTGCCGTCATCAAATAAAACTCTTTTTAGGAGTTTTATTTTTTTCATCTAATAAAAAACTCATTTTACTTTATTTTCTTCTCTTCCTTTTAACTCATACTCACTATCTGTCTGTCTGTCTGCCTTGGGGCAACCCCATTCCCGCTCATCCAGTTGATCTAAAACTTGGCCCATAGTCTTGTAACTATAAATTAATTTTGGGGTAGTCACGCGCAGTCACTCATAGTCATAAGGAAAGAAAGAGTTTTAATAAAAACTTTGTTTTTATGGGTTAGATTATTTTTACGGTAAAAAAATAACTGTTTTAGATGGGTTTATTTTCCTAAGCTCACAAAATAACTCTCATAAAAGAACTTTTTTGATATCACTTATAACCCTTACGGTCCCTGCTAATAACAAATTTAAAAATAACACACAAAGTTTCCACCCACATTAAAAATTCATTTTCAGAACATTTCTTTGTCGCTAAGTTGTACCTTTGTTGTAGTTTTGAGTGTAACAATTTAAGTATCAAGTTTAGTTATTTTCGTACTCAATATTTGTTTGGGATATGTTAAAAATATTAATAAATAAAACAAGTAAGAAAATTATAGTCAGTCTAGACCGACTATACCATGTGTCTAGAGACCCTATCTCTTAGGTCCAACTAATCAGATAGAAAATTAGCGTAAACCAAATTTGAGTGACATTGTTATTAATTTTGTTGCGTTTGTAAAATTACCCAATTATAATAAGAAGAAAAAACAATTAAGTTAATTTTATTAGATTATTAACCTTTTTCATCATCAATATCAACGAACATAATATAGAATATAAAACCATAAACATTTATTCACACTCAATTAATATTAGGAAAACACAAGCTGGAGACTTTCCTGCCAAAAGTAATAGAGTAAAAATTAACTTGTTATGCTAATTAGTTATAACAATCTCATTTACACTGCGGCATACATGAAATGGCAGGACACTCTAGGATTTGTCATTTTATGTCTGCAGAAAGCAAAAATAATTTGTTCGGTGTAGTATTTCTTTTCTAAGACTGCTGGAAAAAATTTGATACTTAAGTGCTGATTTTAATTGGAAGAAAATAAACCAAACAAATTATGATTTAGGTTGTGAAGCAAATTGATAAAAATTCAAAGTATTTAAAATAAATAGATTTTATCAATTCCACAATGAATTAAATAAAGCCCTGTTGAATAATATTTTCTGAAACAGAATTATTGTTTCAATAGATAGCAATTATTTAAGTTCTAGTTAGTTATATTTTCAGCTTCGCGTGTTTTGAATTTAAATATATACGTATAATAATACTTGATATAGTACCAACCTTGTCACAAAAGGTCGCCTGCTTACTTGTTGAATTGTTTTCCAACCCTTTGATGAAAACGCAAACAGTAAACAAAAATATATTTATTATACAATTTATATATTTCTCATTATATTTTTCTTTTAAAAATATTTTTTCTTAACATAAAATCCGTCTTCGTTGTTTCACATGCTTTATGTTTTACGTCAAAATGACTTTGTAAAGTTTGTAGTATAACAATATGCCAACATGCCAACTTGAAGTGCCACATAATTATGTAATAAATGTCAGAAGAATAATTTAAAAGTTTATATGTGCATACGTTGGTTGCTTTGTTAGAATCAAAGGTAACCCAGTAAAATATTTTATGCCTTGCTTTTTATTGCAACCAGTTTTTAAATGAGTTTTGTTTATTTTATTTTTAACATAACAATAGGAATGTTGCTGTTCTGAATAGAAAATGGCCGATCTAAATGCGAACTATTTTGAAAATTACCATTGCATCGACTAGTTTTAAAAGTGACAAAAATATGTAGCTTAAAGTTATTGTATTAAATATGACTTATTCAAATCTAATGATATAGAGTACTGACGTCATTTTACTATTTTATTTATTTTTTTTTTGTATATATCAGATCTCGCCATTACTCGAGTTAGCGAGCTAGTAGAGCTCAACAAGTAGCTCGAGTAGTAAAATTTAACATTTTTCATGTTTGAAGGCATGTAAAAAGATAACTGTGAGTATTTAGTATAACGGACGTGTACTTTTTGGAATTGTACAAGTACCAAGAATGTCATCCTGAAATCTCACTTGAATCAGTATGTCCTACTGGCGTAGGCAAAATACTAATCGAAAACGATCATCCACTTTCCACTCAAATGTATGAAAATATGATCTTCGTATATGTTTGATGGCTATTTACAAAAAAAATTTTCAAGAACACTTGGAAGAAACTCTTAGTATTTTAATCTGGATATATGTAGAGAATACGTTTTCATAATTTCAAAGCATTTCGACAAAAATGTTGGCGTGTGGGAACATTTACTCAAAAATTTTAAAAAAATAAAAAAAAAATTTTTAATTTTTTTCACTGTCTGAATTGACTATATTCATAGATTACTTATAAAAAATTTTATAGTGTAGAAGTTTGTACCATGTGTGCCTTAAATATTTTTTGTTAATCGTTCTCAAACTTGCATGAAGTACATTTTTTCATATATTTGTATGAAAACTGATTGATATTTTTCGAATAGTTGCCAATAGCACATTATTTGTCTGAATGGCTTAAAAATTTAAATGATATAGACAATTGCAATTATTGAAAAAAAATAATAAAAATTTCTTTTTTTAATTTTTGTTTATTTCATTACTGATCTTTTTCGAGTAGTAGTTTGCCCACCCCATACCCTTTTTCGAGTGCTCCAATATTTTTGGAAAATAATCTGCTGATATAAGGGACTACAATATGTATTAACTAGTTGATTGTGTGGCGCCTAGGCGCCCGTTTAAAAATTATGAATAAAACAGTTCACGAAAAATTTATAATAAATTATATTTCTTTTAATATAGCAGTAAATTGAAAATTATATTGTTACATATGTACATGTGAAAAAAGATTGTGTCTGTAGAAATTTAATACATAAGTATCAAAACAGATAAGAAATATTTGGCAAAAAAGTTTTTCAATTTAGAATCTCTCGTGTGAAATATCGTTGGTCATTTAATAGTTTTCCTTGCTGTCGGTTCGACTGAATGCGTATCTTAACTTGGCTTGCAACTTTTGATCGTGACAAAGCCACATAGTTGCCCGTATGAAAATACCGCGGTCTCCAAATTAATGCCAAATCAAATGACTGGCCTTGTTTATGGTAATTGCGTATGCAGGAATTACTGCAAACTGGCGGCGTTTAAATATGAAAGGTAATGTGGTGTCGGTTGGGGCGAGATCAATCCTAGGAATTAGAACCATATCATTTTGGTCAGCGTTACAGTATTTGTCAGTCACTGAGTCAGGGATCAGCGTAAATATATTTAAGATATTACCCGGCCTTCACACGTTAAATTTTTGGTTTTCAGGTTTTAACGCACTCACACTTTTTTACTCTTTTTTACTAAACAATCATACGTTTCAAATCTCTCTTTCAATTTTTCAATGGGACAGTTGCTTAACAATTTTTTTGACTTTTGGATGTGTGATCATTTTGACTTGAACATGGGAAGGCCGGGTAAAGTGAGAAGATTGGAGATTCCCAAAATTATTAAAATTTAAAACAATGGAGTTCGCTTATAACGAACACTGGTTGTATTAAATTTTTGTTTATAGCGAAGAATTTCTTCGGTCCCAAGAGTTTTAATCACATTTTTCATACAAATTGCTTCTCTTATAGCGAACAGTGGTTATATCATACTTTTGACATTTCAGAATTTTCGTATATTTTATATATTTAAAAAAAATTTATTTCAATTTAAAATAATTTTATTTTCATTTAATTTTCATACAAAACAAAAGCTTCGATTTTCAAATAAAGTTTTGTAAAAGGTCCTTTTATGTATATTTTCGTAAAAATTTGCCAGTAACCAACCTTTGCTTTGTACTTTCTGCTTCTATACATAAGGAGTTTTTCATATTATATGATTTAAAAAAAATATTTCTTAAGGGGGGTAAGGTTTTAAAAGTTAAAAAAGTCGTATTTTCATAATTCTTTTTTCAAGATATGAATAATGTTGGATTATTTATTTCATATATACTTTATAGCATTATATTTGAAGAATCTTTGAAAAAAATTTCAATTAAAAATTTTAATAAATAATTCTGTGACAGCGAATCTCCGGAGGCATTGTTGTTTTGCGGTGAACATCATAACTCGTTACCGGATCATGTGAAATAAAAAAATCGAAACGCGTTTCAAAGGTGACATGTTTCCTGTGGTAGTGACGAAGAGTTTTTTAAATTTTTTTTTTTTTTTGGCAGCGTTTTGACGTGAAAAACGATTTTGCTATACAATTTCGGGAAATTGTTGTTAAAAAATGGTTAAGAAAATGGAATTAAAAAAACCCTTCGTGGTTACCTGATGATTTATATGTCGATATAGTGTCTAAAATTGCAAAAGAATCGGTCAAGTAGATTTTGAGTTATGATGTTGACGGACTTCGAATTTATATACTATGATTTATATATTACGCACCGTATGAGGCCGGTCGCTGAAAACGCTGTATCTTCTTAAGTTTTGCTCTGATTTATTTAAAATTTTGACACAACACTCTCGATATGTTGTGCATTCAGAAAGAGAAATGCAAAAAAAGGTTTTAAAGCCTACCACCCCTTAAGAAAGTGCAAATACCAATACACCTACAAAAAAGAGAAAACAATATTTAATTTTTTCCAGTTATCTATAAATCAAAAAAAAAAAAAAAATAAAAATAAGGGCGTATTAGTTTAACTTAAAAAACAAAATTATTATTCCAAGTCGCCTTTAATTCTTCTATGATAATTTCAATAAATTATTCAAATTAAAATCTTAAATATACCTATTTACGTAATTTATGTTTGTCTAAATTTTTTGAAAGCAAATTATGCAAAAATTAATATTATGAGTGAAAAAAAATTATTTTCTCACCTCTCTTCTAAAATTACAATGTAATTTAATTAAGCAAAGTCAGAATAATTTAAATTTTAAACTTAATATTGCACTATTTTTTCAAGTGCTTTTTAATACAGAGCTATTAACGAAATCATACGTTGGACAACAACAAAATCCACATTGAAGATCTCTTTTTTCTCAAATATTTATCAAAAAATGCATACTCTTTAGTAAGTGCTGGCCATCAGAGAACCTGAGCGAAAGCACTCCTAGCAATTCAAAACAACTTTGAGATGAAAAACAAAACAGACAAACGGATAAGTTTATTTTGATAAAAGAAGTATGTATGCATATCGGACGACGTTAAATGAGAAAAATAAAAATGTTTAAAATTTCCTTAATTACTTTTTTTGCAGAATTTTTTTATTGACCAACAAAGGGAATTTAAAGAAGAATTTGAATAGATATTAGTTTTTTGATGCATTTTTTGCGTTCATCTTATTCCATATGATGAATATGTAGTGCTATTGTCGTTAGCAGTGCTGCTAATTTTGACAACTTATTTTAATTTCGACGATTTTTCAATTTGTTAAAATGATTTGTTGAATTTGTTAAAATGATGATTGAAGATTTTAAATTTTCAGTAGTATAAAAATTAGATTTCAAGGGTTAACAATTAATGGGTTGTTTATCGAAAGTTGATAGTTATTGTTCAGTGTAAATGTAAATTACAACATATGTATGTATAGATTTAATTCTGGGTCAAGTCGTTTCAAAACGGAAAAACCTTGAATAGGCAAAAAATGCTTTAATTTAGCAAAAAAAAAAGTCTACAAATAATTTTTTTTTTTAAGTATTTTTTTCCGAAATATTAAAGAAATAGCTATCTAAACTAATTGGGAGGAAATTTTCTAAGAACAATAGGTAATAAGTTACATGGATGAGAAAAAACACCTGTTTGGCTAAAATGTCAAATTTTGATCCCCTCTAACTCAGAGAGATCTGGACCGATCTTGTTGAAAAATTGTGTCAAAACTACTACCCAATAGGACTAACCTTGGTGCAAATCCCGATCGGAAGACATCGGTTTCAAAAGTTGGTGCACTTGACATGAAATCCCCCATATGTTTAAAATTTCATTCATTACTTTTTTTGCAAAATTTTTTTATTGACCAACAAAGGGAATTTAAAGAAGAATTTGAATAGATATTAGTTTTTTTTGATGCATTTTTTGTGTTCATCTTATTCCATATGTAACACGAAATCTGCATATGTAGTGCTATTGTCGTTAGCAGTGCTGCTAATTTTGACAACTTATTTTAATTTTGACGATTTTTCAATTTGTTAAAATGATTTGTTAAAATGATGATTGAAGATTTAAAATTTTCAGTAGTATAAAAAATGAGATTTCAAGGGTTAAGAATTAATGGGTTGTAAATCGAAAATTGATAGTTTTAGTTCAGTGTAAATGTAAATTACAAAATATGTATAGATTTAATTCTGTGTCAAGTCGTTTCAAAACGGAAACACCTTGAATAGCATCTCCATTTATGATTTTAGTTTTAATTACGGCGATACTTTAAACCTATATTATATGTTTCAGCTATAGATACATATCAAAAAAATTATTTAGTTGATTGCTGTGTTAAATGTTTTTCGTTGAAATTTCACCACTAATACATTTTTATATATAGAAATAAACAATGCCAATAATATTGCTTCCTTTTGTAATATTTTTTCGAGTTTTATAAGCGGTAAAATTTTCTTGTCAACTTCTTGTTTTAAAATGACAATTTTGGCGATTTTGTTTCCAAAATTGTAGATTTTTAGAAGATTTTATTAGCAGCACTGGTCGGTAACAAAGAAGAGAGAAAATTGTGTATGGGTTTGTATAAAATGAGAAAGATTTCATTTTGTTTGTGTATTTCGCAGAGCTTTTTATGAAGTGCTATGTGTGTGTATTATTTCAGCGTTACAGAATCAGTCAGTCAGTCAGTGAGTCAGGGATCAGCGTAAATATATATAAGATTTCTACCATGTTTGTTTGGAAAATATCTTTTAAAATGATGTCAAATTTCCATAGAGTGACAGTTTTCATACATTTGCATGGAAAGTGGTCGAGCTTTTTCGAGTAGTAGTTCGTCCACCCCACAATTATTGTCGGAAATGTTTGAAATTTCAATTTTAAAAAATATAACTGCTTATATCTCAAACAAGAAATAAGAGCAAATTGTCACACTTTTGTATGGGAAGAGTCTGATATTTTTCTAGTAGTAGTTAGTTCGAGCCACAATCTTGGCCAGATTACTTTGAAATTTCGTGTGCGTAATGCACTCACATTTCCAACTAAAACAAGAAAGAAAATTATAGTCGGTCGAGACCGACTATATGATACCCTATACCATGCCTTTAGAGACCCTATCTCTAAAGCCCAACTAAGTGGATATAGAAAATAAGCATAAACCAAATTTGAGTGTGATTTTTATTAATTTTTTTGACTGCAGATATGAAAAAGTTCATATCCGATGCAATATCTATATGGGGACTAGGCCTAAAAATGGAACGATCCTGACTATGTTTGGTAAAGTCTCTTGTATTTTGCAAAAATATATACAAACAAAATTTGAGAAGAATCAGTGAAATATTTTTGTTTTTTGATAGATTTAAGTGAAGATCGGGAAGCAGCTCTATATGGGGCCTATGACTAAGTTATCCAATAGGGATCATTTTTGGACTACTGATTAATGGATGTAATATATACATACAAACCCAATTTGACTAAGATTTGTATGATAATTTGGAGCTTATGGCAATATATGTTGATTTCATAGGGGTCATTTGTATGGGGGCTAGGTCTGAACATGTACCGATTCTCACCAATTTCAATAGCGTTCATCCTGATAAAAGATCAAATACCAAATTTCATCAAAATATATTCATATTTGCGACCTGTAGTTTGATTACAAGCTTTACATGGACACACAGACAGAATCAGATAGTGATTCTGATTCGATCGGTATAATTAAAGATGGTGTCAAATATTTTTGGTTGTTACAAACTGCAGCACAAAGTCAGTATACCCAAACCACATAGTGGTATAGGGTATAAAAAGGATAAATTTGTACCATGTGTGCCTTAAATAGTTTTTGTAAATCGATGTCAAACTTGCATGAAGTGAATTTTTTCATATATTTTGTATCGAAAGTGATCGAGCTTTTTTGAGTAGTAGTTCGCCAACAGCACAGTTTCTGTTATATGCAACCAAATATGTGACCTTCTCCGAGAAAAGGGACCTAGTGTGTCAAAAAACGGTGGATTCTGGTACCTAAAAGGGTTAGAAACTTTAAATGCGTTTTTTTCTCAAAACTTAATTTTCACACACTAGGTCCCTTTTCTCGGAGAAGGTCACATATAGTAAAAAATTTTAGCAAGTCGTGATGGAAATTTTTTTTATAGTTACATTAAACTTGAAATAACAGCATTTTTTAACACATTTGTATAGAAAGTGGCAGATCTTTTTCGAGTAGTAGTTCGCCCAGAGCACAATTTTAATCGCAGAGACTTTTTTGATTCATCTGTTGATAAGGTCAATTATATTTTTTTTTATACCCTATACCACTATGTGGTTTGGGTATAATGACTTTGTGCTGCTGTTTGTAAGTACCAAAAATATTTGACCTAGACCCATCTTTTATTATACCGATCGAATCAGAATCACTTTCTGATTCGATTTAACGATGTCCGTCCGTCCGTCCTTCCGTCCGTCCGTCCGTCCGTCCGTCTGTGTGTCCACAGACGTAAATCTTGTAAATCTTGTAAATCTTGTAAATCTTGTAATCAAGCTGCAGGTCGCAAAAATTAATACATTTTGATGATATTTGGTATATAAGCTTTTATTGGCCATGGATCGGTCGATGTTCAGACCTTGCCCCCATACAAATGTCCCATATTAAATCAACATAAATTGCCATAGGATCCAAATTGTCATATGAATCTTAGTCAAATTGGGTTCGTATGTGTATATTACATCCATTAATCAGTAGTCCAAAAATGATCCCTATGGGACCGTATAGAGCTGCTTCCCGATCTTCACTTAAATCTATTAAAAAACAAAAATATTGCACGGATTCCTTTCAAATTTTGTTTGTATATATTTTTACAAAATACAAGAGACTTTACCAAACATGGTCAGGATCGGTCCATTTTTCGACCTAGTCCCCATATAAATATAGTATCCGATATGAACTTTTTCATATCTGCAGCGAAAAAATTAATAAAAATGCCATTCAAATTTGGTTTATGTTTATTTGCTATATCCAATTATTTGGACCGAAGAGATAGGGTCTCTTAACCATCGTATAGGGTATCGTATAGTCGGGCTAGATTGACTAGAATTTTCTTACTTGTTTTTTTTTTGAAAAAGATTTTTTTTATCTTCAATTTTTCGCGCAATGCTTTGAAACTTGGAGGAAGTTTTCTCTTTAGATATGCAGCTCTACCGAAAATATTTTTTTATTATGTTATTGTGTTTATTATTATTGTGTTTATTATTATTGTGTTTATTAATTAATTAATTTCAGTGTTTGAAAAATAAGAATACAGGGTGCGGCTAAAGTTTCTATATGATGTAAAACAATTGTAATTATTTAACTTTTTCTTTTTTCCTATTTCAGAAATTAAACTTGGGAGAATATTTAAAAATGGAACGCTATACAATTGCGCAAAGAACTAAGATTGTTTTTCTATTCATTGAAAATCATCGTTCGATAATTAATACTCAACGTGCATACAGAAGATTTTATGGTGTAAGAACTGCTCCAACGGGTCCAACCATTCGTTCGTTGGTGAATAATTTTGCTGAGTATGGGACTATCGGAGATTCAAGACGTACGGGCAGACCTCGAACGGGCAGATCGGACGAAAATATTGATGCTGTGCGGCAGAGCGTCGAAGAAAATCCGCAGACATCAACGAGAAGACAATCTTCCCAGTTGCAGCTTTCTGACCGCACTCTTCGGCGAATTTTAAAACACGATTTGCACCTCTTCCCTTACAAAATCCAAGTAGTCCAAAAACTAAATCCTGAGGACTTCGTATTGCGCTTGGAATATGCTAGAGCAGTTTTAAATCTCGTTGATCAGAATGAAAATTTTTTGTCAAATTTAATGATGACCGACGAAGCGCAGATTTGACTGCACCGGATTTTTTCTTGTGGGGCTATCTCAAAGACAAAGTTTATGTGAATAAGCCCCAAACCTTGCAGCAACTAAAGGACAACATTCAAGAAGAAATTGATCGTATACCACAAGAAACACTCAACAAAGTTATGGAAAATGCCATAAAAAGAGCACATTTTTGCGTTAGAGAAAACGGTTCTCATTTAACCGATATTATTTTTCATGGTTAATGTAAAAAAATAACATAAAATGAACTTTCTTTTTATCATAAATTTTTTTGTTTTTTTCATTCCATTCAATAGATATTTAAAAAACAAATCATATAGTTACTTTAGCCGCACCCTGTATAATTATTTTATGGTTCAATTTATATGTCATATAACAAGTCATAATTAAAGTTACAAATTAATGATAAGATACATATAAAAACATATAAAAACATTAAATACATAATGGCCAATAAAAAAGAAGATAACAATTACTTAATTAAATAGCTAAAAAAAAATGGCTAGAAAGTAGATAGGACAGAGCTGAAAAAGGGGATAAGAGTAGAAATAGAATAATAAGAAAGCTAATTTTTCAGGGACGTAAGATCTTGCAAAGCTTTTTTAAAAGTGTTTCTTCTTTGTTAAAGTCTTATAGCTAAGGGGAGGCTATTCCACAAGTTAATGGCATTAATAAAGAAAAATTTTCCACTGTTCAATTATGTATACCTGGGTATTATCAGAGTCATATTCCGGTTTGACCTGCGAAATATAATTTTTTCAGAAACATAAGAGGGTTTTTTCTGATACAAAATCGTATGTAAAAATACCAAGTTTCGCATAATTAAATAATCTGCCAAATTTTCTGGAAAATATCAACAAACTTCGGAATGGGTTAAAAAATTTTATGAGTAATCTATGAATAAAGGCAATTACAGACAGGGAAAAAATTATTTTTTTTTTTTTACTTTTTACACATTTTGCAATATTTGCGATCTTTTTCGAGTAGTTGTTCCCACACGCCAAGATTTTTGTTGAAATGCTTTGAAATTTTGAAAACATATTCTCTACATATATTCAGATTAAAATACTGAGAGCTTTTTCCAAGTGTCTTTGAAATTTTTTTTTTTTGTAAATAGGCATCAAATGTATACGGAGATCATATTTTCATACATTTGAGTGGAAAGTGGATGATCTTTTTCAAGTAGTAGTCTACCTACGCCAGTAGGACAGTCCGATTCAAGTCAAATTTAGGGGTGATATTTTTGGTACTTGTACGGTTCCAAAAAGTATACATTTATTATACTAAATACTAACATATATTGTTTAACATGGTTTCAAACATGAAAAATTTTAATTTTTACTACTCGAGCTACTCACTAAGACTCAGCACTAACCCTCACATTTAGAAAAGAGAACAATATATCTGTGGTTTTCTGGAGTAACCGCGTATGTCCGTTTTTGTCAGTTTTGAGTTAGCGATGCCAAATATATTAATTTTTAACATTCTTTGCATGTGTTAATATTTTTTTTTTAAATATTGACCTTTTCTGAGTTTCTTCTTTAAATAACGACGTAACTTAAATTTTTATTAAATTAATTTGCAGCACTAACGACGTATATCAACCTACGTTTGATCGTTGACAAATTATTTTGTCAGAAAACGACACATAGCGACATACGTTACTATTAATGAGAAAAAATGCAAATAATTTCGGATTATTTTTCAGTTTATTACCACTTATAAAGATTTGCGTGTTTTATCTGTTATTTTTTGTCACTACAATTCTGGATACGTGGTTATATTCTCATCCTAAGTCCCGTAAACTTTTTGTGGACTAACAAAAAAACCCATTTTTCAAGCAACAATAACTTATGTCTACATGGGTAGTTGCATTGGTAGTTTTCTTTTTCGAAAAAAACGACGTTTGTCGACATAAGTTATTTTATCTGCACACACTTTAACTGTTATTTACATATTGTTTTGTTGGTCCTTTTCTAGGATCTATTCCACTGAAGATTTTTGAGTCAAAGTTTTATATAAAGTATTTATTGCCCATATCTCCAGGACTGTTAAATAAAAAGCTCTAAAAATATTATATCGAGCCCATAATATCAAATATAACGTTTTTGGCTCCCCTGAACATTTTGATTTTATGACATACGCGGTTATTCTAGAAAACCACAGATGTATGATTTCTATTAACGCTACCTTCACGTATGATTAACTTGCAAAGCTATTAAAATGTTCATACGCTGGTAGTGCCGTAGGGTGCTCTGTCTATAAAAAAAAATATTATTTACACCAGGTTTGCCTACAGGTTCCTTGTGAAAGTGCATACACTAATATAAAAAAAAACAAAAAAAATAAATAAATAAAACGTTTTATCTGAAACGAAAGGTCTTTAAATTCTTTTCAATATAATATTTTGTGTTAGTCTTAATAATTTGAAAGCATATCAAACATTCTGCTTCAGCCATAAATTTATACGTGAAAAAAAAAACAATTTCCCACTTCTCGCCTGACTACATGTAACTCATTTTGCAAAGTAATAAATTGAGTTTTAAACTTAAGAATTACGCCGACTTTGCCAAGTGCTTTTCAATTCAACTACAAACTATTTTTTAAACGGAATCATACGTTAAAGAATGACAAAATCATCATTGAATATCTCTGTCGCTAATCTGTAAAGATAAAACATACGAGCCTGTTCTTGCTTTGCTCTTTCTTACAAGCAAGAAAAAATGATATGTTTGTGTACTTCGTATTGCTCAGTGTCGAGTTCTCTGTGTGTGTTTTAGAATACAGTGCCTACGCCTAAGTGATTTTGAAAAAAAAAAAACATACATTGAGTGCATAGGACGTGAGCATAAATGATTTAAACAACGACTGATTCATTGCAAAACGTTATTTTATTGCGATTTTTAATTTATGTTATTAAAGAATAATTTACGTGATAAAAATAAATGACTTAAGCGTCGCTTGGGCAACACCGAGTTTAGCTGACAAAATATTTCAAACCCTTACCTCTGTATTAATAAATTCACACATTCTGTACAACAAAATTAAAATAATCAAGCAAAGGTCTTTAATTGAATATTTTAATCAATTTTGGGTACGATAACCATTTCTGTAAATTTTCCAACACTTAATCTTGAAATTCTAATACCACTTGAATGTAAGGTTAATTGATTTTCTTCGTTGAATTGTATTCGTTATAATTTCTTATATATTGTTATTGTTTCTTATATATATACTAGTTGATTGTGTGGCGCCTAGGCGCCCGTTTAAAAATTATGAATAAAACAGTTTAAATTTAAATACACGAAAAATTTATAATAAATTAAATTCCTTTTAATATAGTAGTAAATTGAAAATTATATTTTTACATTTGTACATGTGAAAAAAGATTGTGTTTGTAGAAATTGTATACATAAGTATCAAAACAGATAAGAAATATTTGGCAAAAAAGCTTTTCAATTTAGAATCTCTTGAAAGACTATATTTCGTGTGAAATATCGTTGGTCATTTAATAGTTTTCCTTTCTGTGGGTTCGATTGAATACGTATCTTAATTTGACTTGCAACTTTTGATCGTGACAAAGCCACATACAGTTGGCCGCGTGAAATTACCGCGGTCTCCAAATTAATGCCACCGTAATAAAATGACTGGCCTTGAGCCTTGTTTATGGTAATTGCGTATGCAGGTATTACTGGAAACTGGCGGCGTTTTAATATGAAAGGTAATGTGGTATCGGTTGGAGCGAGATCAATCCTAGGAATTAGAACCGTATCATTTTGGTCAGCGTTACAGAATCAGTCAGTCTCTCAGTCAGTCTGTCAGTCAGTGAGTCAGGGATCAGCGTAAATATATATAAGATATTACCCGGCCTTCACACTTTTTATTTTTGGCTTTCAGGTTGTAATGCACTCACACTTTTTTACTCTTTTTTACTAAACAATCATACGTTTCAATTCTCTCCTTCAACTTTTCAATGGGACAGTTGCCTAACATTTTTTTGACTATTGGATGTGATATCAATTTGACTTGAACATGGGAAGGCCGGGTAAAGTGAGGAGATTGGAGATTCCCAAAATTATTAAAATTTAATACAATGGAGTTCGCTGATAACGAACCCTGGTTGTAATAAATTTTTGTTTATGCGAAGAATTTCTTTGGTCCCAAGAGTTTTAATCACATTTTTCATACAAATTGCTTCTCTTATAGCGAACAGTGGTTATATCAAACTTTTGACATTTCAGAATTTTCGTATATTTTATATACTTAAAAAAAATTAATTTCAATTTAATTTAATTTTATTTTCATTTAATTTTAATACAAAACAAAAACTTCGATTTTCAAATGAAGTTTTGTAAAAGGTCCTTTTATGTATATTTTCGTAAAAGTTTGCCAATAGCCAACCTTTGCTTTGCACTTTCTGCTTCTATACATAAGGAGTTTTTCATATTATTTGATTTTAAAAACATATTTTATTTTGATAGAAACTCGGTAATTTTAGTCTCATTAAAACAAACAATATGTATCTTTTTAGCAATTTAATTTATGGTTTATAACTTTTTAAAATGCCCCAAAATAAATAAACTTATTCAACTAAAAAAAACTTTTTAAACCTTTCAGACAAATCAAAAAATACTACGGTTATAACGAACTTAGTCTATAAGGAACTAATTTGGCCGGTCCCGCCGAGTTCGCTAAGAACTAACTCCATTTTATTGTAGAAAAATAGAATAGCATAGAAAAAAAAAACCTTTTAGAGCAAGGTTCTTAAAAGTTTCTTAAGGGAGGTAAGGTTTTAAAAGTTAAAAAAAAGTCGTATATTCATAATTCTTTTTTGAAGATATGAATAACGTTGGATTATTTATTTCATATATACGTTATAGCATAATATTTGAAGAATCTTTGAAAAAAATTTCAATTAAAAATTTTAATAAATAAGTCCGTGACAGCGAATCTCCGGAGGCGTTGTTGTTTTGCGGTGAACATCATAACTCGTTACCGGATCATGTGAAATAAAAAAATCGAAACGCGTTTCAAATGTGACATGTTTCCTGTGGTAGTGACGAAGAGTTTTTTCAACTTTTTTTTTGGCAGCATTTTGAAGTGAAAAACGATTTTTGCTATACAATTTCGGGAATTTGTTTTTAAAAATGGGGAAGAAAATGGAATAAAAAAAAAAACTCTTCGCGGTAACCTGATGATTTATATTTATATAGTGTCTAAAATTTCAAAAGAATCGGTCAAGTAGATTTTGAGTTATGATGTTCACGGACTTCGAACATTTATTTGCGAGAAAATCGGTTTAAAGCTTTTTAAAAACTGATTTATATACCGTATGAGGCCGGTCGCTGGAAACGCTGTATCTTCTTAAGTTTCGCTCTGATTTACTTAAAATTTTGACACAACACGTTCGACATGTTGTGCATTCAGAAAGAGAAATGCAAAAAAAGGTTTTAAAACCTACCACCCCTTAAGGAGGTGCAAACACCAATACACCCACAAAAAAGAGAAAAAAATATTTCATATGTCATCATAAATGTGAACTGTAAAAAGCGAACATTTTTCCAGTTATCTATAAATCCAAAAAAAAAAGAAAAAAAATAAGGGCGTATTAGTTTAACTTAAAAAAGAAAATTATTATTCCAAATCGCCTTTAATTCTTCTATGATAATTTCAATAAATTATTCAAATTAAAATCTTAAATATACCTATTTATTTAAGTAATTAATGTTTGTCTAAATTTTTTGAAAGCAAATTATGCAAAAATTAATATTATGAGTGAAAAAAAATTATTTTCCCACCTCTCTTCTGAAATTACATTGTAATTTAATTAAGCAAAGTCAGAATAATTTAAATTTTAACTATTTTCATGTGATTTTCAATACGGAGCTTTAAACGAAATCATACGTTGGACAACAACAAAATCCACATTGAAGATCTCTTTTTTCTCAAATATATATCAAAAAAAGCGTACTCTTTGGTAAGTGCTGGCCATCAGAGAACCTGAGCGAAAGCACTCCTAACAATTCAAAACAATCTTGAGATGAAAAACAAAACAGACAAACGGTAAAGTTTAGTTTGATAAAAAAAAGTATAACTATATGCATATCGGACGACGTTAAATGAGAAAAATAAAAATGTTTAAAATTTCCTTCATTACTTTTTTTTGCAGAATTTTTTCATTGACCAACAAAGGGAATTTAAAGAAGAATTTGAATAGATATTAGTTTTTTGATGCATTTTTTGCTTTCATCTTATTCCATATGTAACTCGAAATCTGCATATTGTCGTTAGCAGTGCTACTAATTTTGACAACTTATTTTAATTTCGACGATTTTTCAATTTGTTAAAATGATTTGTTAAATTTGTTAAAATGATTGAAGATTTAAAATTTTCAGTAGTATAAAAATTGGGATTTCAAGGGTTAACAATTAATGGGTTGTAAATCGAAAATTGATAGTTTTAGTTCAGTGCAAATGTAAATTACAAAATATGTATAGATTTAATTCTGGGTCAAGTCGTTTCAAAACGGAGACACCTTGAATATCATCTCCATTTAAGATTTAAGTTTTAATTCGGCTATACTTTAAACCTATATTATATGTTTCAGCTATAGATACATGTCAATAAAATTATTTAGTTGATTGCTGTGTTAAATTTTTTTCGTTGAAATTTCATCACTAATACATTTTTATATAGAAATAACCAATGCTGTAATAATATTCGTAATATGAATGATATAAATAAATTTTATTGCTTCCTTTTGTAATATTTTCTTGACAATTTCTTGTTTTAAAAATAACAATTTTGGCGATTTAGTTTCCAAGATTGTAGATTTTCAGAAGATTTTATTAGCAGCACTGGTCGGTAACAAAGAAGAGAGAAAATTGTGTGTGTGTTTGTATAAAATGAGAAAGATTAAATTTTGTTTGTGTATTTCGCATAGCTTGTATGGAGTGTTATGTGTGTATTATTTTAGCGTTACAGAATCAGTCAGTCAGTCAGTGAGTCAGGGATCAGCGTAAATATATATAAGAAGATAGATATTATCTTATATATTGTTATAAAAAGAAAGAACTTCTATTTTGAAAATGTAATTATTTTTTAATAATCAGAGTAGAAAATCTGTTAATATTCCTTGACAAGAGAGCCGACGTAAGAATATTTAAAGTCAAAATAAAGGGGTTAACTTGGCAAATTTTCGGGAGTTACAATTATGCGATATTTAAAAAAAGTTTACAAATATTTTTGAATAAAAATCATGGCAACTTTAGTTTTGCCACATATCATTAAAATGTTCAGATACTAACAAAAGAGAAACTAATTGTAAAAAATTATAATCCGATTTATAAAGATAGAGATTCAAAAGTGATGTAGTACAATAAAATCGAGTAAGATTTGAAGGCTGGTCTATGTGGCCTCAACAATGTACTCAATACTAATAATTTTGGAAAAGAAAAAGTAAAGACTGAGATAACTAAATATTTGCGGACACCAACTAATTTGAGTAAAAAGAAATTGTAGCAGAAATGATAGATCACAATTTTCAAGTTATTAACCTAGCCAAAATTAAGATATTGATTTCTATATAAGTTCGTTATTTAGTATCGAGCTTGACCATCCATTCAGCCTTTGCGAACCTACCGGTAAAAAGACCAGTAAATGTAAAAGGGTTCCCTTTTAAAAATATTAAAAAATACTATAGCTTAAAGTGCTTTTGGAAAAGAGAGCTGAAAACATTGTTTAAAAGAATCTTGAACCACTATGGCTCCAATTATTTATTAATTTCCAAACGAATTCAGTTAATTAAAAGAACAAGTTGAGATAGAACAAGGTAAAATAATTAGCGATCGTTTAAATAAAATAAAACCTGGCCCAAGAGCATATAAGGAAATTTATAAAATTATATTAAATAAAAATTCTTATTTTTCGGCAAATTGCCAAATTTTATGGTTACATTTAATCGAAATTTGTTTGCATTGAATAATCAATAAAAATTAACTCCAATTTTAGTATGAGGAAGTACTCAAAATTAATAAATAATAAAGGTCTTACTTCCCAATGGAAAAAAGACCTATTTCTATGTTATCAAGTGTGGGAAAATTTTTTAGCGAAAGCCATTAGTTATTCACCAGTTCACATGCTCCACTTATAATTTAATAATGATGTACTACAAAAAATTTAAGTGCAGTAAATAATTACTTAAAAGAAGTGCATGTGGGAAATCTTGTAATAAATTTAAAACATTTGTTGAGTATTTGGACGTAATATTCAAAGGATAAATATTGAAATGATGTTACGAAAAGTTTTCAGAGATGACTACTTTATAGATTTATTTACATTCAGTTCTAACAAAAGGTTTTGAGCATCTTCTGTGCACTGCTGCCGATGTTATACGAGCATAGTAAACGTTTTATTCTTTGAATAATAAAATACGTTTTCTTTTTAACCGTGAATTTATCATTGATTTATTTTATAAAATTAAAGTGCTTATATACAAAAAAAGTGCTTATTATTAACTAATTGTGAAATACAAATATATTAAAATATGTTCCTACGTCACAACATGTTCTCATTAACAGAATATTAACCCTTACAATTCAATTGTTTGTGAACTGAGTGTGCATACGTTTGTACGTTGACACTCATAATTGTACATATACTATAATTTGAACGGTTTGTAGTTCCGAAAAGTAGGCATCTAAAATTGCTTCTTGCTGATTATTCCATTCCTTTAGCAAGGACCCAAGTTACGGAACAACGGTTTTGAGGTGAAAATATGAACGGAAAATTTTATTAAATTATTCTTCTTTAATACAAAAATTTTACTTATGTTTTAAAATTTAACTTTTTTATTAATTTAATATAGCTTAATTAAATTCGCTAAATGTTCTGTTGTGTCGTTATTTTGTTTTTGTGTGTTATTAAATTTAGCTAACTTTTTAAATGTTCTGTTGTGTTGTTTTTGTGTGTTTGTGTCAATAAACTCTATTTCATATTAAGTTTTGCTTATTGGCTAAATGTTGTGTTTTGTTGTAATTGTGTGTTGGGTCAACTATTACGTTTATGGATTTGAGTGGTGTCGGTGAATGAACTTTTTATGCTTGTCTGGTTTCTTATCAATTGCAATTATCAGGTGCAATGTGTTCAGTGTATTCACCCATCATGTTAACTGCCATACATATTTAGTTTTCATTTAAACAAATTGGCAAAGTTCAATACAGAATACATTAAAGGCTAATTTAGAAGATTACTTAGAAGTAAATATGTACCTGAGGAAACTAAATTTTTGATTTAAAAAAAGCATTAATCCAGTTTAGTTATAGCATGGTTCTCTTGCCCACCGATTGCAGTGAGAGATTTTGGGTTTCTCGAACGTAAACTTATTCGGTTATATACTAATAAACATTTGGTAGAAGCCAATAAACGATTTTCGAAAAAATTATATATGAAATATCTAAACCGATAGCATTTTATGCATTTGGTTTAATGAGGAAGTTTCTCGAAAAGATTAATTTTAACAATAATATGTATATTAATAAAAAAAGTAAGAAATTATAGTCGGTCTAGACCGACTATACGATACCCCATACCATGGTTAAGAGACCCTATCTCTTCGGTCCAAATAATTCGATATAGAAAATAAGCATAAACCAAATTTGAGTGGCATTGTTATTAAATTTTTTGGCTGCAGATATGAAAAGGTTTATATCGGATGCTATATATATATGGGGACTAGGTCGAAATGTGGACCGATCCTGACCATATTTGGTAAAGTCACTTATATTTTGAAAAAATATATACAAACCAAATTTGAGAAATATCTGTGCAATATTTTTGTTTTTTGACAGATTTAAGTGCAGATGGGGAAGCAGCTCTTTTTGAGGCCTATGACTAAGAATTGTTCTATAGGGATTATTTTTGGACTAATGATTAACGGATATAATAAACACATACAAACCCAATTTGACTGAGATCTATATGATAACTTGGATCTTATGGCAATTTATGTCGATTTCATAAGGGTCATTTGTATGGGGACTAGGTCTGAACATATTTGCGACCTGTAGTTTGATTACAAGGTATACATGGACACTAGGGCGGGTCGATTTATTTTTCGACAATTTCCATATGATTTCCGTATTCTATGGGTTATTCCATGAAAATTTGCCAAAGGAACCATACCTCTATCGTTAAAATCGAGTCCCCTACTTTTTGTTGGTAAATTTTTTCCCAAATTGACGTTCGTATGAAATATTACCTACACGTTCACATCCATAACTCAAAAACGGTCGATCGGGCTTAATCGCCAGTAGGCGTGTTGGAAAGGTGAGCTCATTTTGATCAATTTACAAAAAAAAAATCTCCAACATTGGTCCAACGGTTCAAAAGTTACGGGCATTTTTGTCCAAATTTTGGAGCATTTTTCTATTTTTTTCATGATTTTGTCCAAGAATATTACTTTCATGGCCATTTTTTTGGCTCAATTTTTTTGACTTACGAAGCTTACGAACCTTACGATAGACTTCTTTATTTTTGTTTGTTTATAATATTCCAGTGCAAGAAGGATAGAGATAAAGATGATGCCAGTCATTTACTGTTATATGCTCTCATTTGCTCTCTTTTTAGGGTTTGCATACGATTTATAAAGAATAATTCTTCACTGACGTCATTTTGACAACAACAAATACACAGCAATTCTAATTGGACGGAACATTCAGCTGTAGTTGGCGGGTGGTGATTCCAGTGTATGCTAGTTTTGTTTGAGCGTCATTTCAGTGAAGTGTTACTTGAAATAACTAACAAATAATCAAACTATTTTGAAATTTAGAAAAGATTTAAAGGTAAGTGTAAAAACATTGCTAACTTTTATAGTTAATAGTTATAGTATTATTCTAAGAAAAACATATTTAATTCTTTTAGTGACGGTTTAAAAAATGGATTCAGAGCCTGGTTCATCGCAAAATCCAACAGATACCCAACGCAGTAGTTTGCAACATTTGCAACACCCAGACTTGAAAGCAAACAAGACTTTCAAAAAAAATAATGTTTTTTTTCACATTTTGTCTTTTACTACACTCAAATTGAATATTTTTTTTTGATAATAGGTTGATAGATACTTTATTATCTCTTAATTTGAATTTTTGTACAAAAAAAATAAAAAGGGAAAAAAATCAAAAATTTGGTTGTATGTGTTATTTTGTTTTAGCAATATCGCATGAATTAATCAACCGAATTCGATAAATTTGGGCTTAAACTCTTCGTTTTGAATTGTAAATTGAATTAAATAATGGATTGAGCAAAAAAAAAATGGCCATGAAAGTAATATTCTTGGACAAAGTCATGAAAAAAATGGAAAAATGCTCCAAAATTTGGACAAAAATGCTCGTAACTTTTGAACCGTTGGACCAATGTTGGAGATTTTTTTTTGTAAATTGATCAAAATGGACTTTCCAACGCGCCTAATGGCGATTACACCCGATCGATAGTTTTTGAGTTATGGATGTGAACGTGTAGGTAATATTTCATACGAACGTCAATTTGGGAAAAAATCTACCAACAAAAAGTAGGGGACTCGATTTTAACGATAGAGGTATGGTTCCTTCGGCAAATTTTCATGGAATAACCCATAGAATACGGAAATCATAGGGAAATTGGTGAATTTTTTCACTCCCTACAAATCGACCCGCCCTAATGGACACACAGACGGACGGACGGACATCACTAAATCGACTCAGAAAGTAATTCTGAGTGGATCGGTATAATAAAAGATGGGTCTAGGTCGAATATTTTTGGTAGTTACAAACAGCAGCACAAAGTCATTATACCAAAGCACATGCTGGTATAGGGTATAAAAACCAACCCTCAATATTCTCACAACTGGGATATTTGGAAAATCTTATTAATTGTTCAGATATCTTTGATTTCTATTTTTATTGTTAATTTTAAGTTCAGATTAAATCCTATTTTTAAAACAAGTAATAATCTAAAGTCGGTCTAGACCGACTATACGATACCCTATACCATGGTTTAGAGACCCTATCTCTTCGGTCAAACCAATTCGATATTTAAAATAAGAATAAACCAAATTTGAGTGGCATTGTTATTAATTTCTTTGGCTGCAGATAGGAAAAAGTTCAATTCGGATGTTATATTTATATGGGAACTAGGCCGAAATATGGACCGACCCTGACGATATTTGGTAAAGTCAATTATATTTTGAAAAAATATATTGAAACCAATTTTGAGAAAAATCTGTGCAATGTTTTTGTTTTTTTTTTTTATAGATTTTAGTGAAGATCGGGAAGCAGCTCTATATGGGGCCTGTGACTAAGAATTGTCCTATTAGGATTATTTTTGGACTACTGATCAATGGATATAATAAACACATACAAAACCAAATTGACTGAGATCTATATGATAATTTGGATCTTATGGCAATTTATGTGGATTTCATAGGGGTCATTTGTATGGGACTACGTCTGAAAACGGACCGAATTTCACCAACAGCGTTCATCCTATGGCCTGTGCAAGCTGATGTACCAAATTTCATCAAAATATATTCGTATTTGCGACCTGTAGTTTGATTATAAGGTTTACATGGACACACAGACAGCCGGACGGACGAACGGACATCGCTAAATCGACTCAGAAAGTGATTCTGAAATATATAGGTCAAATATTTTTAGTAGTTAGAAATAACAGCACAAAGTCATTATGCCCAAAATACATGGTGTCTTAGGGTATAAATAGCAAAATGTTGTGCCAGGAGTAAGAATTTATCACTACGGTTGTAGTACGTGATATTAGATTTACATGGTGAGCTGGTTGCCGTCTAAACTATACACTTTATGCCTGTTTTGTTTCGTTAAGAAAAAGACCAAAATAAGCTTGACTTAAATTAAAAATAAGGGTTTCTTGTAAATTATTTTCTTCGGAAAGAAAGATTGCTTAAAAAAGTACTTTCTCTTAAAAATTTAAAAAGTACCCTTCTTAAAACAGTACGTTTTATTAAAAAATTAATTCTCCATAAAATTTCTTTTTAATAAAGTAGCTTCTCTTAAAAACGTACATTTCTTTTAAAATTAGCTTTCCTTAAAAGAATCTTTTCTTAAAGGAATCCCTTTTTCGTGGATACATTTTCTTCAAAAAGTACCATTTCTTGAAAAAATATATTTCCTTAAGGAAAATGGATGTCAAATTATTCATGACTTTAATGCGTTGTAAAACCTTTGTAGGTATATAAATATCATGAACACACGAAAGTAACTTTTTGTGTCAAATCAAACACATAATTAAATTTTTATTAGATAAAAAACAATGAGAATCAATTTTGAAAAAGTCACATTGTCTTACTTATGTTGTCCTCAATACTTTTTTGTAAAGAATTCATTCCTTCAGTGTAGCAAAGACTGTTTGTAGGTTTGATTTTACTATTTCCCGTTTTCCAATAATTTCAAAAGGGCCAAAAGTAAGTAGAAATTAAAAACAAAATTTTTAGTTCACTTCCTATTGAATTTCGATTAAAACGCTTGCAGTTATGTACGACTCTTTTTCCTATGTTTAAAATATTTTCAAGGATTCCTTTACTAATGGTTTCATTTTTGGTGAAAGGAAATAGATTTTTAGTAACTTTTTATTAATGGTGTCCACTAGGTGATATATATTGTTGTATGCAGGTAGCTGAAACGAAACCAATATGTATAAGTGTTTGAAGAAGTTTATGTGAAACAAATACAAGTTTATAGACCAGATCTGAAAACATGCAAGTATAACAAATATGCACGGTTCAACTTTTTAGAGAGAGACATTCTGGAATAAACAAAATATATCCATTTCTTAAAGATTGTTTTTTTTGGCTAATTTAATATTTTTTTAAACATCACATTGAGAACAGTTCAAGGTGAAAATTAATTTAAAATTAAAATAATTTAAGATAACCAAAGACTATTACTTTAGCTTCACTTCTAACCGTGTTTGACCACACTTTCACCGAACATAAGAACTAAAAATTATATAAAATTTACTTGAAATATAATAATATACACAACGATTCACTTGCCAACTGTAATTGATGATAAAACAAGTAAGAAAATTATAGTGGATGTAAAAAGACTACACGGTACCGTAGGAAGAGTCTATGGTCCAACCAATTGGATACAGAATATAATCATAAACAAAATTTGAGTGGCATTGTCATAAATTTTTTGATCTTCAGATATGAAAAAGTTCATATCGGATGTTATATTTATTGGGGCCTAGGTCGAAAAATAGACAGATCCTGAGTATATTTAGTAAATACACTTATTTTTTACAACGGCATGTACAAACCAAATTTGAGGGAAAATCTGGGCACCAGGTCTGAATATACAGGTGGATGCAAATCACTAAATCGAAGGCGGTTCTGAATCGATCGGTACAATACAGGATGGGTCTAGGTCAGATATCATAACAGATTTCCATAGCAACAGAATATACATATTGTAGAAGCACTTCGAAGGGTATAAAAATTTAAATGCATATTATACAATTTAATAAACCAAATTCTCAAATTGGAATGATGAAGTGAAAAAATTGCTAAAACTCGAGCTAGGAAGATATTCAGTTTGCAAATAAAAGCAGAGTATTTTAAAATGCTAATTTAGAAATCAAAATAGTGGCGATGGATGTGTCATATATTGAGGAAGCCACAAGGAAATATTGCCAAAAAGCCACTGAATGAACCCACAGCGTAGCCAACGCTATATAAGCTAATATGTAGAAATTCCATCGAAGAAACAACGAAAATAAAGTAAAAAATATAATATTATTATATATTTCCTGCTACTCTGACTTAAAGAGAGACAAAATAGTCCCTTTGCGAAATGTCCTTTAACTACACGTATTAGCTTGGACTCACAAAGATTGTCTTCCCGAGAAAAAGCTCTTTTTTGGAAATACTTCTGAAATGGATGGCTAATTAACTTTGATTTAAAAAATAAAATGTAATAATTAAGAAAATTAAAGTCGGTCTAGAGCGACTATACGATACCCTATACCATGGTTAAGAGACCCTATCTCTCCGGTCCAACAAATTGGATATAGAAAATAAGCATAAAATAAATTTGAGTGGCATTGTTATAAATTTTTTCGCCTGCAGATATGAAAAAGTTCATATCGTGCGCTATATTTATATGATGACGGTGTCGAAAAATGGACCGATCCTGACCATATTTCGTAAAGTCACTTATATTTTAAAAGATTATATACAAACCAAATTTGAGAGAAATCTGTGCAATATTTTTGTTTTTTGATAGATTTAAGTGAAAAAGGGAAAGCAGCTCTAAATGGGGTCTATGACTAAGAATTGTCCTATAGGGATTATTTTTAGACTACTGCTTAGTGGATATAATAAACGCATACAAACCCATATTGACTGAAATCTGTATGATATTTTGGATTTTATGGCAATTTATGTCGATTTCATAGCGATCATTTGTATCGGGACTAGGTCTGAACATGGACCGAATTTCACTAATTTCAATAGTGTTCATTCTTCTTTAATTTAAAAAAAGTAACATTATAGGTTTTCATAATGTATTGTCTTTGGTGTTTATTTTTCTGGATTAATAAATGTTACGAAGAATATGCAGTGCAAGACTAATTACAAAACATCGTGAATTACCCAATTGTTTTTATTTTTGCTGTACACAAATAACGGAATGCAGATTGCAAAAAACAGTTTTTATTCTATTTTAGTTAACATTTTATCACTTGTTCAACTGATGTTGGAGTGAATAGTAAACAAGTAAGAATATTATAGTCGGTCTAGACCTAATATACGATGCCCTATACCATGCGCTTAGAGATCCTATCTCTCAGGACCAACTAACTGCATATAAAAAATAAGCATAAACCAAATTTGAGTGTGATTTTTTTTTTAATTTTTTTGGCTGCAGATATGAAAAAGTTCATATTGGATACTATGTCTATATGGGGACTATGCCCAAAAATAGACCGATTCTGACCATATTTGGTAAGGTCTCTTGTATTTTGGAAAAATATATACAAACAAAATTTGAGAATAATCAGTGCAATATTTTTGTTTTTTGATAGATTTAGGTGAAGATCGGAGGGCAGCTCTATATGGGCCCTATAGCTAAGAGTTGTCCCATAGGTATCATTTTGGACTTCCATGGCCGATGGAAGCTTATATACCAAATTTCATCAAAACATATTCATATTTGCGACCTGCAGTTTGATTAAAAACTTTATATGGACACACAGACGGACGGACGGACGGACGGACATCGTTTAATCGAATCAGATAGTGATTCAGCGACCGTTGTGAAACCAACGTTATGTTAATTTTTATTCAATGGCTCCCTCAACCTCGTCCAGTGTTACACAGTCATCAAAAAGAAGACGAATTGAAAAAACCCAACAACAAACAAGTAAGAAAATTATAGTCGGTCTAGCCCGACTATACGATACCCTATATCATGGTTAAGATACTCTATCTCTTCGGTCCAAATAATTGGATATAGCAAATGAGCATAAATCAAATTTGAGTGGCATTTTTATTAATTTTTTTCGCTGCAGATATGAAAAAGTTCATATCGGATACTATATTTATATGGGGACTAGGTCGAAAAATGGACCGATCATGACCATATTTGGTAAAGTCACTTACACTTTGAAAAAATATATACAAACCAAATTTGAGAAAAATCTGTGCAATATTTTTGTTTTTTAATAGATTTAAGTGAAGATCGGGAAGCAGCTCTGTATGGGGCCTATGACTAAGAATTTTCCTATAGGGAGTATTTTTGAACTACTGATTAATTGATGTAATAAACACATACAAACCCAATTTGACTGAGATCTATATGATAATTTGGAACTTATGGCAATTTATGTCGATTTCATAGGGGTCATTTGTAGGGGGCTAGGTCTGAACATGGACCGATTCTCACCAATTTCAACAGCGTTCATCCCATGGCCGATGGAAGCTTATGTACCAAATTTCATCAAAATGTATGCATATTTGCGATCTGTAGTTTGATTACAAGCTTTACATGGACACACAGACGGACGGACGGACGGACGGACGGACGGACGGACATTGTTATTTCGATTCAAAAAGTGATTCTGAGTCGATCGGTGTAATTAAAGATGGGTCTAGGACGAACATTTTTGGTTGTTACAAACAGCAGCACAAAGTCATTATACCCAAACCACATAGTGGTATAGGGTATAAAAAGTAAAAATTATAAAAAAAAAACTATCAGATTTTGATAAGCCGAAGGGGACACAAAGGAGAAATCGTGAAGGCATGTTTGAATATGATATTTCCCCAGTAAACGAACCACTTGATAATTTGAAACAAAAATTAGCCGATAGCCTAAACGGAAAAACGTCACTAGATTTATTTAGTTTATTTTTTCATAATGAGGTTTTAGATATGACAATCGACTAAACAAATCGATATGCTCAACAGCAGAATTCTGCTTTTCTACTAGACAAAATTATGCTTCAACGATTCCTAAACATTTTGGCATTGTCTGGATATCACAGTATGCCTGCAGCTCGTGATTATTGGTCAAATCACCCAACATTAGGCGTTCCTGCTGTGAAGTTATGTATGCCAAGAAATAAGTTCTTAGACATTAAAAAATTTGTTCAGTTCAGCGGTAACTTTAATTTAATATACACGGTAAGCCTATTCGTTTCGGTTATAAATTATGGTTCCTTTGCTCTGCAGCTGGGTATCTTTATAATTGTATACCATATGCTGGATCGGCAGACAACTATAACAAAGAACTTGGTTTAGGAGCCGATGCGGTTCTTCGCTTGTTAGAAAATATAGAGTTTCCAGAGAGGCATACTGTGTATTTCGACAACTTTTTTACATCCTACTACCTCATGTGCCTTCTGACTGAAAGAAGATTGTGTGCAACAGGTACTGTGCGGTCAAATAGAATCGGCGGAGCTGAGCTGAAAACCGGAAAAAGTTTGGAAAGAGGCGATCACGATTTTCAGTTTGACAACAAAAATAAAATATTAATTTGCCATTGGCAGGATAACAAAGAAGTAACAGTTGCCACCAATTTTGATCAGGTCTACCCCACTGTGCCAGCGAAAAGGTGGAAAAAGCAAAAATAATTAGTGATGAGAACATTATTGAACACGGTCGCTTTGCGAATTATAACCAACCACAATTATTGAAAAATTACAAGAAAGGAATGGGTGGAGTGGATTTACATGACAATGCTGAGCAAAATTACAACATTTCTATTCGAGCAAAGAAATGGTATTGGCCCTTGTGGATCTGTGCTTTAAATTCTTCATTGGTAAATGCTTGGAAAATTGATTGTTTCTGTCGTCGTCAGCAAAATCAAAATATAATTCCGCAAAAAGAATTTCGAGTAGATCTTGCATATTTTTAATGGTGAAACAGCAAGTGATTAAACCAGTGATGACAGTGCTGGTGCCTCACCAAGACTTTCAATAGATATTCTTCCTAAAATCAGGGGTAAGCATCTTATAGCTAAAATAGACCATAATAAGAAGTGGAGATATAAACATTGTCACAAACCGTGTTCATATTTAAGCAAAAAATGCAATGTTGCTCTTCATACATATTGTTTTGAGCCGTTTCATGAGGGAAAATAATATAAATTTTTAATTTAAGTAATTGCATTTTTATATTTTTCTCTTTAATAAACAAAAAGAAATATTTTGGGTTTATTATAAAACTTGTTTTTCTACCTATACAATCTATAGAAATAATAAAAAAAAATGCTAAATAGTGTTCAGTATTCGATTAATCGAACACCATTTTTCTCAAAGACAAAAATCTGAAAAAAAATTGGATTTCAGATTCGTTTTTTTTAACCCCAAATTACCTAAATTACCAAGTTTAATAAAGTTACTAGCTATTTTTACCCGGTCTTGCCCGGGATAAAAAGGCTTTTGACTTGAAAAATGGTTCACTATGCTTACCAGGGGCTGAGGACTTAGTCCCCAATGAACAAATTCCCCAATAACATGAACTTTCTCCCCAAAATTTGTATGGGCGGTAAATTAATTTTTTATTTCAATTCAAAATTTTTTGATTTTTTAATTTAGAAGTTTTTTTAAGATGCTGCAGCAAAAATGCTTCAAAAATAATGGAATCGTTTGCAAATTAAAGGAATCAGAACTTTAAAAATTTAATTACTTCATTCAATAAGTGATCATCATTGAGCAGAGACGTCAAATTCAAGTTTCAGAAATGTAAGACTAATGCGACGTTTAATATTGTGTCGCAAGGTTTCTTTAAGCAACTGCTTATAGTATATGTGTGGCCTATTTTGATCAACAGGTAGTTATTTCATATACGTAGATAAAATTTATCATACGACATTTCACTAAGCTGTGTTCCGCGAGCGAGTCGCGTCCACTTCCGCGCGTTTCGCAGCCACACCCCTGCTGCCGCGCAGTTGTTGTCAACTTATTTTAATCGCCAAAATATATTTTTCAAATCATTGTGATATTTTAGCTGAGCTGTGTTCCGCGAGCGCGTCGCGTCCGCATCCTTCGCGTCTGCGTCCGCGCGCCGCTTCCTCGCTGCTACTACCCTTGCTGCCGCTTAGTTCTCGTTAACTTATTTTAATCCCTAAAACATATTTTTCAGGGCATTGCGATATTTTAGCTGAGCTGTGTTGCGAGAGCGCGTCACGTCCGCATCCGTCGCGTCCGCGTCCGCGCGTTTTGCAGCCTTACCAGTGCTGCCGCGCAGCTGTTGCCAACTTAATTTAATTGTCAAAATACATTTTTCAAATCATTCCGATATTCTAGCTAAACTGTATTCCCCGTGCGCGTAACTTCCGCGCAACGAAATGATGCTATTGAAACGAATACTCATTTTAAATGCATTTATTGTAGGACAAATATTGAGAGCAGTATGCAAGTGTTCACTAAAATAAATATTTAACAAAATTCATTAAATAAAAATATATAAAAATTTAAGAATGAATTTGGGGAGTAAGTTCATTTTTTATTTCGATTAAAAAAAAAATGAAAACTTTGTTCATTTCTTTTGGGTACCTTTTTTTAAATTTGGGGAATTTGTTCACCGTGTTATTCCCGTGTTATTCCGGTGTAAGCCAAATTTCAGAGAAATCCGTTGAAAAGTAGGGAAGAAATATACCACACAACGAAATATGAATTTTGTATGAAAATTGGGCGTAAAAGTAGGCGTGATCGGTAAAAATCATATGGCGACCTTCCCTGGAATATGTACTAAATTTCGGAGAAAGCCATTGAAAAATAAAAGTTTGTATTGCAATCAAATAAAGAAACAAATAAAAGGAAAAATATAAGTTTTATATACATAGAAGTGGGCGCAAAGTAGGCGTGGCCTGTGAGAAGCATATGGTGACCTTCCCTGTAGTATAGAGATCGTGTGACCAAATTTTAGACATCCCTTGAAAAATAAAAATTTCTATAGCGAACAAATATACCAAAAAAACAGAAAATTAGTTTTGTATAAAAAGTGGGCGTATAAGTAGGCGTGGCCGGCAAGAATCATATGGCGACCTCTCTGGAGTACAGAGATCGTGTGTAGCAAAATTTCAGAGAAATCCGTTAATAAAAAAATTGTGTAGCGAACAAATGTACCAAAAAACAGAATATGAATTGTATACAAAAAGTGGGCGTAACAGTAGGCATGACCGGTACGAAGAATATGTCGACCTTCCCTGGAGCAGAGAGATTGGGTGTACCAAATTTCAGAGAAATCGGTTGAAAAATAAAAATTTGTATAGCGAACAAATATACCAAAAAACAGAAAATTAATTGTATACAAAAAGTTGGCGTTAAAGTAGACGTGGCCGTGACGAAGCATATGGCGACCCTTCCTGGAGTACACAGATCGTGTGTACCAAATTTCAGAGAATTCCGTTGAAAAATAAAAATTTGTATAGAGGGTATAAAGATAGGAAAATCCGTTGAAAAATAAGAATTTGTATAGCGGTCAAACAAACAAACAAACAAACAAACAAACAGAAAATGTTTTTTATATATATAGATTAGAAAAAAAAATCTCTGACGATGTGGGTTAAAAAAAAAGACATATTGAAAAATTTAAAAAAATATAAATTCTGATATTTTTGTGCCTTTTTCAGTCAAACTATAAAAAAAAATTATATGGGATAACGTGATTGTAACAAATACACTTAAGTTCATACATGTACCAAATCTTATTTAATGTTGGATCGAAGGATGTGCACCGAAGTTTAAACTGAAACATCAATTTTTGATTTAGGCGCAATACTAAATTGATTTCAAATCAATATGTGGTAGAAAATTTGAAAAATCACATTTTGAAATACTGGGAAATAAAATTTATAACCCTAATTTTTTAAAGCCAACCTGAACCAGTAATAGCTGCCAGTGTATTCAAATTAAGTGAGGATTTATGATATAGAGTATATATACTTTTTAATTTCAAATATTTGTGTTCGGTGCTATATCTATATGTTTTTACTTGCCTTCTTGTATATGCTATATTGTTGCTTAATATTTAAATAAATTTAGGCTCTTGAGTATACTTGAAATGGACATGTTAAATACTCATATGTGAGTGTCTATATGAATGAAAAAGTTGTTTTACAGGTATATGAATGATGAGGATTATTGTATACTTAAACCTGTATGATGCTTATTTTAAGTACATGTATATAACGTTGATGATAATCTTCAAGAAAACAACACTTGTGTGTTAAAAGCGAATAATATTATAGAAATGGAAATAAGAGCCAAATACTATATGTTGGATATAATATATTTGGGCCACTAAATATGAGTAACACGTTTAGTTTTAAGACCTTATTGATTTAAGTAAAATTATAGAACTAATATAAATAAGTAGTCAGAAAATCAGGTCGGTTTACACAGGCAATCTGATAGCCTATACCATTAAATTCGAGATAGGTTTTAAGGTCCAACCATATTAAGGTCTTAAAGTACAATATGAATTCCTATAGGAAGGTTAGGTTAGGTTGAAAGTGGCTGCTAAACCAAAGGAAAAGCACACTTAGACTCTGAGCTCCTGATGAAGCCCCTGATATGTGAAATGTCCACATTTGAGAGATCAGAGAGATCGTGAAGAAACGGCGATCCCAATGTCCGAAGTCTCGTTCTGGAGAGCGCCGGGCAATAGCGAAGGAAGAGCTCTATGCTCTCCACCTCCTCCATATCCATGCAGCTACGACAGAAGTCATTTGACGAGACCCTGAGGCGTTCATCGTGTCTCCCTATGAGGCAGTGCCCAGTGATCACAGCAACTACTGTTGAAATCTCCCTACGGAGGAGTGATAGTAGCGTGCTAGTGCACTTATGATTTAGAGCCAGCCAGATCTGTCTCGTGATCCTGCACGTTGATCCAATAGCCCGTCTGTTGTCGGTTATGCTGGCGGTGTGAAGTCGAAGTTCCAGCCTGCAAGATTCCAGGGGTATACCAACACATTCCAAGTCCGCTGGAACCCGTAAGGTAGTGCCCTGTGTTGCCAACTCGTCAGTTTTACAGTTTCCTGGTATATTCCTGTGCCCTGGGACCCAAATGAGTCTGATGTCGAACTGCTTGCCTATCTCATTTAAAGACGTGCGGCAGTTAAGGGTGGTTCTTGTTTTCAGGAACATTGATTCCAAGGATTTTACCGCTGCCTGACTATCAGAGTAGATGTTGACTGCGGTTGTAGACAGAATATTCCGACCCAACCAGTCAGCAACTTCCTTTATTGCCAGTACCTCTGCCTGATAAACACTGCAGTGGTCTGGCAACCTGCGAGCCAGATTTAGTCCAAGCTCCTTTGAATAGACTCCGAAACCAACTTGACCACACAATTTCGATCCGTCAGTATAGAAATTTATCGAACGCCTGCTACCTGGAACCCCCCCCTGAGCAGGATTACCTGGTCGGTATCAGAGTTTGGTAGTGTCGTTCGAATACACTCCTCGGAGTGGTATAATCCACGTTCAATGGTAAGTTCCTGTTATTCAGGATCACTCCATGGCCACAATTATGACCACGCCATTGTATTGTGCTTCTTAGTCGAATGGCCGATGAGGCCGCTGACTGCTTTCCTAATATGTCCAACGGTATTAGGTGCAAGAGGATGTTCAAGGCATCCGTAGGTGTGGTACGAAGGGCACCAGTAATACACATGGAAGCCATTCTCTGTACCCTTGCAAGAAGGTTGGTATTAGAGGCCTTCTCTAGTGCAGGCCACCAGACGATGACCCCGTAAAGCAGTATTGGGCGAACCACCGCTGTGTAGATCCAGTAAGCAATTTTCGGGCTGAAGCCCCACCGCTTACCAATGGCCTTTTTGCAGGAGTATAAAGCTATAGTCGCCTTCTTCGCCCTTTCCTCCAAGTTCCGTCTGAAGTTCAGCTTCCTGTCCAGGAATACTCCAAGATACATGGCTCCATCAGAGAAGGCGATATCAGCACCGTAAAGAGAACTAGGGTCGAAGGTAGGTATCTTATACTTCCTCGTGAAAAGAACAAGTTCCGGTTTGGTCGGATTTACCCCCAGACCGCAACTACTTGCCCAGCTAGATAGCATAGTGAGAGCCCTCTGTAGAATGTCTCTAAGTGTGGATAGAAACTTCCCATTTACGGCTATGGCCACGTCATCAGCATAGGCGACCACGTTGCAGCCTCGTCTCTCCAATGAAAGTAGCATTGAGTTCAGCGCTAAGTTCCATAAAAGTGGTGACAGAACGCCTCTTTGTGGCTCTCCCCTGTTCACGAATCGGGATATTAGAGTCGTTCCCAATTAAGATGTTATCCGCCTATTGGCAAGCAGATTTCCAATCAGTGAGATGATCACGGAATTCATTCCTAGACTAGATAGTGCCGCTAATATCAAGTCCGGTGTGACATTGTTAAAAGCCCCTTCTATATCCAAAAAGGCTGTCATGGTGTATTCTCCTACGAGAGCGATTTCTTGATGGTACTCACAAGCTCGTGAAGAGCTGTTTCGGTTGACCTTCCCTTGCTGTAAGCGTGTTGTTACGTCGACAGCAGTTTAGGATCAATAACTCTTCGTAAGTAAGAATCTATCAAGCGCTCCATTGTCTTCAATAAGAACGATGATAGACTTATTGGTCTGAAGTCTATTGGGACAGTGTGTGAACTTTTTCCAGCTTTTGGAATGAACACCACTCTCGTCTCCCTCCACTTCAGGGGTATATAAGCTAAGTTGATATAGCGAGTGATAAGCCTACATAGCCAAAGGGAAATGTAGTCCGACACGTGCTGCAATTCAGCTGGAATGATACTGTCAGTTCCTGGAGAATTGTAAGGTTTAAAGCTTCCAATCGCCCAGTTCAGTGTTGGTATGTTGACTATCTCCGAAGCAATATCCATCGTACTATCGTCTGAGTATCGTGATGCCTGAAGCGACGTAGGGGAGTTGCCCGGAAAATGGGTATCCAGTAGCAGGCTAAGTGATTCCCCACTAGAGGTAGTCCACACCCCCAATGGATCTTTCAGATAACCTAATGTGTGAGGGGTAGAAGCCAGAACCTTTCGCAACCTGGATGCTTCGGAAACGTCTTCTATATTATCACAGAATTTTTTCCAAGAATCACATTTTGCCGTTCTAATCTTCTTCTTGTAGGTCCTAAGCTGCAGCTTGTAGGCCAACCAATCCTCGTCCGCTCTTGAAGATTTTGCCTTGTTAAAGAGTTTCCTGCAGGAGTCTCTGCCCTGTTGCAGCTCGCTAGACCACCAAAGATTTGTTAAAAACCGTCGTAATGTGATCCACTAGACCATCTATGTCCTCGGAATTACGCGGTTCATATAAGGGTTTTGTCGCCAATAACCCGGCAAAGGTTTTCCTATACTTCACCCAATTTGTCCTCTTCAGATTTCTGGGGACACTTTCCACCGGGTCTTTTTCTCTAAGCAAAAATTCAATGTATCGATGGTCAGAAATGAAGTGGTCGTCCAACTACCTCCAACTATCAATTTTATCAAATAATGTGTCCGATACAAAGGTAACGTCAAGAACCTTCCTACGAATGCTAGTTACAAAAGTCGGTTAATTTCCCTTGTTACATATATATAGGTTAGTACTAAATAAAAACTCCAAATGTACTTCCCCAGATCGGATGATGTGCATTGACGTCACAGCACAGCACTAATTGGTGTGTAGTCCTTTCGGCTTCCCGGATTAGCTTTGCCACATTGACTGGCGGGATAGGCCCAGGATCACAAAAATAGGCGGAGGAGAGCCAGATTGATATCCCATCTAGCTCCAGGCTGGTCACTATTACATCCCTGTCACTGAAATTAGATAACAAGAAAATATTAAGGCTGTTCCTCGCCAAAATGCAAGTCCTTGGTGTACCTTTATTTTTAGCGACGAACAGCTTGTAATCAGGCGTATTCAGTCCGCAAACTCTGCCTCCACAAACTCAGGGCTCTTTGATGAAGACTATGTCTACTTCACCTGTCGTCAGGCGAAGTAAAAGTGCAGCCGTGGCTGCTTTACAGTGATGGAAAACATAAAACATAAGAAAAATATTTTTTATATTTTCTTCAGATTTTTTATTTTATTTTTTTTTGTTAATTTTTTTCTCTGATGCTTTATTTTCACAAAATCAGATAAATCACTTCAAAAGAATAACAGCCTACTGAGAAAAATTAAAGCAGGTCAGGGTTAGTAGTTTCTGGCATTTTAATGAAAAATTTGGGGAATGCCCAGGGGTAAAATTTTTTTCTGTCAGCTTTTTTTTTTTTGTATTTTCTCAAATATATAAACCAAATATGAGAGAAACAAATTGGGCTTAAACATTCAAAATACCGAACCTACAATTTCAAGATCATCAAAGTTTCCCCCAAGATAATAATTTTTACAGCGAATATTTTTTTTATTAGGCTGATACTCTCCTGGTTGATTTATTTGGTTTTATGAAAAAAACACACTTTTAAAAACTATTTTTTCGATAAGTTAGATTTCAGCTACCCCAAACCAACCACCAAAAACCCTTGAAATATTCCTAATTTTTTTTTTTTTTTTTGCTACACGAATTTATATTCATCTTTAAGGTATGTAGAAATCGTTCTTAGTGATACTCGTACACCATAACAGACAATAAACAGGCACCAATTTCGTGTGACATTGCTGGGATTCTGTGTGCCAGAAAATTGTAATGATCATGTATGTACTTAATATAGTTCGTTACATTTCTAAAATATATATAAGAAAATTATGGTCGGTCTAGACCGACTATACGATACTCTATCTCTTAGGACCAACTAATTCGATATAGAAAATAAGCATAGAAAAAATTTGAGTGGCATTGTTATTAATTTTATTATTTTGTTTGACTTCGGATATGAAAAAGTTCATATCGGAGTATATTTTTTATGGTCGAAAAGTGGACAGATCTCGATCATATTGGCAAGGTAAATTATTTTTACAAAAAAAAAAAAAAAAATACACAGACCAAATTTGAGAAAAATCTGTGAAATATTTTTTTTTGACGATAGGGAATCAGCTTAATTTGGGGGCTTTGACTAAGAATTGTCCTACAGAGTTTATTTTTGAACTACTCATAAATGGATGTAATAAACATAGATTTTATGGCAATTTAAGTCAACCTCATAGGAGCCATTTGTAAGGGGCCTATGTCTAAACATGAGCCGATTTCCACCAATTACAATAGCGTTCATCATATGGCCGATAGCAGGAGTTTGATTACGCTAGGATAGATGGATTGCTATATCGATTCAGAAAGTGATTCGGAAAGTAGTTCCCAGAAAATGATTCTGAGTCGATCGGTATAACAAAAGATGGGTTTAGGTTAATTCTTTTTGGTAGTTGCAAACATCAGCGCCATATCATTATACCTTGACCGCATAGCGGTACAAGGTATAAAAATTACATTTTGGGTAGATAAATATCTAATGTTTTACTCTTTCAAGTGGAGTCAGGAATAGTATCTTTCTATGGGGACAATGGTGAAAATTGTCTAAAGTGTTTATTTGGAGCTTATAAGTTGTGCCGCTAATAGAAAATTACAAGGCAATTTTGGTCAATATATAACGTGGTGGACATTTTTCAAGATGCTATAAAAACAATTGTCCAAATCTCTATTTTGTACAATCATTTTTATCAAACTAATAATGAAACATTTTGTTTATACAATCCAAAATTGTATGAAGCCAAAATTCCAGGCAACTTGTTGTTCATCACTTAGTGAAGCATATTGTTATTTTCCGTTTTTAGAATATAGTATCGATGACCTGCAACTAATCATATTATATGAGTTTGTGTTTTACATGCTAACGAAGGTGATTGATGAACATGCTCGTTATGGTTTAAAGCTATAATTTGTTAAGCTAACACTAGGTTAAATTTTGATTTTATTGGTTTGTTGAAATGAACTCATTATATGAAGTGTAGACTCAAGGACTGGCATAAACTTTGATTGCTTATTTTAAGTAAGTAATGCATTAAGTAAGTGAGGTATAGTCGAATGAAAGGCACTATACAATCCCTTGGAGCATATGTTTAGAGACAAGCTAGCAGAGCTAAAATGGTCGGATCCCAACGGTGGTTAGTGCGGCCATAAATAACTATAAAGATTTAGTTAGATGTAACGCTTCTTAGGCGGTCGATGATAAATAAAATACATATCAAGTTATTATTTATTAAAATCCAATTCTTCTAAAAATTTCTGTTAAACGAATCTACGAATATTTTTTTTACCTTATTTTTGTTTTCTTCTATGCTTAACACTTTCAGACCTGAGTAGTAAAACGATTGTAGTCATTGTGCAATTTAAAAATACTTTTTAGCAAAGTCTACTTTCTTTTTTTAATCCCCTTTTGTGTAAGGAGCACGCAAGAGAACTCAGAAACACTGAATACCGGTAAAAAAAAAATTGGAAAAAATGTATTTATATTTTATATTTTAAGCACCTTAAACCAGATCGATACAGCTAGGCCTGAAAGGGTTAAAAAAGAACGATAAACTAATGTTTCGAAGGTCTTGCCTTCTCAATTGTAATACGTGTGAAGTAATTCTATTTTTTAGTATTTTAAATTTATTTGTTGTGCCCTATATCACCTTTGGTATAATAACTATCTGTTCAAGTCTATAATAACAAAAAGCATTGCACCTGCAGCTTGTTCCATATTTTCTCGGATGTTAATATTACCTCTAAAATATTCTCTTTCTTCACTTAAATTCCTACTCTGGAATATCGGACATATAAACAAAACATCTTCCAAGTCCTCTAACTCTTGTAGACACCCAGGGTAGTGCAGGGTATCCAAATTTGTGAGAACCGTAATCACTTAAAATGTTGTGAGGTAGTAATTCGCCTATATTGCGTATAATTGGAATGTCCAGCGACCACTCACACTTTGCTCCCATCTGTCATTGAAGCATCGCTTTTTCGTTGATTTGGTGTCTATAAACAGTAAGCCTTGTAATAAAAATTAAGATAATATGTATATAAGTATGTTGATCGGTATTGAAATTGATGATAATCCGTACATTTTCAGACATATTCCCATAAATATTACCCCTATGAGATCTGACAGTTTGCTACTATTTACGTATTATAATCAGTAGTCTAAAAATAGACGCATTTGGACCACTCGTGGACGTAGCCCCCATATGATATTGATTTCCAATATTCACTTAAATCTACACACAGAAAAAGGATTGCTAGGAATTCTCTGCGTCATTAATGTGAAGCTATTCACAAAAACAGACCAGAATTTTGGGCACATAAATCTTGTATTATGTGCCAAGATACTGAACCGTCTCACACACTTACATATCATTGCAGTACCACTATATTTTCCTGACTTATCATTGTGTGAATTCTGACTATTCAACAAGCTCAAAGACCACACCAGGGACTCTGTTTTGAATCAATTGGGAAATCGACATTACTATTTCGAGGACTGGTAAAAACTTTGGAATTTTGTATTGACGGTAGTTGATTCTGAAGTTGATTTGGGAGAATAAGTAACAATTTTTAATTTTACAAAAAAAGTTACCCTTTCGATCACCCTTGAGATGCTCAATAATTTTATATCAAATTTCTTTAAATTTATTTATAATCAGAAAGTATGTTAAAAATATTTAACATTTGGCACCTGTACCTCTAAAGTGAGTCACCTTTAAATTTTTCAATTTTGACTTTTTACAAGAAAACGATACACAATGGTCATATCTATCCACTAGTCTTTCAAAAAAAAATACAGTTGTAAACCTCTTTGTGTTATAAGGGTAGCTTGTTTAGAATCCACTAAAAGAATGCACCTAAAAAACTTGTTATTTCTGATGATCACTGATCATTATACCCAAACCACATAGTGGTATACGGAATAAAAAGCAGATGATATATCGCACCTGTACCTCTAAAGTGAGGCAACTCAAAATTTTTAAATTTTCACTTTTTGCAAGAAAACGAAACACAGTGGTCATATCGATCCACTGTAAAAATTTTATATCGATTTTTTAGTCTTTCGAAAAAAATACAGTTGTAATCTTATTTGTGTTATAAGAGTAGCATCTTTAAAATCCACTAAACAGACATCTTTTGAGTTGCACACAAAAAAACTTGTTGTTTTTGATGACCACCGAAAAAATCGCAAAAGCAACTACTGTTGTATACTTATTATTCGCAATTCTTTACAATGAAACAACTGTTTTTAAATGATATAGTAAATGTTTCTGCCTGTACTGAAAATTTGTAAATTTTGATTTGACTCACTTTAGAGGTACAGGTGCGATTTATATACCGATGGACAGACTGCCATATATTTGGGCACAGTTAACAGATAATTGAAGCTCTTGTAGTTACAAACGGCAGCACCAAATCATTTTACCCGGACCACAGACAATTATAGAGTTTATGTTATTGTTCTAAAACTTCTGATCCAGAAATAATTTACATTTTTATGTTGGATGAAACAAAAGTTTTCGTTGTTGTTTATAATGATGAAATGATGATACTGCACCTATTACTGGTGATGGCCTTAAAATATTTCTTTATATTATCAATTACTAACTACATTACCATTTATTTATTTATTTGTTAGCCTGTGTAACAAGACTGAAGTCTTAAAACAACACACGGGTACACTAAGGACAAACATGATAATTTGACATTGCTTTTGATGAAAATAATAACAAAATTGTTAATAAGAGTCTCAGAAGGAATTAATACATTAAAATAATAAAAATTAAGAATCAAAAAAATAAAAGAATAAAAAAAAAATAAAAAATAACATTTAAAAATTAAAAATTTAAAAATTAAGAATTAAAAACTAAAAATTGAAAATCAATAATTAAACAATTAAAAATCAAAAATTAAAAAGCAAAAGTTAAAGATTAAAAATTAAAAATAAAAACTAAAAACTAAAAATCAAAAATTAATAATTAAGAATTAAAAATAAAAAATATAATGTAAAATGCATTAATTAAAATTTATATCAGTAAGCTTAGTTAAATAAACAAAAACAGTATTGAAATTTTAAATAATAGAATAAATCTTAAATCTCTTCTTTAAATATATTTACGCTGATCCCTGATCCACTGTCTGACTGACTGTAACGCTGAAATAATAGACACACATAGCACTCCATACAAAGCTATGGGAAATACACCAACAAAATTTAATCTTTCTCATTTCTCTCTTCTTTGTTACCGACCGGTGCTGCTAATAAAAGCTTCTGAAAATCGACAATTTTTGAAACTAAATCGCCAAAATCGTCATTTTTAAAACAAGAAATTGCCAAGATAATTTTACTGCTTATAAAATTCGAAAAAATATTACAAAAGAAAACAATAAAATTTATTTATATCATTCATATTACGAATATTATTACAGCATTGGTTATTTCTATATATAAAAATGTATTAGTGATGAAATTTCAACGACAAAAATTTAACACTGCAATCAACTAAATAATTTTATTGATATGTATCTATAGCTGAAACATATAATATAGGTTTAAAGTATCGCCGTAATTAAAACTTAAATCTTAAATGGAGATGCTATTCAAAGTATTTCCGTTTTGAAACGACTTGACCCAGAAATAAATCTATACATATTTTGTAATTTACATTTACACTGAACAAAAACTATCAATTGTCGATAAACAACCCATTAATTGTAAACCCTTGAAATCGTAAATTTTATACTACTGAAAATTTTAAATCTTCAATCATCATTTTAACAAATTTAACAAATCATTTTAGCAAATTGAAAAATCGTCGAAATTACAATAAGTTGCCAAAATTGGCAGCACTGCTAACGATAATATACTATACTTCACCCAATTTGTCCTCTTCAGATTTCTGGGGACACTTTCCACCGGGTCTTTTTCTCTAAGCAAAAATTCAATGTATCGATGGTCAGAAATGAAGTGGTCGTCCAACTACCTCCAACTATCAATTTTATCAAATAATGTGTCCGATACAAAGGTAACGTCAAGAACCTTCCTACGAATGCTAGTTACAAAAGTCGGTTAATTTCCCTTGTTACATATATATAGGTTAGTACTAAATAAAAACTCCAAATGTACTTCCCCAGATCGGATGATGTGCATTGACGTCACAGCACAGCACTAATTGGTGTGTAGTCCTTTCGGCTTCCCGGATTAGCTTTGCCACATTGACTGGCGGGATAGGCCCAGGATCACAAAAATAGGCGGAGGAGAGCCAGATTGATATCCCATCTAGCTCCAGGCTGGTCACTATTACATCCCTGTCACTGAAATTAGATAACAAGAAAATATTAAGGCTGTTCCTCGCCAAAATGCAAGTCCTTGGTGTACCTTTATTTTTAGCGACGAACAGCTTGTAATCAGGCGTATTCAGTCCGCAAACTCTGCCTCCACAAACTCAGGGCTCTTTGATGAAGACTATGTCTACTTCACCTGTCGTCAGGCGAAGTAAAAGTGCAGCCGTGGCTGCTTTACAGTGATGGAAAACATAAAACATAAGAAAAATATTTTTTATATTTTCTTCAGATTTTTTATTTTATTTTTTTTTGTTAATTTTTTTCTCTGATGCTTTATTTTCACAAAATCAGATAAATCACTTCAAAAGAATAACAGCCTACTGAGAAAAATTAAAGCAGGTCAGGGTTAGTAGTTTCTGGCATTTTAATGAAAAATTTGGGGAATGCCCAGGGGTAAAATTTTTTTCTGTCAGCTTTTTTTTTTTTGTATTTTCTCAAATATATAAACCAAATATGAGAGAAACAAATTGGGCTTAAACATTCAAAATACCGAACCTACAATTTCAAGATCATCAAAGTTTCCCCCAAGATAATAATTTTTACAGCGAATATTTTTTTTATTAGGCTGATACTCTCCTGGTTGATTTATTTGGTTTTATGAAAAAAACACACTTTTAAAAACTATTTTTTCGATAAGTTAGATTTCAGCTACCCCAAACCAACCACCAAAAACCCTTGAAATATTCCTAATTTTTTTTTTTTTTTTTGCTACACGAATTTATATTCATCTTTAAGGTATGTAGAAATCGTTCTTAGTGATACTCGTACACCATAACAGACAATAAACAGGCACCAATTTCGTGTGACATTGCTGGGATTCTGTGTGCCAGAAAATTGTAATGATCATGTATGTACTTAATATAGTTCGTTACATTTCTAAAATATATATAAGAAAATTATGGTCGGTCTAGACCGACTATACGATACTCTATCTCTTAGGACCAACTAATTCGATATAGAAAATAAGCATAGAAAAAATTTGAGTGGCATTGTTATTAATTTTATTATTTTGTTTGACTTCGGATATGAAAAAGTTCATATCGGAGTATATTTTTTATGGTCGAAAAGTGGACAGATCTCGATCATATTGGCAAGGTAAATTATTTTTACAAAAAAAAAAAAAAAAATACACAGACCAAATTTGAGAAAAATCTGTGAAATATTTTTTTTTGACGATAGGGAATCAGCTTAATTTGGGGGCTTTGACTAAGAATTGTCCTACAGAGTTTATTTTTGAACTACTCATAAATGGATGTAATAAACATAGATTTTATGGCAATTTAAGTCAACCTCATAGGAGCCATTTGTAAGGGGCCTATGTCTAAACATGAGCCGATTTCCACCAATTACAATAGCGTTCATCATATGGCCGATAGCAGGAGTTTGATTACGCTAGGATAGATGGATTGCTATATCGATTCAGAAAGTGATTCGGAAAGTAGTTCCCAGAAAATGATTCTGAGTCGATCGGTATAACAAAAGATGGGTTTAGGTTAATTCTTTTTGGTAGTTGCAAACATCAGCGCCATATCATTATACCTTGACCGCATAGCGGTACAAGGTATAAAAATTACATTTTGGGTAGATAAATATCTAATGTTTTACTCTTTCAAGTGGAGTCAGGAATAGTATCTTTCTATGGGGACAATGGTGAAAATTGTCTAAAGTGTTTATTTGGAGCTTATAAGTTGTGCCGCTAATAGAAAATTACAAGGCAATTTTGGTCAATATATAACGTGGTGGACATTTTTCAAGATGCTATAAAAACAATTGTCCAAATCTCTATTTTGTACAATCATTTTTATCAAACTAATAATGAAACATTTTGTTTATACAATCCAAAATTGTATGAAGCCAAAATTCCAGGCAACTTGTTGTTCATCACTTAGTGAAGCATATTGTTATTTTCCGTTTTTAGAATATAGTATCGATGACCTGCAACTAATCATATTATATGAGTTTGTGTTTTACATGCTAACGAAGGTGATTGATGAACATGCTCGTTATGGTTTAAAGCTATAATTTGTTAAGCTAACACTAGGTTAAATTTTGATTTTATTGGTTTGTTGAAATGAACTCATTATATGAAGTGTAGACTCAAGGACTGGCATAAACTTTGATTGCTTATTTTAAGTAAGTAATGCATTAAGTAAGTGAGGTATAGTCGAATGAAAGGCACTATACAATCCCTTGGAGCATATGTTTAGAGACAAGCTAGCAGAGCTAAAATGGTCGGATCCCAACGGTGGTTAGTGCGGCCATAAATAACTATAAAGATTTAGTTAGATGTAACGCTTCTTAGGCGGTCGATGATAAATAAAATACATATCAAGTTATTATTTATTAAAATCCAATTCTTCTAAAAATTTCTGTTAAACGAATCTACGAATATTTTTTTTACCTTATTTTTGTTTTCTTCTATGCTTAACACTTTCAGACCTGAGTAGTAAAACGATTGTAGTCATTGTGCAATTTAAAAATACTTTTTAGCAAAGTCTACTTTCTTTTTTTAATCCCCTTTTGTGTAAGGAGCACGCAAGAGAACTCAGAAACACTGAATACCGGTAAAAAAAAAATTGGAAAAAATGTATTTATATTTTATATTTTAAGCACCTTAAACCAGATCGATACAGCTAGGCCTGAAAGGGTTAAAAAAGAACGATAAACTAATGTTTCGAAGGTCTTGCCTTCTCAATTGTAATACGTGTGAAGTAATTCTATTTTTTAGTATTTTAAATTTATTTGTTGTGCCCTATATCACCTTTGGTATAATAACTATCTGTTCAAGTCTATAATAACAAAAAGCATTGCACCTGCAGCTTGTTCCATATTTTCTCGGATGTTAATATTACCTCTAAAATATTCTCTTTCTTCACTTAAATTCCTACTCTGGAATATCGGACATATAAACAAAACATCTTCCAAGTCCTCTAACTCTTGTAGACACCCAGGGTAGTGCAGGGTATCCAAATTTGTGAGAACCGTAATCACTTAAAATGTTGTGAGGTAGTAATTCGCCTATATTGCGTATAATTGGAATGTCCAGCGACCACTCACACTTTGCTCCCATCTGTCATTGAAGCATCGCTTTTTCGTTGATTTGGTGTCTATAAACAGTAAGCCTTGTAATAAAAATTAAGATAATATGTATATAAGTATGTTGATCGGTATTGAAATTGATGATAATCCGTACATTTTCAGACATATTCCCATAAATATTACCCCTATGAGATCTGACAGTTTGCTACTATTTACGTATTATAATCAGTAGTCTAAAAATAGACGCATTTGGACCACTCGTGGACGTAGCCCCCATATGATATTGATTTCCAATATTCACTTAAATCTACACACAGAAAAAGGATTGCTAGGAATTCTCTGCGTCATTAATGTGAAGCTATTCACAAAAACAGACCAGAATTTTGGGCACATAAATCTTGTATTATGTGCCAAGATACTGAACCGTCTCACACACTTACATATCATTGCAGTACCACTATATTTTCCTGACTTATCATTGTGTGAATTCTGACTATTCAACAAGCTCAAAGACCACACCAGGGACTCTGTTTTGAATCAATTGGGAAATCGACATTACTATTTCGAGGACTGGTAAAAACTTTGGAATTTTGTATTGACGGTAGTTGATTCTGAAGTTGATTTGGGAGAATAAGTAACAATTTTTAATTTTACAAAAAAAGTTACCCTTTCGATCACCCTTGAGATGCTCAATAATTTTATATCAAATTTCTTTAAATTTATTTATAATCAGAAAGTATGTTAAAAATATTTAACATTTGGCACCTGTACCTCTAAAGTGAGTCACCTTTAAATTTTTCAATTTTGACTTTTTACAAGAAAACGATACACAATGGTCATATCTATCCACTAGTCTTTCAAAAAAAAATACAGTTGTAAACCTCTTTGTGTTATAAGGGTAGCTTGTTTAGAATCCACTAAAAGAATGCACCTAAAAAACTTGTTATTTCTGATGATCACTGATCATTATACCCAAACCACATAGTGGTATACGGAATAAAAAGCAGATGATATATCGCACCTGTACCTCTAAAGTGAGGCAACTCAAAATTTTTAAATTTTCACTTTTTGCAAGAAAACGAAACACAGTGGTCATATCGATCCACTGTAAAAATTTTATATCGATTTTTTAGTCTTTCGAAAAAAATACAGTTGTAATCTTATTTGTGTTATAAGAGTAGCATCTTTAAAATCCACTAAACAGACATCTTTTGAGTTGCACACAAAAAAACTTGTTGTTTTTGATGACCACCGAAAAAATCGCAAAAGCAACTACTGTTGTATACTTATTATTCGCAATTCTTTACAATGAAACAACTGTTTTTAAATGGTATAGTAAATGTTTCTGCCTGTACTGAAAATTTGTAAATTTTGATTTGACTCACTTTAGAGGTACAGGTGCGATTTATATACCGATGGACAGACTGCCATATATTTGGGCACAGTTAACAGATAATTGAAGCTCTTGTAGTTACAAACGGCAGCACCAAATCATTTTACCCGGACCACAGACAATTATAGAGTTTATGTTATTGTTCTAAAACTTCTGATCCAGAAATAATTTACATTTTTATGTTGGATGAAACAAAAGTTTTCGTTGTTGTTTATAATGATGAAATGATGATACTGCACCTATTACTGGTGATGGCCTTAAAATATTTCTTTATATTATCAATTACTAACTACATTACCATTTATTTATTTATTTGTTAGCCTGTGTAACAAGACTGAAGTCTTAAAACAACACACGGGTACACTAAGGACAAACATGATAATTTGACATTGCTTTTGATGAAAATAATAACAAAATTGTTAATAAGAGTCTCAGAAGGAATTAATACATTAAAATAATAAAAATTAAGAATCAAAAAAATAAAAGAATAAAAAAAAAATAAAAAATAACATTTAAAAATTAAAAATTTAAAAATTAAGAATTAAAAACTAAAAATTGAAAATCAATAATTAAACAATTAAAAATCAAAAATTAAAAAGCAAAAGTTAAAGATTAAAAATTAAAAATAAAAACTAAAAACTAAAAATCAAAAATTAATAATTAAGAATTAAAAATAAAAAATATAATGTAAAATGCATTAATTAAAATTTATATCAGTAAGCTTAGTTAAATAAACAAAAACAGTATTGAAATTTTAAATAATAGAATAAATCTTAAATCTCTTCTTTAAATATATTTACGCTGATCCCTGATCCACTGTCTGACTGACTGTAACGCTGAAATAATAGACACACATAGCACTCCATACAAAGCTATGGGAAATACACCAACAAAATTTAATCTTTCTCATTTCTCTCTTCTTTGTTACCGACCGGTGCTGCTAATAAAAGCTTCTGAAAATCGACAATTTTTGAAACTAAATCGCCAAAATCGTCATTTTTAAAACAAGAAATTGCCAAGATAATTTTACTGCTTATAAAATTCGAAAAAATATTACAAAAGAAAACAATAAAATTTATTTATATCATTCATATTACGAATATTATTACAGCATTGGTTATTTCTATATATAAAAATGTATTAGTGATGAAATTTCAACGACAAAAATTTAACACTGCAATCAACTAAATAATTTTATTGATATGTATCTATAGCTGAAACATATAATATAGGTTTAAAGTATCGCCGTAATTAAAACTTAAATCTTAAATGGAGATGCTATTCAAAGTATTTCCGTTTTGAAACGACTTGACCCAGAAATAAATCTATACATATTTTGTAATTTACATTTACACTGAACAAAAACTATCAATTGTCGATAAACAACCCATTAATTGTAAACCCTTGAAATCGTAAATTTTATACTACTGAAAATTTTAAATCTTCAATCATCATTTTAACAAATTTAACAAATCATTTTAGCAAATTGAAAAATCGTCGAAATTACAATAAGTTGCCAAAATTGGCAGCACTGCTAACGATAATAGCACTACATATGCAGATTTCGTGTTACATATGGAATAATTTGAACGCAAAAAATGCATAAAAAAAAACTAATATCTATTCAAATTCTTCTTTAAATTCCCTTTGTTGGTCAATAAAAAAATTATGCAAAAAAAGTAATGAATGAAATTTTAAACATATATTTCTTTGTCTCATTTAACGTCGTCCGATATTCATACACACTTCTTTTATCAAACTAAACTTTTTCGTTTGTCTGTTTTGTTTTTCATCTCAAAATTGTTTTGTATTGTTATGAGTGATTTCGCTCAGGTTCTCTGATGGCCAGCACTTACCAAAGAGTATGCTTTTTTGATATATATTTGAGAAAAAAGAGATCTGCAATGTGGATTTTGTTGTTGGCCAACATATGATTTCGTTTAAAGCTCTGTATTGAAAAGCACTTGAAAAAATAGTGCAATATTAGGTTTAAAATTGAAATTATTCTAACTTTGCATAATTAAATTACATTTTAATTTCAAAAGCGAAGTGGGAAAATAATTTTTTTTTCACTCATAATATTAATTTTTGCATAATTTGCTTTCAAAAAATTTAGACAAACATAAATTAAGTAAATAGGTATATTAAAGATTTTAATTTGAATAATTTATTGAAATTAGCATGGAAGAATTAAAGGCGATTTGGAATAATAATTTTTTTTAAGTAAAACTAATACGCCCATATTTTTTATTTTTAGATTTATAGATAACTTGGTAAAAAATGTAGTTCTCTATTTTCAGTTTACATGTATGACGATATATGAAATATTTTTTTCTCTTTTGTGTAAGTGTATTGGTGTTTGCACTTCCTTAAGGGGTGGTAGGATATAAAACCTTTTCTTGACTTTCTCTTTCTGAATGCACAACATGTCGAGCGTGTTGTGTCAAAATTTTAAGTAAATCAGAGAAAAACTTAAGAAGATACAGCGTTTCCAGCGACCGGCCTCATACGGTCTATCGTATATAAATCAGTTTTTAAAAAAATTTTAAATCGATTTTCTTGCAAATAAGTGTTCGAAGTCCGTGAACATTATAACTCAAAATCTACTTGACCGATTCTTTTGAAATTTTAGACACTATATATACATATAAATCATCAGGTAACCACGAAGATTTTTTTTAATTCCATTTTCTTCCCCATTTTTTAACAACAAATTTCCGAAATTGTATATCAAAAATCGTTTGTCACTTCAAAATGCTGCAAAAAAAAATATGTAAAAAACTCTTCGTCACTACCTCAGGAAACATGTCACTTTTGAAACGTATTTCGATTTTTTTATTTCACATGATCCGGTAACGAGTTATGATGTTCACCGCAAAACAACAACGCCTCCGGAGATTCCCTGTCATAGACTTATTTACTCAAATTTTTAATGGAAAATTTTTTCAAAGATTCTTTAAATGTTGTGCTATAACGTACATATGAAATAAATAATCCAAGATTATTCATATCTTCAAAAAAGAATTATGAAAATACGACTTTTTTAACTTTTAAAATCTTCTATGCTATTCTATTTTTTTTACAGTAAAATGGAGTTCGGTTATAACGAACTCGGCGGGACCGGCCAAATTAGTTAGACTAAGTTCGTTATAACCGTAGTATTTTTTTGCTTTGTCCGAAAGGTTTAAAAACTTTTTTTAGTTGAATAAGTTTATTTATTTTGATGCATTTTAAAAAGTTATAAAACATAAATTAAATTATAAAAAATATACATATTAATAGTTTGTATTAATAAGACTAAAATTAGCGAGCTTCTATCAAAATAAAATATTTTTTTAAAATCATATAATATAAAAAACTCCTTATGTATAGAAGCAGAAAGTACAAAGCAAAGCTTGGCTACTGGCAAACTTTTACGAAAATATACATAAAAAGACCTTTTACAAAACTTCATTTGAAAACCGAGGTTTTTGTTTTGTATTAAAATTAAATTAAAATAGAACACGTAAGAAAATTATAGTCGGTCTAGACCGACTATACGATACCCTATACCATGCGTTTAGAAACCCTATCTCTTAGGCCCAACTAACTGGACATTGAAAATAAGCAAAAACCAAATTTGAGTGGGATTTTTATTAATTTTTTTGGCTGCAGATATGAAAAAGTTCATATCGGATGCTATATCTATAAAGGGACTAGGTCCAAAAATGGACCGATCTTGACCATGTTTGGTAAAGTCTCTTGTGTTTTGCAAAAATATATACAAACAAAATTTGAGAAGAATCAGTGCAATATTTATACCCTACTGTTTGTAACTACCAAAACTATTTGACCTAGACCCATCTTTAATTATACCGATCGAATCAGAATCACTATCTGATTCGATTTAACGATGTCCGTCCATCCGTCCGTCCGTCTGTGTATCCATGTAAAGTTTGTAATCAAACTGCAGGTAGCAAATATGAATATATTTTGATAAAGTTTGGTACATAAGCTTTTATCGGCCATGGGATGAACGCTATTGAAATTGGTGAGATTCGGTCCATGTTCGGACCTAGCCCCCATACTAATGACCCCTATTAAATCGACTTAAATTGCCATAAGATCCAAATTATCATATAAATCTTAGTCAAATTGGGCTTGTATGTGTTTATTACATCCATTAATCAGGATCAGGATCCAATATATTTGGAGAGTTGGTAACATGGGACATTCACTGAAGATGCAATTGGTCTAAGAGGTGTATTTATTTTGTGAATTTTCGGGAGACCGTAAATTCTTGGGGCGATGGCGGCGGAACATAATAGTTGTCTTTTTTGCCATTGATCTATACACTCATCTCTAAAAAGTTCTGAAACTATGTTATTATTTTCCCTCTGAAGTTTTGGGGTTGGGTCTGTTCTTATTGCTCTGTATGTGTTTTTGTCTTCTATTAGTTTTTCCATTTTGTCTTTGTAGTCCTTTTTATTAATGTATTAATGTATAATACCGTTTTATTTCCCTTGTCTGCTTGTGTGGTAATAACATCATCATGGTTATTCAAGAATTTCTTTGTTTTATTAAAAATGGTGAGAATAAATTTCTCTTTTGGAGTATTTTTAAGTTTTCTTTGAAAACATGTGATTTTATTTGCTAATTTTGTCCTAGCAATTTCTTTAACCTGATCTTCATTATCATCTATTGCTTGAATGCATTGTTCAATATCAGCAATGACTGTAATGGTGAAAAACTGTGTTTGTCGATTGGTAAGGCAAATTTTCTTCCCAGGGATAACATCCACTTACTTTCCATTGGAATTTCTAAAGTAGTTTTATTTTCAAACCAACTTTCATTGAAAATAAGGCTATGTAATTTGAAATGGTTTTCTTTCAGTGTATATAATTTTTGAATTTGTTTTCCTTTTATACACTTTGTTATTTGCTTTGTTCTTTCAATTTGTTTACGATTAAAATTTGTGTAGTCTTCTTCTGTTAGCACATTTTTTATGCCCGCATTTAAGTTGTATATTATCCGTTTAATTAGTTTTATATTTGTGTTAATTTGTGATATTTCCAAGTTTGCATTTTTTTGCGGAAGTTATTTTCGATATTTCCTAGCTTTTCCCTAATTGTGTTGCATTTAAAAAGATTTTTTACCTTACTTGTTGTATTTTTGGTGTGTTTTGGTATTATTCCATAGCTTCTACATGAAAGTATAAACTTAAGTCCCTGTTGTTGTTGTATTAGTTTTTTTTTTTGTTTCATTACAATAGTCTTTCATTGTTCGTTGTGTTTCCTTATTATATTTAAGTTCTATGCGTTTAAAACAAAAAATTTTAATTCAAATCATTTAATGCTAAAGACAAAAAATCAGTCTTTCTCATTCGCACCCATTGTTACTTCATCTTCCTAATTTCGCGATCGTATCCAGCTGAAGCCATAGAAGCCCGAATAGCTTTCCACGAGCTCTTCTTTTTGTATCATGGAAACCTCGCTTCCTTTGTCCTCCATGATATTAATATGAAGGCTAATGCATTCCCTGACGCCTCCCTTTCCCTCTACTTCTTTTGTTCACTATCTGATTCGATCTAACGATGTCCGTCCGTCCGTCCGCCCGTCTGTGTGTCCATGTAAAGCTTGTAATCAAACTGCAGGTCGCAAATATGAATATATTTTGATGAAATTTGGTATTTGATCTTTTATCGGCCACGGGATGAACGGTATTGTAATTGGTGAGAATCGGTCCACATTCAGACCTAGCCCCCATACAAATGACCCCAAGAAATCGACATAATTTGGATTATTTTAGGATTAATTATGCTTATTCTTATCCTTTCCGCAGAATTTGTCATGATTATAATGTATTACACAATTTCGTTGATTCTAATTTTAATGTATTGAAAGTGCAGCGGGATATAGTTGAATACATCAATTAACTATTTTTATACCCTATACCACTATGTGGTTTGGGTATAATGAATTTGTGCTGCTGTTTGTAACAACCAAAAATATTTGATACCGATCGAATCAGAATCACTTTTTGAGTTGATTTAACAATGTCCGTCCGTCCGTCCGTCCGTCTGTGTGTCCATGTAAAGCTTGTAATCAAAGTGCAAGTCGCAAATATGAATATATTTTCATGAAATTTGGTATTTGATCTTTTGTCGGCCATGGGATGAACGCTGTTGAAATTGGTGAAATTCAGTCGATGTTCAGACCTAGCCCCCATACAAATTACCCCTATGAAATCGACATAAATTGCCATAAGATCCAAATTGTCATATAGATCTTTCTCAAATTGGGTTTGTATGCGTTCATTACATCCATTAATGAGTAGTTCAAAAATGATCCCTTTGGCCCCATACAGAGCTGCTTCCCGATATTCACTTAAATCTATTAAAAAACAAAAATATTGCACTGATTCTTCTCAAATTTTGTTTGTATAGGTTTTTGCAAAATACAAGAGACGTTACCAACCATGGTCAGGATCGGTCCATTTTTGGACCTAGTCCCCATATAGATATAGCATCCGATATGAACTTTTTCATATTTGCAGCCAAAAAAATTAATAAAAATCCCACTCAAATTTGGTTTTTGCTTATTTTCTATGTCCAGTTAGTTGGGCCTAAGAGATAGGGTTTCCAAACGCATGGTATAGGGTATCGTATAGTCGGTCTAGACCGACTATAATTTTCTTACTTGTTTTGTTTTTTAATAGATTTAAGTGAAGATCGGGAAGCAGCTCTATATGGGGTTAAAGGGATCATTTTTGGACTACTCATTAGTGGATGTAATGAACGCATACAAACCCAATTTGAGTAAGATCTATATGACAATTTGGATCTTATGGCAATTTATGTCGATTTCATAGGGGTAATTTGTATGGGGGCTAGGTCTGAACATCGACCGAATTTCACCAATTTCAATAGCGTTCATCCCATGGCCGATCAAAGCTTATATACCAAATTTCATCAAAATATATTCGTATTTGCGACCTGCAGTTTGATTACAAGCTTTACATGGACACACAGACGGACGGACGGACGGACGGACGGACGGACGGACATTGTTAAATCAACTCAGAAAGTGATTCTGATTCGATCGGTATAATTAAAGATGGGTCTAGGTCAAATATTTTTGGTTGTTACAAACAGCAGCACAAAGTCATTATACCCAAACCACATAGTGGTATAGGGTATAATTAAATTAAATTAAAAACAAGTAAGAAAATTATAGTCGGTCTAGACCGACTATACGATACCCTATACCATGCGTTTAGAAACCCTATCTCTTAGGCCCAACTAACTGGACATTGAAAATAAGCAAAAACCAAATTTGAGTGGGATTTTTATTAATTTTTTTGGCTGCAGATATGAAAAAGTTCATATCGGATGCTATATCTATAAAGGGACTAGGTCCAAAAATTGACCGATCCTGATCATGTTTGGTAAAGTCTCTTGTATTTTGCAAAAATATGTACCAACAAAATTTGAGAAGAATCAGTGCAATATTTTTGTTTTTTAATAGATTTAAGTGAAGATCGGGAAGCAGCTCTATATGGGGTCAAAGGGATCATTTTTGGACTACTCATTAGTGGATGTAATGAACGCATACAAACCCAATTTGAGTAAGATCTATATGACAATTTGGATCTTATGGCAATTTATGTCGATTTCATATGGGTAATTTGTATGGGGGCTAGGTCTGAACATGGACCGATTCTCACCAATTTCAATAGCGTTCATCCCATGGCCGATCAAAGCTTATATACCAAATTTCATCAAAATATATTCATATTTACGACCTGCAGTTTGATTACAAGCTTTACATGGACACACAGACGGACGGACGGACGGACGGACGGACGGACGGACATTGTTAAATCAACTCAGAAAGTGATTCTGATTCGATCGGTATAATTAAAGATGGGTCTAGGTCAAATATTTGTGGTTGTTACAAACAGCAGCACAAAGTCATTATACCCAAACCACATAGTGGTATTGGGTATAATAATTTTTTAAAACTATATATAAAATAGGAAAATTCTGAAATGGAAAAAAAATTGTTGTTAAAGTCAAAAGTTTGATATAACCACTGTTTGCTATAACCACTGTTTACTTTACGTAAAACGAGGAGTTCCGCAAGGGTCAATTCTTGGACCTCTTCTTTTTATACCCTATACCACTATGTGGTTTGGGTATAATGACTTTGTGCTGCTGTTTGTAACAACCAAAAATATTTGACCTACACCCATCTTTAATTATACCGTTGGAATCAGAATCACCATCTGATTCGATTTAACGATGTCCGTCCGTCCGTCCGTCCGTCCGTCCGTCCGTCCGTCCATCCGTCCGTCCGTCTGTGTGTCCATGTAAAGCTTGTAATCAAACTGCAGATCGCAAATACGAATATATTTTGATGAAATTTGGTATTTAATCTTTCATCGGCCATGGGATGAACGCTGTTGAAATTGGTGAGAATTGGTCCATGTTCAGACCTAGCCCCCATACAAATGACCCATATGAAATCGACATAAATTGCCATAAGATCCAAATTATCATACAAATCTTAGTCAAATTGGGTTTGTATGTATATATTACATCCCTTAATCAGTAGTCCAAAAATGATCCCTATTGGACAACTCTTAGTCATATGCCCTATATAGAGCTGCTTCCCGATCTTCACTTAAATCTATCAAAAAACAAAAATATTGCACTAATTCTTCTCAAATTTTGTTTATATTATTTTTGCAAAATACAAGAGACCTTACCAAACATGGTCAGGATCGGTCCATTTTGGGCCTAGTCCCCATATAGATATAGCATCCGGTATGAACTTTTTCATATCTGCAGACAAAAAAATTTATAAAAATCCCACTCAAATTTGGTTTATGCTTATTTTGTATGTCCATTTAGTTGGGCCTATGAGATAGGGTCTCTAAACGCATGGTATAGGGTATCATGTAGTCGGTCTAGACCGACTATAATTGTTTCCAATGCCTTAGAGAGGAATCGAAGGATTGCTATGGGTCGATATTCAGTGGGTGATTTTGGTATTGGCAAAATATTAGCTTCTTTTCATCGTGAAGGAAAAGTGCTGGTAGTAATAATCTATACTAATATAATAAAGAGGTAATGTGTGTTTGTTTGTTTGTTTGTTTGTAGGAGGTAATCTCCGTAACTATCCATCTGATCTTCCTGAAATTTTCACAGATTCTTACTGCGGATATGGGAAGTGCTATAGGCTGTAATTTTTTTAATATTTATAGTGGGCGTGGCACCTCCCATACAAATTAAATTTTTAATATCATATACATATATTGAGTACTATGATAGGGAGAGCTTTGCAAATTTGTGTGAGGTCACCTATTGTTAATATTAGTAGCTACGCTGGAAATGGGCGGGATCGGATAAGTGGGCGTGGTACCTCTCATACAAGTAATAGTTCAATATTATATATCTCGAGTACTGTGATAGAGAGAGCTTTTCAAATTTTTCTGATGTCACCTATTATTAATGTGAGTAGTCGGATGCAAAATGGGCAGTATCGGACCAATAGGCGTGGCAACCGCCATACAAAGTAAATATAAAATGCCATATATCTGGAGTACTGTAATAGTGAGCGTCTTGGGACTTTGTGTGAGCCCATAAGTTATTCAATTGATATGTTAAACAAAAAATGGGCGTGATGGGAGCAGTGGGCATGGCATCTCCCATACAAAGTAAATATATGATATCATATAACTGGTGTGCTAAAAAAGGAAGCTTTGACACTTTGCACGGCCCTATCAGAAGTTAGTATGAGTAGTCGAACAAAAAATTGGGGGGTTCACACCAATAGGCGTGGCACTCCCCATGCAAAGCAACTATTTAATGTCATATATCTAGAGTACTGTAAAAGAGAGAGCTTCTGTAGCTTTGCGTGAGCCTATAGGTGATTTGTATGATCAGTCAAAAAAAAAAATGGGCGTGATCGTAGCAGTGGGCGTAGCACCGCTCATGCAAAGTATATATTTAATATCATATAACTGGTGTACTATAAAAGGGAAAGACTCGACATTTTGCGTGAGTCCATCAGATATTAATGTGAGTAGTCCAATACAAATTGGACGGGATGAGATTAGTGCTCATTCAACTAAGTTCATTAGTTATCAATGTGATTTGTCGTGGAAAATATATCGCCAAAAGCAAAAATCGCCAAACCCAAAAATCGCGAAAAATAAAAATCGCCCAAAAACAAAAATCTTCAAAATAAAAAATGGGCAAAATCAAAAATCGCTGAAAAGAAAAATTGCCAAATGCTATTCTTATTTCAAGTGCTACAGGCTTTAATTTTTTTAAAATATTTTTAGTGGGCGTGACACCTCCCATACAAACTAAATTTTTAATATCATATAAATTAAGTACTATGATAGAGAAAGCTTTGCAAATTTGTCTCAGGTCATCTATTATTAACGTGAGTAGTCAGACAAAAAAATGGGCGGGATTGGACAAATGCGCGTGGCACTCCCATACAAACTTAATATTAAATGTGATATATCTCAATTACTGTATTAGTGAGAGCCTTGGGACTTTGCGTGAGCCCTTTCATAACGATGCGGAAGGGGGGGGGGGGGGGGGAGGGAGAGTGTGTAGCGAAGCACACCGGGTTACATCTAGTGTTATCTATACTTAATATTATAAAAAGGTAATGTGTGTTTGTTTGTTTGTTTGTTTGTTTGTAGGAGGTAATCTCCGTAACTACCCATCTGATATTCCTGAAATTTTCACAGAGTCTTACTGCGGATATGGGAAGTGCTATAGGCTATAATTTTTTAAATATTTTTAGTGGGCGTGGCACCTCCCACACAAAGTAAATTTTTAATATCAACTACATATATTGAGTATTATGATAGGGAGAACTTTGCAAATTTGTGTGAGGTCACCTATTGTTAATATTAGTAGCTACGCCGGAAATGGGCGGGATCGGACAAGTGGGCGTGGTACCTCCCATACAAGTAATAATTCTATATTATATATCTCGAGTACTGCGATAGAGAGAGCTTTTCAAATTTATCTGGTGTCACCTATTATTAACGTGAGTAGTCGGACAAAAAATGGGCAGTATCATCCCAATAGGCGTGGCACCTGCCATATAAATTAAATATAAAATGCCATATATCTGGTGTACTGTTATAGTGAAAGTCTTGGGACTTTGTGTGAGCCCATAAGTTATTCATGTGATTAGTTAGACAAAAAATGGGCATGATCGGAGCAGTGGGCGTGGCACCGCCCGTAAAAAGTAAATATATGATATCATATAACTGGTGTATTAAAAAAGGGAAGCTTAGACACTTTGCACGACGCCATCAAATCTTAGAATGGGTAGTCGGACTAAAAATTTACGTGGCACTCCCCATGCAAAGTAACTATTTAATGTCATATATCTGGAGTACTGTAAAAGAGATGTATGATTAGTCGGACAAAAAATGGGCATGATCGTATCAGTGGGCGTAGCACCGCCCATGCAAAGTAGATATCTAATATCATATAAAGGGTGTTCTATCAAAGGGAACGACTCGATATTTTGCACGAGTCTATCAGATATTAATGTGAGTAGTCCAACAAAAATTGGGCGGGATGAGATTAGTGGGCGTGGCACCTCCTATATATATAATAGCAACATTCTTTTGACAAGTACATTAGTTATCAATGTGATTTTGTCGTGGAAAATATATCGCCAAAATCAAAAATTCGCCAAAACCGAAAATTGCGAAAAAATAAAAATCGCTAAATAGAAAAATTCCCAAATGATATTCTAAGTTCAAGGCCAATAGTTAAGTGTTGCCAGATCTAATTTTGATAAACAATTTTCTTCTCATGGGCAGCCACATATAACTTGCTCCAGGGTAGGAATGCCGAAAAATTTGATAATTGTTGTACCGAATGAAAAAACCAAAAAACATTGTATATCAGCAATTATTTGAATAAAAAAATCTATGCTAATAATATATTCTAACATAATAAAGAGGTAATATGTGTTTGTTTGTTCGTAGGAGGTAATATCCGTAACTACTCATCTGACCTTCCTGAAATTTTCACAGGGTCTTACAGCGGATATGGGAGTGCTACAGGCTGCAATTTTTTTAAAAATTTTTAGCGGGCGTGGCACCTCCCATACAAAGTAAATTTTAAATATATATATTAACTTTACAAATTTGTCTCAGGTCATCTATTATTAACGTGAGTAGTCAGACAAAAAATGGGCGGGATTGGACAAATGGGCGTGGCACTCTTACAAAAACTTAATATTAAATGTGATATATCTGAATTACGGTATTAGTGAGAGCCTTGGGACTTTGCGTGAGCCCTCCCATAACGATTCGTGGGTTGGGCAGGGGAGGGTGTAGCGAAGAACACCGGGTTACATCTAGTTTATAATATAAGTAATATTAGGCAAATGTGACGGAAGTAACATCTTCAAAAACTTTGGATTTATACCATCATTGCCCGTAGCATTGGATTTTATGGATATGCAACTTCTATATACATCGTTCTGTGTGACACAGTTAAAAGAAAAAAGGCGTGTTGGGAGAGAATTCACGTGGAAATCATCATAAAATTTATTATCCGCTTCCTCCATATTTACATTGAAAAATTTCTTATTTAAATCCGGGCTTTCATTAATAATATTATTGCTATTTTTGTTTTTACTAATTCCAATCTCTTGTATTGATTTCCATTTTTTTTGTATCTATAATGTTGTTGAATTTTTCGACGTAATAGTTAGATTTAGCATTTTTTATTTTTTTGGTTTCTGGAAAAATATTTTATTGGCTTTGTTTGTTCATAAACTATAAACATTTCGAGGCAATTCATCTGAAAGAATATCATTATATAAGAAACTACTTTTTTAGGTAGAATGATACGTATAACAGCAGATTATTCACTCAACATTAAAAAACGCAGGTGGATAGAAAAACTCAAGCAAGTGATTATGATTTTAATATTTGAAAAATTATACATAGATATAATCTTTCATACATATTTTTGCTTGCCGCATTTTCGGATTTTGCAGTACAAATTTTCTCTTCGTAACATTATTAAACTAAAAAACTAACAAATATATCTTAAGTTCAGCCACAAAATACACACAGCTATGAGGTAAAAAAAAAAAAACAGAAAAAAAAAAAAATATTTTATTTCTAAAACAAATTGTACGTTTGAATTGCGATTCAAACTTTTATAAAGTAAAAAAATTTAAGAATATATCTTAAAGATTGTTATTTTTTCTGTAAATTTAAGATGATCTTTTTTTTACGTAAACCAAAATTCTCGCTTCTTTTACCGGTGTTGTTAATATTTTATATACATATTTTTTACATAACCATAAAGATTTATATGCACAAAAAATTTGTTTACAATGTTTAAGAATTTTGTTTATTTGAAAATTTTCTGTTGATTTTTTTTTATGCTGGTAATACGAGTAACTTTATCCAATTATTAAATAAGGTGAGGGCTGCTTTTTATGAAATGTTGTTATGAAAATTTTATAACATATTTTGTTTAGATTTAGGGTGGAGTAACAACAGGAATAGGTGATCTGATTTATTTGGCTTACGTTTATGAAAGCTTACGGCAGCTTTATATACACAGAAAAAAATTCATGTAGGAAGTGAATTTTTACATAAAGCGTATGAACTGAGGATGACTTTCTCACTAAGTGTATAGAATTGTTTATACATAGTATGAAAATGAAAATGTTCTCTTAAAGAAAAACATTTTCATTCGATAATAAAATTGTTCATACATTGAAGTGAAAAAGTTGCAAACAAAAATTAACTTTTATATATGACCGGTATATAATTTATCGGTAATAGAGTGTTCGAAGTTTACGAAGAGAAAGAAGATTTTTGCTTTTTCGTGGATTTTAAAGCTGCCTTCGATAAAATACCAAGAAAGTTGCTCATATATAAGTAACATGCTTTAGTTATCCTAACTTTAATGGAAACGCTTATCGAAAAACGAAGTCAGCAGTATCGACAAGAAATTATATAAAACTAATATTATTTTTTTCGTAACCACTAAATCAGCACCTTTTTCATTATTAAGCTTTTGACAATGTTACTTGTTATGTCTTTCGATGTATTCTTCCAATTTTCTTTTAAAAATGCCATTTTCCAGTCTGTTTTCTCTTCTTAAACTTGGTGTTAAATGGCGCAAAATTATTTAAATTTGTCGACATTATGTGATTTTGGTGAATTGAATTGAATAAAATAGAGGCCCAAAGAAAGTGGATCCATAGTGTATTCTCTGTACACTTTCGAAATAATAATCTCTGCTATTATACCCTCCACACAACTGTGCAAATTGTCATTCTATTTGTAACGCATATTTTCTGACGCCATAGAATATATATATTTTTGTTCCTTATAGCAATTCGAGTTGATACAGTGATATCCGTCTTGGATAGACGGATGTCGGATGTCTGTCTGTTAAAATCACGCCCATGTGCGAAACTAACCATTTCGAGCTAGTTGATATTTAAAATGGGATATATCATGCACCATTGTCCCAAGTTATATCCTACAATTTGTAGACCATCGAGACTTTTACTTTTTCCGAATATTAACCTAATGGTATGATTTAACCCTCTTACCTATTTCGTTATTCATAGGGCCACAATAAATGACTTAAACGATAAAGTACTTAATAACGACAATAACAACTCGCCAGACGAAAACATACTATTCAGGTATATAGATATATCGTACATATACAGTGCTTCTTATAGCGAAACCAACACGCCTGTCAAAATCACAACATCATAAACAATACCAGATGTAAATAACCGAAACAACATCATAATAATCAAAACAAGAACCAACAATACCAATTACAGCATAGTTGACAACAACAGCACCAAAAATTACAACAATGCGTCTAAAAATAATGCCAGTGCAACCTTAGTCAATGAGTTTTATAACGAATCAAGCAAACAATAATAATAACTAGCAGATTCCAGCGCTCGAAATTCGAGTGCAATTTCTAGGCAGCTTTATTTTTCAACTTAGCCAATTCACAAACCAACACTTTTATGGTTTATAATTATTGTGAATGAAGATAACAAACTCATTAACCAACACATTAAAAAATTTAATAAAACACACATAGCATATGTATAATTTTATGTATGTTTAGTAGCAACTTTAAATGCAATTTACTCAAAATAAAGGAAACAATTTAAAAATCTGTAAATCTGCAAAACGGCTAAAAAGAAATACCTTTCAAATAACGATTGGTCAAAATCGGGATAAAGCGGTAGAACAAAACATCGGTTACAAGAAATCGCCTAGCCTATTAATATTATAGATAATGCCATGTGTTTAGAGAATCTGTCTCTTAGTCCCAACTAATTGGATATTTAAAATAAGCATAAACCAAATTTGAGTGGCATTGCCACAAATTTTTTTTTGCCTTCGTATATGAAAAAGTTCATATCAGATGCTATATTTATATGGGACTTGGTCGAAAAATGGACCGATCCTACCCATATTACGTACGGTCACTTATTTTTTGCAAAAACACTTACAAACCAAATTTGAGAAAAATCTGTGCAATATTTTTGTTTTTTGATAGACTTAAGTGAAGATCGAGAAGCAGCTTTATATTGGGGCTATGACTTAGAATTGTCCTATAGGGTTTATTTTTGGACTACTGATTATTAGGTGTAACAAACATACACAAACTCAATTTGACCGAGATCTAGATGATAATTTGGATCATATGGCAATTTAAGTCGATTTCATAGGTGTCATTTGTAAGGGGATTATGTGTGAACATGCACAGATTTTCACCAATTTTAACAGCGTTTATGCTACGGCTGACAGAAGCTCGCACACCAAATTTTATCTTCACATCTGCAACCTGTAGTTTGATTAAAAGGTTTACATGGACACACAGACGGACAAACGGATATACGGACAGACGGACAGACGGGTCTAGGTCAAATATTTTCGGTAGTTACAAACATCAACACAAAGTCATTATACCCTGGTTACATAGTGATATAGGGTATAAAAATATAATGACTTTTCTTGTCATATGCAGGTCTTTTGAAAGAAAATGTACTCATCGGTTTGGGTTTTACTTTTATGTTTCACAATTAATTTTCTGATTGTGGAATTTTGAATTTGAACACATCGGACGTGCTTTTAAATAATTATTTTCAAAATATAAAATATAAATTGAAAAGAATTTTCAAAAAAAAAAAAAAAAAAAAACTTTTTATATTCTTATTGTATAAAAGCTTTCAATCTTCCGGAATTTTCGTGTTTACTTCTTTGAAATGGATGTTAAACTGCCTGAATCCCATTCAGGAGGTCGACCCCCAGATAACTTCAAAGGTGCCGTTCAAACAGCATTGGATGGAAATAATAAAAGCAAAAAATCAAAGGGGAATACGTCCAACTCACAACAAAAATCTTCAAAGGCAAATGGAAATCAACCAACAAATAAAAATGGTATTAATAATGCGAGATCAATTGAAACTTCATCCAGTATCCAAGAAACCATTCGTAAAACAACAAACGTCAATGATGTCAATAGTAAAAATCAATCTCATTTACAATCAGTTAGTTCGCCTCTTAATGAGCTCATAAACAGATCAACAAATAGTGTACAAACCTATAGTTCAGCTAATGATTTGCATGATACTTTTTTTGGAAACTCGTCACTACATTCTCAATCGGCATCTGCTCCTTCTGAAAAGTCTGTTGAATTAAAAAATAAAATAGAAATTCTAGAAAATATAAAACTTCAAAATTTTCCTGAAGATGACAACTCAGAGAACGACATGGAGTATGAAACTAATTCCAATTTCACAACTGATGACGAATACAAAATAATCGGCAGCAATAGAAAAAAAAAGAACTTTTGAAGGTGATGTAAAAGTTGATTTAACAAATTTTCATTTAAAAAATTTAGATAAACAATATAATAATGTGAATCGTACAAATAAGTATTCGTTATTAGGGGATTTAGATTTAGAACCCGAGGGGGTTGTAGATAATAATTCAAACTTAAATCATGTTAACAATAAAATGAATAATTTACAAAAGAAGCTAAAAGCCAGGAATTCATTTTGTCCTCCCATATTTCTTCAAAATGTAAATGTAAAATCACTTGTTGATCAACTTAAATTCAAAAACATTGAATTTAAAGTTAAAAACCAGTCTAATTATAGAAGCAAATTATACCTTAAAGATCCATCAGCTCATGCTGAAATGATGCAACTGTTAAGAGAAAAAGAAATTGCATCTTACTCATACACTCCCAGGGAGTTAAAACGTCAGGGCGTTGTTTGCAGAGGTCTTTATTATAAATCAGATATCAATGATATTAAGTTGGAACTAGATAAGATCGCTCCAGATACTGTTGATACTGTGTCAAAATTCTCTACGGAGTATTCAAAAAAAAAAGGCATTGATACTGGTTTGTTTTTAGTAACCTTGAAACCGAACCGGAATATAAAAGGGATTCTTGGCATAAGGATTATCTTTAATCAGATTGTTTCTTGGGAACGTCCAAAGAACAACACTAAGATACCACAATGTTGGAGGTGTCAACTTTGGGGACACTTTTCTAAGAATTGTAATCGTCCGTTTGCTTGTATGAAGTGTGATAAAAAACACGCACCTGGAGATTGTGCCTTTGTTTCCGGTGGTTATGAGCAACCTTTTTGTGTAAATTGCAAAAAGATTGGCCATACTTCTAATTTTAGAGGTTGTTCGTTTTATAAGAAATACGTTTCTTTAAGAAAAAAGTCATCAGAACAATCAAGTGCCCGTAAGAGTGCGGCAGTTTCGAATGTTGAAAGGTAACTTGCCTCCTCTAATTTTATATTGGGTAGATCATTTGCTAGTGTATTAAGGGGTTCAAATGAATTGTCAGGGCAAAACAAACCAAAAAGACCGACTTTTGTTGAGGAATTTTTAAAAATTGCGAGACTGTTGTGTGAGCCAGAGCCAATAACTCTGGAAGAAAGAATTTCGAATTTTATAGCAAATTATAGAACTATGACAAAGGATCAAGCTAAAGAAGAATGCTTGAGTATAATTAAAGTTGTACAAAATGTCTATGGTCCGTAATTCTATGAACTTGATTACTTTTAATGTTGGTTCTCTTGTAAATATAAGCAGGAGAATTGAACTTAACAAATTATTGGATCAATATGATATTGATGTTGCCTTTTTACAAGAACTACATTTGCCTAAAGGCATGAAGGTTTATTTTGATAATTTTATTGTTTTGAGGGAGGATAGCTCTTTAGGAGTTGGCATAGCACTAAAAAATTCCTTTTCCTACTCAAGGATATATATTTCTGATTTGAAATTTCCAAATTTGTTTATAGAAGTAAATATTTCAATTAATGGCGATATTAAGAAAATTATTTGTGGTTGTATTTATTTTCCTAGTAACATATGTCGTAGGGCAATGTGTAGCGGTCTTTCGTTAATATTAAATTTTTCAAGAAATTTCGATGGATTGATTTTAGGTGGTGATCTGAATGCAAAGAACGTTAATTGGGGAGATTCTATTAACAACTTTAATGGTGAAGTATTGTCGAACTGGCTTCAGAATGAATCTTTTTCTGTTACTAGAATTTGCGATTCATATCCTACTTTCCCGGGTGGTTCTTCTCATTTAGATCACTTTATAGTAAGTTCAGATATTATTGATGTTGCCAACCAGAATTACAAAACATTTACACTTCCCACTTTTTCGGACCATATACCGCTAAAACTTCAAATTGTATTTTCAAATTTTAGTTTTCTTTTGAAAAGTCCCAACCATTCTGTTTCCTTTAAGAACACAGATTGGAACTCATTCAAAATTGATGTTACTAATTCTTTGTTGGATCATTTTCCGCCAAATAATATAAATTTATCAAATGAACAAATTGATTATCTTATTAATGAGTTTGTAACTACAATAAATTTCATAACCAAAATTCACTCAAGGGAATTTGAAACTAAAAACAATCCAAAATTTATTGTTTCGGAACATGTTAAGAAGCTTCTAAGGATTAAGATAATTGGCAAAGGGATTGGAAAAGAATATTTACTAGAACATTAAACAGAAGGCATCCAGATTATTTGCTTATTTCCAAACAAATTGATTTGGTCAAGATTTTAATTAAGGAACAAATAGAATTGGAACAAGCGAAACTTTTCTGTGAAAAGCTTAAGGACATAAAACCAGGACCATCGGCTTATAGAAATATTTTGAATGTCATTGGAAACAGAAATCGAACAAGCGTCAATGACATTTCGATAAACGGTGTCAAAATTAAGGAGTTAGACGAAAAATTGGTGGCTTTAAAAAATCATTTCACTTCCGTCTATCAAGGGTCTCCTCCAAATAGAAATATTTCAGATTTGGAAGAATCTATAAGTACCATCACTTCTCAAATTCCAAATTCTCTTGTAATTTTTGATGATAATTGTGGATCTTTAAACAATCAGAGAGACACAAAGTTTACAATATTAGATGATATTCTCGAAATTTCCAAATTGATAAATAACAAGAAATCGTGCGGTTTAGATAACATTTCTAATTATTTAATTAAAAAATTTCCAATGAAAGCTTTTGAATACTTAACAATAATTTTTAATAATTGTATAAATAACCGTTATTTCCCTGATGCTTGGAAAATTGCAAAAATTGTACCAGTTCCAAAACAAAAGGGTAAGGCCGATGTTGACTGTTTAAGACCAATTTCTTTGTTATCCAATTTGGGGAAATTATTTGAGAAAATTATTCGTGAGAAGATGGACTTTGGCATAAATGAAGATTACATTCCTCAATATCAATTTGGTTTTTAAAAGGGTAACTCTACGATACATGCACTGCTTAAATTTCACAATGATGTCATTCAACATTTACGTGAACGTCAATGTACTGTTGCAATATCTCTTGATATCGAAAAGGCTTTTGACAAAGCATATCACAACGGTATTTTATACAAAATGATTAATATTGGGTTTCAACCACAAATAATAAAACTTTTTAAAAGCTTTTTCGATAACAGGAGATTTTGTGTTCAGATTGACAATATGCTATCTTCTCAAGGTGCTGTAACTTGTGGGGTTCCTCAGGGTTCAATTTTGGCACCTCATTTGTATAATATATTTATTTCTGATTTTCCCCACGTGTTCAACGATTCTTTAGGTTTACTTTATGCGGATGACTCTCTTTTATACGCTCATGATGAGTCGCCGCTTATTGCTCTGGAACGAGTTTCATTGCATCTGACGCATGTTAATGAATATTATTCTCACTGGGGAATTAAAATTAATGTCTCCAAGAGCAATGCAATGTGCATACGAAATGCTTCCGGAAAATGCAAATATACTGTGGTTCCGGAGAGTAAAAAACTAAAACTATTTCTGGGCGGTAATGAAATTGTTTTTAAGGAAAGCTTTAAATACCTCGGGGTCAATTTTAGTAAACTTTTAAAATTCAATAAACATGCTGTTTATAATTTGAATAAAGCTAATCGAGTTAAAGGTGCATTTTCAAGGTTATTTAATAATAAATCTCTGCCGGTGAAAACTAAATTACTCTTATATAAAGTTAGTATAAGACCAATACTTCTTTACGCATTTCCTGTATGGTTTAGTATCTCAGCAACGGTAATGAAGAAGATGGAAATTTTTGAACGTCATATTATACGGAAGTGTATAGGAAAAAATTATGAGTCCCGAGAAAAAAGATTCTCAAATCAATTTATTTACGAAACGGCTTCATTATCTCCTCTATCAAATTATGCTCTCAATCTGATGAGGAAATTTGTAGAAAGCGTGATAAACTTTGAAGGTAATGTAATGCAGGACATTTTGTCAAGCGAATCGGAATTTAGTTGGTCCAATACGAACTATCTTTCGGCTATTGGTATAATAAGGGAACAACTTGACAATATTCCTGCCTATAGCTTCTATTCCAGTCCTACTCCCGGCAAACATAGAGGGTAATTTATTTTATTATTTTATATATATTTTTTTTTTTTTTTTAAGTTTTTTTTTAAGTTTATTTTTAAGATTAGTTTTTAAGTTTAGTTTTAAATATTTATTAGATTTAAGTTCTTAAATGTAGAAATTACTCTACAAATAATTAATAGTGCTGGGAGCAGGCACTAGTTGACTTTATTTTAATAAATGTAAAACTCTTAACATTTAATTTTCACTTTATGTATAAGCACGTTGCATACACGTATTTTTAATAATATTAAAATAATACAATATAGTTTTAAGTTTTCACATAAAATTATAGTTTGTTAAAACTTTTATAAAAGACATTTAAAGCCTCAATAAAAACCAAATCAAATCAAATCAATTAATTTTCTTCATTCGAATTCATTCATCTTTGCTCAACAAATCAAAAAAAAATTTAAGATATAAACTAAAATGTATGTTGCTTTAAATAGTTTAATTTTATTTCTACTCTGAATTTTTCGAATTTGAAACGATACATTGCTTAGTTCAAATATTTTCTCCTCGACTAATACTATATCTTACAATGCTCACTTTAACTTTGAGTTATGGTGTAAAATAAAATCGATTTGTTATTCTTATTATTCACAATTTATTTTTCCTTGAAAAAGCTACAAATGTTATTTGTTGAAACCGCAATTTGTTATGTTCGTTACTTGGAAAACTAAAATAATACACACAAGTACCATGAACTAAGCATCTTTGAAAAGTTTAATATTTCATTTGTTTAAACTATAACAAAATAAACAAATGAAACGTACAAACACGAGCATCCTAGTAAAAGTCTCAAATGTTTTATTTAAAGGTATTGATGCAGAAAAGTGCAGTAAATGTTGTCATTTTAGGAATATGAAATGTGGAGAAAACAGAAAAGCAGAAAAATAATATATGCAGCTCCTGTGTAGAGTAGACAAAGCCACATAATAAAAGAAAGCAACCATTTTACCATTGGTGGGAATGTAGTTACCTTTTGTGCAACAAGATAATAAATTTCAAAAATGAGCTAAGGAAGTCATGATTTTGTGATTTAAATATATCCCAGATATTGGGACTGTGACCTATTTGATTCGTTTTTAGTCTAGGAAGTCACTTCCGCATAAACGATTGAATTTCAGTAAATTTCCTTTATGGGTATGTTTTTTATGGATAGAATCTTCGTACCAAAGTACTTTAATAAAAGTAGTGCTTACCCTTTTCAACCTTTTTACAACCTTGTGTCCTGAAAAAATGGAAAACTTTATATCGGATAATGCTATTTTTATACGGGGACTAGTTAAAAAGGCGGATCACGGAAATATTTGACAAAGTCAGTTATTAAAAAAAAAAAATTATTAAACCAAATTTAACAAAAAATTCCATGCTACAATTCTTGTATGGTTGGCTCGTCTGTTTAAGTGGCAATTCACCGTCTATGAAATCAAGAAGTTCAAAGTTCTAGATCTAGCAAGATTAGCTCGGTCAGTTTGTGGCTGTCTAGTGTTCTGAATCTAACACTATCCAAAGATTCACACTCGAAATAGAAATAATGTAATGTTACCCAACTGCAGCATTGATCATTGTGCTGCATGTTTATTGATCAGTCATTGACCCGTCAGAGTTGGCGCAAGCATTGATATATCATTTCCACTGATATTGAGAACAGATTTTGTCCACATTTAGTTAGAGTAGGTCCATGTATGCCTTGCTGTCTTCAGTGAGTTAATATTTTTCAATATATTTACCTCTGCTCATAGGAGTGAATGCAGATTCCTTCCAGTAGTGTTGCGACGTATACTGCGGAAGAAGCATTAACAAGAGAAACTGTTCTTGCTGGTTCATCTGACCGTTCATTACCGTAAAAATCACAATGGCTGAGGACCCACAGAAGAGTAATCATGGAGAGGCGCATAGTCTTAAGAGTTCCTCCTGACTGTCGACAAATATGCTTACGTTCCTCTCGACCCTATAGGCATGTAAAATCCTACAAGCTTCGTCAGAATCTCCACCTCAAATATACTGGTATCGACCGGTAGATTAAAAGATAGTTGAACATCGATATCACGGGAAAAGATGCCTGCACAGACCCACAGTTCATCTCCCAGACGTGAGTGTAGACGCGAGTCTCGTGCCTTGCCTATCCGTTACACCTGTCCCAGCTCTTTTTTGAAAGAAGCTTGATCTGAGAAAACATTTTGAAATCCAATCTAGTTTTAAAATAGCCAGATTCTGATCTCATTCAAAAGATTCTGACTTTCCGTGAACCAGTAGCAGTATTCGCGCTGCACTAATTGCAGAGGGTTTCATTATATGTAAGTCAATGAGAATAATATGAATTAACGCATTGAGAATTTCCGGGTGGCACATCCGAATTGTGCTAGATACACTAATGAATGCTGACCATTGCAATTTGTATATCTGGTAAATATTAAACTGCCTCTAAATTGCTGTCACCATACTAGGAACCATAAGTGGGAATGAGGTGTGATGGGCACATACAACAATTTTTTTAGATTTAAGTGAATACCGGGAAACAGCTGCATATGGGGACTATGTTTAAAAAAGGTCCTTATTATGGAGCACTGATTGCTGGAAGATATAAACACACATTAACCATGATCTTATTTATATGAATGTAAAAAGCTTATATATTTTTTTTTTTTTTTTTGTTAACCAACACTCAGGGGATGCCCCCTACAAATGCAATGCATTGTGTTGATTTCAGGAAAATAGGTTATGGGAAGGAGGAGAGAGGGAGTAGTGTTTGTGGATATTTGACTTAAATTTTATTAGATTATAACTGTCAGGAAAGACCTCTGCGGGGAGTTTTTTAAAAATATTGACTATTTCTGAGTTTTTTCTTTAAATAACGACGTAACTTAAATGTTTATTAAATTAGTTTGCATCACTATCGACGTATGCCAACCTACGTTTGATCGCTGACAAATTATGTTCTCAGAAAACGACACATAGCGAGATACGTTGTTATTAATGAAAAAAATGCAAAATAATTTTGGATTATTTATGAAAACTTGTGTGTTTATTTCTGTTATTTTTTGCTACTATTATTCTGGGTATGTTACTATATTCTCATCCTAAGTCCCGACAACTTTTTGTTGACGAACAAAAAAATCCATTTTCAAGCAACGCCAACTTATGTCTACATGACTAGTTGCATTGGTAGTTTTCTTTTTCAAAGAAAACGACGTTTGTCGACATAAGTTGATTTATCTGCACACACTTTAAGTGTTATTTACATATTGTTTTTTCGTCCTTCTGTAGGATCTATTCCTCTGAAAATTTTTGACTCAAAATTTTATATAAAGTATTTATTGTCCATATCTACAGGACTGTTAAATAAAAAGCTCTAAAAACTTTATATCGAGCCCATAATTTCAAAAATAACGTTTTTTGGCTCCCCTGAATATTTTGATTTTATGACATATGCGGTTATTCTAGAAAACCACAGATATATGATCACTTACGACATGAGAAATCATACACAAAGACTATGTGATATAACATTTTAAAGTTTCGGTATGGTGGCTTAAGTAGCTTACACCAATTTGGATTGGATCCCTCAGTAATATTAATTAACATTAAATGAGAAGTAAGGTTTTCATTTGAATTTATTTTTGTATATTAGAGAAAAAAGGAACTCCCAAAACTTAAACTTAATACTTGTCGTTCCATTTATATATGGTCAGCGTTGCCAGCTATTTGAGTCCGGTTTTAGTGTAATACACAAAAAATTATATAGCATGGTTCAGAAAATGCACATATCAAACACACAATGTTCTGTTTTAAAACAACCAACATATATTTTTAATTTCATGCCAATTATGTCTGTTTCTATATTTTGTACTTTGCTGATCACAATCATGAATCTGTTTCAATTTAATACTCTATTGTCAATACGAACATGTTTCTATCACTTATTATTTAATTCGAACACACGTAAACCACACACTTTCGGGTGTAGCTATATTTTACGATCGTGCTCTGTTCGCGTTCTCAAAAAAGAAAAAAACAGAACATGCACAGTACACATGTTCCAGTGTAGCTTCATTTTAAGTTCGTGTTCTGGCACGTGTACTGCCGAAAAATAGAACATAAATAATAAACTGGTTCTAGTTCAGTGAATAAAAACCATTTAATTTTAGCCACACAGAGAAATGCTTACATTTTGTTTATGAATTATTTTAATTTTTTTTATTAGTCTTTTATTTTTATTATTGTTTTTATTAAACTCTTTCTTTTAACTCTACTCTCTGTCTGTCTGTCTGTCTGTCATGGGTCAACCCCATTCCCCCTATGCAATTTATCTGACACTTTGCCCATAGTCTTGTTGTAACTATTGATTAATTTTGGGGTAGCCACGCACAGTCACACATAGTCACGCACAGTCACGGAGTGATCTAAATGTAATTTCCCCCCATTCGATCGATATGAAACTTGGCCCATACACATGCTGTGAAAAAAAATTAACTTTGACTTAGTCACACACAGTCACGCATGGTCACGCATAGTCACGGAGAGACTTAAAACGGAGTTCCCATTATCCAATCAATCTAAAACTTGGTCGATATACTAGCTGTAAAGAAAGATTAACTTCGATATGGTCACGCACAGTCATGCATAGACACGCGCGGAGTGATTTAAAACCAATTTCCCCTTATCCGATCGACCTGATACTTCGTCGATAGACTTGCTGTGAAAAAAGATTAACTCTGACATAGTCATGCGCAGTCACGCATAGTCATGCACAGTCACGGCCAGATAAGACCTCACTTCCCCTCATCCGATCGATGTAAAACTTTGTCCATAGACTTGAGACCAAAGATTAATTTTACGCAAAGTCACGAACAGTCACAGGGAGATTCAAAACTCATATGCATAAGGAAAGAAAGAGTTTTAATAAAAACTTTGTTTTTATGGATTAGATTATTTTTATTATTATCTGTCTATTTTTGTGTATCTGCTAATGAATTAATTTCGATTTTTTAAATAAATTTGGTTGAAACAGGTGTCGTCGTTTTTATCGGGGTGTATCGGATTTTTTCGATCGCGAGTGGATAATATTTTATTTTTAGCTGTACGAGTTAAGAAACACGAACTAAAAATAAAGCTACACACGAACTTGTGTATTGTTTATGTTCTATTTTTTTGAGAACACGAACAGAACACGAACTTAAAATATAGCTACACTCGAAACTGTGTAGTTTATGTGTGTTAGAATAAAACAGTACGTGATAGAAACACGTTCGTGTTTATAATCAAGTATTAAAACGAAACACATTCATGATTGTGTTGGTTAAAGTACAAAATTTGGAAAAACATATAATTGATATGAAAATAACAATATGCGTTTGTGGGTTTGAGCTGTGTTTGTTTACATATATTTACGAGTTTTTTATTTAGTGTGTGTTTTTTTCTGAACTCTGGTATATAGTGGGAGTGGGTAACATTGATATATTTAGATGCAATTTATTTTATGAGAACTAAGTTGCCATTTGATGTTTTCATAACGACCCCCAAATCTTTGTTTGAGGAATATCAATTTTTCTATTAAAATGTTGCCCTATTGAAGATTTCTAATTTGGTTTCCTAGTTTTTTATGCTTTCGTTTTTAGATTTTAGGCTTTTTTAGCTGCTTTAATTACAATGATGAACAGTCCTACTTCTAAGATATATATCAACTAAGCAGAATTACTTTTTTTAAATAAGAAACTAAAACATTTTGTTTTCATTATATATAACACGATATAATTGAATAATATGGAATTGTTTTTGGCTGCAGTAATCTCTGACGTAGAAGTAATATTTTCATTTCATGTTACTTATACGTACGAATATACATTAGGGGGACAGACAATTTTTTTTTTTTGGAGTTTCAAGACGTGCGGGTCGGATTATTATGACATTGGATATAAAACTATAGTGCACAATTGAGCCAAATAGGACAATGCGTTCCGGACGCGCATTGAGTTCAAAGTTCAAATATGCATTTATATGTACAAATTATCAAAAAAAATCATTTTTCACCAAAACTTTGATATTAATAATTGCGTTTCAATTAAATTAATTTGTATATCATAATCTAGGGTAAATTATCTTTCTAATAAAACAACAAAATCTATTATCGGTTTGAAAAACTGCCAAGTTATATTAAGTTTCCCAGGCAATAAATGCGCCGCAGACCACTTGATTTAGATAATCGAGCTCACATTTTTAAAGACATTGAAATAATTTACAACGACAACATTTTTGCATTCTTCTGATGATTTTGTGTAAAATGATCTTGTGTAAAGTATTTTGCATCTCGCCAATTGTTATGCCGTTCTAAATTAATGTCAAAACGGTACGTTTTTTAGCACTATTTCAAAATCTCCAATTTTATTTTTCAAAGATTTTGTTTAAGAAACTTTTAAAAATCAACGAATGGACTTTAAGGTCTTATTAACAAAATTAATGTGATTAAAAATACCAAATATTGTAGGTATTCTGTTCTTAATTTGGCGAGGGCAGCGTTTTCATTTCAGCGGATTTGAAGAAAAGTGTGATTTTTCATACTTTTTCAACTTTTAGGCTACATCTTTTTGGTGTTTCCATATTTTCAATATCTTTTATCAAAATATTCTACAATTTGATATAGGTTCTCAATCAGTTAAATTAAGGTTAAATTGAAACATTATAAACTGTCCCTCATTAAGGTCAAAAATCAAATTTAAGGAGATTTAGATTTTTATAAAACAAAATGTCAAAATAATATATATTTGCGGAAGGATTTCGATAAGACTTGTTGATAATATTTATATAGCTCTAGAAAATAATATTCTGGACTCATTTTCTGGAAGTATCTCGTGGGGTGCACAAAATGTGTCTTTGGTCACAACAAGTCTATGGACCAGTTTCAGATCGATTGGATGAGGGTAAATGGGGATTAAGTCACTCCGTGACAGTGCCTGACTATGCGTGACAGTGTGTGACTATCTTAAAATTAATATTTGGCCACAACAAATCTATGGACAAAGTTTCCGATCGATCGGTAGAGGTGTTGTGAGGTTTTAATCTCTCCGTGACTGTGCGTGTGCGTAAAGTCCACTTTCTTAAAACAGTAATACTGTATATCTCCTTAGAAATGTACATTCTGTAAAATAGTACGTTTTCTTAAAAAGCACATTTTCTCCAAAAAATACATTTTCTTAAAATTTTACATTTTCTTAAACAAGTATCTTCTTAAAAATTTGTGTATTCCAAAAAAATACATTTTCTGGAAAAGAAAGTTGTCATAAATCAGAAGCTTTTCTTCATAAGTCTCTTTGCTTAAAAAGTACCTACTATTGAATAGTAAATTTTATTTTAAAAAACCATTTTCTTATAAAAGTACCTTTCCTTAAAAAAATTTCGTTTTCTTAAAAAGTAATTTCTTTTAAAAAGTATCTGTACTTAAAACACTACATTTTCTTAACGAATTAACTTTCTTTTAATAGCACTTTTAAACTCTATTTGAAATTATATAAATAATTTCGAACGAAAGCTAATGACTTGTTAAATTCCCGTTTTAAAAATATAGCTTTCCCTAAAAAAACTACATTTGCTAATTTAAAGTATACCTTTTTTAACTCTTTTGTTTGTCAGAACGTCCCTGGGGACCTTCTTGATTTTCAAACTCTCACAACTCCTTAACGTTGTACGGGTTGAATACCAAAGATGTACATGTGTTGCAAGAAAAAGGTGTGCTGAATCGACTGAAGCTACTTTTGAATAGTTTGCATTTTATTGAGGTTAAATAACGTTTAGTACGTGGATTAGAGAAAAGGTCCATACAGACCTTGTAGCACTATTAGAAGAAATCGCTAATCGGTTTTGTTTAATTGCGTTTTTTTTTTTGGTAACTGTTTACTCATAAAAAACTTACTCGCTTTGATGAAGAAAATCGCTTATTTGCGGGAGCGATTAATTAACAGTAAAACTGCTGATATTGCCGACATTTCGCAAATTTGCAGGTCAATTTGTCAGCAGCTACATCCCGCACAATTCGCTGACAATGGACGAGCAATTATTTCCATATAGAGGCCGCATATGGTTCACACACGCCAGAGAAGTACGGAATTCCGGTATGTTGGCTGTGCGATTCAAAATCATTTTATCCCCTCAAAGGAATGATTTACTCTTGGAAGTTGCCTGATCAAGAGCGTGAAGTAAATCGAGAGCAGAATGTTGTGTACCAATTAGTGGATATATGTGTGAAAACAGGCCGCACAATTTATGATGACAATTTTTTCTCCACGTTGGATGTGTCGCGTACATTTATGAGGCAGAGTTATGCATTTGTTGAAGAAGAACGCTCAAAAGGCGATTCACTATACTCATATGTTACAAAGAATAATCAAGCGGTAATTTTGCTGTCTTTATTACTCTAGATTACAGTGCTAATAAATCTGGCGTAGATACAATGGATCAGATGCTCGGCACATGTTTTTGCAAATAATCAACATACCTCTGGCAACATGCAATGTTCAACAACTTCGTAGATATTGCAGCTAATATGCATTTATCATATATTAAGAAATGAAGCCAGTAAAAAAAATCCATTAGCGACGTTCATGTTTGCAGTTGAAGAACGAGCTACCAATAGACGTATAACGAACTATCACTGGATTCGAAGCGCTGGGGTAGTATTCAATGAAAAGGCCGTCATTCCAATAATGTGGTATGGAGTACGGACGCCCATTTAAAACCAGAGCGTATTGCTTTACTTTCAGTAAAGCAGTTTGTGCTGAGCATTCTACATTGCTACATCGTTGCAATAACTGCACATTCGAACTGCAAATCTGCAAGAACCATCACAACAGGGATTTTTCTTTTTCTCACGTATTTTAAATGTTGGATCCAATATTTAGAAAGATTCTTAAGAATGGGCGTAGGCTATCAATTTTTTGATTTTTAGTGATTTGATTTCACATCAAGTAAGGAAGTTATAATCTCTCTATACAATTAGTACTGGGAAATCGTCTTCGGCCCACTCTTATGGATTTGTATTATACAGTTATGCTCTCATGTTACAAATATGTTTAAAATGGATCAATTATAACCATACTTAGTAAAGTCATCTTTATTCCCAAAAACAGAAATAAAACAAATTTGAAAAAGGCAATATTTTTTATTCATTCTTACTGTTATTAGATATCTAGGCTCCTTATATAAGAAGCAGCTTCACATGGAGGTTCTGGCAAAGTCTGATTTTGGACTTCTGAGAAGAAAACTATATTTGATCTGGATCTTAGGGTAATTTAATTAAATCCCACCATAAAAACGACTCCTAATTTCTATGTTGGCCTATCAATTCAGAATTTTATACACAGAATTTCATCACAATATATTTATATGCGACCTGCAGTTAGATTATAAAAATAACGTGGATACACAGCCAGACGGGCGGATGGATGCAGATTATTAATTTGACTCCGGAAATGATTATGGGGCGCTGGGTATAACTTTTTTATCATGTATTTTTAGTACTAACAAAGATCAGTATAAGCAAATTATACATTCACAACAGTCTGGTACAACATATAATGAAATGAAATTGAACATGAATTCTCCTGTGAGACATTTTTTAAAATTGAAGTTAATGACCCGCTACTTAATAAAAAAAATCTTACCACCGCACTGTGGAGCCCGTAGAGCAAACGAGGTAGCAAAAATCAAAATTTTCTTGTGCTCCGACGAAGTTTTGAATAAACCCATGTTATAGGAAACTTTTCAACGATTAAATATGCTACTCTTAATAATGTCACATCTTTAGTTTAGAAGATATAACCGTTCAAAGTTGACCGACATTCGGTTTTCAAAAAAACACACAATTTTAAGTCAATTTGTTGCGATTTCAGGTGTAATATCACGAAAAATAGGTAACAAATCGCCTTATTTTTTGTTTGTATTGATTGATGTATTTCTTAAATGTATAACGATAAAAAAAATAACTGCTTGCTTTGTGTTTCTCCTGGTAAATCACTATTTAAAAACTATCTGTTTTTTTTTTACTATTTTTCAACTTTGACGGAAAATAAAAAAAATCTATATTTTCTATATTTGCCATATTTGCAAAACATGTTCTTTGATAATTTCTTTATATAATTCAAAAGGTTTTATCTGCCCATACGTACCCGTTTGTCTTCTAGAGGTAAAAAAGTTTAAAAAGACATGGTTGCAGAAATTGTACGGCGTGCATCCCTTACATGTTTTGACTGACAGTAGTTTGATCTAATAGTTTGAAAATTGCATTTTAAGTCGGTTGTCTACCTGTGAGCCTCTCCCAAAGTCTACTCCCAATATTCTGTTACAGACACAGGATGCACAAAAAACTACTCATTGAAATTCGCAGGTACGCACCTCACTTAAAAATTACTTTGGAGTACAAATGGTCAAGAACAATATTGACTTATGGTCCCTCCAGGTAGGCACAAATCTTATTTAGACACGAGCATGATATCAAAATTGCTTAATTCAGCCTAAATCCATATGTATGTAGGGAACAGGTAAATTTTTATGCATGGTAGCATAAGCCTATATATTGCAAAATAAGCATAATGCCTGGATTAGTCTACGACTGAAAGTTGGCGCAACAAGTGCTGAAACCATGGCGTGAAACAATTTAAGTACTGAAAACATGGCGTTGAACAATTTAAAATTACTTGAACTGTTTAGAGGGTCAACCACACCAAAGTTTTTCACGGAAGCTGCTTTAGAAGAACTTTATAGCTTATACGGAAATATTGAGAGAAGCGAAATTATAAAAAATAATTTTTATCTGATATATGCAAATATTAAGGCAAAATGGGTGAAATCTAATCGAACCATTCAGAACTTCAACTCCAAATACGAGGAATGGCTTAATGAAAACACCATCCTCTATATATTGGCAGTAGATAAGCCCACCACATCAACCAGAGGAGCAAAAGGAAGGCCAAAAAAAAGTATTGAGGAGTGTTCAATTTTCACAAGAAAGAAGAAACTTGCCGATGCCACCAATGACTTGACCACGAAGCATTTATCGGACGCGCTGTCTATTAAACGTACAAAGGATAGTGAAAGAGTTAGGTCGCAGATTACAAAATCTGTTGCTGATGCAATCCCACTGCGACTAAAAAGGATTAAGGAAACCATTCCCACGCCCATAAACGCACACATTAAAAAGTATGGTTCCGAAGAAGCCTTGGTCTTGTTTATGGACTTACAACTTGATGCGACACGGGGCTGACATTTTACCAGGATACAAGCATATTACGCAAGCCAAAATAAATTCACGGCCACTGCATACGGAGTTTACGGAAGTCTCTGTGAAAGCCAATCTGCAGGATCTCATGGGCCATACAGCAAAACGGTTATTGGAGAGTCTTCCTGAAAATGAGGTGAAAATTCTTCCTGAAAATCTTCCGATGACGCTACAATATCGGACGGAAATATGTTTATGGCATCTGTTGTTCCTTTGCGGCTAAAATCTGATTTTTCACTGGAAAAATCCACGTCCGTCATCAGTGCATTATTGCCGACCAATAATGTTTCAGTTTGCCAGGGAATCGGCAGAACTCATAAAGACCACGGTGAAGGACATTGAAGAACAAATAGGCAAGATTAAGCCTACAAAGCTGCAAATTGGAGAAGGGAAATATATTGAATGCAATTACGAGTTCCACCTGACCATGGTTGACGGAAAAGTCGTAAACAAACTGACAGGAACAACCTCAACATTGTCATGCCCGATTTGCAAAAAGAGTCAGAAGAATTTTGGTAATTTAAACGATTCTACAAACGAGGAGAATTACGAATATGGAATGTCACCATTGCACGTAAATATAAGGTGTATGGAGTTTTTGCTAAAACTGGCGTATACCCTACCACAAGAGGAGGAAAACTTCGATGAAAATACATCAATAAAGGATAACGAAAAGGTCAGAAAGTAGCAAATACAGGATGCTTTTTTTAAACAAGTTGGACTAAAATTAGACTGTCCCAAGCACGGATACGGTAACTCAAACGATGGAAACACTTCTAGAAGATTTTTTGAAAATGATGAGGCAGTAACTAGAATCACTGGAATTGACAATCAAATCGTGAAAAGATTGGGAACGATCTTGAATGTTTTAAACTGCAAAGAATATGTCAATTCTACAAAATATGGAGAATATGCATCGAAAACTGCATCTCTTTTAGCAGAAATGTATCCACAGGAGAAGTTGACCCCGACCATCCATAAAATATTGGCGCATGGCAAAGATATAATTGAGTACCAGTCTTTGCCAATTGGAGAGCTTTCTGAAGAAGCACAGGAGTCTCTTAACAAATTTTATAAAAAATATAGACTGCAGAACACATTCAAAGCATCAAGGGTAAGGCAAAATGAAGATCTCTTCAACATGTTGGCAGCATCTTCCGATCCACTTATTTCTTCCCTGCGGCATGTGAAGTCACGAATAGAGTTAGAAAATAATTATAGTTTAGAAATGATTAATCTTTTAGATATAGCTTCTCTTACGAATTGTGATGAATATTTTACAGAAAATTTAAAAAATAAATTTAAAAAAGAATTAATTTTTTTTTAATTTATTGGGTAATAATTTAAAACATAAAACCCTAAAGAAAAAAAAATAAAAACATTCTAAAAATGTAAAAATAATTTTTTTTAGTTACCATAAAATTGATTTTTCTACAAATTTTAACTTTGGTAACCCATAAGTAGGCCCCCACAAAGCGTAGCACCCTTTCCAAACGCTCATTTCATAGGCTGAACAGTTATCTATCATATGCTGTTTAAACTGTTCAATTATGTTATTCGGTTCAAAAGATATGATTTTTGCAACGAAAAAACTCAAATGGCGCCACTGTGCACCGTTTTGTATAAGCTTGAACGTCTCTTAAAAATTAGATATATAACATTTGACCTAGTGGATGGATATAGTATAGTAAATTTTAATAATAATAATTGTAAATATTTTAAGTATAGAACTACTCACGGGTATATTAATTATTATATTTGTTGGTCAAAATTATAAATGCTGTTTTTTAAAACACGAAATATTATTTTCAATACTATTATAACTAATGTTTAAAGTAAATTATAGTAAATTAAATATATAGACACAAGAAAAAACTATTCGTCTTTTTTTTTATCAATTCTTATAAATATTTCTTATTAACATAAGCTCAAAGTACTATTAAAGTCCGATTATGTATAAAATGCTACTTGAGACAGAAGAGGTCAGTAGTTCAATTAACTTTCTTTTGGTCAAGATTTCATTGATCCATATATTGATGTACAAGGAGCTAGAGCATCTAAAAAACAATTTCTTGTAATTGTTCAAAGTTGCGTTTTTATTGCCATAAGTATAATTTTTATACATTGAAATTAACTAATTTTTGAAAGTATTTCATCATCTTCACGTTTTAGCAATACACTGTGGAACAAATTCACGTTAGCAAAAGTTAGGTCGATTCTGAGAGTGAGGGGTGAAAATAGAGGCTAAATTAGAAGACCCGTATCGCGGCCTTTGTTTATGTTAGTTCGAATTTTTTTTTAATCGACCTTCGAACTTTGCAGTCAAATGCCGATTTTCAGCATATTGTTTATATGGTTTTTTGGCTATAACTCGTCGACTAATTGATATTTTTTAATCCGTAAAGCCAAATTATCGCTAGAGACCTGTGCAACAAATAAATTTTTTTAAAAAATTGATTTAGAAAATTTTTGTGGTGCTTATGAAGCAAAATGTTGGAAAAATAATATTTTTTTCATGCTTTTTGAAAATATTTTTCACAAAACTAAGTCTTTTTAGCTTTCTGTTCAATCTATAATATGCTTCTCAGTTTCTTTAATAAATTTAATATGAAAAGAAAATGGTCTTGCGTTAAAAATCCCAAAACCATTAAATAAATAGCGATTTATGTAGAATTAATTAAAAAGGGAAGTTCCAAGAATTAGGAAATAGTAAAACAACTTGTTTGTTTTCACCCAACGCACAAGTAGCGATTTTTTTTTATTTCATACAAGCGAACTAATTTCAAAAATGAAGATTCAGTTAAGACTCGAAACTCAAACGAAGCTGATATCTTTTAATTTTCGCTCGGTCGTGATAAAATTCGCTATTAATTTTTTTGGAACTTATTTCATTTTGTGAGTAATTTAAGCTAAGTTCATCGGTTTCATAAAAATAACAAAAAAAATATTGTATAATATATATTGTATTAAAAATGTCGGAACCAAAATGTAAAATGGACCATTTTTGTAATGTTTGTGGACGTTTCGTAGCAAGCGATGAAAAATGTGACAATGCGAGTGATTCTTTTTTTGAAAGCCTATAAACAATATTTCTCACAAGAGTTTATCACTGACGTAAACTTTGCCCCTAAAAAAGTTTGTTTTAATTGCTATTCAACTCTTATGCAATGGAAAAGTGAAAAGAAAAAGGATATGCATTTTGGTATACCAGTGATGTGGTTAGACAACAGCCCGCATTAAGAAGAAAATTGCTATGGATGTATCAACTACCAACTACCTATGAAACATCAAAGGACCAAAACCTAGTCACACAAAACCAATTGGATGGAATTGTTGCAAATTTGTGATTGACTCAGAAAAAATCAGAACTACTGGCTTCATTTTTGAAAGGAAATAATTTGCTGGCGAAAGGTACCAAAGTAACAGCATATCGAAAACGCCAAAAAGAGTTAGAAAAGTTCTTCAATGTGAATGATGCAAAAATTTTCGCTTATTGGGTTAACCTATAACCTATAAAAAAGATGATTGGCATTTATTCATCGATAGTTCACTAATCAGCTTAAAAGTCGTGCTTTTGCACAAGACAAATAGAATGCCTTCTGTTCCGATTGCGTATAGCACTGACATTAGTGAAAATTTCGATAATTTGAAACACATTCTGGAAGTAGTCAAATATAACGAACACCAGCGGCGCATTTACTGCGAGCTCAAAATAGTTTCATTTCAATTTCAACCAGGCTTAACAGCATCTGACATTTGGGTCACTCTCTAGACATTTGGGTCACTGTAGAAGGTTTTAAAAAACTTTCGTAAAATTTGTCTTCATCAGATGGTGAAGTGGTTGTGGTTGTTATTTCTTTGATCAGTTTTGAAGCTTTTAATTTACCATGTTGCGTATGCCAATAAGGATGAAGGAATGATATTCCTCAAAGCAATGGTCTTCTTGTTTTTGCTTCGTTCACCACAATCTTCGAAATTAAGCTACTTCCTACCACGTTTAATACCAGATTGACGAAGGATCTAGCCAAGTCTTATGATTCAGAACAAAACGTTCCTTCATTCGCAAAGATGAAGCCCAGCGAGTCCTGAATTGAAAACGAAAAGCATTCATTGTTTCATTGAAAACTTTTATATTATGTTCGCTTGGCAATAAACGTTTCAGCATTTGTTCCTTAGGAAAGGTCAATTGTCCATGGATATTTTCACAATCCGACTTCATCATTATTTCAAAAAGCTCTCGTCGAGAGATAAAAATCATATTCGAGGATGTGCCTATGACTAAATAAATACGGTCCTATGATTTTATACAAAACTTAAAAAAAACACGAAGAACGATTACACTTAGTGCACATAGACAAATAACTACTTTTCAAATCACAACAAGTAAAACCTATTTTTATTTGCTTTTATGACATAAAAGCACACCTGGTTACATATAGTTCATTATATAATTTTATGGGCTATCTTATCATAATGAGAAATAAACTTCTATAGAAATAGTATTTAAGTTTAAATAATTTTAATCGATTATGAGCGAATTTTCATATAGACAATATTAGTTAATTTTTGGTAGTTCTCTTTTTGGATATTTTTGGGACATTTTTCATATTTTTGGCGTATTAACAATTTTTTTTTTTGTCATTTTTTATATTTTTTAGGCAAAAGTGCATATTGTTTCTTTATGGCGATTTTTAATTTTGTTCGAGTCTTTTGTCATTGGGCCATTTTCATTTCTGTTTTTTCCGATTTTTCATGGGGAGATATCTCCTAGAGCCATTGGAAAACGGTTGTATGTGTGCAAACGTGTAATAAGTTTTTAATTGTGTAAAATTCAACATGCCTCTTTCGAATTAACTGAATTTTAGTCAGTCAGTGTTATTTTTTATCTCTACAAATGAACAAAAAATATATGCATTCGTATAAGTTTAACCAGTTCTTATGGAAACAAATCAAATCCCATATTCATTAAATTTCCTTTAATACAGCTGCTAACCAAATAGTTTGAATGACACATAAAAAAATTTTATTAAGTAGAGCACGAAATGTTTTTAAAGAATTACGGGGTTTTATTAAAAAAGGCTACGTATAATCATAATATTGTATCTACAACCAAAAAATTATAGAAATCCAAGCTTAAGAAAAATAAATATATTACATTATATTACATATGCCACTCTGTAGTCAGCTTTTAATATCACCCGTACGAAAGGTCCCAAAACTCTTTTCCGAAACTCATATAAGGGGCGCACACAGATTTAACCATACTTTTTTAACCATAGATTCGAATGCTATTTAAATGTACGAAAATGCCGCAACGAATTTTCTATTTATGTTTCACAGTGTTCCATCTTTTTATTGGGTAACATGAAAACATTCTCCTGAATCTCGATTGATATTTGGATACTACTTATTTGTTCTCATAAAATTAAACAATGCTAAAATTAAACATGTCCTCAGTAGTTTTATTGGGCGCAATTCTTCATATTTTGTTTTATTCGAAATTGGTCAATATGTGGTATCATAGATTATTTCCAATTATAAGCGAACGTTCCGATACTTAATAATATATTTATGATATCTAGCATTGTTTTTCCTATTATATCCTACCCACTAAGTAACATTTTACTGAATATTTTAGTGTTTTTTTTTTTCATTTAATTCATTTAAATATACCGAAAACTTTTCCCAGATTCGGACTCAGCGCAAAGACGCAAAACCATACAATGCTGACTTAGTCATATTTAAAAATTTATGGTATTAGTAAACTGAAGTCTATTACTTTTACTCCACTCGCTCTTATGTAAAATTTGGTTTGAAGTTCTTGAAATCTGACTCAATATCTTGCTAGAGAATATATTAAATATAGTATTATTGTTGAATCTTAATTCAAAAACTTCAATAATGACTTGATGAAACCCTAAAAACTCCCAGATTAACGACAGATTGCCTACGTTTGTGCTACTTGATAGTCATGTTGAATATATAAGTAAATTTATAATTTGTAAAAATATTTATGTAAACAATTATGAGGTTTCTTTTCACTACAACATATAAAATATTCAAATACAAATTTGAATAGCTTGTGGTTGATGGTCGAAGAATTTTAAATAATAATTAATATTGCAGTCTTCGATTTTAGGTTACTATTCAATTAAATTCAATAGTATAATCTCTTTCCTCTCCGTAGTAACCCATTACAATAACACTATGGAACAAATTCAGGTTAGCAAAAGTTAGGTGATTCTGAGAGTGAGGCGTGAAAATAGAGGCAAAATTGGAAGACCCGTATCGCGGCGTTTGTTTATGTTAGTTCGAATTTTTTTTTAATCGACCTTCGAACTTTGCAGTCAAATTCCGATTTTCACCATATTGTTTATATGGTTTTTTGGCTATAACTCGTCCACTAGTTGATATTTTTTCAATCTATAAAAGCGAAATTATTGCTAGAGACCTGTGCAACAATTAAACTTTTTAAAAAAATTTTTTAAGAAAATTTTTGTGGTGCTTATGAAGCAAAATGTTGGAAAAATTATTTTTTTTGCATGCTTTTTGAAAATATTTTCCACAACAGTAAGTCTTTTTTGCTTTCTGTTTAATCTATAATATGCTTCTCAGTTTCTTTAATAAATTTCATTTGAAAAGAAAATGATCTTAGTCGATAATTGGCGTTAAAAATCCCAAAACCATTAAATAAATAGCAATTTAGGTAGAAGTAATTAAAAGTAATTAAAAGTAATTAAAAGGGAAGTTCCAAGAATTAGGAATTAGTAAAACAACTTTTTTGTTTTCAACCACCGCACAGGTAGCGATTTTTTTTATTTCGTACAAGCGAAATAATTTCAAAAATGAAGATTCAGTTAAGACTCGAAACTCAGCCGAAGCTGATGTCTTTTAATTTTCGCTCGGTCGTGATAAAATTCGCTATCATTTTGTGAGTGATTTAAGTTAAATGCATCGGTTTCATAAAAATAACAAAAAAAAAAACATTGTATAATATATGTTGTATTAAAAATGTCGGAACCAAAATGTAAAATGGCTTATTTTTGTAATGTTTGTGGACGTTTCATAGCAAACGATGAAAAAAGTGGCAATGCGAGTGATTTTTTTTTGGAAGCCTATAAACAATTTTTCTCGCAAGAGTTTATTACTGACATAAACTATGCCCCTAAAAAAGTTTGCTTTAATTGCTATTCAACTCTTATGCAACGGAAAAGTGAAAAGAAGAAAGCTATGCTTTTTGGTATACCAACGATGTGGTTAGACAACAGCCCGCATCAAGAAGAAAATTGCTATGGATATATCAACTACCATAAAACTTTGAATAGAAGGAAAGCAAAGAATAAAACTTATGCAGAAGTGCCAAGTGTCCAACTACCATTACCGCACTCAGAATTCGTTCCAGTACCAACATACCGAAGTATTGATCTTCAAACAGATATCAGTACTACAACCGCCGCTGCTACATCCATGGAAACATCAAAGGAGCAATTGGATGGAATTGTTGCAAATTTGTGTTTGACTCAGAAAAAATCAGACCTACTGGCTTGATTTTTGAAAGGAAATAATTTGCTGGCGAAAGGTACCAAAGTAACAGCATATCGAAAGCGCCAAAAAGAGAAAAGTTCTTCAATGTGAATGATGAAAAAAAATTTCGGTTATTGCAACGATATTAAAAAGTTAATAGAGACGATATGGTTAACCTATAAAAAAGATGATTGGCGTTTGTTCGTCGATAGTTCACTAATCAGCTTAAAAGTTGTGCTTTTGCACAAGACAAATATAATGCATTCTGTTCCGATAATTTGAAACACAACTGGAAGTACTCAAACATAACGAATATTAGTGGCGCATTTGCTGCGACCTCAAAATAGTTTCATTGATTACAGGCTTAACAGCATCTGGCCGTCCAAAATATCCGTGTTTTTTGTGCGGTTGGGATTCACGATACGGAGAACTTATTAAAGCAAGAAACCAGTGCAAACAGCATAACTGGAATACTCGCTACACGAAAGTCTTGTTCCTGAAATGAAAATTTTGTTGCCGTTGCTCCACATTAAACTTGGCATTGGAAAAAAATTTTTTGAAATGTATCGCAAAAAGACCAGCAGTATTCAACCGCTTAAAAGACATTTTCCCAAGACTAAGTAACGCCAAAATTCAGGAGGGGGTTGTTAATAGTCCCGACATACGGAAACTAATGAGCCGTCAAGATTTTGACCATGCTCTGACAGACCGAGAATTAAATGCATGGCTCGCATTGAAAACAGTCATTAAAGGACTTTTCGGTAAAGAACGCAAAGACAACTACAGGCAATCTGTTGCAAACATGTTGGCAGCTTTCGATGAAATTGGGGTTAATATGTCGTACAAATTTCATCCCTTGCATCAGCATCTTGATCAACTCGCTCAACAGTTGCCAACTGAATCTGATGAGCAAGGCGAACGTTATCACCAAACTGCGCTTCCATTTGAAATAAGGTAACTATAGAGTGTGCTTATTTTGAATTCCTAGATTTTTCTAATATCTTTCTCAGAGTGCACAATTTAAACATGTTAACGGTTGAAAACTATTTTCGTTTCAGGTACAGAGGAAAGAAGTCTCCAGATCCAATACTCGCTGAAATTTGTTGGTGGTATAAAAACACCTTTGAAGAAGAGGAAGACGAGGAAAAAGGGGAAGACGGGGAAGACAAAGATGAAGTTCCAGAATATCTGTTGGACGAAATTATCGACCTTTCTGATGATGAAAATTGAACAAAATTGGTACATATAAAATGAGAAGTAGATTAATATTAAGCTAGAAAACCCAAGTTTTGTATTATGATTGTTTTCTTTTCAAATGCAATAAATTTCAAGAAACTGAGAAGCATATTATGGATCAACCAGAAAGCAAAAAGACTTAGTTTTGTGGAAAATATTTTCAAAAAGCATGAAAAAAATATTTTTTCCAACATTTTGCTTCATAAGCACTACAAACATTTTGTAAATCAATTTTTTTTTAAATTCTGATTGTTGCACAGGTCTCTAGCAATAACTTTGCTTTTACAGATTGAAAAAATATCAATTAGTCGATGAGTTATAGCGAAAAAATCATATAAACAATATGCTGAAAATCGGCATTTGACTGCAAAGTTCGAAGGTCGATTAAAAAAAAATTTGTTACGGTGATCAGATTTGCTCTTCACTGTAGCCAAAGAATTTCTGGTACAAGCAGAAATAAGAAAGAAAAAAAAAATAACCTTGATCTTGAAATTATTTTCAAGTTTTCGACCGAAAATGTCGCAGCTGTACGTGATGATGTCGCTCAAACTCCATCCACCTCAATTCGACACCGAGCTCAGCAAATTGGTGTCTCCAAATCCACTATGCAACGAATTTTGACGAAAGATTTGCATCTTCATGCATACAAAGTTCAATTGACTCAGGAACTGAAGCCAGCTGACCATGGACAGCGAAGGGAGTTCATTAATTGGGTATTGGAGAGACAACAAGAAAATGCTGATTTTGCCGCTAAAATCATCTTCAGTGACGAGGCCCATTTCCATCTTGATGGCTTCGCCAATAGGCAGAATTGTCGCATTTGGGGTAAGGAAAATCCTCGAGTGATTCACGAGAAGCAAATGCATCCTCAACGTGTCACTGTGTGGTGTGGTTTTTGGGCTGGAGGAATCATTGGACCTTTTTTTTTATGAAAATGAGGCAGGTCAAGCGCAAACAATCAATGGTGTTCGGTATCGTGAAATGATAACCAGTTTTTTCTTGCCTCGAATTGAAGAAATGAATGTGGAGGGCATGTGGTTCGAACAAGACGGCGCCATATGTCATACAGCCAGAGAAACAATTCAATTGCTGCATCAGTCATTTCCCGGTCGTGTTATTTCACGTTTTGGAGATCAGAATTGGCCGCCTAGATCGTACGATTTAACACCATTAGATTTTTTTCTTTGGGGTTTTTTGAAGTCGATGGTTTACGCGAATAAGCCGACGACGACTCAAGCCTTAAATGAGGAAATTGGACGCTGCATTACGCAGCATTTATGCAAAACGGTCATTGAAAATTTCATTAAAAGATTGCGTGCATGCCAGCAAAGCCGCGGCGGTCATCTGCACGATATATTGTTCCATATATAACCTCATTCTGTCTACTTTACGATATAATAAAGTTTCACGATTTTTTTTAAAATATCTGTGTTTTATTTAAAATTAAAAAATTGCGTTCTTGTTAGGACACCCTTTACAACTTGCAATCCTTCTCGGTCTCCCACTTGGTTTTCAGCTATTGGTATTAGCTTACCCCTTCATTCACTCAGTAATCCCACTTACTCTCTCTCTCCTTTTAATATGAGTTGGTATTTTTTTTTTTCGAAAAGAGTGAGATTATGAACGAATGTCTGTATATCTATGTGTATTATGGATAACGAGATAAAATATTACATAATGACATACATAGGCTATTCAATGAGTAGTTGAGCGTATTTAAGACAAAACAGGTTTATTTTCTTTTTGGTGGCGCTGAGCAAAGGAAAGAAAAGTTGGTATAATTGGGTCGTCAAGAAGATGACGCTAAATTTAATTGGGCATTCTAGTTTTGGTTTTCTGGAGAAGCAGTTTAGTTTGTATGTTTAAGATTAAATTTAAATTTAAGAACAGAAAATAAGTTAAAGGTTTAAGTGAAAAATTTAAAGGTTAAATAAAAGTGAAAAAAACATTTAAAATTAAAGTTAAAAGGGTTTAATAGGACATATAAATAAAAGCCAAGAAAATTTAAAACTAAAACAAAAGTGTAATAAAATCAATGTGCCAATTTTGGAAGAGAACTATTTTGTAATTTTAAATTTTGTTATAAAAGAAAACTGTACTGTAGAAGAAAATTTGCTATAAAAGAAAAACTGTGTAAAAAAAAAATTATTTTTTGAAAAAAAAAACAAAATCAAGAAAAGAACTATAAATTTTATAACTAGAACTGAACATTGTAAGCTGTAATTTAGAGTGAAAGGTGAAGGAGTTTTAATAAGGTCACATGCCAAAATTGAAAAGCATATGGCGAAACACAACCACGGCGTCCGGCGACAGCAGCTTCATCGGTACCTCATCTGGATGCAACACCAGCGGCTGGAGGCAGTAAATCAAGCAATTTATAATTTGTATTAAATTTCTCTTTAATTCCTTAATGCCCAAGTTATCAAAAAAAAAATTATTATTAAAAAATTTATCACATTTCCTATATTGAAATTAAAAGATTTTACTAAAAGTTTTCTAATTATACACAAATTAAATTTTTTTCTAAATTTAAATACATAATTTTGAATTTTTCTAAACTTATTTTATAATAAAAAAAAAAAAAAAAAAAAACTAAAAAAAAACTTCCACAAATTTATATTAAAATTATTGCTACCAATGAAATTACTAATTAACTTAAAATTACCAATCTATACAAATATAAAGTGACCTCAGCAACGGTTCATGGGATAACTGTACTCCTGTAGAAAGAACTAACCAATTATATAATTCGAGTACAGTCCCGAAAAAAAAAGTACAGTTGAGAAAAAAAAAAAATTAATTTTGAATTTGAATAAAGTTTTCTAACTAAAAAATTTACATAAAATATTCTATGAATTTAAACTAAAAATTTTCTAATTCAAAAATTAAACTAAATATTTAAAATGGGTCAGATGTAATATTTTTGCTATAATTAAGATTTTTCCTGAAATTAAAATTGGGCTATAAATAAAAATTTTTCCTAAGATTAAAATATGCCTATTAATAAAATTTAGCTATGAATAAAATTTTGCTATAAATAAAATTTAGCTATGAATAAAATTTTGCTATAAATAAAATTTGCTAAAATTAAACTTTTCCTGAATTTTGCTAAATACAATTTAAATTTTTAAAAACTCTTAAAATGAAGGGAAGATAAATAAATTTTTTTTAAAACCAATGTAGAAAACCAAACCAAACAAATTCTTATCATTAAGTGGGTTACCTCCAATTAAGATGGAATATCAGGTTACATGGTAGGGAGGGCAAAGACGGGCAAAACAGCCAGTCCCCACCGGAAGGTGAGTATGCCATCCATCCATCATTTAGCGTCCGTTTTTTTTTACAGTTTTTTTGTAAATCGCACGTGAACATCTGTAGTGCGCTTTCCCTGGGCCTGAGCAAGACCCCACCCATCCGGCGAGCTAGGCCCCTTCGCAAGCACGTGCGACCAGCAAAGGCTCAGGGAAACAGGAAGCGGAAGTTCCACCACCGCCGCACCATTACAAATTCGGATTAACATAAACAAACGCCGAGATACGGGTCTTGTAGTTTAGCCTCTGTTTTCACCCTTCACTCTCAGAATCTACCTAACTTTTGCTAACCTGAATTTGTTCCACAGTGTTATTCAAGTCCATTAAATTGAATTAAACAGCTTATTATCAGCAATTAAATAGCTCAATTTATACTTATTAAGTATTCACGGTAACTTTATTCTATTAAAAATAATCGATTAACATTTTATTCTCACGAATCCCTAACCGCCACTTTAATACACAAAGCATCTAATTTGCTTACCGACTTTTATAGGCTTGATACAATGTTTAAGTTATCACCCCCAGATGCCAATTATATATAAACCAGAACATCAATAGACCGTGTTTGTAAGTGGTGTTCTTTTACTTTTTTGTTATTTACTTCGCCTTGGTAGAAGGTAATAGTGGCATAAGGCTAAATTATTTTGCTGGTGTCTATGATGTAAAGATTGGTAAATGTCTGTTTTTTAGTCCACTAAGTAGATGATGGGTGGTTGATATAAGGCTGAAACTTATTTACAAGGAATATGATAGGTGAAACATTTTTATATGTTCTAATATAGTCGTCAGATATCCGCAGCTTCGAATAAAAGGACAACCCTAATGTTTGTATGAATTTGGACGAATGTTTATAGATGCAAGGCAGCCATATAAAGTGCTCTTAAGGGATTAACGGTTAGTACGAAAAAAAATTTACAATAACATAGAAAAATAAAGAAAGAGATTGACACACTAAAATGACAGAAAGCCATTTTGCAGCTTCCCCTTTCTAAATTTATATAAAATCATTTTCATGAAATCAGTTTCCTAAACATTGAATTTGTTTGATTAACATTAATCCTTTTATGACCAAGTGTTGATCTAAAGGAAGAAAGAAGGAAGAAAAAATTGAAAATATTTTTGTTGAAATCACATTCAATGGCAACAAGGTTTTAATAGGATGTATGTATCGGCCTAGTAAGAGAACTGATACTGAAGGTTTTATGAGAACTCTTGAAAATCTCGCACTAAAACATGATGAAATTGTCATTTATGGTGATTTAAATTCGAATATTTTAATTGAAAGCCATTTAGTAAATGATATGCAATGTTTTTGCCTTCATCCTACTAACACAACAGTACCACACACTAAAAATTTATTATTGGATATTATTTTTGTCAGTAATAGAGATAAAGCCCTTCTATACGACCAACTTACTGCCTCTTGTTTTTCAAAACATGATCACGTACGATTTTAAACTAAAATTATCAAGCTATGCTATTACTTATGATTTTAAGCACATGAATCTAAATATTTTGTCAAATATTGACTAAGATTCGATTTACAAAATCTTGGGGGAGTCATCTTCAAATATGTACCTGTGAAAACAATAACGGTAAACTATAAACATCACTGATATAAAAGCTGCGATTGGTTAGAGGGATTTGATTTTCAGCCGCTGGAAAAGTTTTAAAACTGATGAGTTATACGACGAATATTGTAATGCAAGAAGACAGGTAAAAAGGTAGATAAAATTTGCAAAATGTACATACTATTCTAGTGTTTCTGAGTCAGCTGTTGGATCTAAGAAAACTTGGAAAGGCATAAGAGAAATTGGTATTGGAAAGACTAAGAGAGTAGATTTGTGTGACATTGATGTAGAAAATCTTAATGAACAATTTACTAATCATCCTAGTGTTCCTTTAAACGTAAATTTCTATAATCAGACTAATGTGATAAATGGAAATGAGTTTCACTTTGAAGTTGTGAATCAATCTGATGTACTGTCCAGCTATATTGCCGTTAAATCAAATGCTGTAGGCTTCGATTATATTCACCAAAAATTTTTGAAAGCGGTCCTCCCTGTAATGCTGCCACATATAACAATCATTTTAAACACAATTTTAACAAAAGGTATAGTTCCTGCTAATTAGAAATATGCAAAAATAATAAATACGCCGAAAGCAAATGATGAATATCGGCCCATCGCTATACTACCATACTTATCAAAAGTTTTTTTTAGAAGTTATTGCGTCACAAATTATATCGGTACATTCATGATAAAAAATGGATAAAGGTGATTTTTCGTTTCTAGTTCTCCTAGATCACTCTAAGGCATTTGATATGGGTAACCATAATGTTGTTACTATGAAGTTGAGAAAATTGTTTAATTTCTCACTGTCATCAACACGTTTAATACCCTCATACTTATGGGAGTGTCATCAATCCGTATTTGTTAATAATATGAGATCGCGCCCGTTATCTGTAGCAAACGGTGTACCACAAGGCTCTATTCTTGGTCCCCTCCCATTTACCATCTATGTAAATGATTTAAATACCCAATTATCATACTGTAATGTACATATCTATACTGATGACATTCAAGTCTACATTAGTACTGATGCAAAGCAAATTGATGATTGTGTGTATAAACTTGATGAAGATCTTCACCGAATTCACATATGGGCAAATGCAAATGGTCTTTTTCTAAATCCCTCTAAGTCAAAATGCTTAATTATAACCAAGAAATCTATGAAACTGCTTTCGGAACCAGCAATTATTCTCAACAATGAAAGAATTGAAATCGTAAAAACAGCCAAAAATCTTGGTAAAATATATAATAATACTCTTATCTGGTCAGACCATATAAATGCTACTGCAGTAAAAGATTACTCTATGTTGCGAAACTTATGGAATAATGATTTGACTCCAATTATACATCGAACTCCAATGTCTGAATGTAATTTTTATATCCATTTTATACGTCTTTGTAACTCTGTACCTCAGAACATAAAATTTTTAAGAATTCCATGCATTTTAAAAGGTCCATTTTTGATCTTTATAGTCGCGCATAAACATATTATGTTTCTTGTTGTTTTATTTTAATTAATTTAATTTTTGATTTGTTAATTTAATTTTTTCCACATTTTTAATTGTTGTATAACTATGATTCAATTTTGATTTCATTTGAACATATTTTATATTTTTTTTGTATATTTATCAAAATTTTAAATTTTACTTGTAAATGTTTTAACATCACTGCTTATAACTATTACTCCTCCTTTACTCTAATCATTAGACTATAGTCTTGTTGTATAGGAAATCAAATAAATAAATAAATATATAAATATATGTCTTGTTGTATAGGAAATCAAAATAAACAAATAAATATATAAATATAAAGGTATAGTTTCATTGTAAAAAATGTAAACAATTAAAATTAAAAATAATTAAAAAAGGAGTATGTACACATTCTTGCCGCATCACAACAGGAACTGCCACCAGCCTTGTTACAAAATATCTGGCACTTTCTTTACTGTACGATAGAAAAATATATGCACATATATACGCACTTTAGGCTTCAAAATATCCCAAGAGGCATGTGCTTTTCATTTTTACACCCTATACAAGTATGTAGCCAGAGTAATATAACTTTGTGTTGATGTTTGTAAATATCGAAAATGTTATACCGATCGACTCAGCATCACTTTCTGGGTTGATACAAGTGACCTTACCAAATATTTTCAGGATCGGTAAATTTTTCGACCTAATACCCATAAAATATAGCATCCGATATGAACTTTTTCGTAGCCAAAAGCAAATAAATTAATAAAAATGCCACTCATATTTTCTATATCTAATCAGTTGGACATAAGAGATGCGGTCTTTAAACGCATGGTGTATGGTATTCGTATCGTCGGTCTAGGCTGCCTATAATTTTCTTACTTGTTTATTAGTTTATCTGTACATTAGTCAATGAAATTAATTCTTACAGACTATTTAAAAAAAAAACATTTTAAAATTTATTTTAGTAGCATAGTTATTCATGAATTTAGAAAATATTTTATTTTACTTTTAATTACATTAGTATTTAAAGTTCATGAAATTGAATTCTCATTGTCCTGAGAGGAATTCATACTGTCGATAGCAATTTAGTGAATTGGGTCCCAAATTATAGAAGCAGATTCAAAGATAGGTCTCACAAATGACGTATATAAAGCTTTTGAACCTTTTAGTCCAACGTTTTATGAAACCACGCAAACAGTAATTGTTATATGAGGAATAAAACTTAGTTTATGATCCAATAAAATGTCAAGATCTAAAAAGTTTTCTACTTTATCAAGACAATAATCACCCAGCACATAATTAACAGATATCGGCCTCTTTCTAACGGAGCGTATATTTGTACACATTTAGAGGTTCAGCTCCATTAAACTTAAATTACAACGTGTATAAAAGGAATTCAAATCTTTTTGGAGAAAACCATGATCAGAGTGTTGGCTATAAATGAAGAAGGCCTTATCATATGCATACATCAAGATGTTTAAAAAACGAATAATATTTGGAAAATGGTTTATGAACAAATAAAAAATAAGTGGTCCAAGATGACTGCTTTGAGTTAATACCGACTTTGCATCTATAGGCTTTGAAGTAACATTTTTAAAACTTTTTGTGGTCTATTAGTTATATAACAATATATCCAGTTATCGCTAATATTGGCTAATACCATAAAATTAAATTTATTAAGAAGAAGTTTATAATTGAATTTATCAAAACCCTTGCTGAAGTCAGTATGAATTTCATCTGTTTGTTTGCGGTCAAGAAAAACGCGACTGACATTGTATAACAGAATTGTAGTGGTTGAGCATCTGCTGTGGAAATCATGTTGGAAGGGAAAAATTAACGTATTTACTTTATGGCATAGATAATCCGTTATAATTTTTTCAAAACTTTTAGGCATGATACTTAGTTATCAATTATACTATAATTAGTTCATAATTTTAACCCTTTCAGGACCACAAGCTTCTGGGGACTTTCCATTATCATTTTGATATGAAATTAGCTTGTCAGAATCCAACTATAGCAAAACAAACCATTCAAAAATGTGAAAAAAAAAATTTCATATACGAGTTTTTTATGGGACACATGTGTCCCCGTGGTCCTTAAGGGAGTCAAAATGTCTTTTTTATAATACATCGGTTTTTCAATAAAAGATACATTTTTGATATTATAATACGTTTTTAATAAAAATTTATATTTATTTTTGCGATAAATTATGGTTAATTATGATGTTCTGCGAAACAATTATGGTTAGTAGTAAAACATAGATGCACATTTCATTCATTACAATAGTTATAATTGGGATTTTCTACATTAATTTTTGCGCATTCAACACATCTCTTTCTGGTCTCTTGCTGATAGTGATTTTTATGACTGGAATATTGGAAATTCTCTCTGACGCGAAGAATAGCCAGCGATTAAATTTCTGGGCACCAATCGTCTTAACTCATGGGAGTTAAGTTGAGTCCCTTCAACAAGATTTTTTGCTTTACATTCGGTGTAAATAAAATAACCGGAGGTAATATTTTATTTTTGATTTGCAGTCTAGTTCATAAAAGGACTTGCGCTGATCCATTAAATCTACTCCACCCATATTTTTGTTGTAATGCATAATAGCTTTCGGGCATTTTACGTTGATTTTCTCAGCACTACCAGCTATGCGACGTCTGACGGTGTCTGTCTCCACTGGCGAAAGAAAATTTGTGAGAAGAGTCACAGCTCTGTTGTCCATCCACTTTACAAAGGATATGGCCTCAAAGCTTGATGTGTGAATGTCTCCTAGCCTCATATTCTTATCGGGAGGCACATTTTGTGGAATATTTTTTCGGTTGCTTCTTACGTTTCCACAGGACTTTATTTGACGTTTTTTCAACTCATATTGTAACAAAGGCGAGTTGAAGAAGTTATCAATGTATACCTCGGAGTCCAAAAATGTGAGTTTTTCTGTCAACTCAAGCACGACTGATTCCCCAAGTTCATGTTCAATTCCATACTCTTTTCTTCCAGTGTATAAATCAAATTCAAAAAGATATCCGGAAGCAGAGTCACATCTACACCACATCTTAAATCCCCATTTTATTGGTTTGTTCCTGATATACTGTTTCATAGCATTATGACCTTTGAATTTGATCATGTGTTCTTCGACAGCCTGTTTGAAATGCTTTGTTGAAATGACTTATGACAGGTCTGATATTCAAGCCCGATCATTCCTGTTTCCTTCTTCATCGTTATTGCTGAAGTGTAAATTTTGACGGATATCTTCAAATCCTTTTCTTGTCATTACATTACTTATAAACGGTACACCCATATCAGATTCTGTTGACCAATAATCACGAGTGGATGGAAAAACCGTTATATGTCATTACCAGCTTGATACCAAGAAATGCTTTCATTTCGTCAGCAGCAACATCAAAAACTCTTCCATTTTGTTCACCATCTCTACAGGATTCATGAACTATAAGTTCTATCAAAACATCAAAGTTCGTAGTCAGTAAAAAGATCTGAAATGGTGATAGATTACAGTTGATTACAGTTACAAACTCATAGTCACTGTTAGGGAATACCATCTAAAATTTGGTTCACTTTTTCTGTCGTTTTTTTCTCGTAATTTTCTGGAATACGAGGCGCTTGTTTCGTTATCTCAACGACTTGTTCTGTTTTTCAACCGCATTATCATCGATTTCACAAATTGCTGAACCTGCATCAATATCACCTTCAAGAAAATCCTGGTCTTCTTCATCTAGACACAAATCGTCTTCATCTTCGCTTTTTTCCGCAGTGAGGAATTGCAATATTTCGTCTTCATTCAGTTTAAAAAATCTACGACGCTGGAAAGCCATTCTTCTAAAAAAATGTTGTTACAACGTGCTATAGAATTTACATTCACCAAGCTTACCAAAATGAATTAGCAAATCAATGAACAAAAATGTTTCTCTCAAATATCACTATTTTAGCAAATTAGAAAATACGACCACTTCTCACAGCGTAAAGTAAATAGAATACAAATTCTAGGAATTCAGTCACCTGATAAAGTTTACAAACTTAATGGGGAAGTCCCTTTTTAGTTTTTTTTTTATGCCAACTCTCACCACTATTAGCAGTTACATTCAAATTCATCAAACGAAAAGTTACCATTGACGACTACAGGGCCACACGCGTCCCTTTTCGTTTTTTTTTTTTTTAATAAAGCTAGTTTTTTCTTGGAAATATCTCAAAACCGAATTTCAATTTGTAGAATATTGTTAAGTAAGCAAATTTTCTTCAAAATTATTCTTCTTTCAAAATGAAGAATTTTCTATAAAAATTTCGTTTTCTTCAACGGCTAATTCGTCCTCACAGAATAACTTTTACTCAAATTGTAAGATTTCTAATGGAATACCATTTCCAGAAAGAGTATTTTCATGAAAATGTAACTCAAATTTATCCACATTAAAAATGCTGAAATTCAATATCCTGCTAAAATGCCGATAATGATCCACTGATAAATAAAGAGGTTAACTGATTAAGGCCTTCAATAAAGTGTGGCGCGCAGTCCTTTATCACAAGTTAAAAAACAATTGCCATATCTTTGTTTCGAACTACTGAATCATACTTATAAAATATATATTCTAGTCAAGTTAAATGACGAAACTGCGCAGCTGCATAAAACACGATCCGGTATACTACAAGACAGTGTATTAGGAGCCATTCTTTATACCATAAAGATACCATATGAGATAATTTTTGAAATAAAAGTATGTTTTAAAGAAAAGTATTTCTTGAAGGAAGTTATAATATAATTTATTCTTTAACAAAAGGTACTTTAAAAAAAAAAAATAATTTTCGAGGTTATGGTAGATTTTAATAAAATATGCTATATAAAGAAAATGTACATTTGTGTGTGAAAATGGAAATTGAGATACCAAAAATATAATTTTCTATTCTGTGTATTCTCTGTGTGTAAAAATTATCCATAAAAATACCATGTATGATAAAAAAACAAGTAAGAAAATTATAGTCGGTCTAGACCGACTATATGATACCCTACACCATGCGTTTAGAAACCATATCTCTTAGGCCCAACTAACTGGAAATAGAAAATAAGCAAAAACCAAATTTGAGTGGGATTTTTATTAATTTTTTTGGCTGCAGATATGAAAAAGTTCATATCGGATGCTATATCCATATGGGGACTAGGTCCAAAAATGGACCGATCCTGATCATATTTGGTAAAGTCTCTTGTATTTTGCAAAAATATATACAAACAAAATTTGAGAAGAATCAGTGCAATATTTTTGTTTTTTAATAGATTTAAATGGAGATCGGGAAGGAGCCCTATATGGGGCCAAAGGGATCATTTTTGGACTACTCATGGATGGATGTAATGAACGCATACAAACCCAATTTGAGTAAGATTTATATGACAATTTGGATCTTATGGCAATTTATGTCGATTTCATAGGGGTAATTTGTATGGGGGCTAGGTCTGAACATGGACCGATTCTCACCAATTTCAACAGCGTTCATCCCATGGCCGATAAAAGCTTATATACCAAATTTCGTCAAAATATATTCATATTTGCGACCTGCAGTTTGATTACAAGCTTTACATGGACACACAGACGGACGGACGGACATTGTTAAATCAACTCAGAAAGTGATTCTGATTCGATCGGTATAATTAAAGATGGGTCTAGGTCAAATAATTTTGGTTGTTACAAACAGCAGCACAAAGTCATTATACCCAAACCACATAGTGGTATAGGGTATAAATACTTGTAGAAATTCATTACATTCCATTCAATATATTGTTTAAATTTTGTTTTCAATCCCTGTCTTACATTATTTTTTTTTTTTTTTTGCTGAATTGCTTTTCATAAAAAACACCATATAAAAAGGAAAAACATTTTGTTTGTAATGATTTAAGGTACCATAAATCTTTCTTGGAGTGTATTTTTCGAAACAATTAAAAAAAAGAAATTCAGATTTGTAGTTTTGTTTCCACATTTTATAATCTTAGTAAATCCTTTACTGCCAAACTGCTCTCAGTAAAACAAATAAAGAAAAAAGCAAACCCGAAACAGATGTTTTGTGCTAGACATTTTTGTATTCCTATCAAGTGAATAGTAAATAGAAGCAAAATTGTCAAAAAAAAAAAAAATAGGACATGGATTTTTGGCTTAAAAGAAAAACAAAATTAAGTTTTAAGAAATTGGTGAATTTTTGTAAGAAATACATTTTTTGCTGTGATATAAAAATATTTTACAATAATATTTTTTGATATCTAATTTTTCGGTATATGTGTTGCAAAATAACAACAGCACCACTAAATAATCATGTTTATAGAATATTAGTAGCTTTACAAGTTGCTGTGTGAAGCAGATAAATATTTACTGTTACAGTTAGTATTTAATAGAAAGAGTTTCTATTTTGGTGCCTTTAGATGTTAAGGACTAAAAAGGGTGCTAAGAAATTATTTTTTTTTTTTGCTGAATTGAGATGTTGGACTACAGCAAAAAAAAATAATAAACAAATCTTGCAGAAAGGAAATGGTGCAACTAACTAATGTTGACTAAATTATATGAATATTTAGTTTTAAATGTTATGCTGTTATGATGAATACGTATAATATAAAGGGTCCGCCATCTAAGAGATTTTTTTTTTTCAACTAGTGCTTATTTCGTGAGTGGTAACACTTAGCTCATGTCTGATTTGACAGGTAATTAGTTTTATCCTTCCGCTGAACGAACATGTTTGTGTATACGCTTGAACAACGCTGGCAAATATTGCGACGTTACTTTGAAAATCATGGTAATGTTGCAGAATGTGTGCGAAAATTGCGTACGGATTTTGGAAGAAGAGAAGCTCCGTACGTTCGTTATCTTGTGAAAAAAAGTGAAAGAAACTGGCATCCTCATCGATAAACCAAAGCGTGAAAAACCACAAACAGTGCGTACACCCGGGAATATTGCTGCTGTGGCAGAAAGTGTGTGTGAAGCGCCATCAACTTCAATTCACCGTCGTTCTCAAGAATTGAATATTTCGGAGGCATCATTGAGACGAATTTTGCATAAAGACCTTGTTATGATGCCATACAAAGTCCAATTGATTCAGGACTTGAAGCCAACTGACCATCCAATGCGTTTTCGCACAGGGCTTTGCGCCCTGTTTTTGAAGATCGCATTATCAGCCGCAGAGCTGATGTCGTTTGGTCACCTCGGAGCTGCGATTTGACACCGTTGGACTATTATTTGTGGGGTGCCCACAAAGATAAGTGTTACGCCAACAAGCCACAGACAATTGACGCTTTAAAGGACAATATTCGTGAAGCCATTGGTGAAATACAGCTGCACGAAATCGATAATGTGCTTAAAAATTGGACCGATCGTTTAGGCTACTGCATGGCCAGCCGAGGCAGCCATTGGAATGATATTATTTTCCATTATTAACCGGAAGGATTGTACTTTCAAATAAAAAAAGAAATTTGAGATAGTGTTCAGTAGTTTTTTTTTATAGTATTTTCAAAAAAAAAAACTTATTTGGCAGACCCTTTATATTGGATTATGCTTTAGCAAAAAAAAAAAAAATTACATATAAATTCTTTTAAAATTTTAAAAATATGTCAGCATAAAAAGGCCCATTACCTAGGAAATCCTATTATATATTTTTTCAATGTGGGTTTGCATTATATGAATAATCTTATATATATTTACTCTGATCCCTGACTCACTGACTGACTGACTGATTCTGTAACGCTGAAATAATACACACACATAGCACTCCCTACAAAGCTATGGGAAATACACAAACAAAATTTAATCTCTCTCATTTTATACAAACCCACACACAATTTTCTCTCTTCTTTGTTACCGACCAGTGCTGCTAATAAAATCTACAATTTTGGAAACTAAATCGCCAAAATTGTCATTTTTAAAACAAGAAATTGTCAAGAAAATTTTACCGCTTATAAAACTCGAAAAAATATTACAAAAGGAAGCAATAAAATTTATTTGTATCATTCATATTACGAATATTATTACAGCATTGGTTATTTCTTTATATAAAAATGTATTAGTGATGAAATTTCAACGAAAAAAATTTAACACAGCAATCAACTAAATAATTTTATTGATATGTATCTATAGCTGAAACATATAATATAGGTTTAAAGTATCGCCGTAATTAAAACTTAAATCTTAAATGGAGATGCTATTCAAGGTGTTTCCGTTTTGAAACGACTTGGCCCAGAATTATATCTGTACATATTTTGTAATTTACATTTACACTGAACTAAAACTCAATTTTCGATTTACAACCCATTAATTGTTAACCCTTGAAATCGTAATTTTTATACTACTGAAAATTTAAAATCTTCAATCATCATTTTAACAAATTTAAAAAATCATTTTAACAAATTGAAAAATCGTCGAAATTAAAATAACCTGTCAAAATTAGCAGCACTGCTAACGATAATAGCACTACATATGCAGATTTCCTGTTACATATCGAATAAGATGACCGCAAAAAATGCATAAAAAAACCAATATCTATTCAAATTCTTCTTTAAATTCCCTTTGTGGGTCAATGAAAAAATTCTGCAAAAAAAAGTAATGAAGTAAATTTTAAACATTTTTATTTTTCTCATTTAACGTCGTCGGATATGCATACATACTTTTTTTTATCAAACTAAACTTTTCCGTTTGTCTGTTTTGTTTTTCATCTCAAAATTGTTTTGTATTGTTATGAGTGCCTTCGCTCAGGTTCTCTGATGGCCAGCACTTACCAAAGAGTATGCTTTTTTTGATAAATATTTGAGAAAAAAGAGATCTTCAATGTGGATTTTGTGGTTGTCCAACGTATGATTTCGTTCAAAGCTCTGTATTGAAATGCACTTGAAAAATAGTGCAATATTAGGTTTAAAATTTGAATTATTCTAACTTTGCATAATTAAATTACATTGTAATTTCAGAAGAGAGGTGGGAAAATAATGTTTTTTTCACTCATAATATTAATTTTTGCATTATTTGCTTTCAAAAAATTTAGACAAACATAAATTACGTAAATAGGTATATTTAAGATTTTAATTTGAATAATTTATTGAAATTATCATGGAAGAATTAAAGGCGATTTGGAATAATAATATTTTTTTAAGTAAAATTAATACGCCCTTAGTTTTTATTTTTTTTTTTTTTTTTTTGGATTTATAGATAACTGGAAAAATGTTCGCTTTTTACAGTTCACATTTATGATGACATAGGTATGAAATATTTTTTTCTCTTTTTTGTAAGTGGATTGGTGTTTGCACTTCCTTAAGGGGTGGTAGGTTTTAAAACCTTTTTTTGCATTTCTCTTTCTGAATGCACAACATATCGAAGGTGTTGTGTCAAAATTGTAAGTAAATCAGAGCAAAACTTAAGAAGATACAGCGTTTTCAACGACCGGCCTCATACGGTATATACTATATAAATCATAGTATATGAATTCGAAGTCCGTCAACATCATAACTCAAAATCTACTTCACCGATTCTTTTGCAATTTTAGAAACTATATCAACACATAAATCATCAGGGTTTTTTTAATTCCATTTCCTTTCCCATTTTTTAATAACAAATTCCCGAAATTGTATAGCAAAAATCGTTTTTCACTTCAAAATGCTGCAAAAAAAAAAATAAATTGAAAAAACTCTTCGTCACCTTTGAAAAGCGTTTCGATTTTTTTATTTCACATGATCCGGTAACGAGTTATGATGTTCACCGCAAAACAACAACGCCTCCGGAGATTCGCTGGCACGGACTTATTTATTAAAGTTGTTAATTGAAATTTTTTTCAAAGATTCTTCAAATATAATGCTATAACGTATATATGAAATAAATAATCCAACATTATTCATATCTTCAAAAAAGAATTATGAAAATACGACTTTTTTTAACTTTTAAAACCTTACCCCCCTTAAGAAACTTTTAGGAACCTTGCGCTAAAACGTTTTTTTTTTTCAATGCTATTCTATTTTTCTACAATAAAATGGAGTTAGGTAATAGCGAACTCAGCGGGACCGGCCAAATAGTTCCTTATAGACTAAGTTCGTTATAACCGTAGTATTTTTTTGATTTGTCCGAAAGGTTTAAAAAGTTTTTTTTAGTTGAATAAGTTTATTTATTTTGGTGCATTTTAAAAAGTTATAAAACATAAATTAAATTACTAAAAAGATACATATTAATTGTTTGTCTTAATAAGACTAAAATTACCGAGTTTCGATCAAAATAAAATATTTTTTTAAAATCATATAATATGAAAAACTCCTTATTATAGAAGCAGAAAGTGCAAAGCAAAGGTTGGCTACTGGCAAACTTTTACGAAAATATTCATAAAAGGACCTTTTACAAAACTTAATTTGAAAATCGAAGTTTTTGTTTTGTATTAAAATTAAAAGAAAATAAATTTAAATTAAATTGAAATTAATTTTTTTTATAAATATATAAAATATACGAAACTTCTGAAATAGAAAAAAGAATTGTTTGTTAAAGTCAAAAGTTTGATATAACCACTGTTCGCTATAAGACAAGCAATTTGTATGAAAAATGTGATTAAAACTCTTGGGACCGAAGAAATTCTTCGCTATAAACAAAAATTTATTACAACCAGGGTTCGTTATAAGCGAACTCCATTGTATTAAATTTTAATAATTTTCGGAATCTCCAATCTCCTCACTTTACCCGGCCTTCCCATGTTCAAGTCAAATTGATCACACATACAGAAGGCAAAAAATTGTTAAGCAACTGTCCCATTGAAAAATTGAAAGAGAGAATTGAAACGTATGATTGTTAAGCAAAAAAGAGGAAAAAGTGTGAGTGCATTACAACCTGAAAGCCAAAAATATAACGTGTGAAGGCCGGGTAATATCTTTAATATATTTACGCTGATCCCTGACTCACTGACTGACTGACTGACTTACTGAGAGACTGACTGATTCTGTAAGGCTGACCAATATGATACGGTTCTAATTCCTAGTATTGATCTCGCCCCAACCGACACCACATTACCTTTCATATTAAAACACCGCCAGTTTCGAGTAATTCCTGCTTACGCAATTACTATAAACAAGGCTCAAGGCCAGTCATTTGATTTGGCATTAATTTGGAGACCGCAGTATTTTCACACGGCCAACTATGTGGCTTTGTCACGATTAGAAGTTGCAAGCCAAGTTAAGATACGTATTCAATCGAACCCACAGCAAGGAAAACTATTAAATGACCAACTATATTTCACACGAAATGTAGTTTTTCAAGAGATTCTAAATTGAAAAACTTTTTTGCTAAATATTTCTTATCTGTTTTGATACTTATGTATATAATTTCTACAAACACAATCTTTTTTCACATCTACATATGTAACAATATAATTTTCAATTTACTATATTAAAAGAAATATAATTTATTATAAATTCGTGTATTTAAATTTAAACTGTTTTATTCATAATTTTTAAACGGGCGCCTAGGCGCCACACAATTAACTAGTATAAATATATAATCTATACTAATATTATAAAGAGGTAATGTGTGTTTGTTTGTTTGTTTGTTTGTTTGTTTGTTTGTTTGTAGGAGGTAATCTCCGTAACTACCCATGCGATATTCCTGAAATTTTCACAGAGTCTTACTGCGGATATGGGTAGTGCTATAGGCTATAATTTTTTAAATATTTTTAGTGGGCGTGGCACCTCTCACACAAAGTAAATTTTTAATATCATATACATATATTGAGTATTATGATAGGGAGAGCTTTGCAAATTTGTGTGAGGTCACCTATTGTTAATATTAGGAGCTACGCCGGAAATGGGCAGGATCGGACAAGTGAGCGTGGTACCTCCCATACAAGTAATAATTCAATATTATATATCTCGAGTACTGTGATAGAGAGAGCTTTTCAAATTAATCTGATGTCACCTATTATTAATGTGAGTAGTCGGACATAAAATGGGCAGTATCGGACCCATAGGCGTGGCACCTGCAATACAAATTAAATATAAAATGCCATATATCTGGAGCACTGTTATAGTAAGAGTCTTGGGACTTTGTGTGAGCCCATAAGTTATTCATGTGATTAGTTAGACTAAAAATGGGCGTGATCGGAGCAGTGGGCGTGGCACCGCCCGTACAAAGTAAATATATGATATCATATAACTGGTGTATTAAAAAAGAAAAGCTTTGACACTTTGCACGGCACCATCAGATTTAAGTATGAGTAGTCTGATAAAAAATTGGCGGGTTTAAACCAATGGGCGTGGCACTCCCCATGCAAAGTAACTATTTAATGTCATATATCTGGAGTACTGTGAAAGAGAGGGCTTTGTGGCTTTGCATGAGCCCATAGGTTCTTTGTATGATTAGTCGAACAAAAAAATGGGCGTGATCATAGCAGTGGGCGTAGCACCGCCCATACAAAGTAGATATCTAATATCATATAACTGATGTTCTATGAAAGGGAAAGACTCGACATTTTGCACGAGTCCATCAGATATTAATGTGAGTAGTCCAATAAAAATTGGGCGGGATGGGATTAGTGGGCGTGACACCTCCTATATAAATAATATGAAGTACTACGAAAGCAACAGTCTTTTGTTAAGTACATTAGTTATCAGTGTGATTTGTCGTGGAAATATATCGCTAGGTTCAAGGCCAATAGTTGTGTTGCCAGATCTAATTTTGATAATCCATCTTCTTCTCATAGGCAGCTACATGTTCCTTGCTCCAGGGTAGGAACGCCGAAAAATCTGAAAATTGTTGTACCGAATGCATAATTTTTAGTGCTCAGGCTGTAATTTTTTTAAAATATTTTTAGCGGGCGTGGCACCTCCCATACAAAGTAAATTTTAAGTATCATATATATTAATATGATACAGAAAGCTTTGCAAATTTGTCGCAGGTCATCTATTATTAACGCGTATAGTCAGACAAAAAAATGGGCAAGATTGAACAAATGCACGTGGCACCTCTACACAAACTTAATATTAAATGTGATATATCTAAATTCCTGTATTAGTGAGTGCCTTGGGACTTTGCGTGAGCCCTTCCATAACGATTCGGGGGGAAGGGAGAGGGTGTAGCGAAGCACACCGGGTTACATCTAGTATATATATAAATATTGCTCAACTTAAGATTCACTTATTTTTTAAAAATTACATTTCCGTTTATGTTTTTAATTTAATCCTAATATTAACTCAATATATATTTATTTGCTTACTTTTACTAAGAATTTAAATAAAATTCTTTAATCTTGTTGCTCTTAATCTGTTCAACATTGGAACATTGATACTTTTACATAAGGTTATATTCAATCGCCATCTAATATATCTATTCGGAAAATTTGAATTAACGCGCTCTGAAAGGACCAATGACATACGGCCTGTTAAATACGAAAACTATCTTTCAAAATTTCAATTCTATGTGAATTCAATCCGTCTTTGGAACTCGCTACCATCAAATCTTAAATTTATAAGCAACGCCCAACAGTTTAGGAAACAAATTTTTAAATTCTATGCATAATTTTATTTATTTATTTTTTCCCTCCTCTTTGCTTTGTTAGTCGATTTTCCTTAACTTTTTTATAAATTCGATGTTATGTTTGATTTTAGTTATTTTCATATTTTGTAATTTTTTTTTTGTTTTGAACTTATATATATATTATAATAATCAACAATGTAAAAATCCTTAACCATAAATATAAGATTTTTTAATCTTGTTGTTTTGGAAACCAAATAAATACAAATACAAATACAAATTTATATTTAAGTATGTGTGTGTGCAGGCCCCATAACATAATAACATTTCTTTTCTATCTATACATATATAATATTAATAAGTAAGGCGATTTCTTGTGACCGATAATTGCTTAAAAGTTTCCTGCCGACTTCGACCAAACGTTTCTTATTTGAAAGGTACTTCTTTTAGTTGTCCACCAGATTTACAGATTTGCACCGTCTGGAGTAAAATGCATTTAAAGTTGCTTCTAACACATACATAAAATTATATAATGCTATGTGTTTATTAAATTCGTAAATGTGTTCGTGAGTTAGTTTTCTTCATTCACAATAATAATTGTGTTGAATTGAAAAATAATTTTGGACATAAACCAATGTTGGCGAACCCACATACCGTCTCAAAATATGGTGTGTGTAGCAGTGAAAACCGGAAATAAATTTACTTTCACCAGTTATACACTGAAAAAAAAATAACAATTGTAGAAAATAAAAAAAATTTTTATTCATATAACAATAAATTGCTTAATAATAATAAATTTAAAAAAATAACAAAGAAAATATAATAAAGCAAATAATTAATTAAATATTATTAATGTCAGAACTCTCGTCAAGAGAAACTGAAAAATATTTGTAATATATTTATAACCCTATTGTTAGATTGTGTTGTCTGTCAAGGGCGGCATTGCTTTGATAAAGTCAAAGCAGCTACACAAAACGTCTTTTTCAAAGCCAATGAACCATCTTCGTTCATTAAATGAACTACAGTTTGATGATGAATAATAGATTCATCAACCATAAATTTTAAAAAATACTCTGCTCTTAATTGCAATAGTTTTAATTTACATTCACTTCCATTGGGTCAATAAAATTTTCATGACTAGATACAGGACTTAAAATGCGATTACCAATCAGGATTGAGCTTCGCCATCCATATTTTCTATAAAAAAAAATCATTTTCATATTTGTCATCAAACATTTATTTATTTTAAAAAGTCAGATTAGCGATACTCCTTCTTTATCAAGTAATCGAGTGCAACTAATGTGCTTAACTATGACAAAATGTAAACAAACCAATAACCGAACTATTGTAATCTTTAGCCATGCGAAGTTATGGCTTCATGCTTATAGTGTATGTGTGTTTTAATTGCGTTAGCAGAATTTCGTTCATCAATCCCGTGGGATTGAAATCCACTCTTTGGCCATCACTGACATAACCAATAAAACCAGCGATCGAAATTTAATTGTGAATTGGCTAATATAGATTAAATAACAAATAAAATTTCCTAAAATTTTCAAACAATTTTCGAGGGATGGAATCTGCTAGTATATAAATATATAAAACCGAAAGTATCTATGTTTCTTTATCTGTAAGACCGATCTTTCTGAAATTTGTTTATAGCCTTACTGCGTATCTGGATGTAACTATAAGTTATAATTTTTTTTAATTCTTTTATTTTTTTAGTTTGAGTGACACCTTCCTTCCACACAAAGTGAACTTTTAATATCGTATATATTCAGTACTACGAGAGAGAGCTTTGCAAATTTGTGTGATATTATTTATGAGTCATGCAGGAAATGGGCAGGATCGGATGAGCGGGCGTGGTGCCTCCCATACAATATAAAATAAAATTTTTTCTGAGCTCATATACTATTAGTATGAGTAGTCGGACAAAAACTAGGCTGGATCGGACCAATGAGCGTGGCACCATTATACAAAGTAAATATTAGATGACATATATCTGGAGTACTGTAATAGTGAGAGCCATGGGCCTTTGTGTATCCCATAAGTTCCTTATGTGATTAGTCGAACAAAAAATGGAAGTGATCGGTGGAGCGGGTGTGACACCGCCCATACAAAGTAAATATATAATATCATATAACTGGAGCACTTTGGAAGGGAAAGTCTATTCATCAGATATTAACATAAGTAGTCAGTCGGGATAGGCTATGAAGGATTATAAGAGCGGCATTCTTGAACCTTTTGAAAAGTGCATTAACTAAAATATGGGCGAAATCGCCACATTTAAAAATTGCCAAAATCGAAAACCGAAAAAAAATTAAAATCACTAAAAACAAAAATAGCCAAACTCAAAAATCGCTAAAATAAAAAATTACCGATGATATTCCATATTCAAGGCCAAATGTTAACTGTGGCCGGATTTAAATTAAAAAGTCCACATTTTTCTTTGGGCGCCAATGTGTAGCTTTTTCCAGAGTATGAACGCCGAAAAATGGATTATCTTTGAACCCAATAAAATAACAAAAATATTGCATAGCAGCAAGCATTGAAATAAAGTATAAAATTTGTTAGATTTATAGAAATTTTTCAGATATATTGCAATTAATACTGTAATTAATATGCAAATTTTAATTTTGTTTCAATAGTGCGTGTTAAAGAAGAAGAAGAAAGCATATATTTCAAAAATTCATAACTGCACTGTATTCTCAATCGGACCGATTTGTGGCATTTCTGCCTTCATCAGCGATTTATTGAACATTGTGATAATTGTTATGTTTTAATTGAATAGATTGTTTCTACATGAAATTTTTCTACTTAGGGCGGCCGTGAGGTTTGAACCATGAACCTTCGCATACACTCGTACTTGCACTTTTTAGCCACCACTTGAACACGCTCACTTAAAGTCAGGCCTACGAGCAGTGTGGTTCGAATCAGTTTTCGTACCAAACAGCTTTACTTTGTATTAATTTCAGAAGATACAACTCTGTTCAAACAAACAATCGTTATTTTTGAATTTTGAATATTTTTTGCATTTATACTTCTAATTTCCACTATTCTCAGTTTTCGTAAGAGTTGCCATATATGATGTACGCTTTTGTACATACTACATATGCACTTTACATATATTTGAGATGACGCTTTGAAGCGAAAAATTTCATATAGAAACAATATCTATTCAATTAAAACATAACAATTATCACAATGTTCAATAAATCGCTGATGAAGGCTGAAATGCCAGAAACCGATCCCATTAACAATACAGTGCAGTTATGAATTCTTGAAATATATGTTTTCGTCTTCTTATTTACCACGCACCATTGGAAAAAAAATAAAATGTTTCAGATTCAAAACAGAAAAGCAGAAGGTTGCAAAAAGAAATGAAGCAAAAACTCTCAATCAACACAAGACAGAAAAAAATGGACATATGAACATGGACTATCTTAAGTATACTTCTCCACTTCCTCTGAGTTTAAATGTGTGCTGGATTGCGGGTTCTACTTTATAGTCGGAGGCAATAAATTAAAGTCAAAGGTCTTTTGGTCAGGAAATCTTAAAATCCCAATATACATATAAAATTAAGTTCACGGCAAAGTTTTATTGCGGCCAAGGGGGGTATCAGTAGAGAAGTACTTTGAAAAACGAAATAAGCAAATGAATAAATTTGTAATGATACATTTATTCCAGCTTTTCAGAGCTAGTACTGACAAGACAAAATAATTTGACAGCCCGTTTGAGACTCTTCATATTACATATGGAAAGAAATTTCGCCAACCGTATTCGTCTAAAGTTTAGCAACATAATTTTTCGACTATATCAGCATCAATTTTATAAGAAGCAACCATTTTCTGTTATGATATAATATTTAATGTTACACCAATGAAGTTGTAATCGCAATCAATTCAAAATTCGGTCACTAACTTCATTGCAATTCTATTGGCAATAATTAGGTAGACACAATGAATCCTTTCTCATACGCACACTAAGCCAAAAATTTAAAACTTGGAAAGACCACAAAATTAAGTTAAAAGAAACCAGTGCCCAAACTTTTCCCAGAAAAAATCAATGAACACTTTTTTGGAAAGTTTTAAGAGAAAAGTATATCCATGTGTTGTTCTCATCATATTCTAAAGTGTTTTCTGTTTAACAACTGTCAGAAAAATTGTTGCCGAAAATTATCATTTGAATGAAATTACAAAAACACCATAAACAAGTAAGAGTGTTAAATTCGGCTATGCCGAATCTTTGATACCCTCCACCTGGGTTTTACGTTTACATTAATATCTGGACTGCTTGCACTATTTGTAACAAATGTATATAAAATATTTGAATATGTAAACACTTTGATAAACCTATTACTGAATTATTACAACAAATGCTCTGAATTTTCAGCATTTTATAGAGCTGTCTACTCTATAATATGAAGGAAGTAAATATGTGGCTTTTTTAATAATAATGACAAGTATAAAACTCTTTTTTGTGCATTACATTAAAATATTATAAATTTGAACATTATTAATTTTAGAAAAATGTCCGATTCGTTTTTGGATTATGCTGAAAACACATCAAAGAAATACAGAAAATAAAGATTTTGCTTTAGTTTGTTGAGAGACGAGAAGCTAATGGATGGCTGGAACAGGTCAAAGGTGACGACTATAAATGCAGATGCAAGGGTTGGGAAAAAATATTAAAATGCGATAAATCAGATCTAAGTATACATGCTAATAACCACTGTTATAAAAAAAATCATGTGAGTCCGATTACAGGGGAGATGTGTAAACATCTGGTAATAAATAAAATGCATAAAACAGCGACAAAAACGTTATTACATATCATAATTTTTTCACCAAATCACACCGATTTGTCTTAATGTTTACATGTTACGCGTAAGATCTTACGCTCACATATTACGCTGTTTTTGTGATTGTACCTATTGAGAATTAGAAATTTACCCCCCTGCGCGTATAGATGTTTACACATCAAAAAACTTTTAAAACCAAGAACAAATATTCTGTTTGAGTTATAACATCTCATTTGCAAGCCAGTTTAATTAATTGTGTAAATTTTAAATGCACATATCAAAAAGATGAATTATACAAAATTGCAAAAATAATTTTTTTATAAAAGCTGTCTTTTTTTATATTATTCCTATGTAATTCTCATGATATTTTTATCTTATTTTTAATATTTTTTTTTCTTCGTTTTTATGTTATTTTTACATAATTGAAATTGAAAATGTAGAAATTAAAAATAAATTTTGAAAAAAGTATTGAAGGGGAAAAAAGTGAGTGTAGGGAAAAAAGGGAATTTTTTTCATAAGCGTAGAGATTTCTGAAAAAATCTCCTGGCATCACTAGTACCTATTAAAAACAATGTAAAAATTTCACAAGACAACGCGACATAGACTCGCTTTATTCAAAAGCTTCCATAAGACTGAATGAAATTGTTGCTAACTTTACTCTTTGGTGAGTATTTTCGTTTTTGTTCGGCTGTATACATATAAGAAGCCGATTAGAGTTCGGTTTTCTGGTGGTGCTATGTATATGTGTGTGTCTTAACAAAAATATACGCTATCCCAGTTATCATTTCGAAGATTGTTTTAACAAAAATTACCTTACTATGCCTTCTTCGAGCACTTTTGATGAATAAAAACTGATTAATCACATGCGCTATTAGAAAAAGACTAGAAAATGATTTTTGCTTACTCTTAGAAAGTGATTTATAGAAAAGTGACATTAAATATGACTAAAAAATTAGTCGAAACTGATCAGAAAAGCGGATAAAAAGGACTCTCAAGAAGATTAGCGGGTAAGGTAATATTTCCGCCAAACAAAAGAATATTTTGTTATCAGCAAAAGAGCGCATTTATGACTGTTATAATAGCACATATGAGTCAAAAAATACTCTACATGATCATTTATTGCATAAAATGCTTACTGCGATTTTATTCACTATCTGTAGAAACAGTTTTTTTAAGTAAAACAAATCTGCACACAATTTCAATTCTATTTCGTTCACTTTGTTTACTAGCTACCAGTAAAATAAGAAAATAGTATTATAATACAGCGTAATGACGAATTGTACTTCTCAATTAGTTTATTTTTAATGTGCCATAAGAAGTTCAGTTTGTGCTAAAAAAAGCATGAATATATGTTTCCCAGGGCGAAGTTTGATCATTGCACTTTGATTGAGTTGAGCTCCGCGACTATTCATAATGTGAATAGCTCGTGCCTAAAATTGTTGGTAGTTGGGAATGGCGTTCGTGTTAAGAAAAGCATGAATGCATGTTTCCCAGCGCAAGTCTCGATCATTGCACATTGATTGAGCTGAGCTCCGCGGTTATTCTTAATGTGGATAACTTATGAAAAAAATTTTTGGGAATGGCGTTTGCCTCCGTTCCGACATTAACTAGCAAATTTTAAAAATTTATTTATCTTTTTTTAACATCTGACAAAAAATAGTTTTTTTTTAAACACCAATTTTTTTACAGGGTAAACATTTTATGGTTTACCTACTACTTTTGAATGCAAATATGCAGAGTTTATACAAGTGCTAAAAATACAACCCTTAAAACCATACTATTTTTGCAACTCTAAAAATTTCACAATTTTGTATAAATAATATAAAATACCGATTTATTTTAATATGCGCTTATTATGAATATACATATACAGAATATATGAATATTATATATAGTATTTAGATATAGGCAACAGTAGTATGTATCAATTTGAAACATTTTGTGATGTTATAAAAATCGCAGAATATTGATATTGATTTTATATAAATTTTTTTTTTGTTAATTAATTAACTTAAATATTACACCAAAAATTATTGATATTGATGAATTTTTATATTATTAACACAACGACCACAAAAACAGCATTCACCGCTATAACAAAATACAATTTTTAGGAAAACAATATAGGAAAACGTCATATTTTTTTACCTTTTCAGTGATTTCTCCGCACCTGTGAAACCCATTGTTATGATTTAAAAAATGGAAACCTTCTCATAATGTTAGTGAAACGAGCTCCCTAGCTGTCCTATTGAGGGCGTTATCGTGACAAGAACATATATTCAAATCATATTTTCTCAGGACTTTTTTTACCTCTTTCAATTCTAGGGACCAGATTAACCGATTTGGATGATTTTAAACAGGAAACTTCTCAGGATGTTAGTGAATCATTTTTTATACCAATGAGCACCTTAGCTACCCGATTAAAGCCGTTATCGTTATTTCCACAGACGGACAGACGGACAGCCGCTCAGACGGACAGACGGACATCGCTATATCAACTCCGCTTGTTATGAGGATCACAAATATACATATTTTATGGGGTCCAGATTTTTTTTTCTAATTATTACAAACGGAATGACAAACTTATATATACCCTCTGCACACTGGAGTGGAGGGTATAAAAATATACTCTTCTAACTAATTTAAGCTCATTTGGAGACGCGATAGTAATCTAAAAATGTTCTTTACTTTCATTGCTGCTGTCAAACTTTATGAGCTCTACAGTTCTTTTTAAGCGTAAAAATTTAATGACTTTGTGTGAAAAAAAGCGCTAAAGTAAATGTTTCACCTATTGATGCATTTTTTATGGCTGTAAAATTTTCAAATCATTATTACCACAATGAAATTGTGGAAAAAACATTTACAATTTTTCTAGTTATCAATTCAGCGCTTAAATGGAAAATACAGTAAAAATATAAAAATGTAAGTCGGATGGTCATTTTGTAAAAAAAAAAAGGGACAGGGAGTAACTAAAATTATTTTTTAAATAATTTCAAAGATTTCTTGCCGTTACATTTCTATCAATAAATTCATAACTTTTTGAATTTCATTCACAGTTAGTTAATCAACACTGCTACCATCTGTTCATAGACTGCTGTCAAATTTTGCGTACGATCCGTCATAAAGTTTGTATATGGAAGCATACAAAATAAAAAAAAAATGGAGAAAAAATTTAATTTCGTGTGCTCATAAAGCAAAAAAAAAAAAACATCAGTCAACTGTCTCTTATGCTATGTTCACACGGACAGCAAGATTCGCGGTTCGCTCTCTCATTCACGGTTCGCGCCCGAATCATAATTGAATCCACATGATTCGCCATACAAAATTTTTAGAGCGAATCTACTTGGTTCAAACTTAACCTAGTTGCGAACCTAGAAACTTTGAATATCTTCTCCAAGTTTACTAAGAAATTATCGCTAGTTTATCTGAACTAGCTGTCAAAAATATATAAACATAGAAAAAACAGAAAAATAATTTGTGCAATAAAATAAATAGAAACATTCAACAAATAAAAAGTATATATTTACATATATATATTCAAATAAAAATGGAAAAATGAAATAGTGAAACGTAAAGTGTAGAAGGATGTCTTTAAATATTTGCACAAAAAATATAAACGTCAAAATGAAACAAGAACACTCGTCTGAACACCAAGGTTCACAATCATGATTCAGAGAGCGAATCAAGTGGTTCATTTTGCCGTCTGAACATGCTATTAGGGCCAAAATAAGCATAAAACAAATTTGAGTGGCATTGTTATTATTTTTTTTTGCGCTCCAGATATGAAAAAGTTCTTATCGGATGTTATATTTATATGGGGACTAGGTCGAAAAATGGACCGATCCTGACCATATTTGGCACAGTCACTTACGTTTTGCAAAAACATATACGAACAAAATTTTAGAAAAATCTGTGTAATATTTTTGTTTTTTGTTAGATTTAAGTGAAGATCGGGAGCAGCTTCGTATGGGGGCTATGACTAAAAATTGCCCTATATAGTTTGTTTTTGAGCTACTGATTAATGGATGCCATAAATATATACAGACTCAATTTGACCGAGATCTATATAATAAGTTGCATATTATGACCATTTAAGTCGATATCGATGAACTGATTTTCACCAATTTCAATAGGGTTCATCCTATGGCTGATAGAAACTTATATGCCAAATTTAATCGAAACATATTTATATTGCGACCTGTAGTTTGATTACACATAGACAGATGGACAAAGACATTATACCACAACCACATAGTGGTAAAGCGCACAAAAATGATTACAGCCAGCCAAGTAGAAAGTCCGCACATACTGCTGCGTATGTGTGCAGACGCCACAGAAAAATTGCGTAAAGTGAGCGACGAATTGCTACAATAACCGCCATATTCTCCGGACTAAGCCACTCGTGACTATTTTATACTTCGTGACTATATTATACTCGGCGGAAAGAAATCGAAATCGTTGATGAAAGCAGGTGCTTATTTTGAGTACCTACAAAAAATATAATTATTATTTGGAAATAAATGGAGAATCGGTGGACAAAATGAAATAAGTATAAAATTTAGTTTTCAACAAGAAATAAGTGAAGACATTCTGAAGACTTAATTTGCCACTATTTTTAAAATAACTTTCAACTTTCAAGGATGCCAACATAAGGTTATTAGGAAGAAAAAAAATTATTTTATATAATTTATTTTTCATCTATGAAAAAAATTACTATATATAATCCTTATAAATATTATAAAATATTTTGTATTATGTTCAGCTGTTCGCTTATTTGTTTGTTTGTGTAAGTTTAAGGTGAAAATGGCTGAACCGATTCCTCAGTCAATACAGACTATAATTATATAAAATTAATTTTTTTCCAGCTTTACATATGTGGCATTTTATTTGGAGAACGAAGAGCGAGCATACATTACTGACCGTAATATCCAGCACAAGTGTCCACTTCCCCAAAAACCAATAAGTGGTCTTTCTTTGAATTGGTTAGAGTTTAAGATTTTACATATCTCAAAAAGAAAGTGGCAAATAATAGACACTCTGTCCCAATCTAAAGCAGCAGCAGCACAAATCTGTGTACACTGTGCATATTTATAACTTAAAGTGCTACTGCTAGCGAACACTGCTGAAAACTGTAAAGGAAATAACACGCCTTATGATCTAAACTATCAATGTTCGTCAGACCTTTCGAACAGCCAGTGCGTTTTTTGGGTTGAGAAGTTCTGCCGTGTCCTTTGTCTAACAAATTTTTTGATTAGCGCATGACTTTTATATTCATTACGTTTGATTACATTTAAAAAACAACGGATTTTACTTTTTTAGTTTATTTATTTATTTACGAAGTACTGACTTAAATGCAGGAGGCAATGAATTGTTGCATTTGCCGAATTCTAGATAGTTAAAAGCGTTAAAATTTATTCATTTTAATAAACTGCTAAACTTGCAATTTCGTTGGTGAGAAATAATTTTGTTTTTAATCAAATGTACAGAAATATTGTTCTTAATAATTTTATTATGAGAACGGAAATGCACTGAAATGAAATACTTTCAGTGCTGCTTAATTTTAGTTTATTGGCTTTATTCAAAATTTTGCTTATGCAACAATTTTACAATTTTTGTGTCCAAGAATTTATCAAACTTATCAGGGCTAGCGTTATTATATGTAACTTGAACTTTAGAATTCTGGAGTGTTTTCGGCTGGAAAATCCATCAGACAACTTGTCCAGTAAATGAATTTTTGATATAGGATAAGAGTGTCTATTCATAAGAACTAGCAGGTTGCAGCCCTCGAAATTCGAGTGCAAATTCTAGAAAATTTTATTTTTTCATTAAATGAAGACCCCAAAGTTATGCTAATCAATTATAACCAATTTACAAATCAACACAAAAACAAACTCATTTTTATCACAAACACATTAACAAGTTCAATAAACACGCAAATAGTAATGTATAATTTTATGTATGTGTTAGTAGCAACTTTGAATGCAATTTACTCAAAATAAAAAATCTGTAAATCTGCAAAAAGCGCTAAAAAGAAATACCTTTCAAATAATATACGTTTGGTCATAATCGGGATAAAAAGGTTGAACAAAACATCGGTCACAAGAAATCGCCTAGCCTATTAAAATTATAGATATGCGACTATGGTACTAAATTGTAATCATTAAGATATCAAGACATAATGTTTACTTACGGGTAAAATTATCTTCTTAATGACGTAAAATTATGGAAATATGATCACTATCAACAGGAATGCAGAAAAGATTGTTTAATATAGTTCGACGAGAGGAAGCTCCAAAAATATATGTTAAGTTGATTTAGCCCCCAAAATATATGGATTTTGGATTGATCCGCTCAACGCTGCTTTCATTAACTTTCGTGGTCTGTTCATAAAGCAAAGTTTAAATGCAATTAGTAGAAATTTCAAATATTTTGATTTCTTCTTTGTGTGGTGCTATATAATTCTCCAACTCAATATTGAGTTTCTGTACTTGAAAAATAAAATTTTGATTTCTTTTAAATACTTGAAATATTTAATTTCGGTATTTAAGAATCCCAATTATGAATAAAATTTTTTCAATAAATGATACGAAAATCACGTAATATTCGATAATTTGTGTATTTTACAAAACACTATGGTTGCTCACCAGAATTGAAGTAAAAAATTGAAGATGTGGTTATAATTTTTCCATTGCTTAGAAAATTGACGGGCGATACTACGAGAATAATATCAGATTTAGAAATGCTAAATAAAATGCATTTATTATCGAAATATAGGCGATATTCTTGTAAATTTCAATGATTTTTACACTTTTCACTGACTCACCGATTGGCGTTTCAGTTAAAGCATACCAATTTTTGTTTTAAATGATCGTATTTTGATTGTTTTCTTTTTAAAGCAAAATGACATAAATGCAAAATCTTAAATATGTGAACTTACAACAATGCGAAATCGAAAAACCAAAAAAAGTGTAATGGCAAAAATGGAAAATATTTGTTCTTTAATATACGGATATTCAATAAAAGACTCATAGTTCCTTTAAGATAGTTACAGTTAGTTACATCAAATTAAGTTTTCAAAATCAATAATCTTTGCTGAATCTTTGGTACCGACCACCTAGAGTTTACATTATTATATTATTTATTATTATATTAATACTCTGATTTTTAAAAAGTAAATAGTGTGATCGACTCAATATTAACTTATAACAACAAGCACATCGAATTTTTATCATTTTTTAGAGGCATCTTCAATTTTAGGCCATATCTTTGCATAGTGATACCCGATTTACACCATTTTAAACACCATTCTGCTCGAAATAATAGAAAACAATATTATCATAAGTTTTTCCAGGTAAATTGTTTATTTTGTGTATAATCGTGAATTAAACAGGCAGACGGTTCACCTTCTATTATACTGATCGGATCAGAATCACTCTCAACCATTTTAGCATTGTCAGTCCGTCCCTAATGGACGTAGTGCTAGCTCGGTAACACCTAGTGGCCCCACGATATCTTCCCCTTGCCACCCTGGTACCATCTTACCTTTTCATCGGGACGGATGATTATCTAGCATTTTTTAATCAGTTTTGTATGTATCCTAATTCACCATCCTACTAGTAGATTATGGATTTGTTCTTCTGCGACATTTATCCTTCATAATACAACAAAAAAAAAATTACACCACTTCCAAGTTCCCTTCGAATTTAACATTTCATCCACAATGTTTTCGGGTTTTACTGCAACATCGATCATATCATTTATATTGTTCTGTGGAAAACAAATAGATGGGACATTTTAGAAAACCGCTTAGTACCTATTGCATTCGGGAAAAAGGCAAGCTTTAAAACACTGATTTAACATTTGTAATATGAGCACACAAAAATATAAAAATGTAAACAAAATTTACGGAAAAAAAGATAAAATAAATTGTTAAGAGCCTATGCGGATGACTACGTTATAATTAAAAAAACTTAATAACACAAAAAATCAAAGACTTAATATAATTAAATGCCTCTCCTCAAAGAAATTTGGTTGCAATACATCGTTTCTCATACAAATTGTCAAATCTATCATAATATTAAAAATTAACTACGGTATATATCTATATGGGTATCCACCCAAGAGCACAACAAATTAAAAACAAATTTTAATGCTGCCCTATGCCTTTCCTTAGGAGCTTTTCGAACATCCCCTATAAGAATTATAATTTATGAAGTGGACGTTATGTCAATTGAACAGTATAGAGATTTTGCTACTTTAAAACTTTTTAAATGCTTAATGATAAATGACCATTACCTACTTTCCATTTTATTGAAAAAATCAATTCACCAAAAAAAATTTTATGAAATTCCTTCAACACTAACTCGTATTACCCAATTTTGCTCATAACATTCCTATTAATATAGATCAACAATATCATATTAAGTATGAAAATTGGTCTTTCAACAATTGACTCATCACTGACTAAACAAAAAAAAATCTTCTACCAACTGCGAAATATATCATCAGATATTCGGTAAACTCTAACAAGATTTAAGTGATCACAATTTCTTTTATAGGGATGGTTCTAGAGCCCAAAATATTGTTAGCTACGGCGTTGTAAATAACGGAAAAATTTTGATAATTTCTCTGCAGAAGTTATTGCTATATACGAAACCATCAAACACATAAGATACTTAAGTGGTAAATATGCAATTTGTACTGACTCTCTTTCGGCTATAGAAGCAATCCATAATTTAACCAATGAAGAATTATATCCTAGCATTATCCGACAAATAATGATTGAGAGGCAGTCTGACATTAAACTGATTTGGATACCGGGCAACTCAGGAATTAAAGGTAACGAAGATGCGGATAAATATGCTAAAGCCGCATTATCCGCACCTCTTACAACTACAACAAACTTATCAACCCATGATATCTCAGAATTAACTTAACCAATGACTGGTATAAAAGGAATAATATTAAAAAACTCAACGCTTTTAACATATTCCAAACCACCAACGACAACATCCTTATAAGAAAAGACCAAATAAAAATAATACGCCTAAGAATCGGACACACCTTAATCTCCCACTCACATCTTATTTTCAAAAACTTACCAAAACATTAATCATCGATTTTCGAACTGTCAACAAAGTTGTATACTCAAGAATAAAGACCTCACAATGAACGATGGCATTATTAATACCTTAATCAATTTTCTACAACAATCTTACCTTTATTATTCCATTTAAAAATCCTATAAGATCTTACAAAGCTTAAGACAATCGCTGTCATAGCTTTTCGCATTATATTATACTAATAATTAAATTGTAAGTGTAATATTCAGATAAATAAATAAATAAATAAAATGTTAAGAGAAATTAATTTTTAATCAGTATTGAATTTTTCTTATTTCTGTGGGCGATTTGGCGATACATATCTATTTAGCTGATAAATGATTATTTACTTTTTATTTTAAATCTCAAGTTCGTATATTTTATACCCTCTTCTCCAGTGTGCAGAGGTTATATATAAGTTGTTCATTCCGTTTGTAATAATTAGAAAAAAAATTTTGGACTACATAAAATATATATATTTGTGATCCTTATAATAACCGGAGTTGATAGAGCGATGTCCGTCTGTCCGACTGTGGAAATCACGATGGCGGCATCAATCGGCCAGCTAGGGTGCTCGCTGATATAAAAAATGATTCATTTACATCCTAAAAAGTTTGCTATTTAAAACCGTCCAAACCGGTCGATAGGGCCCGAGATTTGAATGAAGAACTAAAAAAAGTCTTGAAAAAATATAATTTTCTATCTTGTTCTTGTCACGATCACGCCCTCAATAGGACAACTAAGGTGATCATTTTTAGTAAGAATGATTCTTCAAATTCATAGGAAGATTTCTATTACAAAAATCATTAAAATCGGTGAAACAGGTCCAGGGAAATCTCTGAAAAATTAAAAAAAAATTAAAAATATGATGTTTCTATAGTGTTCTTGTAGTTATTCCAAGGCCCAGTTTTTGAGATGTCAGTTAAACTTAGTTTAGTTAAACCGAGAATTAATTTTTTCGGACATGTCCAAATTCATATAGGAATTGATAAATAAATTCTGGGTTTAACAAAACTAGGTTTAACTGATATCTTAAAAACTGGGTCTAAATGTTATATTGTTGTCATAGCTGGAATTGTTGTTTTTGTGGTCGTTGTGGTAATAATATAACAAAAACTAACCCTTTGTACATATTTTTCTCAACTCTGGTAGAAAAATTTAAAAGTTTCCATTGTTTTGGCATCACTAAAAAAATTTACTAGATCATTTCTGTCATTGCCGCGAGCCTGCCTGCAAAATTTCAGATCAATTGCGTCACGGGAAAGGGGTTTAAATCGATCCAAAATTTTTTCGACAAGCAGACACTACGAGTTAATATAAAGGGAGTAAAAATTCACCAGCATTTAAAGCAAATAATGCTAAAATACCTAATTGTTAATAAAAAGAGAACAATGTAAATTTAGCACAAAAATTTTTTATGTATTAATTTATTTATTAAAGAGAAAAACACAAAAATAACGTTTGATGTTGTATTTTTTGTGTGTAATATTTACATATACATACACACACATATTAAATAATACAAATAATATACATAAATTCTATATATGTATATCCATAATAACTGCATGTTAGAAATAATTCGGTATATTATTTTATTTACATATAATTCTGCAATATTTTGTTGTGGGGAAAAAACATTTCTTTTGCATTAACAGAGTGACTATTCCACAGTAGATGGCGCCACAATTTTTGTTCTAATTAGCTTTGTAATAGTTATTTCTGTTTTAACATGAATGTCAATATTTTCAAATAGATATTATACATAACAATGTTAAGAGTATACACGGGCTGGACTTTTATTTCATAAGTTTGGAATATTAACTTTTTGTTGTCTTTACAAAATAGAGTTACCGAGTTATCAATGAGTTTTTTGCTTTCAAAAAAAGTTCTACATTGTTACATAGAATTATTATTCTGCTTTACCTACAAAATATCTGATTGCGATTACATTTAATTTTTAAAAATTGTTTATAATTACTAAAGCATTATTATTCACATAAATACAAAATTGCACTTTTTAAATTTTCCATTCAAATTTAAGAAAATATTAATTCTAAAAAATGGAATTAAAATTTCCAATTATAAATTAGAAAATATTAACTGAATTTCAGAAAATCATATCAAAACGTCGGAAATAATAATTTTAAATTTAGAAGACATCAATTGCATCTTTAATATACATAGAAATTTTATTCGTTAAACACAAATTGAAATTCCAAAAAAAACACCAAATATGTTTAAATTTAAAAAATGTATACATTAAAAAAAAACATTGGCATTCAGGAGAAATTAATAGCTTTTCAGTAACTTCTTTTAACGATTGTTGAATCGTTAAAAAAGAAAAGCAAAATTATCAGTAAAATTTTTAAACGATATTCGCTATTGTTAAAGTCAGCTGTTGTTGTTATCTAAACGACAACCATTTTTGTGTTGTTTATTCAATCTATATAAACTTAAATTTTTAGTTAGAAAATATTTTGCTTCTATTAAAACACTTTTTTATATAAATAAAAAAATTAAATAGCATATTCAATTCATTATTTCATTTTCAAATAAATAAACAGAAATATTGGTAAAAAAAAACACGAAGTTTTTCGCTTATTTTAACAGAGATGCCATTCGTTTACAATTTAAATAAATAGAAAAATAGATTTGTCGACTGTCGTTAAGATGTGTGTACTTAGTGAATCACTTAATACTCAGTGCAAACAACAATAACTGTCGATATATTTTGCGATTGTCGGATCGTTGAAATTCTGTCGGATCATTGAATTCGTACTACAGAAAACATTAATTTTAATTCAATGAATTTTAGAAAATCTCAAATGATATTTAAGAATTGCGAACTTAAAAATTGTTACATAAATAAACGCAAATTGCAATTGAGAATGTTATTTATACATATATTGTTTTTCACAATTTTTTTTTGGATGAATATTTGAAGTTTTCAGAAAATAAAGGTAACAAATTATTTTATTTAAAATGTTTGGAACATTTGGTTTTTTGCGTTTGGCATCCCTAATTTGATTATTTATTATTATTATAAATTTATTCTCTGTATTTTCCAAATATGGCAATATTTTAATAAAAAAGTTGAGAGAGCTTTTCTTTGGTTATTATTTTGTTACTCCATCCGACCTATATGGCCGCAATGAAAAAATATTTCGCCAGTTAAAAGAAACTATACAGCAATCTCCAATTAGCACGATTTAATGCATATAGCCACCCTACACAACCATTACCTTTGTAATGGAGGTTAAGGCGAGCTATTTAATTAGCAAAAACTAAATTAAACGAGAAGTTATTTCTTATAAACGGAAACGCATGCATATAGGAAACTCATGCATATTTTTCCAATATTTTGTTTACATTTATTATCAATACTCAAACCGAGATGGAGGGTATCAAAGATTCGGCACAGCCGAATTTAACACTCTTACTTGTTTTTTATCTTGTGTGCATATCTTAGACATATGACACAAGATTTTGTACGTCTGAAAGTTAAAAATAAAAAAATGCATATCTTCCTCTACTAATTATATCAGCGTTATTTGCTTTAGAATCTTGTCATAAAAAAAATAGATCAAAAGCAAGTATCAGAGATTTTAAATATGTTGATTTCCTTCTCAAATGTATCAACCATATTATTTCGTTTCCTAATTTCCTTAGAAAGCAGAATTCAGGTTTTCAATTTCTTAGTTTATTTCAAATTAAAGTTCATTAAAAATTTACACTTGAATGCTTAAAATACTGGTTTATGCAAATACTTTGTTTTCAAAATCAGCATCATGCAATACTTCCTTTTGCGAAGTTTCTTGGTAAGACTTTAGGCTGTCATCTTTCTTTGTTTTCCCTTCGTTTGTTCATTCACACGCTAAGTTCTCCTTCAGCAATCAAGAATTAATAGATTGCCAATAGTGTCTTCCAATTAATTGTTCTAACAAAGATTGTTCTAACTGGAAGGCTGTTTAATACAGCGTAGAGATTTTGTGTGAGAATTTATAAAAAAAATATTGAGATTTTAAGAATTTAATTGAAAACCATAATGAAATAATCGCAACAATGCATTGTAATATCGATGCTAAATTCGACTTACGATTTTTTAAATAGTTGACATTAGAATACCTTTGGGCATATTGTTCCTCCTAAACTGTTTATATTTCAATAACATAAGCTGTCTTATAAAAATACTTTAAAGTCATGTTGAATTTCTTAAAATTTGTTTTTCAACAACTTCGCTGTATCTATTAACTTTAAATTTTTGTTGATTTCTCAACTAACTTTAGTAGCTAAAATTTATTCTCCATGAAGTTATTCCCACAAACATAAAAAAGACCCAGCAAAAAATAACTTTTTTCGCTAAAAGAAAAAGTAGGTCAAGAAACCGACCGTACCCACAAAATGCTAAATTAAATATCTTTCCCCTATTGCGTACATTAAATTTAATGGAAGGAAATTAATAGTGTTAGTTTTTGTTAAGGATTTTCTCTTAATTTATGTTAAAGGTATTTCATATTAGCGATGTTGTTGTGTTAAATTTAACTGAGTATTTTCAGCAAATTTTGTGTTTATTTCGAATTAGATTACTTGGGAGATTGAACGAGATATTACTAGTGTAGATTGCCTTACATTTTATAAGAAACTTACAATAAATAAGGAAACTGAAATATGGTGAAAAAGGAAATAATATGGGATTTAGCATTAAGGGTTGTAACCTTTTTTTTTAATTTTATTTATTGGAATAACAATTTATCTTAATTAGTCCTTTAGTAGTAATGTTAACTATTGTTAAGATATTTAAGAATTGTTATATAACTTTAAGCTCAGATAAATTTACTTAATTTTGTTAAATTTTATAACTTAATCGGTAAATGTCAATAGATAGTTAGCTGTAAGGCACTTAAAGCGCTCCATTAAAAATTAAAAGTACTGTAAAATATTATACAGGTAATTGCATTTGTAACCAAAGAAGATTCTAATTTAATAAAATTTGCCCAACTAAGATTTATTTAAAATTCTAGACGTCTACATCTAACATTTCTTGCAATATGTTTGGTCGAAAACAGAAAATTTATATATAAACAAGTAAGAAAATTATAGTCGGTCTAGACCGACTATACGATACCCTATACCATGAACATAGAAAATAAGCTAAACCAAATTTGAGTGGGATTTTTATAAATTTTTTTGTCTGCAGATATGAAAAAGTTCATATCGGATGCTATATCTATATGGGGACTAGGCCCAAAAATGGACCGATCCTGACCATGGTTGGTAAGATCTCTTGTATTTTGCAAAAATATATACAAACAAAATTTTAGAAGAATCAGTGCAATATTTTTGTTTTTTGATAGATTTAAGTGAAGGTCGGGAAGCAGCTCTATATGGGGCCTATGATGAAGAGTTACCCCATAGGGATCATTTTTGGATTACTGATTAATGGATGTAATAAACACATACAAACCCAATTTGACTAAGATTTATATGATAATTTGGATCTTATGGCAATTTAAGTCGATTTCATAGGGGTCATTTGTATGGGGGCTAGTTCTGAACATGGACCGATTCTCACCAATTTCAATACCGTTCATCCCATTGTCGATAAAAGCGTACATACCAAATTTCATCAAAATATATTCATATTTGCGACCTGCAGTTTGATTACAAACTTTACATGGACACACAGACGGACGGACGGACGGACGGACATCGTTAAATCGAATCAGATAGTGATTCTGATTCGATCGGTATAATTAAAGATGGGTCTAGGTCAAATATTTTTGGTAGTTACAAACAGCAGCACAAAGTCATTATACCCAAACCACATAGTGTTATAGGGTATAAAAAGCCCAATGAGACGGTTTAGAATAATTGTATTTATTTTCAAATTTTGTTAACCTATAACTCTAGTCATGGTCCTAGTTAAAAGGTACTAAGACAGCCCACATTATCATGTGTCCAAATATTATTTATGAATGGTCAAATGTCAATATCAAATGATCAAAATTTTGTTGTGGAATATCTAAAATAATTGATCAACATAATTTTTTTTTTTTTGGATAAATCTAAAATAAAAATTTTAAAATAAAAATTTAAAATTTTCTTCTTTGAAATTACTTATGAAATTTAGCTGAAGTGAAGGTAAGATTAGCAGCATCAACATAACTTTTTGAAACAAATTTAAAAATATATCTTTTAGATATATACTTTCATCAGCTATAGATTACTTTCTTATGACCCTTCGCATTTGGCTTACTAAAGGCTAACACCTTCGAAATACCCCCCAACTATAATTGTACGTTAACTGGTTTTCGGGATGCGCATTAGAAAGTTGACCCACCATTGCGGGTTTTTATGGATTTTTTTCCCTTTAGCGCCGACATTTTTCGGAAACTATAAAAGACAGGGTTTTAAATTTTTTGGAGTAAGATCAAAATATAAACTTTTAGAGATATGAGCGATTATATGGACTATCCCAAAATTTTACGTTTTACCATCTACCAAATGTGAAAATAATAAGCTCACAATCGAGATGTAAGAAAATGTATGTCCTTAACCAAAATTAAACTTTTTCGATCGGGCAATCCTAAAACTGCTAGTGTACAATATGTATGACGTATATCAAGGACGGCCTAAAATCTAAACCACTCTCGAGATATAAAAATATTTTCCGTACGAATTTTATGTTTTACGATAAGGCAAACCTATAATATTTTTAAATTTCAAGATGTAATCAATTTTAAATTTCCTTTTTCTTTGAATCACATAGACACGCTTTTATTCTGGTATCAGACCAGATAAGCATGATGTCTTCGCATTTCAAAAATGTGTGAAAAAGTGCATCAAAAATGAATTGTTAAAATAAATGGTTAATTAAAAGGTTGGCTAGTGCAGTTGCACTAAAGCCACGTTAGACGACTAGAAACATTTTCAATTAGAGTTTATTTTCGACCTTTTTATTGCATATTAATATGAATTTTGTAGAAACTAATCTTACGAGCTTTTAAGGTCCTGTTTCAAAAATCAAATAAAAGATTATTTATTTTTTTTTCATCCGACGCACAGTGGACCATTTCACGACATGGCGGTCAAAAATCTATAACTTTTGATTGGATTGGAATTTTAATATGCGGTTTTCTTTGTTTGGTAGGTGAGACCTTAGCCTTTAAGTTTTTTGAAAGATCCTGAGTTAAAATATAACTTATTAAGCAGCGAACGTAAAAGTTACCTTATATTGGTTCAAGATAGAGAAGTTTCAATGAAAAACTCGTATGTTTTTGCTTTAGTTAAATTTTTTTTTATTGTCTTTTTAAATATTTCTGTATCAATTTTTATGGTAAATTTATGAAATATAACAATTTTTATTGTAAATTTACAAAATATTTAAATTTTTAAATCAAGAAAATTTTTTAACTATATAAAAAAAAAAGTGTAACTTATTGTTAGTGTAATGAAAAAGTACTGTAAATTAACCAATTTTAGTAAAAATTTCTTGTAAATAGCCTTGATTTTCATCTTCTAGAAGTTGTTTAGCTTCTTCGTCTAATTCAATAGAGGTAGTTTTCCATTTTTGACGAATGCTGGACATATATGGATCTGAAGTGCACAACAAAATAGTGATAAGGTCTTCATAAGTACAACATCTGGACATTTTCCTGGTGTTGTGCTCGCGAAAGAATCTGCAGTCTTTGTTCCTTTTTTCTTGCGCTTCTTCAGATAGATGTCCTATTGGTAGCATATTGTTTTAAATTATTTGTTCCCCATGGTACAACATTTTATGAACTGTGGATAGCTGTTTTAGCTGTATAGCTGTTTTATTGGCATACTCTCCAAATTTTTTTGCATTTATCTTTCTGCTGCATGCTAGCACTTGTAATATGATTTTGAATCGTCTTATTAATTCATTCATGATCGGAAAAAAATCTCCTTGCAGTATTTCCATCACTTGTGTTTCCTTCCCCTTTTTTTGGTTGGTCGATTACGTGGCCTAGCTGTAGATATTTTTGTCGAATTTGTTTTTTTTTGCTTTCTTCTTTCTTCATTTTCTTTGTTTTTTCTCACTGTTTCGCCTAACGGACCAAATTCCAAATCATAACCCAATTTAAGAATATGCTCTCTGAAACGTATTCTAGCATGAAGAGGGGACATTCCAAATTCGTAGGCTTCCTTAAAACTATCGTCTTTTGGTGGGGGTTGGCTTAATTGACTTGATGTCTTTTGCAATATAATGCAGCTTGACGTTGACTTTGTTCCAGTTAAAGCTTGTGCAACTTTTCCGTCAATCATTGTGAGACACATTTTAAAATGTACTTCAATGTCTTGGTCATCAAATTTAAATATTACTGGTTGAAGTTCCTTAATTTGATCTTTTATTTTTTGAACTTCTTCAGTTATGACATCTTTGGTTTCCTTTTTGAATGCAAATTTTATTGGTCTGCAATACTTTGTTGAAGAAGGAATTTCATTTTTCCATATATCAATTTCTGTTGCTCTACTAGTTGACGGCTCTAAGACGCTATACGTTTTTGTTAAGTGCAATGGAACAAAAGACACCATAAATAAATTAGCATCTGATGAATTTTCGGCATTAAATTGCTTGTATTATTTCTGACCAGAGGATCCATCACGTCCCCATTTAGAAATTAAAGTAATGCTGCCATTACCAATTTTTTTTAAATTATCAATTTATTTCTGCTGATGTTGAAGTGACACTAATAGCAGATTGTGAAGGTAAGCATTCTTTTTTGGCAGAAACTAAATCTCGATACTCTGGAAAAATCCCACAATTCTTTTCATTGGTTCGCTTCCGCAATTCCTTATATTGGTTTTGGGTCAATTTCAAATCCAAAAATAGGGCGAACGCTTCTTCCGGCGTAAATTTCTTATCTTCAATTGGTGTAGGAATGCTTTTCAAAATCCTCTTTGTGCGCCTTGAACTCGCTTCTACTATTTTTTCAGTTATTTCAATTTTATTTTTTTATTTTGGGTTGGTTGAATTTGGTGCAAAAATGAATCCTTAATAATTCTTTGAGAAATTTCTTCATAGATATACTCCAGCTTGCGCCTTCGAGGTCTTTCACTACATCTGTCAATTGGTTTTGCTGGTCGCCCCTTTTTTCCACTTTCGTTGGCAGTTGTAGATGCACTCTCAAAAATAAGTTCCTTTATTTACCAGTCTTGGTAACGTTTGTACATCTTTGCCTTGCTATGAGAGCATTCAATGTACCGTCTTTTCAAATTCGATGTAAAATTTGTAGTTTTTCCTTTACGCATTTCAATGTCTTCTATGTTATAATTCTTAGAGAAGTCGTTGCTCACTATGTGCAAAATTACATCGTCTACATCATTTCGTTGAAAATAAATATCTGCCAGATCCCTGTAACAGTACTTAGCCATTGCACAAATTTTAATGAATAATATTTGTGGAAACATTATTATAAATACGGTTTCTTGCAATTATGTAAAATAAAAATTTTTATCATTTATTACCACTTTTAGAAGCATAAAAACCCACACCCTAACCCCTTTTAAAAGGTGAAGCATACCTGTTCATATCTTAAAGGGCTATGTCGCAATAGTTTTTTTTTTACCATTTACAAATTTTTATCTTTTATTACATCTTTTAGAAGCATAAAAAACCCACACCCTAACCCCTTTTAAAAAGTGAATCATACCTGCTCATATCTTAAAGGGCTATGTCGCAATATTTTTTTTTTTACTATTTACCTGTTATATAAATTTTTTCCCATTTTGTCAGGTATTTAAACTATATAACTCTAATTCAGTCTATTAATATTTTTGAAAGATACCTATGTAAATGTACCTGTAACAATTAAGCGCATTATATCTCAACCCTTTTTTATAAGTATATAACAACTCCTGACAACTCTACCGACACGCAAAAAAATACACCGCGGTGCACCGGTACGACCAACTTTTGTACTGATAACACTCAGACGGACGGACGGACATCGTTTAATCGACTCAGAAAGTGTTTTTAAGTCGATCCGTATAATAAAAGATGGATAAAGGTCCAATATTTTTGGCAGTTACAAACATCACCTCTAACTTAATATATGCTAACCACATAGTGGACAACTTTTGTATTCATAAATTTTGCAGAAAATATCTAACCTTGGGTCAGCAAAATTGTTCTGGTGCACACGGGCGGAAACCGGCGGATACATAATGGGGTATAGGAGTATAGGGGAGGGTTCGAGCTATAGAAGAGTGCAAGATTTTTTCTGACTGCTTTTGACTGGCAGGAGTTATGCTCTATTAAGTAGGAGATTTTCGGAAAATTTGGACCTTTTTTAAAAAAAATTTTTTTTTAATTTCGAAATGACTCAGTGATTTTACATTTTGAACATTAATAGAATGGAAGCCGCAAAATTATACAAAATTTATTTCACTTCAAAATCTTTTAAGTCAAAAAAGTTACAGTCATTCAAAAATAAAAATTTACAAAGAAATTTTTAATTTTAGCAAAATACTGAGAAAGCCCATTTTCGAAGACCCTGTTCGCTGTGATATAGTTGACATAGAGTCGCAATTTTTTGGCTCCCGTGGTTAACTAGTATTTACTTTCAAATGAATAGCATAACTTTAAAATCGGTAACAAAAAAAAAAAATGATTTTTGGCCGCCTTCTCAAAATATGGTCCATTGTGCGACGTTTCGTTGGGATTTTCCAACTTCTTCAGGGATCTTTATTTAATCTGGCATCAATATTAATATGCAAACGAATACTCATTAGTACTATAATAACATAACTCAACATTAATATTAAAAAAAACTTACATATAATCTTTTGTGAATTTCTAATTTAACACATTTAGTTTTTACGACATAAACAATACAACATAAAAAACACAAAATTGTATAAAGAAATGTAAAAATTATTTGAAAAACTAAAATATCACAGTATAAATTTCCTAATGATAGTTATCACGATACTAAATTATAATTTGCATTCGTTTTATCTTTATCCTCCTTTGTATTTAATGCACAATTAAGCTTTTGTTGACTTCTTAGACTTTCAAGAGTATATCTTTTATTTTCTCTTCTCTCTTTGTCAAATATTTTTATGCTTTCGAGGTCAGCTGAGTGTCCAATATCGAAACAATGTTGTGGTAATGCTATTGTTAAATTATTTTTCTTTAAGTCATTTTCATGTTCAGCTAGTCTTGTGCCTCTCTTTATCACAGGTTTCGTTTGATACACAACATTTTTATTTTTTTTGTGTGAAAAGGGAGCTTATTGTTTTGTTTGGTTTGTGCGCTAATATTACTTGTTCATCGTTTATTATCTACTTTAGTTTATTACCGTCTGTTAGTTTTGGTACAAATGCGAGGCTGTAGAATTTGGTGTTGCCAGATGTTTTTTCTATGTAGTTTTCCCTGTTGTTATGTATTCCCATATTATGTATTAAATTATTTATAACTAGTGGATTGTGTGGCGCCTAAGCGACCGTTTATTTGGCCTTTAACAAACATTTTTTTTTTCATTTCAGAATTTTCTTATATTTTATATATTTAAAAAAAATTAATTTTAATGTTTTTAAAATTTCTTTCAAAAAAAAAAAAAAAAAATCGAAAAACAGTTTTAAAAAATACAAACCAAAAACTTCGGTTTTCAAATGAAGTTTTGTAAAAGGTCCTTTTATGTATATTTTCGCATTATACTTTCTGCTTCTATACATAAGGAGTTTTTAATATTATATGGTTTTAAAAAAATATTTTATTTTTGATAGAAATTCGGAAATTTTAGTCTTATTAAGACAAACTATTAATATGTATCTTTTTAATAATTTAATTTATGTTTTATAACTTTTTAAAATGCATCAAAATAAATAAACTTATTCAACCTTTCGGGCAAAGCAAAAAAAAAAATATTACGGTATGGTGAGAATTGGTTTGGTTATTGAAACGACTTGTTCTTGTTTAATTTTCAATTAAGACTGACTTTATTTTAAAATTGTAAAAACTTATATATTAATTTACTAATACTAGGTTTGAATAAAATTTACTCAATCTTAAAATTACTCATGCACATTCATGTACGTACACTCATTGAGTACGTTCTCTTTCGTCAAAAGGTCAGTTCGTCAAATCGTCACTAAAAATAAAAAATGTAAATCGATCATTCCCAATTTGGTGTAATGTTACACAAATTGGTGATACTTAAAATATGTCATTAAACTTTTGTTTACAATATACTCGTTTGCGTTCTACATTCTTTTGACATGCAAACATACAAACACATACATTGTAAACCCAGATCAATCGTCACCATGAATGTACATATTTATTTGTATACTTGTGAATCATTGATTTGGGTTTACAGTTGACCCTCTGTTCACTAGTATACTACATACAATTAACATATAATATAATACATATAATTAACTTAGTCTATATCGAATTAATTTGGCCGGTCCCTCCGAGTTCGTTATAACCGAACTCCATTTTATTGTAGAAAAAATAGAATAGCATAGAAAAAAAAAAGTTTTAGAGCAAGGTTCCTAAAAGATTAATAAAAGTCGTATTTTGGATAATTCTTTTTTGAAGACATGAATACAAGTTATAGCATAACATTTGAAGAATCTTTGAAAACATTTTCAACTAAAACTTTTAATAAATAAGTCCGTGACAGCCAATATCCGTAGGCGTTGTTGTTTTGCGGTGAGCATCATAACTCGTTAACGGACCAAGTGAAATAAAAAAATCGAAATGCTTTTAAAAGGTGACATGTTTCCTGAAGTAGAGACGAAGAGTTTTTACATTTTTGTTTGCAGCATTTTGAAGTGAAAAACGATTTTTGCTATACAATTTCGGGAATTTGTTGTTAAAAAATGGTAAAGAAAATGGAATTAAAAAAAAACCTTCATGGGTACGTAATGATTTATGTGTAGATATAGTGTCTAAAATTTCAAAAGAATCGGTCAAGAAGATTTCGAGTTATGATGTTCACGGACTTCGAACATTTATTTGCGAGAAAATCGGTTAAAGTTTTCTAAAAACTGATTTATATACTAACTATGTACCATATGAGGCCGGTCGGTGGAAACGCTGTATCTTCTTAAGTTTTGCTCTGATTTACTTAAAATTTTGACACAACACTCTCGATATGTTGTGCACTGAGGAAGAGAAATGCAAAAAAAAGGTTTTAAAACGTACCACCCCTTAAGGAAATGCAAACACCAATACACCTACACAAAAAAGAAAAAAATATTTCATATTTCATCATACATGTAAACTGAAGAAAAAGAACTACATTTTTTGCAAAGTTATCTATAAACCCAAAAAAAGAAAAAATAAAAAATAAGCGCGTATTAGTTCTACTTAAAAAAAATCGCCTTTAATTCTTCCATGATAATTTCAATAAATTATTCAAATTAAAATCTTAAATATACCAATTTACGTAATTTATGTTTGTCTGAAATTTTTTAAAAGCAAATTATGCAAAAATTAATATTATGAGTGAAAAAAAACCTCTCTCTAAAATTACAATGTAATTTAATTGTGCAAAGTTACAATAATTTAAATCTTAAACTTAATATTGCACTATTTTTTCAAGGGCTTTTCAATACTGAGCTATAAACGAAATCATATGTTGGACAACAACAAAATCCACATTGAAGATCTCTTTTTTCTCAAATATTTATCAAAAAAGCATACTCTTTGGTAAGTGCTGGCCATCAGAGAACCTGAGCGAAAGCACTCTTAACAATACAAAACAATTTTGAGATAACAAACAAAACAGACAAACGGATAAGTTTAGTTTGATAAAAGAAGTATGTATGCATATCAATTGTCGTTAAATGAGAAAAATAAAAATGTTTAAAATTTCATTCATTACTTTTTTTTTGCAGAATTTTCTCATTGACCACCAATGGGAATTTAAAGAAGAATTTGAATAGATTTTAATTTTTTTTTTTGATGAATTTTTTTGCGCTCAACTTATTCCATATGTAACACGAAATCTGCATGTGTAGTGCTATTGTAGTTAGCAGTGCTGCCAATTTTGACAACTTATTATAATTTCGACGATTTTTCAATTTGTTAAAATGATTTGTTAAATTTGTTAAAATGATGATTGAAGATTTAAAATTTTCAGTAGTATAAAAATTTCAAGGGTTAACAATAATGGGTTGTTTATCGAAATTTGATAGTTTTTGTTCAGTGTAAATTGAAATTATAAAATATGTATAGATATAATTCTGGGTCAAGTCGTTTCAAAGCGGAAATACCTTGATTAGCATCTCCATTTAAGATTTAAATTTTAATTACGGCGACACTTTAAACCTATATTATATGTTTCAGCTATAGATACATGTCAATAAAATTATTTAGTTGATTGCTGTGTTAAATTTTTTTCGTTGAAATTTCACCACTAATACATTTTTATATATAGAAATAACCAATGCTGTAATAATATTCGTAATATGAATGATTTAAATAAATTTTATTGTTTCCTTTTGTAATATTTTGTCGAGTTTTATTTCTATTTTCTTGACAATTTCTTGTTTTAAAAATGGCGATTTTGGCGATTTAGTTTCAAAATTGTCGATTTTCAGAAAATTTTATTAGCAGCACTGGTCGGTAACATAGAAGAGAGTAAATTGTGTGTGGGTTTGTATAAAATGAGAAAGTTTAAATTTTGTTTGTGTATTTCGCATAGCTTTATAGGGAGTGCTATGTGTATTATTTCAGCGTTACAGAATCAGTCAGTCAGTCAGTGAGTCAGGGATCAGCGTAAATATATATAGATATTTTTGGGATAGTTATTTTTTGTAAGGATATCTTTGATTTAAAGTTTTTTAACTTTAGTAATTAAGTTGGTTGCTGCATTTATTTTTTGTTTTAGAGGTTGCATTGATAGAAAATTGATAAGGCGTCCAGGTGAAATTGATTTTGTGTACCAGTCTGTGATAATTTTGTCATCTCTATGTAATTTCATATCAAGATATGGAATTGAGTTTTCAGTGTCTTCTCGTTCTATTGTATATTGTATTTTCTTGTGATAATTGTTGAATGACTTTAATATTTGCTCCTCGTCTTTCTGTTTTGTCACTGCGAATAGGTAATATTCGTTCGATGATGCTACAAAATTGGCGACAGTAAAGCAATGTACTGTTCCTGAAAATAATCATATCACACGTGTACTTAACTGCAACAAAATGTCCAAAATCTTGGATGAGTGGGAAGTTTTAAACTGGATTCAGCACGACCATACCTATGCATGACTAACTAATAATATACAATTAACTATTATAACATACAGCGTTAAAAGACCAATAAGTCAGCAGATCAACATATCAGCATATTTGTGAGTTAGTGAACGTAACTATTTCAATGATATAATGATATAAATACATGTACATGATATAGAAAACATTTATAATATATTCTTGGGTTTCGCACTTATAATACTGTCCGTTAAATTTTTCTCATTGGATCACAAATTGGACTTCATATGAAAGGTATTCGCAAAAACTATTCAATAGAGTACAAAGATGCAGGGGCAATTATGGACATCACACATAGGCAACATAGATAAGAATACACAAAGGAAATTTAAAATTCGAAAATTACAGAATAGCACAAAAGTAGTTTTAATACTTTCTTTAAGAAACTAAACAATACCAAGTGCGTTTAGAGCCATCCGAAACTAAAAACATAATATAAATATATATATTGTTCGAACAAAGTTCTCTGGTTAGTGCCATATTTTTAAACCAAATTGCTGGCTTATTTATTATCTGCTTACACAAAAATTTCCTAGTGTTAGCGATTGTCAAACATTTTTTCATCTTACAGTCTTAATAAGTTCTATTGTTTCTGTTGGAAACAAACGTAATATAAAAAAATAAACAAATATAATCTTATATATAAAAATGGATGTATGTATGTATATTTGTATGTATATTCTTATGGACTACAAAATGGCTGAACCGATCTTGATGTAATTTCCAGGGAATCTCCAGAAAAGCCAGGCCGGTGTGACTGTGAAGTCTGATATACGATTTTTGGAGGTCCAGTATGCTCAAAGTTCTGATGGGAAAGAGGAATGCATTTAGAAAAAAATCGGCTGAACCGATCTTGATGTAATTTCCAGGGAATCTCCAGAATAGCCAGGCCGGTGTGACTGTGAAGTCTGATATACGATTTTTGGAGGTCCAGTATGCTCAAAGTTCTGATGGGAAAGAGGAATGCATTTAGAAAAAAATCGTTCAAAATATCATAAAGTTTTACCAAAAGAAAGTCCATGGTGCAAGTACCAAACGACCAGTCAATATGATAAAGCATTTCATTGAATTTATTATATTCAGTACGTTTAAAGCAAAATGATTTACTCATCGGAGTATTCAGCACCGACGTAGGCTCTTCTTGGCCAATAACATGAATTATATCAAGAGTAGCGTGATATCGATCTTCAGGTAAGGATATTGGGTCAATGCAATTCAACACAAAACTTTCAACATTATTCACAAAAACTAGATCCAACAATTTTTTGTTCGAGAAGTGTAATAAAAAAGGGAAATGTCGGAGATGTAATAAACGATAAGGCATCCGACGAATAATGAGATCACCAAGTACTAGAAGTCAGTCACCATGTTTCGGACAATTACTTACAATAATTGGTAAAATTCACCTTGACTGAATTTTTATACTCAAAATTTACTCGGTCATTTTAATTGGAATTTAATTTTTGTTATAAATTTTTTAATCATTTTAATCGTTGTTTGAATCTTTGCACTTTACTCACTGTATGTTTATTTTCTTCGTTTACATTAAACATTTATGCCAATAAAAATTAAAGATAGTAAGATAGTAGTAAGGTAATAAGCAGTAAGGTTATAAGCTTTTTTCATGCAACTAAGTTGCATAATTATTTTGTTAAAGCATTATATTTTTGTTTTATCGTATTACTTACTTCCTTTTTAATTTACATTATTATTTTTTTTTTATTTCATATTATTTTAGAATTTTATTTTATTTTACTTTATTTTATTTTATTTTATTTTATTTTATTTTATTTTATTTTATTTTATTTTATTTTATTTTATTTTATTTTATTTTATTTTATTTTACTTTATTTTATTTTATTTTACTTTATTTTATTTTATTTTATTATTTTATTATATTTTATTTTATTTTATTTTATTTTATTTTATTTTATTTTATTTTATTTTATTTTATTTTATTTTATTTTTTTATTTTATTTTATTTTATTTTATTTTATTTTATTTTATTTTATTTTATTTTATTTTATTTTATTTTATTTTATTTTATTTTATTTTAGTTTATGTTGTTTAATTTAATTTTATTTAATTTATTTAACTGTATATATTTTACAAGTATTTATTTTTGCTATGTAAATAAATATATTTAATTCGATTTTCTTTTTCATATGTACGTAACCGTTTAAACATTTCAAATTGCTTTCATGGAAATTGACGAGCATCATATCAATTTCCTTTGGTGCATGTTCTTTTGACTGTAGGTGTTGTTATATATTGTAAATGGAATAGTTTAAATAATTGCATAGAATAGAGTATTTGTTTTTGTTATGTATATCACCATCGCAGTTCACATGATGTGTTATTGACTTTGCATGAATAATATATTACAACATCTGTTGTTGACAACATAAGGAACTGTTGATGAAGTTGTTGTTATGGCTGGTATTGCCGTGTTTGTCTACAATGAATAAAATTACGGGCAAAGTTGATAGCTTTGTTAATAGCATATAAGTAGTTGTATGTACTTAGACTGGGAGAAATACAACGCATCAATTTAAATAACGTATCAATTTACAATGACAAAGTTATTGTCGAAGATTCTAAAATGTATGTTAGCAAGCTTAAATTTGTTTAAAATTATAATTTACAAAATAATTACCTAGTTTTGATGCGCCAAGTTAAAGAGAACAAAAATTTTTTCGATATACAGGAAATATTTATAAAAATATTCTTTTAAAAATATGTATGCTTTGTTATGTGCATCTTTAAACTTTATACTTATTAGTCGCATAATACTTAAAATTTTCACTTATTTATTTTACGCTGAAAAAACTTATTAAAAAACTAGGTCCAAAAATGGACCGATCCTGATCATGTTTGGTAAAGTCTCTTGTATTTTGCAAAAATATATACAAACAAAATTTGAGAAGAATCAGTGCAATATTTTTGTTTTTTAATAGATTTAAGTGAAGATCGGGAAGCAGCTCTATATGGGGTCAAAGGGATAATTTTTGGACTACTCTTTAGTGGATGTAATGAACGCATACAAACCCAATTTGAGTAAGATCTATATGACAATTTGGATCTTATGGCAATTTATGTCGATTTCATATGGGTAATTTGTATGGGGGCTAGGTCTGAGCATGGACCGATTCTCACCAATTTCAATAGCGTTCATCCCATGGCCGATAAAAGCTTATATACCAAATTTCATCAAAATATATTCATATTTGCGACCTGCTGTTTGATTACAAGCTTTACATGGACACACAGACGGACGGACGGACGGACGGACATTGTTAAATCAACTCAGAAAGTGATTCTGATTCGATCGGTATAATTAAAGATGGGTCTAGGTCAAATATTTTTGGTTGTTACAAACAGCAGCACAAAGTCATTATACCCAAACCACATAGTGGTATAGGGTATAATAAAAAAAATACATTATTAAAAAAAACATTTTTTTATACGGCAAAGAAAGCTAAGTTCAATTATAGGTGCACGATTGTCAATTTTCAATATTTTTAATATATTGTTATACTCTATGCCACCATGCGATTAGGGTATAATGACATTGTGCTGATGTTGATATTTGACCTAGATCCAGCCTTCATTATACCGATCGGTTCAGAATTACTCACAAACACTTTCTGAGTTGATACCGTATTTTGGCTCACTTTCTTTTATTTTTTTTCACAATTTTCTTTTAACATATCCGGTTTTGGTTCTTCTTTACCGTACTCTTTTAATTGGTTTTTTCAATTTCTTTCCACATTTTCTTTACCCATAAAAGATTTTGCTAGGATGTGTGCATTCGTCCGTTTTTATATTCCCATCAATCTTTCTTTCTTTCCTGGCAGGATCGCCATGAAATAATTATGATGATTATAATGACAAGAACGCCATGAAATAATGATGATGGGGAACTGTTTCTCTGTTTATTAAAAGACCACTTGTTTTGCTTCATGAAATAATTCAAGACTTCATTTCTATTTTACTGGTGTTTTGGGTAACTATCTAAAGTCACTCACCTTTTGAGTCGAAATAGCGATGTCCGTCCGTCCATCCGTCCGTCTGTGTGTCCATGTAAACTTTTTAACCAAACTACAGGTCGCAACTGTGAATATATTTTGATGAAATTTGGTATATAAGTTTGGCGATGGGATGAATGCTATTGGTGAGAATCGGTCCATGTTCAGATCTAGTCCCCATACAAATGACCCCTATGAAATCGACATAAATTGCCATAAGATCCAAATTATCATATATATATTAGTAAAATTGGGATTGTATGTGTTTATTGTATCCATTAATCTGTAGTTCAAAAATAATTCCTTTTGGACAATTCTTAGTCATAAGCCCATTATAGAACTGCTTCCCGATCTTCACTTAAATTTATCAAAAAACAAAAATATTGCACTGATTTTTCTCAAATTTGGTTTGTATATATCTTTTTAAGGTATAAGTGACTTTACCAAATATGGTCACGATCGGTCCATTTTTCGACCTAGTCCCCATATAAATATAGTATCCGATATGAACTTTTTCATGTCTGCAGCGAAAAAAATTAATAAAAATGCCAATCAAATTTGTTTTATGCTTATTTGCTATATCCCATTAGTTGGACCGAAGAGATAGGGTCTCTAAACCATGATATAGGGTATCGTAGGGTATCTAGACCGACTATAATTTTCTTACTTATTTAGTTTTGAATTATTCCGGGAGTACAATTCCGAATATATTGGTCGAGTTGTACTGGTTATATTTCGAACTAATACAATACACCAAGTATGTGAATTCTATATAGTTTCCATGAGAAATCAAATACATGTTATTGCTTTACATAACCATCGACCAACTCTGCCTGTCTTCAATGCTAGAACATTTAAACGCTCAGTCAAACAAACGCACTCAGTCATTTACACAAAATATAATTAACCTACCGCAATATTCAGTTGAAACTATTTTAGTTTAGTGGGTCGCCAAAACAAATGTAAGTGTGTGTATGTGTAGGTTTGTGTGTTTTAATAGTTTTTATATACGTGCACTTCATTGTGTGCTTTGTTAATATTCAAGTTTGTACTACAGTTCGTCCTCCGTCCGTCCGTCTATGTGTCAATGGAAAACTTGTAATCTAACTAGAGGCCACAGACATGGAACATGATCAGGACCCAGTCCCCATATAAATGTAACATTCGATATGAACTTTTTCGTATTCGAAGGCGAAAAAAGTAACAATGAAGCCACACAAAGTTGGTTTATGCTTATTTTCTATACCTAAGTAGTTGGACTTAAGAAACAGGGTATCTAAACGCATGGGTATCGTATAATCGATCTAGACCGAGTATAATTTTCTTACTTGTTTTTTTTTTGTAATTTTTGATCAATTTAGAAAAAATCTGAATTAAAAAATTTTTTTTCAAATATCTGAAATATTGTTCTGCCGTGAAATAATTGAGTTTAATTGAAGAAGTATGAAATTTCAGTTTCCAAAAAAATGTTTATGGATTTTGCGAAATTTTTTTTTTTTAATTGTTTTTTAATGATCTTTTTTAAATATATTTTGAAACTACAATTGGTTGAATAGTGTTTTCGTTATTTTCAAAAATAATTTTGATCGTTCGTTTTTGCGGCTTTTGCGAAATTTTTTGTTTGTATGATTTTTTCGTTTTTACGTTTATGCGTTTGATATTTTTACGCGTTTACGGTTTTAAATTTTTTTATATTTTTTAGAGTATTTGCGATACTGGGATTTTGTTTTTTTTTTTATTTTTTGGAATTCGAGATTCTAGAATCTTTCTTTTGTGAGATTTTTAATTTTTGGGATTTTGTGTTTTTAAGTTTTAATGTTTTTTCGATTTCATGTGCGCTTTTGTGATTCTACAATTTCACTTTTTACGCTTTTACGACTTAATATTTTACGTTTTTTTTTGTATTACTTTTTGGCGGTTAGACGATTTTGCATATTACGTTTCTGTATTTCCTTTTTTTTTTTTTTGAGTTTGTGCGACTTTGCCTTTTACCTTTGATTTAAAAAAAAAAAAAAAACAGTCTGGTGTGTTTAAATTCAACTCAATGAGTCAATAATGAGCGTAATTATATATATATATATATATATATATATATATATATATTATTTGAATATTTTGTTATTTCCGTCTTTGCAATTGCTATCGATCTTTATGTAAATTATAAATGTAACAGTTTATTTCAAAATATATTTCAGTCAGAAAAGTAAAAACTTTAATTCAGTATTTTTTCGGCCATATGTAAATAATCGTGTAGTTCGTTTACATTCAAGTACAGATATAAATTATATTATTGCACTGTATAACTACATGCACTTCCTGACGTACATGTGTAATTATGTGGAAATTATATTAATTTACTTAAAAATGAATTGTCTGTGCTGGAGCTGAAATTGCCGGTCAGATTAAATATTGTATAACCATTAAACTAAAATAAATATTAAACACAGTTACTAACGCTAATGATTGTTAATGGCATGAATATAAAAGAGCAATTAAAATTCAGAATTTAATATAAACAAGATATACAAAATTATTAAAAACCGTCATACAGAAGGATTATTAAAAGTATATAAATATTAATTTTTTAATTATCGGGCCGTAAAATCGGCGTAAATAATTACTTTTTTTAAAATAAGATGTGATTTTAATTCGTACATACATAAAAATTAAATTTTGATTTTTTCCAAATCGTATTTTTTTATTCAAAAAAGAAAAGCAATTAATTCTTGTTGGCCAGTTTCTATTATAATTTTTTGTTATAAACAATGTTCATGTCTTCTATAGAAAGAATTAATTACTATTTGGAAAATTGTATTATTTTATTTACTGGAGCAGAAAACCTATGAGTTCCCTAAGTATTTCATAGAACACCAATGAAATTCATTATTTGACGCAGCTGGCACTATAATACCCTAAGTTTGTTTCCTATAAAAATGTGTTGAGAACTTGTAAAAAAATTCCTGCTGTTAATATCAAAACAAGTAAGAAAACTATAGTCGGTCTAGACTATATGATACCCTGTACTATGCGTTTAGAGACCCTATCTCATAGGCCCAACTAACTGGACATAGAAAATAACCATAAACCGAATTTGAGTGGTATTTTTATTAATTTTTTTGGCTGCAGATATGAAAAAGTTCATATATGATGCTATATCTATATGGGGACTAGGCCTAAAAATGGACCGATCCTGACTATGTTTGGTAAAGTCTCTTGCATTTTGCAATTTGAGAAGAATCAGTGGAATTTTTTTGTTTTTTGATAGATTTAAGTGAAGATCGGGAAGAAGTTCTATATCGGGTCTATGACTAAGAGTTGTTCCATATGGATCATTTTTGGACTACTCATTAATGGATGTAATAAACGCATATAAACCCAATTTGAGTAAGATCTATATGACAATTTGGATCTTATGGCAATTTAGGTCGATTTCATAGGGGTCATTTGTATTGGGGCTAGGTCTGAACATGGAGCGATTCCCACCAATTTCAACAGCGTTCATACTATGGTCGACAAAAATTATTTTGCATTTTTTTCATTAACCCATTAGCCGCCAAAATGAAACTAGCAGTGATAATTAACTAAAAAGTTTTTTTTTTCATTCATTGTATACAAAATTAATATAAAAGTATGAAAAAATTAAAAAATATAGTAATAAATGGGCGTAGTAGGGTGGGCGTACTCAACTGAGTACAGTGGCGGGTTGTAGGTGAAAATTTTTAAGACATTTTTTTTCAATGCATAATGATTTTAAACACATCTTGCATTGCCAGCGAACTCTTGCATGACATAAAACACATCTTAATTGCTTTCCTAACTTTTCGGGGTAATGACCTATACCATCCTCGGGTAGTCCTAGGACCAATGAAGAGGAAAGTCGAGATTTATTTTGCTCGTTTTGGCGTAAGTAGTACCTTGCAATGGAGCGTCGGAATAAAAGTTGATCCATGCTATCGTTATGACTCATTACATATAACCGCCAAGCGTTTGCAATTGCCATATCTATTATAGAGGTAAACAATGCCCACCATCATTTCTTACCGCGAATGGCAATTCTGTAGAGTGAAATGGATTGGTCGAGTTCATCTACTCCTCCCACATGTTTATTATAAGACTGAAACACCTTTGGTATGTTGACATCAATTTTTTTTTCGTTGTGTAGAAGACCAATGTTTTATAGCTCCTAATGGCATTGTACAGACGCTATTGTCTTTCCATTTTACCAAAAGAATAGTCCCCACGGAAGAAATTTCTTCATTATAATATCAGCTAATGGCCGAACTTTAAACATTTTGTCCCCAGTAGTGTCAGCTTCGTCATTGTTCACAATATGAAGATTCTTTTTGATATCTCCATATCTTTGGCTAGACATTGATTTTGATACCATTTCTATGCCAACATCCTCATCGTAAGACCAGTATAAATGCTCTCTGGGTAATTTGCGATACCCAGAGAATACCAGTACACCCATAAATTTTTTTAAGTCGAAGGGGTCAAGTTGAAAGTGATGTCTATTATTTTGATTGGCATATAAAATTGTATTACTGATAATCAAACTAGTCTTCTTCATCAAATATTTTCTCGAATACTTGTACTGGGTTGAGATTACTAAACAACTTCTTCACATCTTCTTGTCTTTCGGGCACATCAGTCGATACCCGAGATGTTGAAGAATATGTTGGTAAGCACTTACGCCATGCTGGTAGTTGACTGCGGCTTCTCTTTACCTTTTCGGCCAACGATTCATCATCGCTACTGTCGTTGTCATGACTTAAAATTTTGTTATTGTTGCGTCTAAACACAACAATATTTACCTGGCACATCTCTCGGCAAGTTGTCAGCTACCATGATCTCATCACCACCTTCTTCTTCATCAGATAAAACACTCGGCTCCGGCGGAATGATTGCGAAATCATATAAAGAATCACTGTCACTATCTTCCAATATTGCGTTAACAGCTTCTTCTAATCCTTTGAAACCATTACAAACTTTAAAGCGTTTAGAACTCATCGTAAATAACTTTTGTGCTCTAACCTTATAGTCTCAACACAACTTATAAATGTTTAATCTAACACTAAACAGCTTTTTTCAAATCAGTCACTACCAGTAGAATTGATATTTTGGGAATCCCCTTGTTACATAGATAAACACGTAAGTATGTATTGCAGAAAGACGCAAGTATGCATTTCTGTAAACATAACAGTGATGCCACAATTTTTATATGGATTCCGCCGTCGTACTCAATTGAGTACAGTTGTATTTAAAATACGATAACTTTGTAAAAGGAAATGGCAGACCATTTCTTTTTCACATATTTTATGAATAGAAATACTTGCCTTTAGAAAACTAAAAAAAAATACAATTGCAATACAGTAAAAGCAAAAAAAAAAAAAATGGAAAATCTGAGTTTATCTCGCCGCACCAATTTTGTATAAGTTTAAGAGTCCATTTGTGACAGTTGATATGTATATACCAAACTTTTTTTTTGTTATTTTAACGAGGTGTGGGATTCTTTTAAGCTTAAATCGCAAAAAAAACAAAATCTTTAAAAATTTTAAAAATTTCACATAATGTTTAGGTGTGCACAATTGAGTACAGCGGCGCCAAATTGGTTAATAACGTATGTGGCTATGTGTCGTTTTGTGAGAAAATAATTTGTCAGCGATCAAACGTAGGTTGTCATACGTCGATAGTGCTGCAAATTAATTTAATAAACATTTAGGTTACGTCGTTATTTATAGAAAAAGCTCAGAAATGGTCAATATTTTTTTTTTTTTTTAATTTAATACATGTAAAGAGCATTAAAAATAAATATATTCGGCATCGTTAACTCAAAACTGATAAAAATGGATATACGTGGTTATTCCAGAAAATCACAGAATTTAGATCTTAAGGCTGAACTAGGAACTAGGTCTGAACATGCACCGATTTTTGCCAGTTTCAACAGCGTTCATGGTATGGCCCATAGAAGCTCACACACCAAATTTCAAGAGAATATGTTCACATTTGCGATCTGTAATTTCATGACAAGGTTTACATGGACACACAGCCAGACGGACTGACGGATGAACATCGCTAAATCGATTCAGCGATTGATAAAATTAAAGATGGGTCTAGGTCAAATATTTTTGATAGCTATAAACTTCAGGACAAAGTCTAGCCAGCCACAGGGTGCCACCATTGTTTTTCATATCATGTTGTGTTATTAATTGAACTAACGAAGTATTGTAAAACTTCTAACGAAATATTTCACCATGCTGTTCTACTACCGTTACTTAACTGATTAACATTGTAAAACTGCTTTCCATTTTCGTACACTTGGTAAGCTAGAACGCGCCACAGGTTTTGCAATGTTGTAAGCTCTGGACTTCAAACGCGCCAGTCCAAAATTTGTATGTTTGTAGGCAAAAACCAGGTAATTGTGGAATACTAACTATTCCGCTAGATAGTAAAGTCCAAACCCATTATCTTTTCTACTTGATTTGTTAGCGAAATTTACAGCATTACCACATAAGTCTTAAAATTCATTATGTTACAACTTGTGACGTGATCAGATTTGCTCTTCACTGTAACCAAAGAATTTCTGGTACAAGCAGAAATAAGAAAGAAAAAAAATAACCTTGATCTTGAAATTATTTTTAAGTTCATGTATATATACATATGTAAACAACACTTATATGGTAATATGTTGATTGAAATTTTTTTTTGGTTCTATTTTTGGCGAACTGATTTATGGCGCGAGTTTTTTTTAGTCTCTTCATTGTTTTGTATTAAATCATGATTATTCATGTATGTATGGGTCAACTACAACTTGCAATCCTTCTCGTTCTCCCACTTGGTTTTCAGCTATTGTTATTAGCTTACCCCTTCGTTCACTCAGTAATCCCACTTACTCTCTCTCCTTTTAATATGAGTTGGTATTTTTTTTACGAAAAGAGTGAGATTATGAACGAATGTCTGTATATATATGTGTATTATGGATAACGAGATAAAATGTTCCATAATTATATACATAGGCTATTCAATGAGTGGTTGAGCGTATTTAATACAAAACATGTTTTTAGCTTGAGATGGAATGAATGAAGAGAGGTATAATGTTAAGAAAAGAATGTTGATTTAAGGAGTTGAAATGTAGTCGTTAAAGATAAAGGTTGAGGAAAAACCTCTAAAAAAAAAATTAAGTTTAAAAAAAATTTAAGTTTAAAAAAAAAAATTTAAATTTAAGAAATTTAAAATTTATTTTGGGAGTTGAATTTGGATTTTTGAAAAAGAAGGTTGGGGAAAAACCTCTTAAAATTAAAATGTAGATTAAGTGAAATTTAAAAGTAGTGTAAAAGTTAAGAAATAAAAACAAATAAAAATTTAAATACTCTTTAAAAAAAAAACTTTAGATTTTATGGAGATGTGAATAAATAAAAATTTGGTGTTAATTAATAATATTTCTGTTTGTGCTAAAGAAAGTTTAAAGAAATATAACATAAAAATTAAGAACATTAAAGAGAGTTGAAATTTGATAGCTGAAGAAGAAAGGTTGAGGAAAAACCTCTTAAAATTTAAAATGTAGTTTTTAAGGAGTTGAAAAAAAAGGTTGAGGAAAAACCTGACTTTAAATTAAAATAAGATTAGTTGTAGTGAAATAAAGTTAAAATAAAGTTAAAATTAAAATGTTTTAATTAAAGTTAAAGAAAATTAAAATTTATCATTTAATTCTTAAATTAAGTTTCGTTGAGTGTTGAATGTAATCAATTAATTAATGAAAATAAAACAAACAAAATTTATAATTATTAAAAAAAAAAAACTAAACTAAAAATTAAATTGAGTTAAGAACTAAAGTGCTATAAATATAAAATATTAAAGTTCAAAGTATAATTAAAATTAAAAAAAAAAAAAAAAAACATTATTGACATAAACCAAATAAGCAATATTACAAAATTCCTTCAAAATGAATTGTTTCTTCTCTAAGACTATATATTAATTAACTTAAATAAATAAAACCAAAAAATATTGGGTACCTGTTTGATAAGACAAAATTAAGGAATTAAATTAAAGTTCACCTCATAAACCAATCAAGCCTATACAACAAATAAATATCTCCATATAAATATTTTGTATTGAAATCAACTACAATATCATCATTAATACAGCTATGGCCAACTTTTTCCAATAGCATATTGCGAGACACAACCACGGCGTCCGGCGGCAGCAGCTTTATCGGTACCTCATCGGGATGCAACACCAGCGATAAGGCGGTAATTTTTATTTCTTAATACCCTTAATTTTCCATATTAAGAATTGTTGTACAATATAAATATTTTCAAAATTTAAAAATTTTTATTAAATGTTACCAAATTAATCAATTTTTCTAATTAAACTAAAAGTTTTACTACCTTTAAGCTAAATAGAAATAAAATTGCTAAAAACATTTTCCTACCTAAATAATTCTAATTATACAACTAAACAAAAAAAAAAAAAAATTTACTACCATAAGGAATTTTCTAATTATAAAATTTAAATAAATATATCATTTTCGAAATATCAAAATTCGTAAAATATAAAATATTCGAAATATAATATTTTTATAAATATAAAAATTTTCTAATTATTAAAAAAAAAATTTACTAAATGTAATATTTTTCTAATCATAAAGTTAAACTAAAAATTTTACTACTTGAAGATATATAAGTTTAAGCTAAAATAGAAATTATGCTAAGTTAAAATTTTGTTAAAATTAAAATTTTCCTAAATTAAAAGAAATTTTCCTAAATATAAAATTAAACTAAACATTTTACTACATTAAGAAATTTTTTCTAATTATAAATTAAACTAAATATTAAATATTTTTTTAGATATGAAATTTGCTAAAATTAAAATTGTGCAAAAAATTAAAATTGAGCTAAAATTAAAAATTATAATAATAAATATAATTTAACTAAAAATTAAAATTTTGTTAAAAATAAAAATTTTGCTAAAATTTTCCTAAAACAAAATTTTGCTAAAATTTAAAAATTCTCCTAAAATTAAAATTAAGCTAAATTTAAAATTTTTCCTAAAATTAAAATTTCCCTAAAATTAAAATTTTGCTAAGCTTAAAATTGTGCTAAAAATAAAAATTGGCTAAAAATTTTAAATGTTACGAAAAATAATTTAAAATTATAACCTAAAAATGAAGGTTAAATAAAATTTTTTTATAAACCCAATGTAGAAAACCAAACCAAACCAAACTCTTATCATTGAAGTGGGTTACCTCCAATTAAGATGGAATATCAGGTAACATGGTAGGGAGGGCAAAAAGGGGGCATAACAGCTAGTCCCCACCGGAAGGTAATTATGCCATCCATCCATCCTTTAGATTCCGTTTTTGACAGTGTTTTTTTGTAAATCGCACGTGAACATCTGTAGTGCGGTTTCCCTGGGCCTGAGCAAGACCCCACCCATCCGGCGAGCTAGGCCCCTTCGCAAGCACGTGCGACCAGCAAAGGCTCAGGGAAACAGGAAGCGGAAATTCCACCACCGCCGCACCATTACAAACTTCCAGCTAAATCAAGTTTTCCACACAAAAAAATTGCACCAAAACCATTTATTTTAAAAGTTTCTTATATCCGCGTAAATCACGCCAATGGTGTTTGAGTCCATTAGGACAATTTAGATTTTTTTTTCATTTTACTCCAAAATGGATTTACTTTTTAGCCCAAGTCACTCATTTCTTTTTCCCCTACCTAGACAACGCTAATCTTGCTACGATTTTTTAAAAATAAGTTTAGGTAAGTCACGCAAGACTTGTTGAACTTATCTGGTCGATCCAATACGACTTAGCTGAGCTTTTATTTCTAGTGAACAGCCATTTACTCTGAAATCGGTGTGAGTCCTATACGTTTTTGATTTGTCAGGAATCATTTTAGTACCAGTAGAAGTATCGTTCGAATTTTGGGGTTTGAATATTTATGATTACTTAAAGCCTCGTCGTTATGAAATTAATGGCTTTTCGCGAACTATTCTCAAAAAACATCTTGCAACCCTCTTTATACAATATCGACAAATAAGTCAAGCACGCAAGAAATTTTTTTCAATTGAGTCAAGTAAAAATTTAATAGCCTTGCTAAACCTGCACCCATTTTGCTTTGTTATTGCTAAAGAACCAGTAATATTGTTAATTTCTTCAACTTTTAAGAACAGAAAAGCAACAGTATGAACCGTAATCAAATCAGATGTACCGTGGCGTAACAATGAGCTGTGAACCTATAACTATTTCGGGCACCGTATAAAAACTATAGACTCCGGATACAATTGTCCAGTATTGCTTTAGTCATTGTAGTGGGAATCATTATATCTAAAGTACTGTTCCAAGGAATGTGGTGTAGAGTACTGAATCGTTTTCCTTATCTACCTTTAATCTTCAAGCTGGTTTTCTTAAGTCTTCCTTCTTATTCTTCTACTTTCTGGTAATTGTATAGGAAAAGTTTTGTTGATATATAGCACGCTTTAGAAAATTTTTTAAAAACAGCATTAAATAAGAATGTGGCAATGAAAAATTGAAAAGCAAAAGAATTTAATAAAAATAAAAACAAAAAGTTCTTCGTTTACTTCTTTCTTTAACTCTTTGCGTCACTAACATTACACTTCAGGTAGGACAATATAATTGTACAAAATTCTTCAACTAAAAGATTTGTAACAAAGTTTTTTTTCAGCAAAAATGGAAAAGTGGAAATGTGAGAAGCAAGTGTGTGCGTGTTGTGTAGAAAACTTTTTGAAGAAGTTTTTTTTTTCAAAACAAGATTTACAATATAAAAAAATCTACACAAAAAAAGGAAACTGTCTTGAAGACAAAAGAAAGGGAAGTAAAATTTGTTTTTATAATATAAAACATCACATAATATGAATGGTTCAAAAAAAAAATAAAATAAAGTACGAAGGATTATTCTTTTAAAATATTTGGGACCATACAGACCTAGGAATATGAGAACACCGTTCATATCTGATTTGAAGATTTACACGATTTACTACAAATTTTGCATTATTATGTGGATCATAAATTCCGTTCAGATTGTTTATAACCTGACTGATATAAGGCTATCATTCAAATCATTCCATTTTAATCGGTAACATTCTTAAAGTAAATCCCGTTTTATTGGTTATTATAAACATCAAGACAAGCTCATAACTTCATCTGAAACCTATCGTTTTTGTAACAATTATAACATCCACAAAACCACCATCTTATTGCTAATACATATACCAAATATTTGTAAACTTTCTGACTTCCATTAAATCAATTGATTTTTTTAAATAAAAACTTATTTTTTACAAACACACAATTAAAGCCTTAGCTTTTCTAAGGACAACTGTTAAAAAATAAAATACGAAATCTTTATACCCAAAATTATACAATGATAGTTAACAATGATAGCAACGATTAGCACGTAGCTCAAAAACACTTTATTTATTATTGTTAAAATAAAAGACTGCCAAAAAGGGCTGGGCAAAAAAAAAAAAAAAATAAAAATTAAGAAATTTAAAAAATGTATTCCTTAAACGAAAATAGGACGTCCTTAAAAACAAATTATATTAGATCTAACATTCAAGAACTAATATAATTGAAACACGTTATAACAAGAAATCTTATGTGCCACAAATTAAACAAATTATACAGAAATAGCTACAAAAGATTCCATAAAAGTTATAGGGTGTGTTTTACTTAATTGTTGTTCTCAATTTTTTATTTTAATGGTTTTTGATTTTGGCCATTTTGGATTTTGAAGATATTTGTTTTTTGTATTTTTATTACTCGAAATTTTCGGTTTTGGCGAAAACTGATTTTGGCGATTTTTAATTTTGGCGATTTTTGAATTTGGCGATTCTACCCATATCTTCCACTACTATTCACACGATAATTAATGTACATCTCATAAGTTTGAGGACTGTCGCTCTCTTAGAACTTCATATTTTATTGTATAGCAGGTGCCAAGTCCACTAATCCCATACCGCCCACTTATTATCGGACTACATACATTAATTGCTGGACTCATGCAAAGTGCCGAGGCTTTCCCTTTCATAATATACCAGTTACATAATATTATATATTTACTTTGTATGGGCGGTGCTGTGCTCACTGCTCCGATAATGCCCATTTTTTGTTCGACTAATCAGATGAATTGCTTATGGGCTCACGCAAAGTCCCAAGGCACTCACTATTAGAGTACCCCAGATATATGATATTTTAAATTTACTTTGTTCGGGAATTGCCACGCTCACTTCCCCGATCCCGCCCATTCTCGGCGCGGCTACTAACAGAAACAAGAGTACTAAATATATATGATTTTAAAGTTCACTTTATATGGGAGGTTCCACGCCCACTAAAAATATTAAAACAATGTATAACCTATGTCCATCCGGAAGAACCATTCAAAATATTGGAGCCAACATTTTTAAGATCAGATGAGTTCTTACGGATGCTAACAAACATTATATTACTAGATGTATCCCGGCGTGCTTCGCTACCCCCATTTTTTTCTTTTGAATATGTAAAAGTTCATATCGGATGCTATATATATATATATACTAGCTGTTTTTACCCGGTCTTGCCCGGGATCCAAAGGCCTTTTACATGAAAAAGGTCCACTATGCTTACCAGGCGCTGAGTACTTAGTGCCCAATGAACAAATTCCTAAAAAAAAACTTAACTTAACTTAACTTAAAAATTTGTATGGGATTGGCGAATTTGTTCATGATGAAAAAATTCCCCAATGTTTATTTTTTTTGGGGAGTAAATTCTTTTTTTATTTCAATTTAAAATTTTTTGATTTTTTAATTTAGAAGTTTTTTTTTAAGACGCTACTGCAAAAATACATCAAAAATAAGCTGCGAAACCGCTTGACGTTTTTTTTTTTTTTGAAGTTTATTTATTTTGTAAACATCAACTATAATGGAATCGTATTCAAATTAAAGGAATCAGAAGTTTTAAAAATTGAATTAATACATTCAACAAATGATCACCATTGAGTAGAGACGTCAAATTTATAGAAGTTTCAAAAATGGAAAATGAATGCGACGTTTAAAATTGTGCCGCAAGGTTGCTTTAAGCAACTGCTTATAGTATATGTTTGGTCTATTTTGATCAACAGGTAGTTATTGCACATACGTAGATAAAATTTGTCATAAGATTTTCACTCAGCTGTGTTCCGCGAGCGAGTCGCGACCGCGTCCGCGCGTTTGTCGGCCACACCCGTGCTGCCGCGCAGTTGTTGTCATCTTATTTTAATTGCCAAAATATATTTTTCAGATCATTTCTATATTTTATCTGAGCTGTGTTCCGCCATCGCATAGCGTCCGAGTCCGCGAGCTGCTTCCGCGCGTTTGGCAGCCACACCAGTGCTGCGTGTCCGCGGTCGCTCCCCGATTCCGCACACCGAAATTATGCTATTGAAAAGAATACAGATATTAAATAAATTTGTTGTAGGACAGATATTGAGAGCAGCATGGAGAATTAGTTCATTTCTTTCAGGGACATTTGTTAAATTTGGGGAATTTGTTCATCGTAAAGTTATTCCCCAATTTTTTGGGGAATAAGTTAATTTTTTTTTTGGAATTTATTCTTTGGAGACTAAATACTCTGCGCCTGCTTACCATTGGAACTAACTATGTTTCTGGTTTTTCCTTCTGGTGCATATACGAAAATATTATACTCTGGAGCAAGCGACATAAAATTGTGTATGAGAAAAACAGTCGTTTAAGGAGTTTCGGATTCCCTGGATTCAGCTTGTCTTAGCCGCTGGATTTCTAGACGCAGTTGAGTAGATTCAGGCATTTCCGCTTCTCTTAAAAAAGCTTGCTGAGCTGCTTTCCGCGAGTGCGTCGAAATGATGCTATTGAAGAGAATACAGATTTAAAACGCGTATATTGCAGGACAGATATTGAAAACAAATATTTAACAAAATTCATTAAATTAAAATATGTAAAAATTTAAGAACGAATTTGGGGAGTAAGTTAATTTTTTTATTTAGTTTAAAACAAAAATGGGGAGTATATTACTTTCTTTTGGGGAGCTTTTTTAAATTTGGGGAATTTGTTCATCGTGAAGTTATTCCTGTGTGCACCAAATTTCAGAGAAATCCGTTGAAAGATAAAAATTTGTATAGCGGTCAAACAAACAAACAAACAAACAGAAAATTAATTTTATATATATAGATATATAAGAACTAGCTCAAAAAATGGACCATTCCTAACCATATTTGTTAAGATCACTTATTTTTTGCAAAGATATATTAATACCAAATTTGAGAAAAATCTGTGTAATATATTTGTTTTTAGATAGATTTAAGTGAAGATCGGGAAGAAGATATATATAGGGGCTATGACTAGGAATTGTCTTATAGGGTTTATTTTTGGACTACTGATTAATGGGTGTTAAACGCAAACAAACCCAATTTGAACGAAATGTATATGATAATTTGGATCTTATGGAAATTTAAGTTGATCTCATAGATGTCATTTCTATCGGGACTATGTCTGGACATGCGCCGGTTTTCTCCAAATTTCATCACAATAATTTTTAACTAGACCCACATTTGCAACCTTTAGTTTGATTACAAGTTTTACACGGACACACAGACGGAAGGACGGATGGGCGGACATCATTAAATCGACTCAGAAAGTGATTCTGAGTCGACCGGCATAATAAAAGGTGGGTCTAGGTAAAAAGTTTTGGTAGTCACAAACATCAGCACAAAGCCATTATACCCTGATCACATAGTGGTATAGGTTGTAAAAATTTGTTTAGAAAATACTGCTAGAAAATTTTAATGAGGACAAACAAAGGAAAGCAATTTGTTTAATTGTAGACGTAATTTGGAAATAAGATATTGAAAATCAACTGTTAAATTTGTCATAGACAAAACTTGAAAGCAAAGAAAAAAATTTAATAAAAATATTTTATATTTTAAAAAGGAGTAAAAAGAATACAATAATTTTCCCAGCTTTTAATCATAAAAATGGGGTTCGGAGTGATTTTGTTTTTCTTTTTATTTCGCTTTAAAACGTAGAATATTAGTTTTATAAATTAAGAGATTTTATTTAATTCCTACAGATAAAATTAAAATGCCAAATAAAAACTTGAACTGATGTGTAATTTTGCGGAAATTTGTCTGTTTTGTTGATAAGTTTGAACGAAACAAAATTTTCGAAAACTGCGCCCTTTTATATTTTGCATTATTTTGTGGGCGCATTGCACAAAGCTCCAATCTAATTTAAATTAAATAAGAGATATTATTATGAGACAGATGGTGAACTTAAAATATTACATAATAGCAAGTAAGGAAATTTATTGATGGTCTACAGCGACTTTATACAACCATAAAATATGATTTGCGAAAGATAGTCTCAAATAAAAAAAATCATGTGAGTCCGATCACAAGGAAGATCTGTAAACAAGTAATTAAAGATTTCTTTGTCATTTTTAAAATCAAACAGAAAGCGCCATTTATGTATCACTTATAGCAAAAATTGTTTCAGCTAATTCAAAAACCCTTTGCTGTAAAACGTTATAAATATCCCAATATAAACGTAGATAAGTGATACATAGATGACGCTTTAAAAAAGTGGCATAAAAAAACAATGTTATATCATAATTTTTTCACCAATGCAATCATAAGTCACACAGCGTTATCTGCTTCAGCTCACACCGATATGAGTTACGCTGTTTATACCCTATACCACTTGTGGTTTGGGTATAATGACTTTGTGCTGCTGTTTGTAACAACCAAAAATATTTGACCTACACCCATCTTTAATTATACTGATCGAATCAGAATCACCATCTGATTCGATTTAACGATGTCCGTCCGTCCGTCCGTCCGTCTATGTGTCATTGTAAAGCTTGTAATCAAACTGCAGGTCGCAAATATGAATATATTTTGACGAAATTTGGTATTTGATCTTTTATCGGCCATGGTATGAACGCTGTTGAAATTGGTGAGAATCGGTCCATGTTCAGACCTAGCCCCCATACAAATGACCCCTATGAAATCAACATATATTGCCATAAGATCCAAATTATCGTACAAATCTTAGTCAAATTGGGTTTGTATGTATATATTATATCCATTAATCAGTAGTCCAAAAATGATCCCTATTGGACAACTCTTAGTCATAGGCCCCATATAGAGCTGCTTCCCGATCTTCACTTAAATCTCTCAAAAAACAAAAATATTGCACTGATTCTTCTCAAATTTTGTTTGTATATATTTTTGCAAAATACAAGAGTCTTTACCAAACATGGTCAGGATCGGTCCATTTTTGGGCCTAGTCCCCATATAGATATAGCATCCGATATGAACTTTTTCATATCTGCAGCCGAAAAAATTAAAAAAATTCCCACTCAAATTTGGTTTATGCCTATTTTCTATATCCAGTTAGTTGGGCCTGAGAGACAGGGTCTCTAAACGCATGGTATAGGGTATCGTATAGTCGGTCTAGACCGACTATAATTTTCTTACTTGTTTTGTGATTGTATTGTAAAATAGAAATTTACCCCCCTTGCACGTATAGATGTTTACACATCAAAAAAGATAAGATACTAACTAAAAGCTTAAAACAAATTTGACTGATACTGTTATTTAGATGAGGCCAAAAGTTAAAAAATATTTAATTCATATTGGTCGAAAATACAATGACCATATTTATTGGATAACTAATTTAAATTATATTCGATCTGCTTATTATATTTTCATATCAAACGCTACAACTCCATTATATTATTGTTGATAAATAACTTTTGGAAGCTAAAAACACCAGAAGAAATTCAATTACACCCTGGCTATTGAATTGTTTAGGTTACAAACGTTAAAATTTACGATATATGAGAATTAATTATAAAATTAAATTTTATATGTAGTAACACTTTATAACAGTTCTGATTGAGATAATAAAAATCAACAAACAAATGCCCAAATAAAAAAAAAAGTTATAAACCCCATAATTTATGGAGTAAAAAATAACGCTGTCAAAAAATTATGAATAAAACCAAAAATCTGAATGGGGATGAATATACTACAAATTTTTGTTAAATAGAAGACATTTTAAACATAGACCAATTAAATTTTAATGTCAACTAAAAAACACCAATAGATTTTTAAATAATAAATTAATTTTATCGCTACTCTTAGTATCACCTTTAGTTAAAAAGAATTACATCTGAAATTTACGTTTAAAAATCAAACTAAATTACCAAAACCACCTTCTAAAATGATCGTTATCTTTAAGAAATAAACGAAATGTTTCCTTAACATTCAAGGGTAATAACTCAAACACAACCGCACTTTATCAGCCTGTAAAAGGTCCATCTGACATTAGAAAATCAAAACTGAAACGTAAAATATCAGATACTTCATATATAGTTATTGCCAATTTGTATTAATTATTTTCTTAACTAAATTGAAACTACTACAACTAGCAGAAATATTGCTTCCTGCCTACATTTACATGTACAATATTAAAAATCTTCTTTTCATTCATCAAACTGCTTAAATGAGAAGTTGTCGGTTATGTGGACATTATAGGCTAGCCTTAAATTTCGGCGTGCCAACTGCCACAATATTAACAGGAATTAATCAAGCAGCACATCATTTGGGTCAGAAATTTCAAGTGAAATTTAATGAAGTTAAAAAAGAAAAGCCTTCATTTTTATCTTCTAAACAACTGAATTTAGGTATCTGAAATTTGTTACGTAGATTCCACTTAATACATATTCTTAAAAATCGCCTTTCCATAAAATATGTAGTACCTTGGCTTAAAAACTGACTCTTCTTAAAAAGTGCGTTTTTAAAAAAAAAGTAAATTTTCGTGAGAAAGTACATTTTCTACAAAAATTGCCATTATTTATTTATTTATTTATTTGGTTTCATGCACAAGAAGACTATGAGTCTTATAATTAAAGTACAGGATCGGTATAATGTGATACAGTTTTTAATGAAAATACAACATAGTTTATAATTTTTATAAAAACAAGATAACAAAAATTATTTCACATATATTCGAAACAAAGCAATGCTTAAACAATATTTAAATGGTATTGAAAAATTGGAAAACTTGTTTCATAAAATGTCCTGCGTTGCTTAAATATTGAATTGTTAGCGGTAGCTAGTTCCAAAGACGCATACATTGTATATAGAACTGCCACTAAGAGACGAAACTTTTATGCCTTATTTGAATTATAGAATTACTTCTTCTTGAATTAGAAAAGGATATCTGAATAAATAGATATGTAAGCTCACTTGTAAATATAATGATCGTATCTTCAAGAGATCGCAAAAATTCACACCGTAAAATTTTCATGCATACGGTGTTATGTGGGATGGTCCTTTCAAATTGTAGACGTATCTTAATATAGAATTAATCGTAGTTGCTAATTTCCTAGAGCTAATTGAATGTTGGAATTAGATACGTTTTTGCAAGTAGAACTCGCACATGGACTGGTGTAAGATGTTTTTCCCGAAGCGACATTTATATGATCAGACCAGTAAGAGTTTTATTGAAAATAATTCCAAAATTTTTGGTTTTTTGTGTAATTGCAATAATTTGACAGTTAAGGTTAATAGCTGGTATGGCAAGGGGAGGCACTGATCCTCAAGTAACAATGATGCATTTAAACTTTGAAGGATTGAGACATAGCCCATAATTGAATTCGATTAAGATCCACATTTACTTTCGCAACACAGTTATTTAGTTCATCGAAACGACTATAAACGTAAAGTTGCACATCATCAGCATACATATGAACTTTACAATACAAAAGTTGCCTAGGCAAATCATTTATAAATATAGTAAAAAGAAGTGGTCCTAGAATCGAACCTTGCAGGACGCCTTCTTTTACTGAAAGCACATTTGATATTTTATTATTGGCGTAAACGTATTGTTGTCGAATTTCTAAATAAGACGATATAAAACGAGTTGCGGAAGGAGAGAAACCAAAAAAGTTCTTAGCTTCATGCAGAGTATTTCATGATTCACAGTACTAAATGCATTCGAGTGACCTAAGAGCACTAGAAATGCAATGTTACCACTATCAATATACCCACGAATATCTTCAGACAAATCAATGGGTGCAGTTATGCAGCTATGTTTAGGATGAAAGCCTGATGTCTGTCTGCGAGTAGGCCCTTATTCTTGACATGTTTTCCAATTTGCTGATGCAATAACCTTTCAAGCCCTTTAGACAAGCATGGTAGGTTAGCAATGGGGCGATATTCTTTATTTGATTTAGGAATAGGTAAAATTTTGGGATTTTTCCAAATTTGATGAAAAACACTTTTTGTGATAATAGTGTTAAAAATATGGGTAATTTGAGGTAGCAGTTGAGAGATAATTTCTTTTAAGAATCCTGGATGTATGTTATCAAAACCAACAGCATTAGATTTCACAGATTGGAATGTGAAGAGTACTTCCAGTTGGTATACGCATGAAAACAGAATGAATTTTCCGATAATGTTGAACTAATATCAGTATTGCGGGTGTAATATTCATCATTTATGGGGATATCAGGGGTATTTGTTAAAGGATTCGTTACGCATATTAATAATTATTTCAGAATTCACAATTTCCATAGTTTTGCCCACACCAATGTCTCGTATAAGTTTCCATGTTGTTTTTAGAGTGTGCACCAGAAATAAATGGGCTAGAGTAGTATGCTTTGGAATATTTATCATACAAATTATCTATCTATCCGTCGATTGAACCAAAGTCTCTTTTTATACCCTATACCACTATGTGGTTTGGGTATAATGACTTTGTGCTGCTGTTTGTAACTACATATAATATTTGACCTAGGCAATTTAGAGATGTCCGTCCGTCCGGCCCTCCGTCTGTGTGTCCATGTAAACTTTGTAATCAAACTGCAGGTCGCAAATATGAATATATTTTGAAACAATTTGGTATATAAACTTTTACCGGCCCTAGGATAAAGGCTGCTGTAATTTGTGAAACTCGGTTTCAGACCTAGTCCCCATACAAATGACCCCCTATGAAATCGACATAAATTGCCATAAGATCCAAATAATCATAAAGATAGTCAAATTGGGTTTGTATTATATCCATTAATCAGTAGTGTACGGAATGTTGTGGATGCAAAGATGTCGACTGATTTGTTTTACCTGTGTCTTTATTTTTTAATAGTAAAACGTTCTTCCAAATTGTTTTGTTATCTACTTTATTTAATAAGTTTTGAAATTAGATACCGTTTTGTTTATTTTCATTTTTGGGTTTGTTTACTAATAGTGCCATGCCACACACATTCATTGATCGCAATGTTTATAATGAGTTCCATTCCCAACACGTGCATTATCAAATTGCAACGTTTCTGGTCAACACATGTATGTGAAGTAATTGTTCGTTAATCAAGTTCGAGTGCTCCATGCTCAGCATTCGTACACTATGTGAATGCTCTATAGCATGCATACGCTACAGTAGTCCAAAAATAATCCCTATAGGACAATTCTGTGGTTTTCTAGAATAACCGCGTATGTCATAAAATCAAAATGTTCAGGGGAGCCAAAAAACGTTATATTTGAAATTATAGGCTCGATATAAAGAATTTAGAGTTTTTTATTTAACAGTCCTGTAGATATGGGCAATAAATACTTTATGTAAAATTTGAGTCAAAAATCTTAAGAGGAATAGATCCTAGATAAGGACGAAAAAACAATATGTAAATTACACTTAAAGTGTGTGGAGATAAAACAACTTATGTCGACAAACGTCGTTTTCTTTGAAAAAGAAAACTGCCAATGCAACCACCCATGTAGACATAAGTTGTTGTTGCTTGAAAAATGGATTTTTTTGTTCATCAACAAAAAGTTAACGGGACTTAGTTTGAGAATATAACAACGTATCAAGAATAATAGTGACAAAAAATAATAGAAATAAACACACAAGTTTTTATAAGTGGTTATAAACTGAAAATAATCCAAAATTATTTTGCATTTTTTTTCATTAATAACAACGTATGTCGCTATGTGTCTTTTCTGAGAAAATAATTTGTCAGCGTTCAAACGTAGGTTGACATACGTCGATAGTGCTGCAAATTAGTTTAATAAACATTTAAGTTACGTCGTTATTTATAGAAAAAGCTCAGAAATGGACAATATTTTTTTAAAAAAATTTAACACATGCGAAGAGCGTTAAAAATTAATATATTTGGCATCGTTAACTCAAAACTGACAAAAAATGACATACACGGTTATTCCAGAAAACTACAGAATTCTTAGTCATATGTCCCATATAGAGCTGCTTCCCGATATTCACTTAAATCTATCAAAAAACAAAAATATTGCGCAGATTTTTCTCAAATTTGGTTTGTATAAGTTTTTTCAGAATATAAGTGACCACCAAATATGGGCAGGATCGGTCCATATTTCGACGTAGTCCCATTATAAATATAGCATCCTATATTAACTTTTTCATATCTGCAGCCAAAAAGACTAATAACAATTCCCCTCAAATTTAGTTTATGCTTATTTTCTATATCGAATTAGTTGGACCGAAGAGAGAGGGTCTCTAAACCATGGTTTAGATTACCGTATATTCGGTTTAGATGGATTATAATTTCTTACTTGTTATTGTATTTTGTTGTTTTTATAGGTACAGATTTGTGGAACACATGTGCCAAATTTTGTTCTAAAAAACTGACCTGATTATCAAGCGAAGGCATGTAGTAAATGGAGTCTCAATCGATTTTAGATAATCCAAGTAACATCGCGTTTCGATCCATTTGTTTAAAATAATAATAAGTAACAACGCCATGGACCACTTGCATTTTAAAGTCAAACGATAGAAAAATTAATTCGTGCTTTCAAAAACAAGGTGCTGAGAGCTGCTCGCAGATAAAGATTTTCTTTTTACTATTGCCAAAGAGTTACTTATAATAGTAAAATGTGTTGGAACTGTAACGTTAGTTGGATACAGGCCAATTGATTGCATTATGTAAAAAAGCCATTTGATTATTTAGTAAAATAGTGTCATTAATAACATTTGAATTAAAATCCCCACATATAGATAATATTTTCATAATTGATAGTTATAGTGTCAAGTATATTTTGAAAAACATCGAGATATATTCTTTTATTTGGTCTATAAACACATCCAAAAATTAATTGTTTTCCATGGAACGAAACTTCAACATATATATGTTCAACCTTTTCATCAGGTTTAGATTTGCTATGAAATTTACACATAATGCCTTTTCTTACAAAAATGGCTACATCACTTCAACGATTATTTCTATCACAGCGAAAAATTTTGAATCCGGTTAATCCAATCACATTTTCATCAACTTTTTTATTGACCCATGTCTCCGAAACACATATTATATCCACACCTGAGTTCTCAAAGATAAACCTAAATTTATCAACCTTATTATTAGAACTCTGCGCATTAATATGGCATAAATTTAAACCTGATCTCTGTTTGCATAAAATACAAATAAGATTATAAGTTACGTCTTTGGAGCTAAGAGATAAACTATCTCCGTTTGAAATCATTATGAAGGATTAAAAAAGCAACACAAGTATAAGAAGGAAGAAAAATTGCCTTTTTATTAAGAAAAAAAATATTGAAAAAAACAGACGTTATAATCAGAAGATAAAATGTATTATTGGTATTTATACTGTACTAGATGTAAGCCGGTGTGCTTCGCTACCCCCTCACTCCGGAATCGTAATAAAGGGCTCACGTAAAGTCCCAAGGCTCTCACTATTACAGTAATTCTGATATATCACATTTAATATTAAGTTTGTATGGTGGTGGCACGCGCATTTGGCCAATCCCGCCCATTTTTATCTGACTACTCCCGCTAGTAATAGATGACCTGAGACAAATTTGCAAAGCACTCTCTATCATAGTAATTAATACATATATATGATATTAAAAATTTATTTTGTATGGGAGCTGTCACGGTCACTAAAAATATTTAAAAAAAATACAGCCTGTAGCACTTCACGTATCCGCAGTAAGACTCTGTGAAAATTTAAAGAATATCAGATGAGTAGTTACGGAGATTACCTCCTACAAACAAACAAACACACATTACCTCTTTATTATGCTAGTATAGATTATTAGTATAGATTTTTTTATTTCGATACTTGCTGATATAAAATGTTTTTTTTTTGTTTTTCATTCGATTTTTCGGCGTTCCTACCCTGGAGGTACATGTAGCTGCCAATGAGAAGATCTGGCAACATATCACTATTGGCCTTGAATTTAAAATATCATTTGCAAATTTTTCTTTTTAGCGATTTTTGATTTAGCCAATTTTTGATTATGGATATTTTTGTTTTTTGGATGATTTTAGGGTTTGGGGATTTGTATACCTTATACCGCTATGTGGTTTGGGGATAATGACTTTGTGCTGCTGTTGGTAAGTAACAAAAATCTTTCTGAGTCCATTTAGTCCATTTAGCGATGTCCGTCCGTCCGTCCGTCCGTCCGTCCGTCTGTGTGTCCATGTAAAATTTGTAATCAAATTACAGGTTGCAAATATCGTCCACAGAATGACGCTATTGAAATTGGTGAGAATCGGTCCATGTTCCGACCAAGTCCCCCATACAAATGGCCCCTATTAAATCGACATAAATTGCCATAAGATCCAAATTATCATATAGATCTCAGTCAAATTGGTCTTGAATGTTTCTATTACATCCATTAATCAGTAGTCCAAAAATAATCCCTATAGGACAATTCTTTGTCAAGGCCCCATATAGAGCTGGTTCCCAATCTTTATTTAAATTTATCAAAAAACAATAAATATTCTAAAGATTTTTCTCAAATTTAGCTTGTATATATTTTTTGAAAACATAAGTAACTTTACAAAATACGGTCAGGATCGTAAGATCGACCTAGTGCTGGGCCTAGTCCCCATATAAATATAGCATCCGATATGAACTTTTTCATATCTGCACCCAAAAAAAATTAATAAAAATGCCATTCAAATTTGGTTAATGCTTATTTTCTATTTCCAATTAGTTGGACCTAAGAGATAGGGTCTCTAAACGTATGGTATCGGTCTAGACCGACTATAATTTTCTAACTTGTTGATTTTGGCGATATAAATTCCACGACAAATCACATTGATAACTGATGTACTTGACAAAAGACTGTCCCCTTCGTAGTACTTAATATTTTTTATATAGGAGGTGCCACGCCCACTAATCACATCCCGCCCAATTTTTTTTGGAATGCTCATATTAATATCTAACGGACTCCTGCAAAATGTCGGGTCTTTCCCTTTTATAGTACACCAGTTCTATGATATAAGATATCTACTTTGCATGGGCGCTGCTACGCCCACTACTTTGATCACGCCTATTTTTTGTTCGACTAATCATAGAAAGAACCTTTGGGCTCACGTTAAGCCACAAAGCTCTTTATATTACAGTACTCCAGATATATGACATTAAATATTTACTTTGCATGGGGAGTGCCACGCCTATTGGTGTGAACCCGTCAATCTTTTGTCCGACTACTCATACTAAGATCTGATGGTGTCGTGCAAAGTGCCAAAGCATCCCTTTTTAGTACACCAGTTATGTGATATCGTATATTTACTTTGTACGGGCGGTGCCACGCCCACTGCTCCTATCACGCCCTTTTTTGTCTAACTTAGCACACAAAGTCCCAATACTCTCACTATTACAGTACTCTAGATATATGGCATTTTATATTTAATTTTTGTGGCAGGTGCCATGCCTATTGGTCCGATACTGCCCATTTTTGTCCGACTACTCACATTAATAATAGGTGACATCAGACAAATTTGAAAAGCTCTCTTTATCACAGTACTCGATATATATAATATTGAATTATTACTTGTATGGGAGGCCACGCCCGCTTATCCGACCGCGCCCATTTCTGGCGTAGTACTAATATTAACAATAAGTGATTTAATACAAATTTGCAAAATTTCCCTATCATAGTACTCAATATATATGATATTAAAAATTTACTTTGTGTGGGAGGTGCCACTGCCACTAAAATTATTTAAAAAATTATAACCTATAGCACTTCCCATATCCTCACTAAGACTCTGTGAAAATTTCAGGAAGATCAGATGAGTAGTTACTGCGATTACCTCCTACAAACTAATAAATAAACAAACAAATACACATTACCTCTTTATAATATTAGTATAGATAATGAATATTTTTGAATGGGTGTAGAGGACTATTTATACCATATACCACTATGTGTTTTGGGTATAATGACTTTGTGCTGCTGTTTGTAACAACCAAAAATATTTGACCTACACCCATCTTTAATTACACCGATCGAATCAGAATCACTATCTGATTCGATTTAAAGATGTCCGTCCGTCCGTCCGTCCGTCCGTCCGTCTGTTTGACCATGTAAAGCTTCTAATCAAATGGTAGGTCGCAAATATGAATGTATTTTGATGAAATTTGGTATTTTATCTTTTATCGGCCATGGGATAAACGCTATTGAAATTGGTGGGAATCGGTCCATGGTCAGACCTAGCCCCCATACAAATGACCCCTATGAAATCAACATATATTGCCATAAGATCCAAATTATCATACAAATCTTAGTCAAATTGGGTTTGTATGTATATATTACATCCATTAATCAGTAGTCTAAAAATGATCCCTATTGGATAACTCTTAACCATTGGATAACTCTTAACCCCATTTAGAGCTGCTTTCCGATTGTTTAAGTACAATTTAATATTTTCTTTGTACTTTTCCGCCTTTGAGTCAATTAGCCATTTTTGGGTTAATTCTGGGTTAAAATCTATGAAACTCCTTTTTTTATACATCGTTGAAAGGAGTGTTTACATAGATTTTAACTAGTAAAACCGTTAACGGTACTTAGATATTGCTCGCCACCTTCTCTCTTTTATTTTTTAACTTATAAAATTAATCGTTTTGGTACCTTCGTACACATAAACACCATCCGCTGTGCATATTTTAAAAAAGGTAATACATTTGTATATACAAATAAAATAGAGATTTTATTCTCTCCTTATAAAACCTAAAATTAAATTGTGTTTTATTTCTATATCTTTTTTGCTACATACGCAAACATTTTGGTCCTTCGAACCGGATCCTGGAGAAGTTTGGGAAAATTAATTTAATTTTTTAACTCTTCAACATTCTCACAGCCTTCATCGTGACAAGACCAGCAAAAAACCTGCAAAAACAACCCTTAGCTTCAACTACAACAGAAAACAATAAATTAAAAAGCAAAAGCCGTCGGGATTTTTAAGAAAAGTGATTAGTGCAAGTAATAATATAAATATTAATCATATCGTGTTTGTTTTAATCGAAGGAAAGAGAAAAAGCCGTCGGGATAGTTTAAAAAAAGTGTTTAGTGCAAATAATAATAATTTAAACAGATTTACATTTAAACAGATATACATTACAATAAAGATTATAACTAAATCGGTTTTTCTCCTTTGTGTTATACATATACGCTCACGCGAACGTTTTTTTTTCGTGTTTAAACTGCTTAAGCTGAATAGTTTTTATTTCTCTATACGTTCACGCGCTGGTTTTTTTTTTTGTGTTTATGCTCAAGAGTGTGTTTATTTCTCTTCACACTAATATATACGCACACGCATTGTGTTGGTTTGTTTTTTCTATAACATTGTTAGTCACCCTACTGTCCGTTTTAGTCGCGACATATCCAGTGTGTTTTTATTAATTTTTTTTTTTTTTTTTTTTTTGCAAATTTTGGTTTTGCTTCTAATTTGTTAAATAAAATAAATAAAATTTTTTAATATAGTTTTATATTATTAGGTTATAATATATTATTTTTTCGGATTTTTTTTAACGAATTTTTATATTGTTATTTAAATTAAATTAACTTATTTTAAAATAAATTCGAACCAAAATGCCGGGAACTGCACTTGATATTTTTATTCGCGATTCGGATACGCTCATTAAATTTGAGGCGAAATTCAACGATATTCGTGAGGAGTTACATTCGGTATTTAATCTTGAAATTCGTGGAAAAGAATTAGACTTGCTTTGGGAACAAGTAAAATCGACATATCGTACTTGTTTATCATATTTAGAAAATTCGGATGACGCGGAACCGGCGGATTTTGACGCGGCTGAATCGAAATATGAAGCCACTTTTAACGCGTACGTTAATTGTTTATCTAGGATTAATGAACGATTACATCATTTTAAATCCAACGCGACACCGAAAGAGCAGTCTCAGTCTCCGAGTGTAAACCTCAATTCAGCTGACAACTTCTGTCATAATTTAACGCTTCCGCCATGCGATACCGACGTTTTTGAGGGCGATTACATTTCTTGGCCCACTTTTAGGGATCTTTTTACAGCGGTTTATATCAATAACTCTCGACTTAGCAATATTGAGCGGCTATGCCATCTAGTTCGGAAAACTAGTGGCGAAGCTCGGGAAATTGTTTCGAAATGCCCTCTCACTAATCAAGGTTTTGATGTCGCGTGGCGCAACTTGAGGGACGCATATGATAATCCACGTATGCTGGTTAATAACCAGTTAAAATCGCTATTTAGCCTTCCCTTTCTTGATAAGGAAACCTCGTCGGGATTAAAAATTTTACAACGCGGAATAAACGGTTGCCTTACGGCTATGTCAATTTATAATATTTCGACGCACAGCTGGGATCCTATTATTGTATTTCTTTGTATTCAACGGTTACCTTCGCAAACTGTTAGTCTGTGGGAACAGAGTATAAAGGACAAATCAGCTTTGTCACTCTGGAAGGATTTGGACCTCTTTCTGACAGAAAGAGTTCAAACTTTAGATTGTTTACGTGATCTTAGGGGTTCAGAATCTGCTAAGCCGCTTTCTGAACCTAAAATCAAAGCGCATCATACCAATGCTGCTTCAACTTCAAGTGCTTCTTGTGTTCTTTGTAAGAATCAAGTTAACTTTTTACGTTCTTGTCATCGATTCAAAAGTTTATCTGTTGCGGATCGATTTTCTACGGTAAAAAAGTTTCACTGTTGTGTCAATTGTCTTGCAAGGACACATGAAGCTAAAAATTGTAGCAGTTCGTATAATTGCTCCATTTGTAACAAGAGACATCATACTATGTTACACCGTGAGTTACCATCTTCTGAAGTTTCTAGGGATACTAATCGGTCGAATTCGGGTGTTAGTTCGGTTTCTGTTTCTCGAGTTTCAAACTCCGTACCTGCAATCGCATCATCTTCGAATGCCAATCATGCCACAGCTCCTACAAATCGTCAAGTATTTCATACAGCACAAAGTAGGACTGTACTTTTAGGGACGGCTATGGTGAATCTTATTCATCAGGGTACTACGTACCCAGCCCGGGCCCTTATTGACCCTGCTTCTGAAGCATCGTTCATTTCTGAACGTTTGCAAAATCGCCTGAAAATTTCGACGCATTCGACGAATGCTCAAATTTCAGGAGTTAATCAGGCAGTTACGGCAATGTCTAGAAAACTTTGTTCATTAAAAATTGGCTCCACCCTCGATTCATCCCTTGTATTGGAAACATTGCCACTTGTTTTGCCAAATATTTCGGGTAATTTACCATCATTTACAGTCCACTCGTATTTAAAGGAAAATTTGCCAAACCTTCGTTTGGCCGATATTAATTTTGATGACAGTCGACCTGTTGATCTTTTGCTTGGCGCGGATTTATATCCAAGAATTCTGTTGGGAGAAATCCGCCGCAATATTTTGGGCTCTTTACTAGCTCAGAACACTATTTTTGGCTGGATTATTACTGGTCCAGTTGTACAACCTCAAGTTCAGGTATATTCTACGAATGTCGAATTTTCAGAGGAAGATTGCCTTAACAAAAATCTTTTGAGATTCTGGGAACTTGAGGAAACTCCTAAAAGAAAAATTCTGTCTCCATTTGACAAATTTTGTGAGGAAAATTATAAAGCGACTACTCGTCGCGAATCTGATGGTCGATATGTAGTGACTCTCCCATTTAAGCCTGAATTTCCTGAAAAATTTTCTTTAGGGACTTCAAGACCTGGTGTTATGGGACAATATCTTAGGACCGAATCATCTTTACTGCGTAGACCTGAAATTAAGGAGATGTACGATGACGTCGTTAGGGAGTATTTGGACATAGGACATATGAGACCGGTATTACCAAATTTTTCATCTCCTACCTCTTTTTGTTATTTACCTCATCATCCGGTGGTAAAACTGGAACGTAAGACAACTAAATTGAGAGTTGTTTTCAACGCTTCAAATAAAACTTCTAATGGAATTAGTTTAAACGATTGCCTTTACGTAGGACCTACCTTACAAGCAGACTTAGTTCTACTTATTCTTAGATGGCGTCTGTTTAAATTCGTCTTCAATTGTGATATTACTCAAATGTATAGGCAGATTCGGGTTGATCCTTCTCATACCCCTTTTCAACGAATTTTGTTTAGGGATTCTCCGACGGAGACTGTAAGGGACTATGAATTACAGACCGTGACTTTTGGCGTTAACTGCGCTCCATACCTTGCTATTAGGACGTTATTACAACTCGCGGACGATTCTGAGGCTGAGTTTCCTCTCGCAGCACATATTCTACGAAAGTGCATGTACGTTGACGACGTTTTGACAGGGACTCATGACATTTCCACTGCATTAATGGCTCGTGATCAACTCGTCGCTGCTTTGGCCTCTGCTAAGTTTCAGCTAAGAAAATGGACTTCAAACGAACGGAGTATTTTGAAAGACATACCTTTGGACCATTTAGTTGACGCTAAATTATTGACCTTTATAGAATCGAGTACTTCAAAGACTTTAGGAATTCAGTGGAACGCTCAGTTGGAATCGTTTTATTTTAGTGTGACTTCTATTTCATTAAAATCTGGGTATACTAAGAGGGAAGTCTTATCGACTATCGCGAAATTGTTTGATCCTGTAGGTTGGTTAGGTCCTGTAATTGTGGTTGCAAAAATTATCATGCAAAAAATTTGGCTTGATAATATAAATTGGGATGATATGCTTCCAATTTCGACGGAAGTTGAATGGAAAAGATTTGTAACTTCTTATCATGAGGTAAATACTATTCGTATTCCAAGATGGGTTAATTATTCGCCGGGAAATTCTGTTGAGCTTCATGTTTTTTCTGATGCCTCGGAAAAGGCATACGCGGGGGTGATTTATATTCGAATTCAGGCCTCTAACGGCGAAATTCATACTCACCTACTTTCATCGAAAACCAAAGTATCCCCCATCAAATAAATTTCTTTACCTCGTTTAGAGCTGTGCGGGGCGGTGTTAGCCTCTGAACTTTTGAAGACGGTGATAAGTGAAATTGATATTAGAATTGATCAAATTTACTGTTGGACTGATTCGACGATAGTCCTTTCTTGGTTAAGGAAAACGCCGTGTTCCTGGACCACATTTGTACCGAACAGAGTATGCCGCATTCAAGAAAATGTAGGAAACCATAATTGGTATCATGTTCGTTTTGAGGATAATCCTGCAGATTTAGGTAGTCGTGGTACCTCTCCCACTGAGCTGGAAAATAGTGAGCTTTGGTGGCATGGTCCAAGATGGCTGGGTCAAGATAAAGTGCACTATTATATAACGGATCTAAGTTATCTTGACACTGACATTGAGGGTCGGGTTGTCAAAACTCATGCTTCCTTCTTTACGGACGTTAAGGGGGAAGATATATATGTGGATATTTTGAATAATTACTCTCGTCTTGATCGAGCTCTTCGGACAATCTCATATATTTTGAGGTTCTTTTACAATAGTCATCCAGCTCATAGGTCAAATCGTTATATGAATGTGGATAAAATCGTTGCTGGTTATGAAATCAGAAGAACAAAATTGCATTTAGCCATTGTGGCTCAGAAACATCACTATGCAGATGAATATAAATGCCTGTTAGACAAAAAACCGTTAAGTTCAAAGAGTTTCCTTATTTCTTTGAATCCCTTTCTCGATAAAGACGGTGCGATAAGATTGAATGGTCGGTTGGTTAAATCACCATCCCTTTCATATACGGAGAAATATCCTATTATTTTACCTTATTCGAGCCGATTTACTCAATTGTTAATAGAATTTGTTCATATGATTTCCATTCACGGTGGAAATCAGTTGATGTTGCGAATACTGCGCATTGAATATTGGGTTCCACGCTTGAAGTCGAAAATTCGTGGAGTCATTGGTCGTTGTAAACGGTGTATTATTGACCGTAAAGTATCTTGTCGTCAAATTATGTCGGCTCTGCCCCCTGAAAGAACTACTCTTACTAGACCATTTATGACAACGGGCGTTGATTTTGCTGGTCCCTTTGACATCAAAAGTTTCACGGGCAGAGCTTGTAGGATAACGAAGGGCTACGTTTGTATTTTTGTTTGCTTTTCTACGAAAGCAATTCATTTAGAGGCCACGTCTGATTTATCTACGCCTACTTTTTTATCTGCCTTTCACAGATTTATTTCTCGACGAGGTTGCCCCTACACTATATTTTCGGATAATGGCACAAATTTTGTAGGTGCATCGCGTGAATTAGAGAAGAATTTTAAGATGTTTCTTAAGGAAAGTCAGATTGCAGTGGGTTCTATTTATGGTATTCAGGGTTTAACTTGGCGGTTTATACCGGCCGGGGCACCTCATATGGGTGGCCTTTGGGAAGCCGGGGTCAAGAGTTTTAAACACCGTTTTCGTAAGGAAGCGCAATCTTTTAAGTATACTTTTGAAGAACTTTCTTCAGTTCTCGCAAGAATCGAAGCTTGTCTAAATTCACGTCCTCTTTGTTCTATGGCGGATAACCCTCGGGAACCAGTAGCTCTTACTCGTGGTCATTTTTTAATAGGTGGACCAATACTTGCTCCCCCGGAGCCTGACATTAATGAATCTCCGATAAGTCTTGTTAATCGATTTCGAAAAATGAAAGCGTTGTCTCAACTTTTTTGTCGCCGATGGAAAGAAGAATATTTAATGACGTTAAATAAGCGCTATAAATGGAAATATCCGGAACGCGATCTACAGGAAAACGACTTAGTCGTTATCAAGCATGAAAATCTACCTCCAACATCGTGGCGTTTAGGCCGGGTCATAAAAGTTTATCCGGGAAGTGACGGTCGCGTAAGGGTCGCGGATATTCGTACTGCTAATGGGGTTGTAAAACGACCAATAACCAAACTGGTCATTTTGACCGAATAATTTACTTTTTCTTTGATATTTTCTTTAAATTTTTTATTGTTTCATAGAAATATGGAATCTCTCCCTAACCTTTTTGACGATGCTCTGCTCGATTATGAGGATGCTATGGCGCAATACACCATTTTTGGATGGGTCATATCTGGCCCATCTCCATTGTAGAGTCCTTACTGGCTCATATGTAGAGTCCTTACTGGCTCAAATTGTAGAGTCCCTACTGGCTCATACTTATTTATAATCAATTTTCCATTGGGGTCCCTACTGGCCTATGGAAAATTGTTACGTCGAGGTCCCTACTGGCCAATTTAAAAAAAAAAAAAAATTAATAAATTGAATTCAAGCTCACATTTTTAAACTGAACTATGCCTTATTTTAAGATATTTAAGTTATTTGTTAAAGTATTATTGTTGCAACACACCTTGATGTTGCAAGGTGGCCGGCAATGTTTAAGTACAATTTAATATTTTCTTTGTACTTTTCCGCCTTTGAGTCAATTAGCCATTTTTGGGTTAATTCTGGGTTAAAATCTATGAAACTCCTTTTTTTATACATCGTTGAAAGGAGTGTTTACATAGATTTTAACTAGTAAAACCGTTAACGGTACTTAGATATTGCTCGCCACCTTCTCTCTTTTATTTTTTAACTTATAAAATCAATCGTTTTGGTACCTTCGTACACATAAACACCATCCGCTGTGCATATTTTAAAAAAGGTAATACATTTGTATATACAAATAAAATAGAGATTTTATTCTCTCCTTATAAAACCTAAAATTAAATTGTGTTTTATTTCTATATCTTTTTTGCTACATACGCAAACACCGATCTTCACCTAAATCTATCAAAAAACAAAAATAATGCACTGATTCCTCTCAAATTTTGTTTGTATATATTTTTGCAAAATACAAGACACTTTACCAAACATAGTCAGGATCGTTCCATTTTTAGGCCTAGTCCCCATATAGATATTGCATCGGATATGAACTTTTTCATATCTGCAGCCAAAAAAATTAATAAAAATCCCACTCAGATTTGGTTTATGCTTATTTTCTATATCCAGTTAGTTAGGCTTAAGAGATAGGGTCTCTAAACGCATGGTATAGGGTATCATATTGTCGGTCTCGACCGACTATAATTTTCTTACTTGTTTTATTTTATAATTTGTTTTTTTTTTCAAAAAAAAATCATTATTTTTTTTTCGAGCTATAAATATAGGAAAAACTTAAACGGGTGTAATTAATTTGAATCATACCATAGACTCTTTCTTGCCTTCTCTTAAGCATAGCAACTTATTTTCTCACTAGGACAGCAAAAGGAGGTTCACCACCACATTTATATGTTTAATAACACATAGATATTGCTACGAAATAAAGATAAAATAAACAGTCTCATTGGAATTAGTGCAGCCGAAGCGTGAGAAATGTTTTTTTTGTTTTCATTGGTAATTATTTATTGATTTTTGTGCGAAATCAAATATTCGTCATTAACCCATTTTTATATGATTATTAATGACAAATAAATGAACTTTATATAAAGGAGTATTTATTGTCCAATGTAAATGAATTTTGTCATGAAGTGAATTAATTATAAAATAGCAAATTTTTTATGATTATGGTAAATAGGGTTTAAAGATACATTAATAAAAATATTAAATCAGTTGTAAAGGTAAAATTTTACCAATAATCAGTGACAAATGTTTATATAATAAATTGAGTTTTAATTTGGTAATAAAGTTGCATACATGTTGTATGATTTAAGCCGACAATATGATACCATATGTCATCAATTTTAGTAAAGTGTTGGGTCACAAATAATCAGTTGAGATACTTAATCGCTATAGATTACATGTAAGCATAATAAAAATTCGAGTGAGACTTTGATTTGTTTGCTGCCTGCCGATATGCCAAAGTTTTTTTTTTTGAAGCGATTTTTATATAGGTTCCATATCAACAAATTGAAATAAATATTATAACTATGTCACTTATGATTTCTAAAGTCATTTACAAAGTATAGACAAGTAAAGGGTCCGCCATCTAACGTTTTTTTTTTTTCAACTAGTGCTTATTTCGTGAATGGTAACACTTAGCTCATGTCTGATTTGACAGATAATTAGTTTAATCCTTCCGTTGAACGAATATGGTTGTGTATACGCTTAAACAACACTGGGAAATATTGCGACATTACTTTGAAAATCATGGTAATGTTGCAGAATGTGTGCGAAAATTGCGTACGGATTTTGGAAGAAGTGAAGCACCGTCAGCTTCGTATGTTCGTTATCTTGTGAAAAAAATTGAAAGAAACGGCATCGTCATCGATAAACCAAAGCGTCAAAAGCCAAAAACAGTGCGTACACCCGAGAATATTGCTGCTGTGTGCGTGAAGCGCCATCAACATTAATTCACCGTCGTTCTCAAGAATTGCACATTTCGGAGGCATCATTGAGACAAATTTTGCATAAAGCCCTTGGTATGATGCCATACAAAGGCCAATTGGTTCAGGAGTTGAAGCCAACTGACCATCCAATGCGTTTTCGCTTCGCTAAGTGGGCCTGCGATCGACTTACAGAAGATGCCGATTTTGCCAAAAAAAAATCATCTTTTCAGATGAAGCTCATTTTGATCTTGGCGGGTATGTAAACAAGCAAAATTGTCGCATTTGGGGCACAGAAAACCCGCACGCATACATTGAAAAGCCGATACATCCAAAACGAGTCACTGTTTGGTGCGGATTTTGGTCCAGAGGCATAATAGGGCCATTTTTCTTCGAAAATGAGCAAGGAGTGGCCGTTACAGTCAATGGCGATCGTTATCGGGCCATGCTGAACGAATTTTTGTTCACAAAATTTGAAGAGGAGGATATTGGCAACATTTGGTTTCAACAGGACGGCGCTACGTGCCACACAGCCGATGTTTTGCGCCCTGTTTTTGAAGATCTCATTATCAGCCGCAGAGGTGATGTCGTTTGGCCACCTCGGAGCTGCGATTTGACACCCTTGGACTATTATTTGTGGGGTGCCCTCAAAGATAAGTGTTACTCCAACAAGCCAGAGACAATTGACGCTTTAAAGGACAATATTCGTGAAGCCATTGGTGAAATACAGCTGCACACAATCGATAATGTGTTTAAAAATTGGACCGATCATGTAGGCTACTGCATGGCCAGCCGAGGCAGCCATTTGAATGAAACTATTCTCCATTATTAACTGGAAGGATTTTACTTTCAAATAAAAAAAGAAATTTGAGATAATATTCAGTAGTTTTTTTTATAGCATTTTCAAAAAACAAAAAGTTATCTGCGGACCCTTTAGATTCTAGTTTGCAAACAAATAATAATTATGCACACTTTTCTTAAAATAGTTCCTTTTATCTAAACGCATTATTTCTTAAAATGGTACCTTGTCTTAAACTTAAAACTTACAAACTACTTTTTTCTAAAACACCACCTTTTCGTAAACCGTAATATTTCTTAAAAAGTCCCTTTTCTTAAAATAGTTGTTTATCTCATAAAAGTACCGCAAAAAATTAGGGTTTCTTAAAAGATTACACTTTCTTAAAACAGTTCAACTTTCTAAAAAGTACCGCATGTTAAAAAGGTTCCCTTTCTTGAAAAAGTTTATTTTCTAGAAAGCTGTCTTTTCTTAAAAAGAAAAATTCTAAAAAAGTAACTGTTCTAAAAAAGTAATTTTTCTTAAAAACAGTTTTTTTTTTTTTTTTGAAAGGTACATTTTCTTAAAAAAGTACATTTCTTTGCCTTCTACCTTTAATTTAAAAATTTAATTTTCTTAAATAAAAGCTCTAAGTAGTACCCTTTCTTAAAAAGAACATTTTACAATCCTAAAAAACTATTTTAGTAATTTTTCAACGGTCGCCTTCGGTACCTTTGCACTAAGTAGTCTTTAATATTTTTACATCTATTTAGGATAGACGCTACAGGTTAGGAGGAATCATTTATATATCGGAATATACAAACGAAACACTTGGTTTCTTAGAAAATTTATTTGTCATAAAAACTTCAATGTATAATTATGCTGTGTATGACGAGTTCTATAGTACAAAATTTAAGTCCTCACATAAATATGGAACAGTGTGTCTGTGAGACATTTCATTGTAAGATTTAAACAGTGTTCTAGTGCGTGTGTGTATTGAATTTTCGTGTTCCCTAAAATCAGCACGTCAGAAAATTTACTACTTTTTTTTTTTTTTTAATTTAGGTATTAAAGTGGATAGAAGAAAAGTGGTAATAAAAACGAAATGCCATGAAAATAAACTTTTTTAAGATGCTTAATTAGTTCGTCTTGTTTAACTACCTTGACCAATTTGATAATCAGTGGATTTAAAACAAGTGTTAAAAAAACTTTCTATTTAATCAAATATTAGCAATATCTTTAAATATTATTTTCAATCATAATGGAGTTTATTTAAATATTTTAGTTGTTTGCAACACATTTCGATTTGCATGCGTTTAGTGAAATCACCTCCATCAGAACAATCTTTAAAAATGTAATTTAACACATTCTACAAGTAGTTTTTTGGGTTTTACATCACATACTCGTACTGTTGAATCGTGTTGTTTTTGTTTGATATTTAACATTCATAACGACCTATTTTAACACCTATTGGCATATGTTTGAAACCATTAGAGATTATTGAAGAGACTTCAACAACAACAACAACCATCATTCATTCTATTATACAGATTTGTCATTGTCAGCATATCAAAGGAAAAAAATAACAATTGTATAACTGTGTTTTATTTTTCGTGCTGCCGGTTATATCAGACCACACCAAACGTTGTGGCCATAGTTTTCCGTGAATAATCTAATATCATATTAATAAATGCAGCAACTGGTTTTTCAATATCAACCATAATAATGGCGCAGAGTTTGGCGAACTGGTACAAAAAAAAGTGAGAAAATTATAGATCGTCCAGACAGAATATACGATACACTTAACTATATGTTCAGAAACCTTATCTCTTAGGTCCAACTAATTGGATATAGGAAACAAGCATAAACAAAATTTAAGTGGCATTTGTATAATTTTTTTGCCTTCGCATATGGAAAAGTTAATATCTGATGCTATGTTTATATTTTATATCCTAACCATAATTGGCAAGATCACTTAGTTTTTGCAAAATCATATAAAAACAAAATTTGAGATAAGTCTGTGAATTATTTTTTTTTTATAGATTTAAGTGAAGATCGGGAATCAGCTATGAATAAGGGGCTATGACTAAGAATTCTCCTGTAGACATTAATGGATGAAATAAACATGCACGAATTCAATTTGAGATCGATATGATAATTAGGATATTATGGCAATTTAACTCGATCGCATTTATATCGGGACTAGGTCTGAACATGAACCGATTTTCGCCAATTTCAGTACCGTTCATACTGATAGAAGCTTATACACTAAATTTCATCAAATATAGTTTTTGCTAATTAAATAGCTCGCCCTAACCTCCATTGCAAAGGTAATGGTTGTGTAGCGTGGCTATATGCCTTAAATTGTGCTAATTGGAGATGGCTGTATAGTTTCTTTTAACTGGCGAAATATATTTTCATTGCGGCCATATAGGTCGGTTGGAGTAACAAAATAATAACCAAAAAAAACTCTCTCAATTTTTTTTTTTTTTTAAATATTGCCATATTTGGAAAACATAGAGAATAAATTTATAATAATAAATAATTAAATTAGGGATGCCAAACGCAAAAAACCAAATGTCCCAAACATTTTAAATAAAATAATTTGTTTTCTTTATTTTCTGAAAAACTTCAAATATTCATCCAAAAAAAATTGTGAAAAATAATATATGTATAAATAAAATTCTCATCAAATTGCGTTTATTTATGTAACAATTTTTATGCTCGCAATTCTTAAATATCATTTGAGGTTTTCTAAACTTCATTGAATTTAAATTAATGTTTTCTGTAGTGCGAATTCAGCGATCCGACAGAATTTCAACGATCCGACAATCGCTAAATATATCGACAGCTATTGTTGTTTGCACTGAGGATTAAGTGATTCACTAAGTACATACATCTTAACGACAGTCGACAAATCTATTTTTCTATTTATTTAAATTGTAAACGAGTGATATCTCTGTTAAAATAAGCGAAAAACACAAAGAAGAATAGAAAAAAAACAAATTACTTCGTGTTTGACAGGATGATTTTATGTTTATGTTTAATATCTCTATTTTTTTTACTAATATTTCTGTTTATTTATTTGAAAATGAAATAATGAATTGAATATGCTATTTAATTTTTTTATTTATATAAAAAAGTTTTTTAATTAAAGAAAAATATTTTCACTATTTTATGATTTTTATTTATGTATGACGACATTTCAACCTAAAAATTTAAGTTTTTATCGATTGAATAAACAACACAAAAATGGCTGTCGTTTAGATAACAACAACAGCTGACTTTAACAATAGCGAATATCGTTTAAAAATTTTACCGATAATTTTGCTTTTCTTTTTTAACGATTCGACAATCGTTAAAAGAAGTTACTGAAAAGCTATTAATTTCTCCTGAATGCCAATATATTTTTTAATGTAAACATTTTTTAAATGTAAACATATTTGGTGTTTTTTTTTTTTGGAATTTCAATTTGTGTTTAGCGAATAAAATTTATATGTATATTAAAAATGCAATTGATGTCTTCTAAATTTAAAATTATTATTTCCGACGTTTTGATATGATTTTCTGAAATTCAGTTAATATTTTCTAAATTATAATTGGAAATTTTAATTCCAGTTTTTAGAATTGATATTTTCTTAAATTTGAATGGAAAATTTAAAAAGTGCAATTTTGTATTTATGTGAATAATAATGCTTTAGTAATTATAAACAATTTTTAAAAATTAAATGTAATCGCAATCAGATATTTTGTAGGTTAAGCAGAATAATAATTCTATATAACTATTTAGAACTTTTTTGAAAGCAAAAAACTCATTGATAACTCGGTAACTCTATTTTGTAAAGACAATAAAAAGTTAAAAATATGCCAAACTTAAGTTCATATATGTAAAAGAATAATGAAAAAACGTATGAAATAAAAGACCAGCCCGTGTATACTCTTAACATTGTTATGTATAATATCTATTTGAAAATATTGACATTCATGTTAAAATAGAAAAAACTATTGCAAAGCTAATTAGAACAAAAATTGTGGCGCCATCTACTGTGGCATAGTCACGCTGAGAAAAATGAAGTGACACTCTGTTAATGCAAAAGATATGTATTTTCCCCACAACAAAATATTGCAGAATTTTATGTAAATAAAATAATATACCGATTTATTTCTAACATGCAGTTATTATGGATTTACATATATAGAATATATAATATGTGTATGTATGTATATGTAAATATTACACACAAAAAATACAACATCTAACTTTATTTTTGACTTTTTCTCTTTAAATAAATTAATACATAAAATTTTTTTTTGCTAAATTTACATTGTTTTCTTTTTATTAACAACTAGGTATTTTAGCATTATTTGCTTTAGATGCTGGTGAATTTTTACTCCCTTTATATTAACTCGTACTGTCTGCTTGTCGAAAAAATTTTGGATCGATTTTAAGCCCTTTCCCGTGGCCCAATCTATCTGAAACTTTGCAAGCAGGCTCGTGGCAATAACAGATATGATCTAGGAAATTTTTTTAGTGGTGCCAAAACAATGGAAACTTTTACATTTTTCTACCAGAGTTGATAAAAAAATGTACAAAGGGTTAGTTTTTATTATATTATTACCACAACGACCACAAAAACAACAAATACAGCTATGACAACAATATAACATTCAGAATAACAACAAGAACACTATAGAAACATCATATTTTTCATTTTCTTTTTTATTTTTTCAGAGATTTCCCTGGACCTGTTCCCTCGATTTTAATGATTTTTGAAACAGAAATAATCCCATGATCATGGTGAATCATTCACACTAAAAATGATAATTGTAGCTGCACTACTGAGGGCGTGGTCGTGACAAGAAACGCATAGAAAATTATAGTTTTTCAAGACTTTTTTTAGTTCTTAATTCAAATCTCGGGCATCGTGATTTCCACAGACGGCCAGACGGACAGAAGAACAGACGGACATCGCTATATCAACTCCGGTTGTTATAAGGATCACAAATATATGTATTTTATGGGGTCCAAAATTTTTTTTCTAATTATTACAAATGGAATGACAAACTTATATATACCCTCTGCACACTGGAGTGGAGGGTATAAAAATTATAGCCTCTAGCACTTCCCATATCCGCAGGAGATTACGGAGATTACCTCCTGCGAACAACCAAACAAACACGCATTAAGTAATCTTATTAATGTCGTTAATCTATATTTCTGTTTTAATAAAAAGATATTCTGCGACGTTTTAGTTCCTATATCATTAGATTGCGCAACTTCGTTTTATAATTATATAAAGCATCACATACATGATAGTGAGTAATATATTAAATAGCCTTAATAACTCATTCTTTCTCCTACACTCTTTCTTAATTTATATTGTTAATTACTTTCATTTATATTTGTTTCTAACTGTTAAAAAAATACTTTGTTATATTTTATTTGTAACTTCTTGTTCATATTTTCTTTGAATTTTATTGTAGTATTTTTTATAGAAAATGAAAATATTTTTTTCTAGAGAATTAAAACAACATTCATGAGAAACACATCATGAAACAATAAATAATTAAAACATTATAAAATTGTGTTAAATCAATTAACTAGTGGGGGGCAATACTATTTGCACGTAACGAGTATAAATTAGAATGTCGTTAACAAAACATTATCTATATATATAAAATTGAATTTGTGTTTGTTTTTTTGTTTGTTTGTTTGTTTGTGTGTACCTTATAGGAGACCAAACCTCTGGACCGATCTTCCTGAAATTTTCACAGCATGTAACTGGGACTCTGGCATGATTAATAGGGTACTTTTTTTTTGACCACGCCCACTTTTACGCCCACTTTTTTAAAATTATGTAATTGCTCCCATATAGTTTTTAACAGATTTACTTCAAATTGTATACACATTATACTCCAGGCGAGGTAGAAATAAACATTTCTTACGCCACGCCCCCTTTCACGCCCCTTTTCACGCCAAATTTTGTTTGAAAGTTTTAAACTTTTTTTCTCTGTACAAATTTGTTCCTTCCAACGGATTTTTTTATTTGGTAGTATATTGCTCTTAATACTGTTAACGTCGCCATATAACTATGAACCACGCCCATTTCACCGCCCCCTTTTTTTTTACTTATACCACTAACAATGTTTGCTATACAAAATAATTTTTTTGTAATATGTATTTATCTAAAGTTTTATACACTTTTTATCTACAGGTAAGGTAGCCATACATTTTTTTATTACCAAGTCCCCCTTTTTCGCCCCATTTTATCTTAAATCATAATTAATCTGCTTTCAATCTATCTATATATATAAAAATGAATGTGTGTTTGTTTGTGCTTTATAGGAGGCCAAACCAAAGAACCGATCTTCCTGAAATTTTCAGAGCGTGTTACTGTCACTCTGGAAGGAATAATATGCTATATAAATTTTTGATTGGACAAAGGGGCGGTGCCACGCCCATATAACCAAAAATTTGAAAAAGTCATATCACGGGAATTTTTTTACCTACAGCAGTCATATTTGGTACATATGGTATTAGCATGAATAGAAATACATACAAGAAGAAAAGTGGGCGGGACCACGCCCCTTTTTAGAAAAATAAAAAATCGTAATATCTTCTAAACTACTGGAAGGATCGTCATGAAATTTTCACAAAAGGATATTTTTGCGAAATAATAAGACCTTAGCTATATAAAGTTGTTAGTGGGCAAAGGGGCGTGGCGTATATATAAAAACGTTGATGCATTCGATTGTAACGAATGATCTCCGGAACCATAAGAGCTGTCGAGGTAGGATTTCCAGCATAGGTTCGGTTCGAGCTCTTCTGTGTTTTTTTTTTTAGTTTTAACCCTCTAGCTGGCGTTGGGGTCAAGTTAAAAACAAAAATTTTTACTTTCAGCGCGATTTGACTGCAATTCAGAATGAACGTATGTTTCGTCATAAGAAATTTTTGTATGTATAAATGGACCCGATAGGTGGCGCTGGGTAAAGTTATTTCGAATATTCTTATTTATGGTGTGATTTTAATGAAACTAAGAATGTACATATATGTATGTTAGAAACATTTTTTTATTGGACCCGGAAGATGGCGCTGTCGTTCGAAAAATAATGAGTTGTCAAATTTATATAAATTTTAATAAATAAACTCACAAACGTTTTTATATATAAATATTCTAACGAAAAAGAAGGAAAAAGCCGCTACATTATTGCATGGTGGCCGCACAGCTCATTCAGCACTCAAATCACCGTTAAACGTACAAAAAAATGAGAATGCCGTCTGTAATATCAAAAAACATTCCGGTATGGCAAAAGTTCTGCAAAAATGCAGTATTTTTATTTGGGATGAATGTACCATGGCTCACAAACATTGTGATTTGATTTGATAAAAGATTTGAAAGGCAATGAAAGATTTTTTGGTGAAGCTCTCATTTTATTATCTGGAGATCTTCGTCACACATTTTATATAGGTATATACAGATTCTAACTAAAATAAAAATTCATTGAGGGCAAAACAACGTTTGCCGGGTCCAGCTAGTCTCTTATAAAACATAATTTAACATATCTTAAAGCATTTACAAATACTTCATAGCCCTACTGTGGTCGACAATTTGTTACCAATAAAAACAGATGTAAACTGTTTCATGATTTAAAGTCTTTAAGGGGTGGCATACTATGAGCTCAGTATTTAGTTGGTTGAGATTTTTTAACTACAACTATACAAAAGACAATTTTTTTCATTTCCGTTCCATCCCAATTTTATTTATTTACATGCAGCACCACCCATACTATACTTTTTAAGATTTTTCTTAAATTTTTTGATAGATTTATTGTTCCTAACCAATAAACATTTTCTTTTAACAAACTGAAATGCTTGATTATCCAGAAGTGCTTTTATGTTTAATTTTTTTATTTTTTCGAATTCATTTTACACTAATTTTCTCTTGTTTAGTTTTACCATGATTTCGGTACCAAATCAATTAAAGACTCTTGCAGTGAGAAAAAACATTACAATCTCAAAAATTTTCAAATTCAATACTCGATGGAAAACGATACAATAACACTGTGGAACAAATTCAGGTTAGCAAAAGTTAGGTCGATTCTGAGAGTGAGGGGTGAAAATAGAGGCTAAATTAGAAGACCCGTATCGCGGCGTTTGTTTACGTTAGTTGGAATTTTTTTTTTTATCGACCTTCGAACTTTGCAGTCAAATGCCGATTTTCAGCATATTGTTTATATGGTTTTTTGGCTATAACTCGTCGACTAATTGATATTTTTTCAATATTTTTTCAAAATTATTGCTAGAGACCTGTGCAACAACTACAGTTTTTTTAAAAATTGATTTATAAATTTTTTGTGGTGTTTATGACGCAAAATGTTGGAAAAATTATTATTTTTTCATTCTTTTTGAAAATATTTTCCACAAAACTAAGTCTTTTTTGCTTTCTGTTTGATCTATAATATGCTTCTCTGTTTCTTCAATAAATTTCATTTGAAAAGAAAACAATCATAATACAAAACTTGCGTTTTCCAGCTTAATATTAATTTACTTCTCAGTTTTTATGTACCAATTTTGTTCAGTGTTGGTTGTGAAGAAACATTGAAAAAGAAATTATAAAAATATGGAAAGAAAATATATTTTTGAGATGTTAGTTATGAAAAGTTTTAAGTAAAGAAATCAAATAAATTATGTTAATGATTTGATCAGTTGCCGTTTAGCAGGCGGCTGTGGATCAACATCACTGCTCTCTCTAATATCTCGGTCATCGTCATCATCATCAGAAAGGTCGATAATTTCGTCCAACAGATATTCTGGAATTTCATTTTTGTCTTCCCCTTCTTCGTCTTTTTCCTCGTCTTCCTCTTCTTCAAAGGTGCTTTTATACCACCAACAAATTTCAGCGAGTATTGCATCTGGAGATTTCTTTCCTCTGTACCTGAAAAGAAAATAGTTTTCAATCATTAACATGTTTAACTTGTGCACTCTGACAAAGATATTAGAAAAATCTAGGAATTCAAAATATGCACACGCTATAGTTACCTTATTTCAAATGGAAGCGCAGTTTGGTGATAACGTTCGCCTTGCTCATCAGATTCAGTTGGCAACTGTTGAGCGAGTTGATCAAGATGCTGATGCAAGGGATGAATTTTGTACGACATATTAACCCCAATTTCATCGAAAGCTGCCAACATGTTTGCAACAGATTGTCTGTAGTTATCTTTGCGTTCTTTACCCAAAAGTCCTTTAATGACTGCTTTCAATGCAAACCATGCATTTAATTCTCGGTCTGTCAGAACTTGGTCAAAATCTTGACGGCTCATTAGTTTCCGTATGTCGGGACCATTAGCAACCCCTTCCTGAATTTTGGCGTTACTTAGTCATGGGAAAATCTCTTTTAAGTGGTTGAATACTGCTGGTCTTTTTGCGATACATTTCAAAAAATTTTTAGCAATGCCAAGTTTAATGTGGAGCAACGGCAACAAAATTTTCATTTCAGGAACACGACTTTCGTGTAGCCTATTATCTTTAGGCCATTTCCGTCCAATGCGACTATTCCAGTTATGCTGTTTGTACTGGTTTCTTCCTTTAACGCCTTCTCCGTATCGTGAATCCCAATCGCACAAAAAACACGGATATTTTGGACGGCCAGATGCTGTTAAGCTTGTAATCAATGAAACTATTTTGAGGTCGCAGCAAACGCGCCACTGGTGTTCGTTATATTTGACTACTTCCAGAATGTGTTTCAAATTATCGAAATTTTCACTAGTGTCAGTGCTATACGCAATCGGAACAGAAGGCATTCTATTTGTCTTGTGTAAAAGCACGACTTTAAGCTGATTAGTGAACTATCGATGAATAAACGCCAATCATCTTTTTTATAGGTTAACCTTACCGTCTCCATTAACTTTTCAATATCGTTGCAATAAGCAAAATTTTTTGCATCATTCACATTGAAGAACTTTTCTAACTCTTTTTGGCGTTTTCAATATGCTGTTACTTTGGTACCTTTCGCCAGCAAATTATTTCCTTTCAGAAATCAAGCCAGTAGGTCTGATTTTTTCTGAGTCAAACACAAATTTGCAACAATTCCATCCAATTAGTTTTGTGTGACTAGGATTGGGTCCTTTGATGTTTCGTAGGATGTACCTTCACCACGGTCGTATTCTGAGAAGAAATCCATGGATGTAGCAGCGGTGGTAGTTGATACATCCATAGCAATTTTCTTCTTGATGCGGTCTGTTGTCTAACCACATCATTGGTATGCAAAAGCCATAGCCTTCTTCTTTTCACTTTTCCATTGCATAAGAGTTGAATAGCAATTAAAGCAAACTTTTTTAGGGGCATAGTTTACGTCAGTGATAAACTCTTGCGAGAAATATTGTTTATAGGCTTCCAAAAAAAAATCACTCGCATTGCCACATTTTTCATCGCTTGCTATGAAGCGTCCACAAACATTACAAAAATAATCCATTTTACATTTTGGTTCCGACATTTTTAATACAATATATATTATACAATGTTTTTTTGTTATTTTTATGAAACCGATGCATTGAACTTAAATCACTCACAAAATGATAGCGAATTTTATCATGACCGAGCGAAAATTAAAAGACATCAGCTTCGGCTGAGTTTCGAGTCTTAACTGAATCTTCATTTTTGAAATTATTTCGCTTGTACGAAATAAAAAAAATCGCTACCTGTGCGGTGGTGGAAAACAAAAAAGTTGTTTTACTAATTCCTAATTCTTGGAACTTCCCTTTTAATTACTTTTAATTACTTCTACCTAAATTGCTATTTATTTAATGGTTTTGGGATTTTTAACGCCAATTATCGACTAAGATCATTTTCTTTTCAAATGAAATTTATTAAAGAAACTGAGAAGCATATTACAGATTAAACAGAAAGCAAAAAAGACTTACTGTTGTGGAAAATATTTTCAAAAAGCACGAAAAAAAATAATTTTTCCAACATTTTGCTTCATAAGCACCACAAAAATTTTCTAAAAAGATTTTCTAAAAAATTTTGATTGTTGCTCAGGTCTCTAGCAATAATTTGGCTTTTACAGAATGAAAAAATATCAATCAGTGGACGAGTTATAGCCAAAAACCCATATAAACAATATGGTGAAAATCGCCATTTGACTGCAAAGTTCGAAGGTCGATTAAAAAAAAATTCGAACTAACATATACAAACGCCGCGATACGGGCCTTCCAATTTTGCCTCTATTTTCACGCCTCACTCTCAGAATCACCTAACTTTTGCTTACCTGAATTTGTTCCACAGTGTTATTGTAATGGGTTACTACAGAGAGGAAAGAGATTATACTATTGAAATTAATTGAATAGTAAACTGAAAGGGAAGACTGCAATATTAATTATTATTTAAAATTATTCGACCATCAACCACAAGCTATTCAAATTTGTATTTGAATATTTTATATGTTGTAATGAAAAGAAACCTCATAATTGTTTACATAAATATTTTTACAAATTATAAATTTACTTATGTATTCAACATGACTATCAAGTAGCACAAACGTAGGCAATCTGTCTTAAATGTGGGAGTTTTTAGGGATTCATCAAGTCATTATTGAAGTTTTTGAATTAAGATTCAACAATAATACTATATTTAATATATTCTCAAGCAAGATATTGAGTCAGATTTCAAGAACTTCAAACCAAATTTTACATAAGAGCGAGTGGAGTAAAAGTAATAGACTTCAGTTTACTAATACCATAAATTATTATATATGACTAAGTCAGCATTGTCGGGTTTTTCCTGTTTGCGCTGAGTCCGAATCTGGAAAAAGTTTTCGGTATATTTAAGTGAATTAAATGGAAAAAAAAAACACTAAAATATCCAGTAAAATGATACTTAGTGCGTAGGATATAATAGGAAAAACAATGCTAGATATCATAAGTATATCATTAAGTATCGGAACGTTCGCTTATAATTGGAAATAATCTATGATACCACATATTGACACAATTTCAAATGAAACAAAATATGAAGAATTGCGCCCAATAAAACCACCGAGAACATGCGAAAACATAATCGAAAACGTTGTTTAATTTTAGCAGCATATGAGAACAAATAGGTAGTATCCAAATATCAGTCGAGATTCAGGGGAATGTTTTCATGTTGCCCAATAAAAAGATGGAAAAATGTGAAACATAAATAGGAAATTCATTGCGGCATTTTTATACATTTAAATAGCATTCGATTCTATGGTTGAAAAAGTATGGTTAAATCCGTGTGCGCCCCTTATATGAATTTCGGAAAAGAGTTTTGGGACCTTTCGTACGGGTGATATTAAGAGCTGACTACAGAGTGGTATATGTAATATAATGAAGGTTATATTGATTTTTCTTAAGCCTGGATATCTATAATTTTTTGGTTGTAGATACAATCTTTTGATTATACGTAGCTTTTTTAATAAAACCCCGTAATTCCTTAAAAACATTTCATGCTCTACTTAATAAAATTTTTTTATGTGTCATTCAAACTATTTGGCTAGCAGCTGTATTAACCCATTATCGGCCGCTACCAGAAATCGCAGGAATTTTTTGAATTCCTTTTAAATACTTACTTTTAGGAGCTCAATTTAGAAAAATTTAAAAAAAAAAATTTTTTTTTAATTGTTGTTCTCTAGATATGAAGTGGTCGAAAAATCGACCATTGGCCAGAAATCAACATCTACATATATAAATAAAGAAATGCGTTTTTTTACGAATATTTAGCTTTAATTCAATTTATTCGTTTTTAGTTGTATCAAAAATGTTATTTATTCATAAGATATGAATAATTAACGCAAAAAAGGTTAGATAGTTTGGTGGTATTCATTAAAACATTTGGTGTGCAAGTAACATTACATTTTTTGCATGTAAAAATTGTATGTTTTTTGCATACTTTGCAGCGACAATATTTGTTTTGAGGGCTTTTTACCACAATATGGTTTTTTTCGTCGATCCGTGGGAAACCAGGAGGGCATTCTTTTTTATCAACATCAGCAGCATTATCTTCCATGTCTTCGTTCATCATATTGGAAGTCAGTAGCTTGGTAGTAACAGCAGAACGAAACTCTAATTGAGTAAGTGCCTTTGTGTTTTCATGCTTTGCCAACATGCAATGCATCTTCCAAGCATTGACCATTGCATTGCCGAGAGCGTTGGTCCATAGTGGCCACCACCACTTCTTTCCTCGTATGCATATTCGATAGTTTGCTAATGGATAGTTTGCTAATGGAATTTTCGCCATTCTGTTTTCACGTATTGTGCCAGTTGCAAAGAAACGGCGTTCATTCAGTAGACACATAAGATGATAGGAGGAAAAAAAATTGTCAAAGAAAATAATATGACAATCGGGATCAGATACATTTTCAAGCAAATTCAAAACCGTTTGATTGCCAATAGCGATATTTTTATCATGGGGAGTTGCAGAGCCACCGTGTGGTATGGAAAAGAATAGATATCCTTGCTCTGAACACAAGCACCATGATTTGAATCCGAACGAATCGGTTTTCGGCGCATAAACATCTTGCACGAGTGTCTTCCAAAATAGGGTATCATCTGTTGATCTATAGATAAGATGTGGTTGAAAACTCCGAACTGCACAAATTTTTCATTGAGAGCATCAATAATCGGTCGGACTTTCGCAAAGCGATCTGCTACGTTCAGATTGTTGTTATCCGAGAGGTGGAGAAATCTTTTTATGACTTTGAATCGATTTCGGCTCATCGTTTGCTTCACCATAGGTACTCCCATGTCCTGCTGAACTGACCAATAATTATCGATGTGTGGCAGCGTGTGATACCCTGATAGGTACAATATGGTTGTATTATTTTGAGTGGCATATAAATTCGTGAAGTGAGTAATATCCTCGATCAATGCTCCATCAAAATACAATGAAAATATGTCATACGGTGACATACCACCTACACAAAGTCAAAAACTAAAAATTAAGACTCTAAAACGACTAAGGCCCGGTTGTTCAATAGTCAAACAACTCATGAATAAGCTATTTATCGAATAAATTTTTTAAATTCTGTCAAATTCAATACAAATTTTACAAATTTATTCGCTAGAAATCTGAGGTTTGTTTGTCTATTGAACAACCGGGCCTAAATGATATTAAAAAAAATTGTTCACCTACCAATTTTTGCGCAAATTTCTTCCTTTTTCAAACCTTCCACGTTGATTGGTGCTCTGGTGTAAGTAAAATCCCCAGGTTTCTGCCAATCAGGAACTTCAAAATCTGCCTTTCATTTGAATAAGGATGGATTAACAGCTTTTTTAGGTCTTCCACGTCATTTTGCGGCTTTCGATGTTGATGGTTGCGGCTCTTCAGTATCATTAGGTATTAAGTCATTGTCTCGAACGTACTGTAACTCCACTTCCCCGGTAATTTCATTCGCACAATCATCATTGCCATCATTTAGAGCAATTTGATTATCGTCGATATCTTCTTCATCTGTCACATAGTCTACTTTAGGTGGAATATACACGACATAAACATCTTTTGAACTCATAATGGCTTGATCTTCCTCGTCATCCGAACACGGCTCGTTCAAAGCAGCCATGATTTCTACCATGGTTTACACTTTTCGAAAATACATTTTCTTTATATAAAACCACACCAAAATGCAATTATCTCACTTTTATTTGCCACACACACGTCTGCTCTGCAGAAAAGAATAACAAATATCACAAAGCAACAGCGAAAATAAAAAAAAAGTCGCAGAATTTTTCACAGCCTACTAGCAAAATGTCAAATTCAATTAAATATCTACTTGACGACTTCTGGCCATTGGTCGATTTTTCGACCACCAAAAATAACGCTCTTCTGGGAAGTAGAAAACTTTCAATATTGTTGCGGATATCAATTGATTATTGTTACTTGGTCTTTCCGCTTCCTCAACATGCAAAAATAAAATAAGTAATTTTAGTTTTAAGACTTTTTACTGAATTTTGAAAATTGGTCCAAAAAAAGTCCTTTCTTCTTCCTTTCACGAAAATCTGCAAACTTTTATTTTTTTACGAAAAGCTAAAATCAATGCGTTAACAAAAGATCAAAATTGTCTTATCCATCAACGGTTTAAACAAAACATATCTAACGTTTGAGTTACATCGCTTCAAAATTGCTGGTCGAAAAATCGACCATCGGCCGAAAATGGGTTAAAGGAAATTTAATAAATATGGGATTTGATTTATTTCCACAAGAACTGGTTAAACTGATACGAAAGCAAAAACTAACTCTGACTGACTAAAATTCAGTTAATTCGAAAGAGGCATGTTGAATTTTACACAATCAAAAACTTATTACACGTTTGCACACGTATAACAGTTTTCCAATGGCTCTAGGAAATATCGCCCCATGAAAAATCGAAAAAAACAGAAATGAAAAATGGCCCAATGACAAAAGACACGAAAAAGTTAAAAATCGCCATAAAGAGACAATATGCACTTTTGTCTAAAAAATATAAAAAATGACAAAAAAAAAATTGTTAATACGCCAAAAATATGAAAAATGTCCCAAAAATATGCAAAAAGAGAACTACCAAAAATTAACTAATATTGTCTATATGAAAATTCGCTCAAAATCAATTAAAATTATTTAAACTTAAATACTATTTCTATAGAAGTTTATTTCTCATTATGATGAAATAGCCCATAAAATTATATAATGAACTATATGTAACCAGGTGTGCTTTTAGTTATTTGTATATGTGCACTAAGTGTAATCGTTCTTCGTGTTTTTTTTTAAGTTTTGTATAAAATCATAGGACCGTATTTATTTAGTCATAGGCACATCCTCGAATACGATTTTTATCTCTCGACGAGACCTTTTTGAAATAATGATGAAGTCGGATTGTGAAAATATCCATGGACAATTGACCTTTCTTAAGGAACAAATGCTGAAACGTTTATTGCCAAGCGAACATAATATAAAAGTTTTCAATGAAACGATGAATGCTTTTTGTTTTCAATTCAGGACTCGCTGGGCTTCATCTTTGCGAATGAAGGAACGTTTTGTTCTGAATAATAAGACATGGCTAGATCCTTCGTCAATCTGGTGTTAAACGTGGTAGGAGGTAGATCGATTTCAAAGATTGTGGTGAACGAAGCAAAAACAAGAAGACCATTGCTTTGAGGAATACCATTCTTTCATCCTTGTTGGCATACGCGACATAAATGAATCTGAGGGCAGATGGTAAATTAAAAGCTTCAAAACTGGTCAAAGAAATAACAACCACAACCACTTCACCATCTGATGTAGACAAATTTTGCAATGACCCAAATGTCTAGAGAGGAAGAATTGTCTGTTTTAGTTGAAGCCAAATTGTCACGGCATCAATATAATATTATCAGTATTTCCGCTCATTAAAGATTTCCATCCAAAAGGATTACTACCCCAAAAATGAGAGCCTTGCGATGGTAGCTCTGGTCACACACCTTATAAGCAAGCATTCCACGATCCGAATGCTACTGACTCATCGGTTTTTATTACATCAATCGTGCCAATAAAATTAATGTGCAATAGCATAATCATATGGCAAAATCCTCGTCCAGCATCTCCTAGATATTGTAAGCCATTTAAAGTGGAATTTATAAAAGAAACCACGATTGTTGCTAAGAAAGAAAAAGATAGAGTGGATCAGGAAATAAAAAACCTTAAAGAGTCTGTCATTTCTTATGGAGATGAACGCTTGAAGTCAATCATAATTTGGTCCTATCCATGATTGATGGAAAAATATGTAATGCACTCACAGAAACTACTAGTACACAAAAAGGCTTTTTATGTGGTGCTACTACCAAAGAATTGAATAATATTGACAAAATTATTTCCTTGAAAGTAAAAACAGAAAATTTGGAGTTCGGTTTGTCGATTCTGCATGGATGGATCAGGTTTTTTAAACGCCTGCTCCATTTGGCATATAAGCTTCCAATAAAGAAATGGCAAGCTAGATCGGACATCAAAACCAAGCTGTTGCAAAAAATAAAGCACGTATTCAAGAGGAGTTCAAAAATAAAACTGGTCTTACTATTGATCATACGAAACCTGGCTTTGGAAATTCGAATGACGGCAATACAGCTCAGCGCTTCTTTCAAAATGCGGACATTTCAGCGCAAATTACAAAACTGGATGCAAAATTGATATAGACTAGATACCGTTTCTAGTGGTTTTCAAATAAGCACTAATGCCTTTCGAGATTTCGCTCTTGATACCGCATGGTATTTTGTGCAACTGAATCCCTGGTATTATATGTCCCCAACTATCTATAAATTTTTAATCCATGGACCAGAAATAATAAACCACGCTTTACTACCAATTGGACAGTTGACGGAAGAAGCACAAGAAGCTCGAAACAAAGATTTCAAAAATATTAGGGAGCCTTTTTCGCGAAAATGTTGTAGAGAAAAATCAAATGAAGATATATTTAAAATACTATTAGTTACTTCAGATCCAGTAATATCAATTATGAGAAAATTGAAGGAGGAAAAAACCCATAATTTGCCTATGGAAGCAATTCAATTGTTAATATTTGCATCAAATCTCGATGGTGCAGAAGATGCCAATAATGATTATAATGATACCTATACTAATTATAGTGATAATGATGATGATAATAATTAATAATGATGATGATAAAGAATCGGGTAAAGAATAGAAATATGTGAATAAATATTATTCTTTTTATTTTTTTGGAAATATTGCAATTTTTAGCAATATAAAAGGTATGTTTTAAAAAATTAACTAATGGAAAATAAATAAAATTTATACAAAATAATAATAAAAAATTGAGTAGTTTTACTTCTTATAGTGAATTTGACTAAAAAAAGTTAAAATTAGAAATAGGGAAAGTAACCTCGAATTAATTCCCAATTTTGGTATCAAAAACCCCACTGTGCGCTGTAAGTACCTTTCACCACATACGAAAAGTTTTAAAAAAATTTATAATTTTTATAATGAAAAATTACCCACTTTACAAAACCAAAAATGAACAAAAAAATACTGAAAATAGGCCAGAAAGTTGGGTCATTCCTCTTTATTTCAATTTTAGGGAAATTTCTTTTTGTGGAAATTTTTAATTTTCTTTTTTTCGATAAGGGATATATTTTTTGTAATTCGACCTGTCAAAAATTCGAATATTATGAAAAAGTTGTGTCGTACAAATAGCTTATATTATCAAATTGACAGTGTGTAGGATTTTTTTCGAAGTAAGATGGTTTTAGAAATTTTTCTAGAAACAAAAATCAAAATGGAAAAACCAAAGTTGTTTTTTTTTTTTGGTAAAAAAAATTAAAGTCATAATAAAATATAATTTTAGAAATTAAAATTAAATAATTAGTCATTTATTGTTCGGTTTAAGATCATTTATATATATTTCTAATGAAAGAAAGATAATAATTTTTGTAATGTAAGAGAAATATTAGAAAAAATTGAAGACAGCGCTAGATGGAGTAGCTACTTTCGAACAAAGCGACTTGTTCATCGTCAGCATCCTTCTGCCTATTACTTCAACTCATGCTTAATCAACTATTTAACTCAACATTTGAAAGAAAAGAACATGAGAAATGTTTTTCTTTTTTATATACGAGGGTTTGTATGAACAAGCTGAGCTTCTCTAATTTTTAGCTTTCTCTACATTAACATAGCCAGATCAATTACAAGTCTTGTAATGTGAACAGCTCTTTGTTTTTGCCATTGTCCTCTAGATGGAACTGTAATGGTATGTGAAATCTTAACAGATTACACAAATGCATTGTACCTCATGTGTTGTATGTTATTGTTATGTATTGTTGATCTGTATTGGAATAATTAGTCATTTATTGTTCGGTTTAAGATCATTTATATATTTTTCTAATGAAAGAAAGATAATAATTTTTGTAATGTAAGAGAAATATTAGAAAAAATTGAAGACAGCGCTAGATGGAGTAGCTACTTTCGAACAAAGAACATCGTCAGCATCTTCTGAAAAAATGCTTTTTTTAATAAAAGAGAGTAACAGCTACCTTTTTTAATAAAAGGTACTTTTTTAATAAGAAGAGCTTTTTTAATAAAAGGTACACTTTTAAGAAAATGTACTTTTCCAATATAAGGTACTCTTTTAAGGAAAGGTTCTTTACGTGAAAAGATACTCTTTTATGAAAATGTACTTTATGACTTCAATGCACTTTACGACGAAAATATAAATTTCTAAGGAAATTTAATAATTTAAAACATATTACTTTTTAGGAAGATATAATTTTTAAGAAAATGTACTTTCGAAGAAAATGTACTTTTTAAGAAAGATCATTTTTAAGAAAAGATATTTTTATTAGAAAAGGTCTTTTGTAAAAAAAGGAACTTTTGTGAAAAAAGTACTTTTGTCAATAAAGGTACTTATCAAAAAGGTACTTTTGTAAAAAAAGTACTTTTGTAAGGAAAGATAATACTTAAGAAAAGGTGCTTTTGAAGAAGACATAATTTTGAAGAAAATTTACTTTTTAAGACAAGAAAATGTTTAAGAAAAGATCTTAAGAAAGGTACACTTTTTAGTAAAGGCGATTCTTTATAAAAGGTTATTTTAAAGAAACGATAGCTTCTAAAAAGAGGTACTTTTAAATGAAATGCACTATTTGAAGAAAATATAGCTTTTTAAGAAGAGATAGTCTTTGAGAAAAGGATCTTTATGAGAAACGGTACATTTTTTTAGAGAAGGTACAATATGATGCAAACTTAAATTTTTAAGAAAAACTACTTTTTAAGGAAAGGTAGTTTTTAAAGAAATTTTTTTTTTTTTTGGAAAAAAATTTTTTTAAGATGAGCTTTTTTTAGAAAAAAATATTTTTTTAGAAAATGTTTAAAGAAAAGGAACTTTTTCAACGAAAGATACTTTTTACGTTTTAAGACTACTACTCTTTTTGGAATTGGGGTCACATATGACCCCAAACTAATAAAAGACAATTTATTCAAAAAATTCAAAGATTTTGTAAGTGCTGTCCAATTTTTAGATGCGACACTTAAGATATAATAACCAAATATGTAGAAGTTTTGTTCCAAAAATTTGGGATAAATCCGAGAACGTTAACCCATTATTTGCTAAGGCCAGCTTTGGATTTTAAGATATTTTAAAATAAAAATTCTATTAAACTCGTTGATATCACTATTTAGAATTTAAGAAAAATAATTCGGTTAATTTTTATTTATTTAACCATTCAGTGCTCCTGGGATCAAAATAATCCATTGTGATATATCTTTTGTGCAATTATCTGCTTATTGCTCGCGAATATAAATTAAAACAAAATTTCACAAAGTTGAAAAAAATGCCATCAAATTTCATGACCTAGTTTTTCTGGGGCATTTGCTATTTCTCGGCGAGGTTTTATTCGATTTTGAAGTTTTATAGCCTTTTGAAGGGAAAAGTTAATACTGATCCTGAATTATATAACAGCTTGTCGGAATAATTAAACTATAGAACGAAATTTTCGTAAAATCTGAAAAAAGGACTAGTTCGAAAAATGGACCGATCCTGACCATATTAGGTAAAGTCACTTATACTTTGAAAAAATATATACAGACCAAATTTGAGAAAAATCTGTGAAATATTTTTGTTTTTTGATAGATTTAAGTGAAGATCGGGAAGCAGCTCTATATGGGGCCTGTGAATAAGGATTTTCCTATAGGGAGTATTTTTGAACTACTGAGCAATGGATGTAATAAACATCTACAAACCCAATTTGACTGAGATCTATATATTATAATTTGGAACTTATGTCAATTTATGTCGATTTCATAGGGGTCATTTGTGTGGGGGCTAGATCTGAACATGGACGGATTCTCACCAATTTCAATAGCGTTCATCTCATGGCCGATGGAAGCTTATATTCCAAATTTCATAAAAATATATTCATATTTGCGATCTGTAGTTCGATTACAAGCTTTACATGGACACACAGACGGACGGACGGACGGACATTGCTATTTCGACTCAAAAAGTGATTCTGGGTCGATCGGTATAACTAAAGATGGGTCTAGGACGAATATTTTTGGTTGTTACAAACAGCACCACAAAGTCATTATACCCAAACCACATAGTGGTATAGGGTATAAAAAGGAGGATATATGATTGTGTCTCCAGCAGCAAAGGTATGTAAAGGGTCCGCCATCTAACGTTTTTTTTTTAACTAGTGCTTAGTTCGTGAACGGTAACACTTAGCTCATGTCTGATTTGACAGATAATTAGTTGTATCCTTCCGCTGAGCGAATATGGTTGTGCATACGCTTGAACAACGCTGGGAAATATTGCGACATTACTTTGAAAATCATGGTAATGTTGCAGAATGTGTGCGAAAACTGCGTACGGATTTTGGAAGAAGAGAAGCACCGTCAGCTCCGTATGTTCGTTATCTTGTGAAAAAAGTGAAAGAAACGAGCATCCTCTTCGATAGACCAAAGCGTGAAAAGCCAAAAAACAGTACGTACACCCGAGAATATTGCTGCTGTGGCAGAAAGTGTGCGTGAAGCGCTATCAACATCAATTCACCGTCGTTCTCAAGAATTGAACATTTCGGAGGCATCATTGAGACGAATTTTGCATAAAGACCTTGGTATGACGCCATACAAAGTCCAATTGGTTCAGGAGTTGAAGCCAACTGACCATCCAATGCGATTTCGCTTCGCTAAGTGGGCCTGCGATCGACTTACAGAAGATGCCGATTTTGCCAAAAAAAAAATCATCTTTTCAGATGAAGCTCATTTTGATCTTGGCGAGTATGTAAACAAGCAAAATTGTCGCATTTGGGGCACAGAAATCCCGCACGCATACATTGAAAAGCCGATACACCCAAAACGAGTCACTGTTTGGTGCGGGTTTTGGTCCAGAGGCATAATTGGGCCATTTTTCTTCGGAAATGTGCAAGGAGTGGCCGTTACAGTCAATGGCGATCGTTATCGGGCCATGTTGAACAATTTTTGGTTCACAAAAATTGAAGAGGAGGATATTGGCAACACTTGGTTTCAACAGGACGGCGCTACGTGCCACACAGCCGAAGCTACAATCGATGTTTTGCGCCCTGTTTTTGAAGATCGAAAAGGGAAGTCTAGCCTTTCATATGTAAGAAACTATAACTACCAATTATATGAATTTTAATATATTTATGTATAGTATGTATGTTATTTTTTTTTTAAAGATTTTAGATGATATTTCTCTATCGGGACTTGATGAAGAGCTTTCAACATCACGTTTCCAGTAATTTAGAGTTTCTTATAAATCAATAAATGTTCAACGAAATAAGTTATTTTTAATTTACGTTAAATTTATTTTTATTAGGTGTGTGATATTTCTTTAGGGGACGATTGTGAAGCTACTGCTGCGATGAAGAAAAGAAAGATCAAGGACGACATCGTCTTAAAATCTGCGGTTAATTTTTTAACGAAATTATCGGATGATAAGAATGATAAGAAAGCTGACTAAGTTTAAAGTTTCTCAGCTTTTTTTAAATCCAGTTTGGCGCAAAAACCGGCAGCAATTCTCGGGATGAATTTGCACCAGAAGTGATGAATCTAATCTTAGTTTATAAAAAAAAACAACGTGAAGTAATTTCAATAAATTGTTAATTTAATTTTATAAATCCTCTTTAATAAATATATTTTTATTTTACAAACAAATATAAAATTTTTGTAATTATTTTTCACACTACATTTTTCTGGATTTAAAAACTAAATTTATTAAAAGCTTCATTCTGCCATGGCAAAACATTGATGTTATTAAAAAAATGCCTGTAAGTATTTCTAATTTTGGAAGCATCATTGGAGTATCTATTTCCTGGACGTCTAGCTATTACTGTTGTGCTTATATTGTCGGAAGTATACTCCTCATCACCTTCTTTAACAAGAAGATTATAAAGTGCGCAACATGCTAACGTTATGAGCTCAACTGTTTCAACAGGTAAATTTATTTCTCTTTGAAATATTTGGAATCTTGCAGAAAGTATTCCGAAGGCATTTTCCACTACTCTTCAAGCTCTTGACAACCGGTAGTTGAATATTTTGTTTTCAACTACCTGCCTTTGACTGAACGGTTTTACAATTTTGGACATCAAACGGAAAGTGTCGTCTGAAACAAAAACGTAGGGTACCTAAAATATAAAAAGCATATGGATATGTACAAAATGGTTGGGCAAAGAAATAAAGTACTTTAATATTTGTACCCGGAAGCTCTTCATCTTCTGGAAAATCAGATTTTCAGATTTTGTTTTATGGAGTCCCCGACATCCGACACATTTTTTAGTTTTTTTTTTTATTTTACAAATAATTCAATATAATTAAATATAATAAGAATAATAAAGCCTCAGCGCTAATTAGGCATTATTGAGGCAAGTTGGCAAATATAATTCGTATCATTAACATTATTTATTATAAGTGCATGCAGATATTATAAAAAGTATTTAAAATAATGTATAATAATATTTGAACATTTTGAGATCAGGGTGCTTACATCAGAAGTTCTTCTATATTGGCTAATAAATACTGCTTTAATGATATTTTAAAAGTTGAAATTCTATTAACTGTTTTAAGATTTTGTGGTAAATTATTGTATTCACGACTACCCATAAACTCCACAAGTTGCTTGGTTGTTTCCAACCTACATCGGGATACTGCTAAATTTCCATTGCTTCTGGTATTGATTGAATGTTGAATCCGTGTAAGCTTTATTGTGTGATGTCCAATATTGTGTAAACATTTGAAGACATATAATAGTAGTTGTTTTTTGTAAATACCATATATTGGTAAAATGGATTTGAATTTATCAACATAGAGTGAAAAAGTTGGATAAGTCATAGGAAGATTGCAAATGGTTTTCAAAGCTTTATTTTGTATCCGCTGTAGAGACTTCAGGTCGTTACTTTTTTTAAATTCGTATAAAATGGCTAAATAATTCAAGTGGGTCTGAATCAAAGAATTATAGATTAAAATTTTGGTATCTGTATCAAGTTTGTTTTTAAATTTATATAATAAGCCTTGTGCTGTTTTCATCTTTAGGTATTGTATTTGACTGTTCCATCTAAGATTGTTCTGTAGATTAATACCTAAGTACTTAATAGAACCAACTTCGACAATTTCCTTGCCATCAACCAAAACCGTAAAACTATCATTGTTACGACAACTTAGCTTAAATCTAAGTAATTGTGTTTTATTTGAATTCAGTACAAGTTTGTTTATCCTCATATACTCACAGATTAAAGCTGCGTCTCGTTCCATGTATGCTTTGACTGCTGTTTCGCGCTTGTATGGATAAAAAACACTTATGCCATCAGCATACATAAAAAGCTTTCCGGACAAACCAAGGTTTTTTAAATCATTTATAAAAATTGTAAATAATAAAGACCCCAGTACACTGCCCTGGGGTACGCCGCACTCAATCGTATTAAACGAACTTCTGAGATAGCCTAATTGAACAAATTGTTTGCGATTAGTTAGATAACTTTGCATAAGCAATAGATCACTTCCAAAGAAACCATAGTATTTAAGTTTTTGTAGCAAAACATCGTGGTCAATAAGATCGAAAGTTTTAGTTAAATCATAAAAAATAGCGGCTGTACCGCTATAACCGTCATCTAATCCTTACAAATATAATTAACAATATTAACAACCGCTTCCTCTGTTCCACATCCTTTTCGAAATCCATATTGAAAAGTCATTAAGTAGGTTATTGTTCTGCATAAAATTTGAAATCTGATTAAATAAAATCCGTTCGAATATGTTATCGTTTACAGATGATACAGCAATAGGTCTATACTGGTCCGTTGTTGTAGAATTATTCACTTTCGGAATAGGTACTACCTTACGAAATTTTAAGATATTTGAAAATATGCTCAGGCTTATCATTCCATTGAAAATATTCATAGGATGTGGTGTGAACTCATTTATACATTTCTTCAATATTTTCGGGGAAACATTACCATAACCACAGCTCTTACTCGATGATAAATTTGTTATCAAATTCATTATTTCTGCATGAGTGGTATACCCAAGGTTAAACCTGACATTGTTATGAGTAAGCGTTCGTAATGAATTGCAATTATCTAATGGAAAACATTGAATTTGCAGTCTTAATGCTTTAATTGATTGAACGAAGTATTCGTTTAAAACCGTAGCTTTTTGCGAATCATCTAAAATAGCATTTCCATTGGCATCATTGATATTAATTGATTTTTTAGTTTTTCTTCCAAGGGTTTCATTCAAAAATGTCCAACTTTTTTTAGGATCATCTTTGATATCATTCAGATTGATTTTATAATAGTTATTTATAGATTCTCGACACGCTTTTTTGATTACACTGCTAATTGCTTTCAACCATGTTTCGATATCTCGCTTATTAGGTTTTTTTCTACGCATTCTCAAAAGCTTTTTTTGAATAGAATTAGTTTTTGCAGGTTTCCGTTAATCCATGGGGTGATTTCTTGTTTGTGGCTCCTTCTAAACTTTTTCTCAATTGTAGAATTTTCAATTGCATTGCCAACACATGATATTAAGGCAGATGTATCAATTGACGGGTCTCCTGTTTCATTTATTGAGGGCAAATAAACATGAATAAAATTTTCAATACGATCGAAATCACAAAATTAACGAGTTTCATCTGTATATTCTTGGTTTTGAGTCTTAATTCCAATTAGACACGAAATTATGTTATGGTCTGATAGTTTGCATTCCACTGAGTCTATATACATTGGCATATAAATGTTGCTGTAAATTTGATCGATGGATGTTAAAAGCTGCAGCATCCTACCGCTCTACCGTTAACTCCTACATCCATTATAATAAACTTATAGCTTGCTTCAACCACTGCCATTAAAATTATACTGTTGAATTATAATAATAGGAACCATCTTGAGACTTTGGTTCGAAAGAAATATGTTTCCCATCAATAAATAAAAAAGTAAATGAAAGTTTTTTTAAAAGTTAATCAATTGAGGTATTTTACCAATAGCGCCAAGACACATGGGAAAATTCGATTTGTTATAAAAGTCATCAGCCACTTTTTTCCACTCACTAGCTGTTGTACAACCCTAAATTGAAACAAAAATCGTAAAGTATAATATTACAAACATAAGGGAAACCTGCTCTCGAAAATAAAATTACTTTTAAAAATTTTAAACAAAGCGCCTTGTAAATAGCCTTTAGTTATTACGGAACCAATTTGCATATCGCCGGTGTAGACACTCGGAACCCATACGAAAGGTCAGTATACGAGTTTCCCGTTGCCAAAAAGCGTAGGCTAATCAACAGACTGAAATATAACAAAACCAATTAAGTTAACAATCTTTAATTTTTAAAACTCAATTACCGTGCAGTAGGTGAAATGGATTCCTTCATTTCAGTATTTTGTTTCCTTAGAACAGGTCCAGCAATACTTAACAAATTTTCAAAGACTTCTTTAGGTAGCCTACAGAAATTGATGAAACCCTCCAGTTGAAGCTCTTTCATAGCAATATATGTCAAGTCCTTTCCTGGATATCTCCGGCATAACCATTCACGGCTCCCTAACCATTTTGAATTTTGTAAACTATCATACTTCCCTTTTTTTATACTTCGTGATGACGGCTTTTGCCATAACAACTCCAACGGCTATAGGTTTTTTCTTACTTTCCATTTTATACATGGTGCTTATACTTGTTTGTAACAATGCGCCTAAATTTCAAAAAAAAATTTTTTCATTGTTTGCTATTCTAAACAGCTGTTTTTATACGACTTGAGAGTGATGGTGTAAATGGCCTAAGTATGCAGAAATAATGTCGGTACGACTTCATGACAGTTTGATAAATTTCATCGGATTTTTAATTCGAAAAATCATACGACTAAGTGGTATCGGGTAAATTGGCCTTAAGCGATATTTCCTATAGCCTTTTCCAACACCAAATCTATTTATACCCTATACCACTATGTGGTTTGGGTATAATGACTTTGTTCTGCTGTTTGTAACAACCAAAAATATTTGACCTACACCCATCTTTAATTATACCGATCGAATAAGAATCACTATCTGATTTGATTTAACGATGTCCGTCCGTCCGTCAGTCCGTCTGGGTGTCCATGTAAAATTTGTAATCACACTGCAGGTCGCAAATATGCATATATTTTGATTAAATTTGATATTTAATCTTCTATCGGCCATGGATTGAACGCTATTGAAATTGGTGAGAATCGGTCCATGTTCAGACCTAGCCCCCAAACAAACGACCCCTATGAAATCAACATATATTGCCATAAGACCCAAATTATCATATAAATCTTAGTCAAATTGGATTTGTATGAATATATTACATCCATTAATCAGTAGTCCAAAAATAGTCCCTATTGGACAACTCTTAGTCATAGGAACCATATAGAACTGCTTCCCGATCTTCACTTAAATCTATCAAAAAACAAAAATATTGCACTGATTCTTCTCAAATTTTGTTTGTATATATTTTTGCAAAATACAAGACTTTTTCATATCTGCAGCCGAAAAAATTAATAAAAATCCCACTCAAATTTGGTTTATGCTTATGTTCTATATCCAGTTAGTTGGGTCTAAGTGATAGGGCCTCTAAACGCATGGTATAGGTTATCGTATAGTCGGTCTAGACCGACTATAATTTTTATAGCCTATACCACTATGTGGTTTGGGTATAATGACTTTGTGCTGCTGTTTGTAACAACCAAAAATATTTGACCTAGACCCATCTTTAATTATACCGATCGAATCAGAATCACTTTCTGAGTTGATTTAACAATGTCCGTCCGTCCGTCCGTCCGTCCGTCCGTCTGTGTGTCCATGTAAAGCTTGTAATCAAACTGCAGGTCGCAAATATGAATATGTTTTGATGAAATTTGGTATATAAGCTTTCATCGGCCATGGGATGAACGCTATTGAAATTGGTGAGAATCGGTCCATGTTCAGACCTAGCCCCCATACAAATTACCCATATGAAATCGACATAAATTGCCATAAGATCCAAATTGTCATATAGATCTTACTCAAATTGGGTTTGTATGCGTTCATTACATCCACTAATGAGTAGTCCAAAAATGATCCCTTTGACCCCATATAGAGCTGCTTCCCGATCTTCACTTAAATCTATTAAAAAACAAAAATATTACACTGATTCTTCTCAAATTTTGTTTGTACATATTTTTGCAAAATACAAGAGACTTTACCAAACATGATCAGGATCGGTCCATTTTTGGACCTAGTCCCTTTATAGATATGGCATCCGATATGAACTTTTTCATATCTGCAGCCAAAAAAATTAATAAAAATCCCACTCAAATTTGGTTTATGCTTATTTTCTATATCGAAGTAGTTGGACCGAAAGATAGGGTCTCTAGACCATGGTATAGGGTATCATATAGTCGGTCTAGACCGACTATAATTTTCTTACTTGTTTTACTTGTTATTATTTATGTTATTTTCTAAATTGATGGTCTCTTTCACCGTCTCGGTGAATATGCGTTAGTTAACTGAGATTATATATTCCATATAACATGAACAGCACATAAGTATACATATGTTCTTATACAGAACGAGTAATATAATATCAAATGAAATATTTTATATAATGCAGCGATTAATCATGGAGTTAATTTAGCCGTATAATTTTTTAAACAATGCGCATTTTCCAAACAAAATCTCTTTTCTATTAAAAGTACCTATACTTTAAAAGATATCTCTCCTTAAAAAAGTATATTTTTTAAAGTACATTTTCTTAAAATATAAACTTTTCTTAAAAAAGTATTTTCGTTCGAACACATATTAAATTGCTTAATATTTTTGATATGCAATGCATTATCAGATACTCATCTGTTATGTGATTTCGAATAGTCGGCTTATATCAGCTTTAATTTCTGACTTGTGTTAATAGAATATGTATTTTCATGCTCATTATGCTTTAAATCATTAGTTCTGTTGGAGTATTGTGTGTGAATAAAATAATGTTCATAATATCTTGACTACGCAATTTGGATAAGCAAACATTCACAGATTATTCGTATAATTGTACAAATATTTAATTAAATATACTCTAATATTTATGTTCTTCTTACTATCGAATCGAAAACTTGAGTTAAATAATATGTAGTTTATTGTTGCTTTATAAGCATATTTAAGTTTGATCGTATTCCTGATACATAATATCAAATAATTTCAGATTTTAATATAACGTTTCTATGGTGCTTTTTTAGGCAACATTTATTAACCAAAATCAAGCCCTTAATTTAAAATATTTTATCAGAAAATAAATAAATAAAGGAGGACGGTATCCTGTTACAATTTTGTTTTCCTTGTTCATGACAAAAAATTGCCAATGTTACAGATTAATAACAGTCTTAAATATTACTGTTTACTTTTCGCTTTCTCTCTTGTTTCACTTTTACATTCAGAGGAACGATTCGTTATTGCAGCATAAAAAGAAATAAAAAATAACAATGCGTTTGACCCTAAATGATGTTGACGCACTGGATTTTAGGTCATATAGTTGTGCAGTCACAAAATTCACTTGGTGACACTGATGAAGTAATTAAAGTTTATCGTAAGTAAAACTTTTTTTATTAAGTAGAGTGGCATAACGGAACATGAAATAATAAAAAGGATAAAAATTTGGTGTGGTACAAGTCGACACTTCGAAACCTTAATAAGTACAGAAAGCGCTACTCGTTGGTTATGGGGTTTAAGAATATATTTTAAAAGATTACTTATTGGATTACGAAGATGTGCGCTTTGCTGCAAATCCCATAGCCATTCCCACAGCTATCAGCACACCTAACATATCTAAACCTGACCGCAGTAATGATGCAACACCAACAAGTATGATGTTTATTTATGATTCAGATAATGATTTGATAGAGCTTAATGTGGTGGAACAGAATTTAAATGATTGGAATAGTGACGATGTTGACGAGTCAATTCAAAATGGTAAAGACAGGGAACAAAGTAAAAAAAAACAAAAAAAAAACAAGGCAACCAAAATCCGAAATTGATGACATTCCAAATAAAGAGAATGTCCAAAAATCAAGGGGAGCAATTGCATGTATAACAAATGATCTTAATGATGGCGTTGAATAATGTATACCTTCAGCGGATCTTTTAACATCCCAATAATATTCCAACATATTGAAAAATAATCTTTTCGGAACTACAAACAGTGAACAGGAACTAGAAGCTCCTAAGAAAAAGCAAAGGTCAACCAGAGGAAACACCGTTTATACAGCGGATATTGAAATTGATTTAACAACAGATGATCCTATAATTATAAACCCCAAATTAGGTGCTGAAGAAAGTTATACAATTTACCAACTTCCGAAATCTTCATCTTGTGAATATTTTTTAAATGATGACTTATTGGATTACGAATATGTGCGCTTTACTGCAAATCCCATAGCCATTCCAACAGCTGTCAGCACACCTAAGGCCGAGCCCACGCAATGAGCGGCAAGAGATTAAAACCTATGAAACACTACTGAAGTGGCCACGTAATGAGCGGCATGTGAGCGCCATTTTTGAGCGGCTAAGCGGCGTAGCTCAGGAATAGAACTTGTTCTAATTTTTAGATGTTTTCTGAGCGGCAAAGAATAAAAATGGCAAAAAAAAAATGGCTTTTATTTGTTTTGTCAATCTGTAGGGCGATTCAGTAACTTCTTTTAACGATAATTGAATCGTTAAAAAAAAGAAAACAGCAAAATTATCGATTTTGGTATTCAGTAAAATTTTTAAGCGATATTCACTATTGTTAAAGTCAGCTGTTGTTGTTATCTTAACGCGAACCACTTTTTGTTGTTTTTAAATCGATAAAAATTAAAAAGTGGAAATGTAGTCATACATAAATAAAAATCATAAAATAGTGAAAATATTTTGCTTTTATTATAAAAACTTATTATATAAATAATAAATTACAACATTGACATTGGCATTTTGACAACCAACCGCTCAGAAATGACGCTCAGTAATAAGCCACTTGCCGTTCAAACTCGCCGCTCTGCCGCTCATTGCGTGGCCTCGGCCTAACATACCTAAACCTGACTGCAGTAATAATGCAACACCAACAAATATGATGTTTATTTATGATTCAGATAATGATTTGACAGAGATAAATGTGGTGGAACAGAATTTAAATGATTGGAATATTGGCGATGATGACGAGTCAATACAAAATGCTAAAGGTAGAGAACAATGTTGTACTGAAATAAATATTTTGGTTGGCGTCAATAATAACGGCGTCTAAAACCATTTAAATTTAAAGTTAATTAATTAAGTTCTTATGTATTGTTTTTTTTTTATATTGTAACGACGAGTTTCCTCCGGTTGCTGTGGCACACTTGTCCTACTGTTGAAATTAGCGACCGGGTACGGCACGCTTCTTCTTTTGTTGATATGAGCGACCGGGGACGGCACGCTTATCCTGTTGCTGTTATGTGCGACCGATGGCGGCACGCTTTTCCTGCTGCTGATGTGAGCGACCGGGGACGGCACGCTTTTCCTGCTGCTGATGTGAGCGTCCAGGGACGGTTCGCTTGTCCTACTGTTGAAATTAGCGACCGGGGACCGCACGCCTCTTCCGTTGTTGATATGAGCGATCGGGGATGGCACGCTTCTGTTGAAATCAGCGCCCGGGGACGGCACGCTTCTTCTGTTGCTGATAGGAGCGACCGGGAACGGCACGCTTGTCCTACTGTTGAAATTAGCGACCGGGGACGGCACGCCTCTTCCGTTGTTGATGGTTGGCGACCGGATACGGCACGCCCCTTCTGTTATTGCTGGTTAGCGACCGGGGACGGCACGATCTTCTTCGGTTGATAGTTGGCGACCGGGGACGGCATACCTCTTCTATTGTTGATATTAGCGGCCGGGGACGGTGCGCTTGTCCTACAGTTGAAATTAGCGACCGGGGCCGGCAAGCTTGTCCTACTGTTGAAATTAGCGACCGGGGGCGGCACGCTTCTTCTGTTGTTTATATGAGCGACCGGGGACAGCACGCTTACCCTGTTGCCGTTATGTACGACCGATGGCGGCACGCTTTTCCTGCTGCTGATGTGAGCGACCGGGGACGGTACGCTTTTTCTACTGTTGAAATTAGCGAACGGGGACGGCACGCTGATCCTCTTGTTGTCATCAGCGACCAGGGATGGCAAGCTGACCTGGCTGTTGATGTTAGCGACCGAGGACGATATGCTGATCCTGCTGCTTACTAGGGACCGGGGACGGCACGCTAGTCCTGTTGTTGATGTTAGCAATCGGGGACGGCACGATGATCCTGCTGTTGACTAGCGACCGGGGACGGCACGCTAGTCCTGTTGTTTACGCTAACCTGATATTGATGTCAGCGATCGGGGATGGCACGCTGATTCTCTTGTTGTGGTTAGCGACTGGGGACGGCACGCTGATCCTGTTGTTGATTTTGGTAACCGGGGACGGCACGCTGATCCTCTTGTTGTCGTCAGCGACCGGGGACGGCACGCTGATCCTGTTGTTGTCTAGTGACCGGGTACGGCACGCTAGTCCTGTTGGTGTTGTTAGCGACCATGGTATTCACAAAAACCTTCAGGGATACCTGCCAGGATTTTCAAGGATATCTACCAGGACCTTCAAGGACGTTCGCAGATCTTTCAGGGATGTTCGCAGGACCTTTAGGGATGTCTGCCAAGACTTTCAAGGATATTCGAAGGTCCTTCAAGGATGTTCGCAGGAACTTCAAGGATATCTACCAGGACCTTCAAGGATATTAGCACGTCCTTCAAGGATATCCGCAGCACCTAGGACTTTAAAGGATATCTACCAGGACCTTCAAGTGTATTCGCAGGTCCTTCAGGGATATGCTAAACGATGTTGGAAGGATACTTACCAACCTTTCTAGGATACTTGTGGTGTTCGCGAGTATTAGTGCTCAACTGAATTACTGAAGCCAACTGACCCTCGTTTTCCTGTTGTTACCCATTTTATACTCGACAGCTAGAGAGACAATTGAATGTTGGAAAGAGAGTAAGGAATTTCTCTCATTTTTATTCTCATGTTAACATTTTGTCAACTTATTAGCGTGTCCTTGAGACTCTAAGATTCCCTTCAATAATTCCAGTGAGTATAAAATTAACAATATAAGCCCATAATTCTGGGAAAGAGAGAAAATTGTGTTAATTTTTTTTTTTTTTTTTTTTTTTTTTTGTAGCGACAGACCAAAGCCTCTGGTGGGAATCGAACCCACGATCCCCCGCATGTTAGGCGAGCACGCTACTCACCTACCGGGGCTTTGCTTTGGTGTTGACAGAAACGAGTTACCGGGGACGACTTCTGTCATTACAATATATAAAATAAAAACAATGATAGTTTCTTGTAGAAAGAAAAAAAAAAACAACAAATAATCTAACCCACAAAAACAAATTTTTTATTAAAACACTTTCTTTCCTTATGCATATTAGTTTTGAATATCTCCATGATTGTGCGTGACAATGTGTGGCTATCTTAAAATTAATCTTTAACCACAACAAGTCTATGGACAAAGTTTCAGAGCGATCGGAAGGGGGGAAGTGGGGTTTTGCGTTACTGTGCGTGACTATGTCAAAGTTAATATATTTCACAGCAAGTCCTTCGACCAAGTTTCAGGTCGATCGGATATATGGAAATGGGTTTTAAATCACTATGTCGAAGTTGATTTTTCTTTATAGCAAGTATATCGATCGTATGAGGGGAAATGAAATTTAGATCACTCCGTGATTGTGCGTGACCACGCGTGACTGTGCGTGACTAACCCAAAATTAATTTGTAGTCAGAAAAAGACTATGGGCTAAGTTTCAGATGAATTGGACAAGGGGGAATGGGGTTGTCCCTCGTCAGATAGACAGAGAGAGTTAAAAGAAAGAGTTTAAAAACTAATCGATTGGTATAACAAAAGATGGGTCTGGGTAAAATATTTTTGGTAGTTATAGTCATGAGCACAAAATCATTATAACCGGACCACATCGATGGTTTTAAACTGCCTTTTTTGTTATGTAACTTTCCTCTTCAAATTTACCAAAAACTTTCAATTTGTCGTAGTAGATGAATATATTAAAGGGTGTTTCCTTCGGGCATAAATGCTTGCTTTTGTTTTCTTTGGTCTCCAATTGCAGTTTTGGCATAATGTATAGAAACTAAATTGGACCAGAAAATAACATTATCTTATCAGTGGTATTTTCTAGGAAGATTTGGAATAGATTTTCTAATTACACATTTACACATCATTCTTTGAAAAATTCTGGTTCACTCGTACCACGTAAGTTATGACCAATTACGATAAAAGCTTTCTTGTGAACTTTTGATAAACATATTTGGATTTTCCGATTGCTTCCTGACCGAAAACCTCAACATAAGATTTTGAATAAAGAGTGTAAGAATTGTTACCATATTTATGTTATTTTCCACTTATTTAAAGCTTTTTTAAATCCCATATAATTTTTTCGCAAAATTTACAAACTGTTTTACGACGCTCTTGTTATTAGAATGATAGTATGAACATTAATTGATTAGAAATCAATGCGGTTTAATCTAAGAACTTAAAACTACAGTTAGGTATATATTTTGAAGAAAAAAGTTCTATAACAGCGCACTCTTTTTTAAACTGCTTTTACATTTCTTCATATTTTAGTACTCCTCCGTGAGAAGAACAATGGAGAAGAAAGGCCGAGGCATCGGCAGCTAGTTGGACCCAAGAGAGAAGCAGAAATATATGCACTCCAATATATTTAAAAATCTTAGCTTTATCAAGTTTGAATAATTTAACATTTCTCTTTTATCACTATTGGTTGTAGGGTATTGCGAACAAGAAACTGAGTTAATTAAACAATATCATCATAGTAAAAAATACAAAAAGTACAAGTTTAAGTTTAAAAACACATGGGATAAATGCTGACAATAAGTTTTAATTGGTGACACAGAAGGGTTGACTATATGTAAGAATAACTAGTTATACCACAACCATGTACTACTGTAGATTCATTACGAAAAAAAAAATGATAATAAAAAATAATAATGATACAATGTGACATTTATATATTTGTATAAGTATGTATGTTTCCTTATTGATTTAAATTCCTGTTTATAAAACTTTACCCTTTTCTGGTCACTCTAAATTTTTTTTTATCTACCTCAGTCGACAGCACTAGGAGAATTTAATTATTTATTGTTGTTTAATTAAGGTGATATGCTACCAGCAAGTAAACAACTTTCCAAATAAAAACCTCAAGAAATCCACAACAACATGGTCATATAACCAAATGTGTCCCACAGTTAGGTTTAATTGTGTTTAATATGTTACGTATGCATGTGTCTTAAATGCAAACGTTATTTATTTATGAGAATCTACATTACTAGCAGATTCTCATTCTGAGTATAGTAAGTTTTTTCAAATAAATAAAGACTCAGTTACGACCGAAGGAACAAGTGTTAATTACTTACTTATATTAATAAGCGAAGATGTATGTAAATGTCTTCAAAAGTTGTCAGAAAAGATACAACTAAGGCAGGTTATTAAATATTTATAATTACGCAAAACCATTGTGGACATTTTGACAATAAGTAGTACAGTTTTCTTGATAATATTAAATATTTATAACCTAAAGACATAGTTAATCAGAAGAATAATATTTTAAGCAAACTCTTTAAATGGATAATTAAAATTTATGAACTTTAAGCCGTGATTAAAGTAAATGACATTATTTTCTGATAAGAAGTACAGGGCGGGCTCTAGGCTCGAGCCAGTGAGGCCACGGCTTGGGGCGACTGGCATATAGGGATGCCATATAAGAAAAAAAAATTAAATTCATCCTTCAGAAGATATTATGGTACGTAATAAGAAAAATTAAAAAAGTTAATATGTAAGAAAAAATTTAAATAATGATATTATACATATGTAAAAAAAAAATATTTTCTTTTCTGTTCGTTATGTAAAAGAAATTCATATGTATCACATAGTAGGCTTTGGAATTCAAGGACAGATAACTAAACAAATAACAACTGTCATGTATGCGAGGTGGTTTTTTGAACCAACGAAATCAGGAATTTTGCAACCATGAAAATAAAACAATTTATTTAAAATTCAATTTCTCTCTTTTTTCGTAGATAAAGAAACCCGCCAACATTACACTGTGGTTAATTTCCTTATTATTTGCTTTGGTATAAGGAAATTTTATATATGTATTTAATTTTTATATATATATTTTTTGTGTTTCCTTTATTTATTGAATCTTCACTTTGTGACGAGTGAAAGTCGCACGTACATACACGCTCGTTTTCCCACTCACAGCCTAACCACCCATCACACACACTATACCCAACCAGATTCCATATATAGACAGATGAAAAGGTTAGTGTTCCAACAATAAACCCAAAATAAACAAAAATATTATTTCCATTTATGACTAGTTCATATTATATGAGTCACCCTAAGAAATATTATTATTTTAATAATGCCCCGTTATTTTAAGATTACATGAAATACAAAAGAGGAACACAAATGTTAGTTTTTTTGTTATGCACCTTATTTACCACGGTATGAAACCGGTTTTTTGTAAAAGAGTATACTCATGGAATTTAATATAAAATCTACACCAATATAATAAAGAGGTAATGTGTGTTTGTTTGTTTGTTTGTTTGTAGACATAATCTCTGTAACTACCCATTTGATCTTCCTGAAATTTTCACACTACGGATATGGGAAGTGCTATAGGCTGTAATTTTTTTAATTATTATTAGTGGGCGTGGCACCTCCCACACAGAGCAAATTTTTGATATCATATATATTGAGTACTCTGGCAGGGAGAGCTATGCAAATTTGTGTGAGGTCACCTTTTGTTGATATTTGAAGCTATGCCGGAATGGACGGGATCGGATAAGTGGGCGTGGTACAACCCATACAAAGCAATAATTCAATATTATATATCACGAGTACTGTGATAGAAAGATCTTCTCACATTTGTACGATGTCACCTATTATTAATGTGAGTAGTAGGAAAAAATGGGCAGTATCGGACCAATAGGCATGGCAACTGCGATACAAAGTAAAGATAAAATGCCATGTATCTAGAGTACTCTATTAGTGAGAGTCTTGGGGCTTTGCCCCAAGGGGCGTGGCAGTGAGCGTGGCAGCGCCCATACAAAGTAAATGTATTATATCATATAACCGGTGTACTAAAAATGGAAAGCTTTGACACTTTGCACGAGCCCATCAGATATTAGTATGAGTAGTCGGACAAAAAATTGGATAACACCATTGGGCGTGGCAGTCCCCATGCAAAGTAACTATTTAATGGAATATTATCTGGAGTACTGTAAAAGAGAGCGCTTTGTGGCTTTGCGTGAGCCCATAGGTTAATTGTATAATTAGTCGAACAAAAAATGGTCGTGATCGGAGTAGTGGGCGCATGTAAAGTAAATATCTAAATATCACGAGTCCATCAGTAATTAATGTGAATAGTCCAATAAAATTTGGGCGGGTTGGGATTAGTGGGTGTGGCACCTCCTACCCAAAAAATGTGAAGTACTACGAAAGCGACAGCCTTTTGACATTAGTTATCAATGTGATCAGTCGTGGAAAATATATGCACAATCTCCAAATTCAAAATTAGCCAAAATCAAAAATCGCCAAAACCGAAAATCGGGAAAAATATAAATCGCCCAAAAACAAAAATTGTCATAATCAAAAATTACTAAAAAATAAAATTAGCAAATGATATTCTAAATTCAAAGCCAATAGTTAAGTGCTGCCAGATTTAATTTGGAAAATTCATGTTCTTATCATGGGCACCTTGCTCCAGGGTAGGAACGACGAAAAATCTGATAATTGTTTTGCCGAAAGAAAAAACAAAAAACATTGTATATCAGCAAGCATAGAAATAAAAAAAAAAACTATACTAATGATCTTTAATAATAATAATAATATATGTAATAAGAAGGTAATTTGTGTTTGTTTGTTTGTTTGTAGAAAGTAATCTCTATAACTACTCATCTGAACTTCTTGAAATTTTCACAGAGTCTTACTGCGGATAAGGGAAGTGCTATAATTTTTTAAATATTTAAAGTAAATATTTAATGTCATATATTTACATTATGTACTATGATAGTTAGAGCTTTGCAAATTTGTCTCAGGTCATCTATTATTAACGTGAGTAGTCAGACAAAAAAAAATGGGCGGGATTGGACAAATTCGCGTGGCACCCTCATACAAACATAATATTAAATGTCATATATCTGAGTTACTGTCATAATGAGGGCCTTGGAAATTTGCGTAATCCCTTTCAGTACGATGCGGGGGATTGGGGAGCGGGTTGCGAAGCACACCGGGTTACATCTGGTAATATATATACCTACATGGAGAGAAAAAAGAAACGTTAAGTTTATTGTGGATTGTATGTTAGCACCATAACCAAATCAATGTATTCATATACAGATATAAGCACAATAGCTAATAACATGCTCTCTAAGAAACCCAAAGCACATTATTCTTAGTTTAGTTAATAATATCGAAACATACAAAAGAAACATACGAAATGTTAGTTTAATTGTAAACCCTTATGTACTAAGATAACTAACTAACCATTCAGTGTCATATATTTAATGACAACAGTTTTGCCTTTGAGGCAAAATATTAACTATTAATTCTTAATACTATATAAACATACAAACGAAACAATGTTAGAATATAGAAACAACAACAAAATGTTCGTTAGGAAATTTATTTTATAAGTTAAATGTAAAATCAAATTTTTGTAAATCACAAATGACTTTCATTTGACCCCTAATGTGAAGGTCAAATTGTTGAGAGAAAGAGAGCATTAACAACCCACCACATCGTGTGGTGAGAGTCTCTGTTAACATTAAGCTGTCAACAAATTGCATTTATGGGGTAGACATGAAAAAGTATAAAAGGCGATACATTGATAAGAAACGATCAGTTCGCCAGTGGACGGACAAAGGGAAGGTCGTATTCAAATGAAAGACTGAGTTTCCTATCATCAAGCGAATACGACTGCCTAATACCAAGATACTGTCACCAGGGTTCAAAGATTTTTCACCAACATCAACCCAGTGAACTTTATCCAGGGTAATACTTCGGACAATTAGCGACTCCCAGTACTGTCAGAACCAATCGAAAGTATCCGGGTTTCCATCATCGATTGAGCCTGACCGTACTGTGTACTAAGGTAAGCATCACTATAGGTTGAAAGCTTGTTCTGCCAACATCAACCAGGTGACTTAAAGCCTTCGTTCGAGTCCGACCAACACTCACGGTGCCTGCTGGGCCTATCGAAAGTATCTGGGTTTCCATCATCGATTGGGTCAGCCGTACTGTCTTGGTAAACGTAACGGTCGCTGTCAGTTGAAATATTCTTCTACCAATCAACTAGGCGTCCATTACCTAGACTAGAGTACCTTCCGATCGCACAAGAGCCGATCGTTAACTTCGTCCGAAACGTCCAACGTGGGGAGAATGCTAGCGGTGCGAATTGTATAAATAAAGAGCGAATTGCATAAATGTGAATTATAACGTTTAAGAAAAGAGAGGCTGTTTTTTATTTCCCATCGGTAAACAAATAAAATTAGTGTAACGAACCCTGGGCACGCTGAGGTTGCCCCAGCATAGAGCGTAGAAAGTGTCGTTACAACTTATTGCGAACTAAAAATAATTATTCAAATCTTAGACTAATACTTAATTTAATGTCCAGCCAATGCCAGACAAAATTTCAATTGCTAATTTATATATTTACGAATAAAAATGTTTTCATAATCGTCCTTCAGCTGTGTCCAACCTTCTAAGACGTAGGTGACCGCAGTTATTGAGTAGATTTCGGGTTAGTAAGTTAGGGTGAGTTTCAAGTTTTTCCAAATATCTTTCAATGTGTCTCATAATTTCATCTTTGACCAATGGAACATATAAGTAATTATAAATATTTTAAGATTGTAGTTATTCGACCTTTCAAATATTGATAAATAAAAATTCTCGAGCTCGAGGTACGTTTTAATTATAAAGATATTTTAATTTATTTTCCCATATTTGGACATTCTTCAAATGTCATCATCGGGAAATATATTTAATGTTTACATAATAACTATTAACACTGTTGACATCTCGTCCTTTATTGTTGCACTTAGTGCAATATATTATTATAAATGTTAGAATTTGTAACATACCAGGGTGCACCTGTAATCATTCTTAAAAGTCTATTTTGTGTTCTTTGCAATTTTTTAACTTTTGGTGCGGAGGCAGTGCCCCATATCTGAATACCACAGACCATATGGGTTTTATAATAGAGTTGAAAAGCAGCAGTTTACAATCCAATCCAAATTTTGGGTTTCCACCTCTGAGCCATGAAGGTTGTACAATTTTCAACTTGATTTGTGTAACTTTATCATCTATATGAGGCTTCCAAGTAAGTCGGCGGTCCAAATGGATTCCGAGATATTTGATGTTTGTGTGTTGTGGTATATCATGATTATTAATCTGCACTGGTGGGCATGTTTCTCTTCTAAGGGTGAAAGTGATATGAAAGCATTTTTGTTCATTAACTATGATTTTCCATCTCTCCAGCCAATCTTGTAATTCCGAAATGTGGGTTTGTAAAAATCTAGATGCTACTGATGGATTTTCCTGAAAAGTTTTGAAATATTCTATAAAAGACTTATTGGTATATAGACACGACTTTCGTGTTATCTTTGCCTGGCTTGGGTATAATTTCTATGATTGAAACTTTCCGTTATAGGGGACAACATTGAAGGCGTATGATAGCATTAAAAATGTAAACAATTATTCTTAAAGCTATACTGGTTAGTTCTCTAAGCATCTTATTACTGATCTTGTCGATCCCTGGTGCTTTGTTTGGGTTTATATCAGTTATAACCTTTTTGAAATCTCGTATCTTGAACCTGAGTGGGGTATGTTCTCTTTACTGAGGCGTTACTGGAGGCAGCTCTACTATAGAGCTTGATGTTTTCGGTGTGAAAATTCTTTTCAAGTGCTCCACACACAGTTAAGCTTTTTCAGAGTCACTTCTTGCCCAATCTCCATTTGATTTGCGCAAAAGAAGCTTTATCGTGATGGATTTTTAAATATTTTTTGTTCAACGCCATAATGAGTAGTCAGACCTCGGTTTGTTATCAAGGTTCTTAAGAACTATTTAAAGATTTGATTCTCTGGATTTCCAATAGGGTTCGTAGGCTTCTAACACATTCTTTTAATCGCATCTTAAGTTGTGGGGATCTGTGCAGTTGCCATTATCTTCGTGCTCTCCTTTTTTCAAATAAAAGTTGTCCGACGTTTGGTGAAGAAACATTATACTGTCTATTGGGTCTTGTATGTTTAGTAGCAACTTGAGTGGCGAGCTTGAGATTTAATTAAAAATTCCTGATTGCGAGGTCAATATTTTCTGGCGTTCTTAGCTGTAAGTTCTCTGAGCAATGTGTACTGATAAAAGTGACAATCGTAGGTGTGTGATCTGATGAGAATTTTTATATATGAAGTAAAGTGGTTGAAATCCAATTGTTCTCTCCCACCCCAAATAAGGAAATATATTGATAATGAATATGACTTTTCTAATCAAACAATCTGACGTAGTAATTAAAAAAAAATATAAAAACAAAAACAAAAGTAAATTATGTTTTCAAATCTTGAAACTTAAACAAAAAAAGTAAAACGAAAGATGTAGCAACAAAATACTTGCAAGATGGATATGTTCTTCTGTTGGAAGTTCTGTGTAAGATATGTAAGTCGCCGATGGGCTTTGAAACGACAACACGCTTGCGATGTAATAGACTTTACAAAAAGAACAATCCTTTTGAAGGAACAGTTTTTTCGATATGACATTAAAATTAGACGTGGTGCTTCATGTACCACATTTGATTCTAAGTGGAGAACCTAAGGCGCCAGGGATGAAAAGGAAAGTTCCCGTTAGGTGTAGAAGCCTGAAAATATATCGCCAGTTCTTTTTGAGTTTTTAAGCTTTTTTGGAAACATTTTCGTAGATTATTTAAGTTGTGTGTTAAGTTTTAGTAATTCCTTATCAAATGTCAGATTTATTGATTTGTGTATCTATACTATTTTATTATCAGAGTATTTTTTTTTTTTTTATCAAAATATCTTATATGGGGAGGGCGGAGTTTAATATAAAAATACAAATAATTTTTTAATAACTCATAATTTAGGTTAAACAAAATAAAGTTTTCAGTTCTTCCTTTTTTTGCTGGTTAAAGAATATGGGTCACGATTTATACCCTTGGCCTAGGGCACCGCAAATGCTTGTGCATACACTGGAAAAATATCGCCATTCCACATTATATTTAAAATGGTGAGTTTAGCACGGTCAACAGCATGTATCAGACTCTAATAGCACGCTTGTCTAGTCGTGTTTTTTTTATTTTAAACGAATTTATTGCCTCAAAAATAACAGTCATACTTAGGTATGGCTGGAAGTAAAAATATATAGTTTAATTTTTAAGATTGAGCTATAATGGCACAACAGAAATTAAAAAATAAAACCTATAAAACCAAGTTTTTATTATATTCTTTGCAAAGTGTCAGCTCTATTGTATCACCGGATAAGGGTTAAAGATCGATCCAAAATAAGACTTAAAAGAAAGGGAGTAAAATTTTTTTAATACGCAGTCAGATTAAAAACCATAACATAAATAAAATATAATAATAAAGAAACCATCGAAAACATAGTTTTTATTCTATTTATTGAATGGAAATTATATTACATCTTATAATTCTTATCTCTCAAAAACATATCAAACTTTTTCGAAAGCTATATATAACTTTGTAGTTGCTTCTGTTATTCAAAATGTTTAATACGTGTTTCAGGAAAGAAACTATTTTGAATATGAGCCTATCACTGGCTGAGAATATAACATCCATGGAAATTATGATACAGAACTTAGAAAATTATTGTGATCTATGGAATTTAGACAAGTTAAAGATGATGGTTTTTGGAAATTGTGGATGATTAAGTGATATTTAAAGATGGAGATTCAGAGGAGAACAAATAGATATAATCTCAGAATATAACTGCATACCTTGGAGTAGTTTTAACTTCGAAAATTACGTTTTCCAAAAATCTGCAAAACAGAATTATTCAGACAAAAATTACAATAAAGTCTACAAGGAAAAATGTTCTTAAAAATAATAGTAAATCGCTTCAAATGAAATGGAAACCTTTTATGGGAGTATGTAGATCTGTTCAGGTATATGCTGTACAAGTACGGGATTATGGTGTTTTTGAAAATGTAAATTACAACGTTTCTTTCTGAAGAGAGTACTAAAACTTCCATCAAACATACCTAACTATGCACTTGAGATGGAAACCGGAATGGCGGATGGACACATTCATATCACACACCTTAATTTACAGTACACAATAGAAACAATGTTCTGCTATACCGATGATATATTACAAAAATTATTCTAAGAAAGAAAATATTTTGTGCTAAATAAATATTCCGGATTTAAATAAATATTCCGGAACCCGAATGGAATTGTAGCAACTATCTTATATATATTTACGCTGATCCCTGACTCACTGACTGATTAATGACTGATTCTGTAACGCTGAAATAATACACACACATAGCACTCATTACAAAGCTATGGGAAATACACAAACAAAATTTAATCTTTCTTATTTTATACAAACCCACACACAATTTTCTCTCTTCTTAGTACCGACCAGTGCTGTTAATAAAATCTTTTGAAAATCTACAATTTTGGAAACTAAATCTTCAAAATTGCCATTTTTAAAACAAGAAATTGACAAGAAAATTTTACCGCTTATAAAACTCGAAAAAATATTTCAAAAGGAAGCAATAAAATTTATTTATATCATTCACATTACGAATATTATTACAGCATTGGTTTTTGCTATATATAAAAATGTATTAGTGGTGAAATTTCAACGAAAAAAATTTAACACAGCAATCAACTAAATAATTTTATTGACATGTATCTATAGCTGAAACATATAATATAGGTCTAAAATATCGCCGTAATTAGAACTTAAATCTTAAATGGAGATACTATTCAAGGTGTTTCCGTTTTGAAACGACTTGACCCAGAATTAAATCTATACATATTTTGTAATTTACATTTACACTGAACTAAAACTATCAATTTTCGATTTACAACCCATTAGTTGTTAACCCTTGAAATCCCAATTTTTATACTACTGAAAATTTAAAATCTTCAATCATCATTTTAACAAATTTAAAAAATCATTTCAACAAATTGAAAAATCGTCGAAATTAAAAAGTTGTCAAAATTAGCAGCACTGCTAACGACAATAGCACTACAAATGCAGATTTCGTGTTACATATGGAATATGATGAACGCAAAAAATGCATCAAAAAACTAATATCTATTGAAATTCTTCTTTAAATTCCCTTTGTTGGTCAACGAAAAAATTCTGCAAAAAAAGTAATGAAAGAAATTTTAAACATTTTTATATTTCTCGTTTAACGTCGTCCGATATGCATACGCACTTTTTTTTTTTTTATCAAACTAAACGTTACCGTTTCTCTGTTTTGTTTTTCATCTCAAAATTGTTTTGAATTGTTAGGAGTGCTTTCGCTCAGGTTCTCTGATGGCCAGCACTTACCAAAGAGAATGATTTTTTGATAAATATTTGAGAAAAAAGAGATCTTCAATGTGGATTTTGTTGTTGTCCAACGTATGATTTCATTTAAAGCTCTGTATTGAAAAGCACTTGAAAAAATAGTGCAATATTAAGTTTAAAATTTAAATTATTCTGACTTTGCTTAATTAACTTACATTGTAATTTCAGAAGAGAGGTGGGAAAATAATTTTTTTCCCTCATAATATTAATTTTTGCATAATTTGCTTTCAAAAAATTTTGACAAACATAAATTACGTAAATAGGTATATTTAAGATTTTAATTTGAATAATTTATTGAAATTATCATAGAAGAATTAAAGGCGATTTGGAATAATAATTTTGTTTTTTAAGTTAAACTAATACGCCCTTATTTTTTTTTTTTGGATGGATTTATAGATAACTTTTTTTCTATTTTTTGTAGGTGTATTGGTGTTTGCACTTTCTTAAGGGGTGGCAGGTTTTAAAACATTTTTTTTTGCATTTCTCTTTCTTAAATAAATCAGAGCAAAACTTAGAAGATACAGCGTTTTCAGCGACCGGCCTCATACGGTATATAGTATATAAATCATAGTATATAAATTCGAAGTCCATCAACATCATAACTCAAAATCTACTTGACCGACTTTTTTGCAATTTTAGACACTATATCGATACATAAATCATCAGGTAACCACGAAGGGTTTTTTTTATTCCATTTTCTTTCGCGAAATTGTATACAAAAATCGTTTTTCACTTCAAAATGCTGCCAAAAAAAAAAAAAAAAAAAAAAAAAATTAAAAAACTCTTCGTCACTACCACAGGAAACATGTCACCTTTGAAACGCGTTTCGATTTTTTTATTTCACATGATCCGGTAACGAGTTATGATGTTCACTGCAAAACAACAACGCCTCCGGAGATTCGCTGTCACAAACTTATTTATTAAAATTTTTAATTGAAAATTTTTTTAAAGATTCTTCAAATATAATGCTATAACGTATATATGAAATAAATAATCCAACGTTATTCATATCTTCAAAAAAGAATTATGAAAATACGATTTTTTTTAACTTTTGAAACCTTACCCCCCTTAAGAAACCTTTAGGAACCTGGCTCTAAAACGTTTTTTTTTATGCTATTCTATTTTTCTACAATAAAATGGAGTTAGGTTATAGCAAACTCGGCGGGAGCGGCCAAATTAGTTCCTTATAGACTAAGTTCGTTATAACCGTAGTATTTTTTTGATTTGTCCGAGAGGTTTAAAAAGTTTTTTTAGTTGAATAAGTTTATTTATTTTGGGGCATTTTATAAAGTTATAAAACATAAATTAAATTACTAAAAAGATACATATTAATTGTTTGTCTTAATAAGACCGAGTTTTTATGAAAATAAAATATTTTTTTAAAATCATATAATATGAAAAACTCCTTTAGTATATAAGCAAAAAGTACAAAGCAAAGGTTGGCTACTGGCAAACTTTTACGAAAATATACATAAAAGGACCTTTTACAAAACTTCATTTGAAAATCGAAGTTTTTGTTTTGTTTAAAATTAAATGAAAATAAAATTAAATTAAATTGAAATTAATTTTTTTTAAATATATAAAATATAGGAAAATTCTGAAATGGAAAAAAAATTTGTTTGTTAAAGTCAAAAGTTTGATATAACCACTGTTCGCTATAGGAGAAGCAATTTGTATGAAAAATGTGATTAAAACTCTTGGGACCGAAGAAATTTTTCGCTATAAACAAAAATTTATTACAGCCAGGTTTCGTTATAAGCGAACTCCATTGTTTTAAATTTTAATAATTTTGGGAATCTCCAATCTCCTCACTTTACCCGGCCTTCCCATGTTCAAGTCAAAATGATCACACATCCAATAGTCAAAAAATTGCTAAGCAACTGTCCCATTGAAAAATTTAAATTTAAATGTATAACTGTTTAGTAAAAAAAGAGTAAAAATGTGTGAGTGCATTAAAACCTGAAAGCCAAAAATTTAACGAGTGAAGGCCGGGTAATATCTTAAATATATTTACGCTGATCCCTGACTCAGTGACTGACAAATTCTGTAACGCTGACCAAAATTATACGGTTCTAATTCCTAGGATTGATCTCGCCCCAACCGTAATTCCTGCATACGCAATTGCCATAAACAAGGCTCAAGGCCAGTGATTAGATTTGGCTTTAATTTGGAGACCGCGGTATTTTCACATGGCCAACTATGTGGCTTTGTCACGATCAAAAGTTGCAAGCCAAGTTAAGATACGTATTCAATCGAACCCACAGCAAGGAAAGCTATTAAATGACCAACGATATTTCACACGAAATATAGTTTTTCAAGAGATTCTAAATTGAAAAACTTTTTAGCCAAATATTTCTTATCTGTTTTGATACTTATGTATATAATTTCTACAGACACAATCTTTTTTCACATGTACATATGTAACAATATAATTTTCAATTTACTACTATATTAAAAGAAATATAATTTATTATAAATTTTTCGTGTATTTAAATTTAAACTGTTTTATTCATAATTTTTAAACGGGCGCCTAGGCGCCACACAATCAACTAGTAAATAAAAAAATAAAACGCAAAGAACGATGCAAACTAGTTGTCGAACATCTAGACTATACAGTGAGAGCTAAAGACTTCCACGGAAACTATAACCAAAATAACTACGAACGAAAATTACTACTACCTTGTCGAAAGAAGAAATCATAAGACTTCTTCATGAATCACTGAGCACTGATTGGAGAAATATGATTCGATATCGAAAATCCTCTTTAAATTGTGGAAAACTAAAAATAACAGAATATAATTAATACTAAACAAATGTAAAAAATAAAATAACTTATTGCTAGTTTTTGTTTGTTATATCCATGCTGGAATTTAAATCAAAATTATTTAGAAAAACTAACACATTAAATTTAACATCTTAATATAGGCAATTTCTCGGCTAACTGAGGCTTGAATATACAGAATACTTAAGTTTCACTTTTGAGGCCATAAAACTGTTTAGACTACCTATTTTTAATGGTAATAATTTTCTTTAGTAGGCTAATATTCTTCAGAGTTGATTTATGTGGCTTTGTGAAAAGGACGCTTCATCAAAAACAAACAAAATTTTGCTTCATCCAAAAGATTTGAAAAAATTTATATTTATATACGATAGAAACAACCAGTTTTGGTGATGGGTATATAAATTAAAGGCTCGCTTAAAACAAATCGTTTTTAAACACAAAAAACTGAATAGTTTTTAAAACTAAATCTTTCTTTATGAAATATTTCATAACAAAATATTATAAATATGCAACATGTTGATTTTTCTTTGATCGTCTTCAACTTTCCAAGTTAGTGAAGCCATTATCAATCTTTCGAATATAGATTTTTATTTGAAAAAACGATCAACGTATAACTCTTTATAAACTTAATAAAATATATTATTTAATAAAATTAAATAACAAACCCATAAATAACCATATAAATATATAAAATTTCTTTTACATTCCTGAAACAAAACTTCTATTACCTCAAACTAAACCCCTTTCTTGTGCTTTCATTACGACATTCCACAAATTACAACTATTACAACTTAGCTCCTACAGTTGCATCAAGTGCTACAGCCACAATGGTTACCAAATACCATAAAGTTAAATACATTAACTTTAGAGAAAATGACTTTACAAACTAATACCATAAAAATGTTTGCATTTTGTTTTTACTTTTTTCGTATTGACAGAACAACGTTATAACGTGCAACAGAATAATATTAGGAACTATAATACTTACAAGAACTAAAATCATGAACGAAAACGAACTAAATCAAAATTGGGGTTTTCAAAACAATAATAAGCAACTTTAAATAACGCATTTTTGGCTTTATTATAAACAGATTTTAGGTCATAATATAAATTGAAACTAAAACAAGTAAGAAAATTATAGTCGCTCTAGACTGACTATACGATATCCTCTACCATGGCGTCGAGACCCTATCTCTTCCATCCAACTAATTGGATATCTCCGGTGCGGAAGATGCCAGTCTCCCATCGGGCGCGTCCCCAGGTGGCGGATAGGGGGGGCTGGGATGTACCCTAATAGCTCTGATACAAATGCTCACCGGCACTCGCAGAAGATTACTATTAGAGAACATCTTAGCTTAAAGATCATCGTAATCAGGTAAAAATTTACTTTATAACAAAAGTTTGTTTCTACAAGAGGACGATGATTTTCGGGGGTCATGCACTCCCCGCGGACCAAAAACTGGATAGGGGTGGTTCTCGAAAACAAACTAAAACCCATGATATGTCTACTCATATAAATAAAGTTACGGTGCAGGGCCTAAATAACCCAGTACCGGCGGCTAAGTGTGGTGAGCAAGCGGGCCCACAGTCGTCGAGATCACTTGACTGCAAGTCCACTACGGAGGTTGGTAACTTGGCCTCCATAGATGGGTATGTTACAAGAAAAACCCAAAATAAGGAGATTGAGGACTCGGATCCGAGAGGGAGCCTTGTGCGACCTCAACCTCACACGACAGGTTCGGATTCCGACGAATCGAACTCCTCAAATGAAGGCAATGATACAATCATTGCCACACGGCCTGAAAAGGCAAACTCAGAAGTTAATAAAATGGTAGAGGAAGTAAGCGCCAGCATAGCTAAACTCTCTACCAATAAGAAAAGGTTATCTGGGGCCCAACGACGAAAAATCGCCAAAATGAACCAGAAAACTCAAAAAGCTGAAGCGAAGCAAGATGCTCCAAAGGATAATGGACCTGCTACACCCGCATCCTCGGAAGTGGGAAAGCGGATACGTTCTCCTGAGGAGCAGAACATTGCAGAAGCTAAAAAGAAGAAGAGAAACTCCATGCCAACTAGTACAAAGTTGACCAATAACCCCAACCAGAAGATCAGAGGTACCATCACGGGAACTCAATCCAAAGGAGAGGTTATTGGGCCAACGTCAACTAGGAAAAGTGATGCAAAATGTAATCCCTCATTGCAAGTGCAGAACCCTTCCAAAGGTGAAAGACAAGCAATGAAGAGAAAACAGATTGCACCATCAGGCAAGGAACAATCGACTTCATATGCTAGTATGGCGAAAAGACCAGCAATGGACGAACTCTGCTACGCCATTGTCGATTCAAGTAGTCCCACAGGCAAAATCCCTATAGCCCAGAGACAAGTTCTCGAAGAGGCATTCAATAAAAGGATCCTGGAATACACCCTAGAGGCCGAGAACGATGACCAGAAGATCCAAATTAACAGCTGCAGGTTCTCCATGGATGTACTAATGCTACAACTTGCATCCAACGCATGTGTACAAACCCTGGAGAAAATGGTGGAATGCATACCAGCTCCTTGGGATGGTGCCAAACTATCCCTAGTCAAAAAGGCGGACATTCCATCCCTGACCAAAGCCTCCTTCTTCATAAAAGGTTGGGGCAGCAAATTTGCTAGCGAAGACGTTGTGAAGGTCTTGGGAAAGCAAAATAAAGGTCTAGCCACTGACAAATGGGAGATCTTCCACAGAGAGGAGGGCCCAGACGGCACTCTTATCGTGGTGGGGATTGATCAGGAGTCAATGGCCAGCCTAAAGACCACTAAGGGTAAAGCCTTCTTCGTCTCAGCCGCAGTCTACTTTAAAGTAGGCAAGACGACCATTGGCTGGGAGAAGGCAAATGATGAATCAAAGGCGGGCAATAGTGAGGGGACTTCCACAGTCCTAACACCATCCACCTCAGCTAAAAAGGAAGAGTTAGAAATAACCAACTCCCAAGAAGATAAACTTTTAGCCGAACAATGATCATGCTCATGCAGATCAACCTCCATCGGAGCAAAACGGCTACTAAAACTCTGATGGAAAAACTACAAAAAGGTAAGTTACATGTCGTTCTAGTACAGGAACCTTGGACGGTAAATGACAAGGTTACTGGACTAAATGATCCTAATTACCAAATTTTCTATGCTCATACAGGAACTCGACCGAGAACTTGTATTATTTGTCACAAAAACCTAAACTATCTCTTTTCCCCAGACTTGTCCACCGCAGATGCCACCGTCCTGCAACACGGAAGCCAACCAATGCTCTTAGCATCGGTTTATCTCCCGTCGGACTCACCGATACCTCCACCGACGTCGGAACTTGAAGAGATGGTAAAAACGGCCAGGATAACAGGTAAGGAAATTCTCATAGGGTGCGATGCGAATTCTCACCATATAGCTTGGGGAAGTTCGAACTGTAACTGTAGCGTGTTTGATCAGTGACTATTGCCATGTCGTAGACATGCAATAGTACACCCATGCATTCCAATGCATGTGTCCATGCTACAGCTCTCTAATCGTGAGAAAATGCTGTCTTCAGCATTCTCCACGATTAGTAAGTTATTAATGTTTATGTATGTGTACGCGTGTACAATATTTATGTATACGCGTACGATAAGATAAAATCTTTTTAGAAAAGTAAGAACAATCATAAAATAAACTTGAACATAAACGGTCGCACAAGCGGCCGTTCTAATACAAAAAAAACAAATAAAAAAAGGATTTTTAATATAATAAAAATAAAATAGATATTAAAAACATTTCATAACCAAAGGGGGGATGCTTTACTTGAATTCCTTAACGAAAATTACCTTTTTACCCTTAATGTTGGGAACACGGCAACCTTTGTTAACAAATTAAGGGAAGAGGTTCTAGATATTTCAATTTGTTCGAAAAATTTAGTGGATGATATCCAAGATTGGCATGTCTCTAGCGAACATTCCTTCTCGGATCATCGATACATTTTATTTAAACTGACACACCCACCACCTGAACCCATCAAGTTCAGGAATAAGGCTAAAACTGATTGGCCTAAATTTAGAAGAAATCTACAAGCCCGTCTAACTACTCCTCGCACAGACTTAAGGTATGTCGAAGAGGTTGACGAGGAAGTGGACAATATAACGAGGAGCCTAATTGAGTCCTTCAAGGAATGCTGTCCACTCCGGGAAAGGAGATCTCCCCGAGATAAACCCTGGCTAACAGGGGAACTGATAAACCTTGGGAAGGACGTCCGAAGACTTTTCAATAGGGCTCGTCGTAAAAAACACGCAATATACTGGGATGACTACCATGTTAAGCTCAGGGATTACAACAAGAAGATTCGAATAGCCAAACGCAACTCCTGGAGACACTTCTGTGAACAGGTTAATAGCGTTAATGACGTCTCAAAAATCAAGAAATTCTTATCGAAAACCCATTCGCAGCCTGAAACTCTTGTCGATAGGGACGGGATTCGGGCGGAATCGATGGAACAGTCCTTAAGAATATTGATGGAAACACACTTTCTTACCGAAGAATATGGGCCGAATAGGGACCCTGAAATTGGTACCAATGTGTCCCGACGAACTGGAACCAACGTGGAACAGCAGACGGGACCCGAAGGGGAACAATATGAAGGGCCTAATGAGGAACAATATCGAGAGGAAAGATATGATAGAATAACCGAAAATATGGTAATTAAGGCAATACAAAGCTTTGCCCCCTTTAAGGCAGCAGGCCCAGATGAAATCTTTCCTGCTCTATTACAAAAGAGCGGGGACTTGATTAGCAGTAGTCTGGCTGGCATATTCTCTGCTTGCCTAAAACTTGCGTATACCCCCAGAGCATGGCAGGTGGCCAAAGTGGTCTTCATACCAAAGCCGGGAAAAGAAAGCTACGCGAACCCTAAGGCCTATCGACCGATAAGTCTTACATCCTTCCTACTGAAAACCATGGAGCGAATAGTCGATGACATGGTTAAATCTCAAATCCCAAATGAGCTGTTGAAGTTCAAACAACACGCTTATTTAAAGGGACGCTCAGTAGAAACTGCGCTTCATGAAGTAGTTCACCACATAGAAAGATCTTTCGATCTAAAAATCTTTACTCTAGCCATATTCATTGATATAGAGGGAGCTTTTAACAATGTATCAACAAATACGCTACTCCACTCCCTAGAACGTTTCGACATCGACCGGGATATCAAAGCCTGGATCAGTCACATGCTAGGGAATAGATGGATAAGTTGCGAGGTTGGTGGCATTAAAATAAGAGACAAGGTTTGCTGTGGGACACCTCAAGGGGGAATTCTATCCCCCCTTCTCTGGGTGACCACTATAAACAGTCTTCTAAGGATTCTAACCGATAAGGGTTTCCAACCTGTCTGCTACGCAGACGATGTAGCGATACTGTTAAGGGGGAAAGATCCCAACCAAGGGGATTAAATGTGAACCCGGAAAAGACTGAAATATGCCTCTTTACTAGGAAGACGAAAATAGTCGAATTCGATGAACCCCGCTTCCAGGGCAAAACGATTAGAATCACACAAACGGTGAAATACCTTGGGGTGATTCTCGACAAAAAGCTCACTTGGAAAGACCATATTGAGAGCAAAGTCGCGAAGGCTCATCGGATATGGGCCATTTGCGGAAGAGCTATAAGTTCAAAATGGGGTTTAAACCCGAGGATGACTCATTGGCTTTACACAAGCGTCGTTAGACCAATTCTAACCTACGCATCCGTAGTCACATGGACATCAATGAACAGGAAATGCTATATTAAACCATTCCAAAAAATACAACGCCTCTGCTGCATAGGAATCAGCGGCGCAATACGGACTACATCTACGAGGGCTTTAGAGACGATTCTATCTATACACCCGATCGAGATTAGAATTAAATATGAGGCAGCTCTGGCCATGTTACGACTAAGAGTAACAGGGGAATACATCACCGACCATATGACCAGACACCAAACAATATTGGACCAGATACCGGAATTCAACATAGTGGATTTTAGCTGTGATAGAATCGCGGAAGTGTCGACGAACATACCCTGCAGTATAAGGATACCTGACAGGGAAAGCTGGTTGAACGAAAATTTTCTACGAAACCTTCCAGGGTCACACTACTACACAGACGGATCTAGTCTGCATGGTAGGACTGGTATAGGTTTCTATGATGAGGACCGTTCCAATGGCATACACCTACGCATTCCGGACCACAACTCTGTCTTTCAGGCCGAAGTGGTCGCGATAACGGAATGCATAAGATCTATTGACGTACGGGCAATCCCAAGCCCCGGAGACGTGAAAATATTTTCGGACAGTCTAGCGGCTATCAGGGCGATATCCTCGGACAAAACTAGATCAAGGACTGTCCTCAGATGTAAGGAAGAAATTGCAAACTTCACTACAAGAGGCAGACTTGAAATCATTTGGATCCCAGGACACAGTGGTATAATGGGAAACGAGATTGCAGATGAACTGGCCAGGAAGGGTTCTTTCCTGGAGGGTGTCAATTTGGAAAACCCAATACCCTTCCAGGCTCTCAAATTGAAACTATCGGAGTGGGCAACTAATTCACATAATTCAATTTGGGAGGAAACTGACGTGGGTAAGGCTACGAAGATACTATGGGGCTCTCCAAACACTTCGAAGACTAAGGAAATCCTTAGTCTCAATAGAAAGGAACTGAGTAGGATTATTGGCATCCTCACTGGACACTCTGAACTGAGGGCTCATCTATACCGTATAGTACAGGCAGAATCGGCCACATGCAGAGCTTGTGGAGAGGATGACGAGACCCTAGAACACTACCTTTGTTACTGTCCTGCATTTGCCGGAACAAGGGTCAGAAATTTATCCAACGAAATCATACCAGGCCTAGCGGCTCTTAGGGGGATACGCTGGAAAGCACTCAGGAGATTTGCTATCGAGACCGAACTCCTAAGTTAAATAAGGAGTAGATTAACGGATGAGCACGAGGATGTAGAGCGCACAACAAGCCGACTTTCTGGCTTAAGTGTATATCCGGGTAAAACGGATATGAGCTATGTGTATACATGGCTCCTCTTTTTCAACCTAACCTAACCTAACCTAACCTAAATGGATATCTATGCTAATATTATAAAGAGGTAATGTGTGTCTGTTTGTTTGTTTGTAGGAGGTAATCTCCGTAACCACTCATCTGATCTTCCTGAAATTTTCACAGAGCCTTACTGCGGATATGGGAAGTATTACCCGCTGTATATTTTTAAATATTTGTAGTGGGCGTTACACCTCTCATAAAAAGTAAATTTTTAATATCATATATATTAAGTACCATGAGTGAACTTTGCAAATTTGTCTCAGGTCATCTAATATTAACGTGAGTAGTCAGAAAAAAAGGTGGGATTGGACAAGTGCGCATGGCACCCCCATACAAACTTAATATTAAATGTGATATATCTGAATTAGTGTAATAGTGAGAGCCTTGGGACTTTGCGTGAGCCCTTTCATTACGATTCGGGGGGAGGGTTAGCGAAGCACACTGGGTTACATCTAGTAGAAAACAAGCTTAAACCAAATTTGAGTGGCACTGTTATTAATTTTTTTTGCTGCAGATATGAAAAGTTCATATCGGGTGCTATATTTATATGGAGACTAGGTCGAAAATGGGCCGATCCCGACCATACTTGGTAAAGTCACTTATATTTAAAAAAAATATATACAAACCAAATTTGTTTTTAGATAAATTTAATGAAGATCGGGAAGCATCTCTATATGGGGCCTATGACTAAGAATTGTCCTATAGGTATTATTTTTGGACTACTGATTAATGGATATAATAAACATATATAAACCCAATTTGACTGAGTTCTTTAAGATAATTTGGATCTTATGGCAATTTATGTTAATTTTATAGGGGTCATTTGTATGGGGACTAGGTCGGAACATGGACCGAAGTTCTCCGATTCCAATAGCGTTCATTTTATGGCCGATAACAGCTTATATATCAAAGTTTGTCAAAATATATTCATTTTTGCTACATGTAGTTTGATTACAAGCTTTACATGGACACAAAGACGGACGGACGGACGGACGGACATCGTTAAATCGAATCAGATAGTGGTTCTGATTCGATCGGTCAAATAGTTTTGGTAGTTACAAACAGCACCACAAAGTCATTTTACCCGTGACCACATGGGGTATAAAAATTTCGTAGATTGAAATAGTAGGATAGAAAAGCAGGCATCATACATACATATAAGTGACTATGCTTATTGAAATTAAGTAAACTAAATTTATGTTTATGGAAATCTAAGAAACACAATTGGAAATTTAAAAACATTTTTTAACACATTTAGCGGCATGCGCGCCATCGGTGCACACGAACAGGGTACTCGTTCGGGCCGCGTGTTCACATATGCACACGCAACCTGGATATCTTTAAGCGTGAACGTGGCATAGAGCAAAAGATTTACATGTGGTTTCTACATACGGAATGAATCTCTGGCCCTAGGACAACGTGGAATTATGCTTGGCCCGAGCACTTTCCATACCCATAATGTGTCATGGGGCGGAAAAATAGGGTTATTTGTTTCAATAAGAACAGGTGGATATATTTTTTTTAATAGTATTTTTTTTATCATTTTTAAATTTAAATAAACTATTTTTTGCCATATCAAAACAATGTTGACATTCAAATCCAATTTTTTTTTATTTATGCATGTTTTTACTTGTATCTGCAAAAAAGTTAAATTTAGTATTCAAAATTTCAAAATGTAATTCATACATGACTTAAGCAGAGTGTTGCTCAAAGCACTTGGCATAAATGGGTATGTTGCACTTGATACAGAAGGTAGTGATAATTTTTGCTGTTTTTCAAGCATAAGAATTTCCCGGTTTTTCAACCAACTTTTTGTAGCATACCGAGCACCTCTTTCTAGTCTGCCCCTTGGGTCCTTCAGCTTCCTTCTGAATATGCTTGATTGTAACAGGGGGCATCTGCGGTTGATGCGATTGCTCAGAGACCACGGATATATCTGCTGGTTTTTCTTCTTCCTCAGATGCTGGTTGGTCAGATTGGCCTATAACCAGCCTTATCACTAGCTCTTCTTTAAATCTATTGATGGGCATTTTTTTATTGTTGACTTTGTTGTACAGGTGCATAGCATTGACAACAGTTGTTGCAGTGATTAGATGGAAAGCTAATCGTTTGTACCATTTCACAATCCGACGCAATTATGGCGAATATGCTGAGATCTGATCAGAGATATCATAATACGATTTTCCTATGTTGTAGTCAAACACCATCTCTGGCTTTGTGATCTCTTTACCGCGGCTTACCTTTGTCAACATTGTAACATTGTTTCGTGCTTAGCATTAACACATCCCGTTTGTCTTGCCATTTGAGAACAACTATTTTTTGTTGGTTTTGCTGAGCTTTCTGTTCTCCCCTATTCAATTGTGCTTGGTCGGTATAGACCGACTACAATTTTGTTACTTGTTTTGTTTTCTTTTTTTTTGCGATACGTGCTGAAAGTTTCTGCGTAATTAATTATAATATCATCCATCGTATTTTTGTAAGATTAATTTAGCAAAAATTTAAGCTAACATGCTGGATTTTCTCCAAAACTGCACAATTTTTTCCATTGTTCATCATGACATTACCTCAACTTGAATGTAAGCCAACCAGTTGGAGTGGCACCTATTCCCTCTTTTTGTAAATTTATTGGAAATTTATACTCTACCGTTTTTTCTACTCTTCCTGAATTACAGCTTTGGATTTTTCTGACCTTATCCCTTAGGCTTCTGCCGAATTATGAGGCAGTTGTCTCATTTTCCACTCTTTTTCATGCCGATCTTCCACAGCCATATTGGTTGTTCTTGAATTAGATTCGGTGAACATGCTGCGCTGTAGCGTAGTTTTTTTTTTCTTTTTTCGTTTCGTTCCTAATGTTTGATCTCTTTGTTATAAAAAATTTGGTCCTTTCCACAGATACAAAGATTTATCAAGCCAATTAAAAATCTCCAAGGATACTGGTGGGTAAATGTATTTGGAAAATCATATTTACAAAATAGAAAATGTTGGCACTATGGTTTTAAAAAATGTTCTTGTGGACGAACAGATTTAGCGGCACCATTTTCTATATACATAATTTTAACTTGCAGAAATCAACAATGTAGAATACACTTCATAATATATAGTTACGTAAATCAATGGCTATTTGATTGACTGTGTAACGCTCTATGCTTGTACTAAATTTCATATAATTATCACTCATACGCCTAAGTACATATAAGTTTCATGCACACATTTTTTTTAATAGATTTAAGTTTCTCAAGATGTTGCATTCCTTAAAAATGTGCCAACCATAAGAATAGCTACTCTCTAGTTCATATATGGTTCTACGGTTGGGGTGCATAATTTAAACCATTTTTTAATACCCACATATGAGCTGGCTAATAACTTTTTTTAATGTTGGCTATAGAAAAACGTAAAATTTTGGGTGGAGAATATAAAATAAAAAATTTTGGCCGGGAACGCTACGTAGAGCAAAATGGTGGATAAAAAAGGGTTTATTTAAAATAAGCGGTTGCTTTCAAAAAAAATTATTTTCTTACAAAACTTCAAAAAATTTTTAATTCTTAAAAGAGTTACAACTAACTACATACCAATATTGTGAAAACGTTTTGAAAAAAATTTTTTTTTAAATAATTTCATGCAGTATGTTATAGAGTCATGCAATTACAATATAAGTTTATAACGAAGATAAGTCGTAAAATAAAGATATCCTTATTTTCAAACACCGCTTCCACATGAAAATAAAGCCATACAAAGGATATTTACAAACTTTTTATCAAAAATTCTATCCACTATTGATGCTCGTTTTCATCAATTAGTTCAGTCATAACTAAATGATCATAAAAAAAGAATAAAGCAAAAGCAAAAAACAAGCAACAATTGTTTGTTACTATATCCCCTGGTAAAAGTCAACAATGCAGAAATAAAAAATCACATTTGGGAATAAATAAAAAAGCAAATAAGTGAACATATCTTCAATACGGACATATAAATATGAATAATATATTGTTAGCAGTCTCTTTTTTTAACAATGGAGCAAAATATTCCATGAAATCCTGAAAGCTGAAAAATGTGTCACGTTATAAAAATATAAAAAATGGTTAGCTCAAAACAATAAAATCGAACAAAATTGCTACGATTGCAAAATAGACAAGCAAAAATATTATAGATGGCGTACACCGACTATGCGATACCCTGTACTGTGCCTTCAGAAAAGGGCGTTAGGTCGAAATAATTGGATACATATGAAATGAGCATAATCAAATTTGAGTGGCACTGTTATTACGGTTCCTTTGAAAAATTAAAATATACATACCAAATTTGAGAAAAATGTGTAATAGATTTTTGATTTTTTATAGATTTAAATGGATATCAGAAATCACCTTTATATGGGGGAATTGTCCTACAGCGTTTCTTATTGAACTACTGGTTACTGGCTGTAATAAACGTATACAAACCAAATTTGATTGAAATCTGTATGATAAGTTGGATTTTATTATAAAATTAAACGATCTCATAAAGTTCATTTGTATGTGGATTGGGTCTGAACATGCACTGATTTTCACCAATTTAAATAGCGTTCGTCCTACGGCTAGTAAAAACTTATATAGTAAATTTTATTAAAATATATTCATATTTGCTAACTGTAGTTTAATTAAAAGTTTTACATTTACAGAAAGTGATTCTGAGTTGACCAGTATAATAAAAAAGCATCTAGGTGAAATTTCAGCACAATCTCGTTATACCCTGATCAAATAGTGGTGTAGGGTGCAAAACAAATTGAAGTGACATCTAACATAAAACAGAAAAAAAACATTAATATTTAGCCTGAAGCATACACAATATGCAATTGATGTTTATTCATTCATTGATGTCTGTCTTTCCAATTTAATACACTCTCGCCCAAAAAACGGACTTTACAAAAAACAGAGTCGTTTCCACAAATAAATAGTGTTCGAAGGAAGTATAAGAAATCTAGAATGAGTTTTTAAGAAATTGCAAACCAAATAGTTCTAAATAAAACAAGTAAGAAAATTATAGTCGGTCTAGACCGACTATACGATACCCTATACCATGCGTTTAGAAACCCTATCTCTTAGGCCCAACTAACTGGACATTGAAAATAAGCAAAAACCAAATTTGAGTGGGATTTTTATTAATTTTTTTGGCTGCAGATATGAAAAAGTTCATATCGGATGCTATATCTATAAAGGGACTAGGTCCAAAAATGGACTGATCCTGATCATGTTTGGTAAAGTCTCTTGTATTTTGCAAAAATATGTACAAACAAAATTTGAGAAGAATCAGTGCAATATTTTTGTTTTTTAATAGATTTAAGTGAAGATCGGGAAGCAGCTCTATATGGGGTCAAAGGGATCATTTTTGGACTATTCATTAGTGGATGTAATGAACGCATACAAACCCAATTTGAGTAAGATCTATATGACAATTTGGATCTTATGGCAATTTATGTCGATTTCATATGGGTAATTTGTATGGGGGCTAGGTCTGAACATGGACCGATTCTCACCAATTTCAATAGCGTTCATCCCATGGCCGATAAAAGCTTATATTCCAAATTTTATCAAAATATATTCATATTTGCGACCTGCAGTTTGATTACAAGCTTTACATGGACACACAGACGGACGGACGGACGGACGGACGGACGGACATTGTTAAATCAACTCAGAAAGTGATTCTGATTCGATCGGTATAATTAAAGATGGGTCTAGGTCAAATATTTTTGGTTGTTACAAACAGCAGCACAAAGTCATTATACCCAAACCACATAGTGGTATAGGGTATAAAAATAGATTTTCGACTGTAACGAAATACGTTTTCTAGAAGCTGATCATTTAAAATTTTTTTTATCAATAAATTATGTACATAGAATAAACGAAATTTTGTCTGCACTGGCTGGGTTTAATTTTTAAGTTTCACTTTTAAGATTTCACTTTTAAGATTTTAATAACTTATTGTTAGTTCACAAACTTATGTGAAGGTTCGATAAATAAAGAAGAAAAAAATTTCCCACTGTTATAAAACATTTACGGTTCAAGAGTCAGGAGCTTTGTAAGTGTTTGAGAGTGTATAAGAATGTTTCTATATTTCTGCATATTTTCTATGCATATGTTAATAGGATAATACTACCAAATGTGGAAATTATTTATACGTATAACAAACACATAATAAAACAAGTAAGAAAATTATAGTCGGTCTAGACCGACTATACGATACCCTATACCATACCTTTAAAGACCATATCTCTTAGGCCCAACTAATTGGATATAGAAAATAAGCATAAACCAAATTTGAGTGGTATTTTTATTAATTTCTTTTGCTGCAGAAAGTTCATATCGGATACTATATTTATATGGGGACTAGGTCGAAAAATGGACCGATCCTGGCAATGATTGGTAAAGTCTCTTGTATTTTGCAAAAATATATACAAACAAAATTTTAGATGAATCAGTGCAATATTATTGTTTTTTTTACAGATTTAAGTGAAGATCGGGAAGCAGCTCTATATGGGGCCTATCACTAAGAGTTGCCCAATAGGGACCGTTTTCGGACTGCTCATTAATGGAATAAACACAAGCAAACCCAATTTGACTAAGATCTATACGACAATTTGGATCTTATTGCAATTTATGTCGTTTCATAGGGGTCATTTGTATGGGGGCTAGGTCTGAACATGGACCGATTCTCACCAATTACAATAGAGTTCATCCTATGACCGATAAAAGATCAAATGCCAAATTTCATCAAAATATATTCATATTTGCGACCTGCAGTTTGATTACAAGCTTTACATGGACACACAGACGGACGGACGGACGGACATCGTTTAATCGAATCAGATAGTGATTCTGATTCGACTGGTATAATTAAAGATGGGTGTAGGTCAAATATTATTGGTTGTTACAAACAGCAGCACAAAGTCATTATACCCAAACCACATAGTGGTATAGGGTATAAAGAAAACGGGTTGTTGCAACAGTTATAATAAAGAGGTTGCCAAAGTGTTCTTTGGTTTCAAATCACTTTTCAATGTAATACGTTTTTATTTCTATACTATCATTCTATTTGCAACACATTAAAGCAGGAACCGTAAATAACAGTTATCCAAAAAATTCAAATTCAAAAACTCTACATGTTAGAGTCGACGGAAACCTATACTGTCATATACCAATAAATTCGCATTGAGATGCTCTTTCAAAATCTATGGTGATCTAAAATAAATGACCACTGAATAGTAGAACAGCTTCTATCTTTATTAAAATTGAGTTGACTACTTATTACACCTGCGATACTATGTACGAAGCTATATATACATACAAGCTATATAGGAGACCTTGAACACAAAAGAAACATACGTACAAGCATAGTTTTGGCATTTGAACAAAAAACATTAATTGTTGTTAACGGACTGCTTTCTAAACTCTTTCTTTTAACTCATACTCTCTGTCTGTCTGTCTGTCGTGGGTCAACCCCATTCTCCTTTATCCAATTGATCTGAAACTTGACCCATAGTCTTGTTGTTACCTCAGATTAATTTTGGGGTAGTCACGCACAGTCACGGAGTGATCTAGATGTCATTTCCCCTCATTCGATCGATCTGAAACTTGGTCACGCAGTCACGCACAGTCACGCATAGTCACGCATAGTCACGCATACTCACGCAGTGATTTAAAACCCATTTCCCCTAATCCGATCGATCTGAAACTTAGTCGATAGACATTCTGTGAAAAAAATTAAATTTGGCACAGTCACGGAGTGATTTAAAACACATCTACCCTATTCCATCGATCTGAAACTTGGTCGATAGACTTGCTGTGAGAAAGGATTAACTATGACATAGTCACGCACAGTCACGCATTGTCACGCGATCTGAGACTTTGTCCATAGACTTGTTCTGGCCAAAGGTTACTTTTCACCAGGGTGTGCAAAAATTCGCAAACAAACGTTTGAAAATTCAATCTTCTCAAGAAAAAGTTGTTTTCAAACGAATTTTAGAACGATAAATACTGACGAATCAACATTTAACAAAAACATTGCTTTTGTTACCTTTCATGAGAGACTGTATGCAAAGATTTTATCAATACACATTTCAAACGAGAGAGTATAAAAAGAGAGTATTCTCACGTATAGAGCGCATTTGCAAACACTTGTTATATTAATGCCGGTTTTCTCAATGTATCGTCAAACTGCTTGTTACTTAACCAGGACATAAATTTATTGGACCGATAAAATGCCGGTTAACAATTTTGGTTTTCTCAATGTACTGACAAAAAACATTATTTTCAGTTGGTAATGCCTCTCAAAATAGATGGGAAAGTTGGGAACTCTGTCTTCAAGTGACAACTTGTTGACATAAATCAGCTGTTTTCCAAATGTGAAAAAAATATAACAAAAAATTATAAGAAAACACAATAAACCACCAACAATATACAGAAACCAAAAAATAAAATACAATAAAAAGAATAAAGTATAAAATAATATGTATAAAATGGCCGATAAAAAACAACGTGGAAAAAATTTTAGCACTGAAGAAGAACTGCTGCTTGTTGATTTAGTTACAAATCAAAAACATATTTTTGAGAACAAAAAAACGAACGCAATCTGTTGGAAACAAAAAAATGATGCATGGATGAACCTGGAAAATTCCTTTAGTACAAGTACGACAATCTCAAGCGAAAGTCGAAAATGGAACTGGCCAGTGAAAAGCGTGAGACATACAGTACTGGTGGCGGTACACCTTCCAATGCTTCAGTATCTGCCATTTCCGAAAAAATATTAGCTATGGTTGGGAACAGAGCAAGCAACTGGATTGCACAATCCATTCGATAATGATGGTAAGAAAACGTGAACTTCTAGTGAAAATTATTTGTTACATTATTGTGATTTTTTAATAGCGAATATTATTAATATTGATGATGAAATGGAAGAGGAATTTCTGGAAACTATGGACGCTCTTAACAACAATTTAATCTTGGAAGAGGATTTTCCTGAAAAACTCGAAGTGAACGTGAAACCCGAATGCAATGCAATCATTCCCGAAATGAAAAACAAGCAATCTTCAAGCGGAGTAAAATTTTCTTCTGCAGTGAAACAAAAAGTTTCCAAAGAATTATTAATTTCTAATAAGAATAAAAAAACATCGATGGAAGAAGAAAAAATGAAATTAATTAAATTACAACAGGTCTTTTATGAAGGTGAAATTAGTAGAGCAAATGAAAAGCATGAATTAGAAATAGAGTCGATGAGATTAAAAAATGAAATATTAACTATTGAGTTAGAAGAAAAAAAAAAATGAATTTGATTTATATTAGCTTCAACATTTAACTTTAAGTATATGTAAGCTCTAAATATATAAAATTTTTCACATACATATATTTTAACCTTCATAAAAGGCCTATTCAAATTTAAGTAATTCGATTTTTTCCTCTTCCATCGATGTTTTTATTCTTATTAGAAATAAATACTTAAAGATAGATGTAGAATTTATCCGACCTCATCAGAATCTTAATTTAAAACTGATATTTTTTTGTTTATTTTAAATTTTAGTTTACTAATGTACCTTATTATTAATACAAGATTGAATTGAAGACTGAATAATAACCAAAACTTTTAAATTTATAAAATTTTTAATTTATACTGTATTTAAAATGACCAGTGGCTTCGTGACCTTTGACTATAAGCTTCGAATGACCTTGCATTTGAGGCAATATAATATAATAACAAACACAATAAAATAAAACATATGGGCTCGTTCTTCACGTCATCTCTTTGAGGGGGGAATAGATGAACGGAAATTTTGGATTATTACACCAGCTACCAAACCATCGAATTTAAAGACTGAAATGGAAACAATGAAAATCTAGATATATAAAAATTTATGAATGAATTTGTGTACACACCTTGCAAAATAATTATTGATTAATATTGTCCAGGCATTAGATGACGTCTCTGCAATGATAGGTTCATTATCAAAAAAGGTTGTGAGGTGATTAGTATGCATTTCAGGAGGCAAAGGATCTTTTTGAAAGATGCATAAATTGTGTAGAACTACACATGCAATTATCACACTCATCGCAGTTGATACTTTTAACCGAATTCCCAAAGATAATACTGGGAAGCGACGCTTCCAAACTCCAAAACATCTCTCTACAACATTTCGCGTTCGAATCTGCGACTCATTATACAGTTTTTGTGGCCGTGTTGTCGGATAAGCAGAGGTGTCAACATATAACTGGATGCCTTGTAACCTCCATCACCAAGAATGTAAAGTTGGCCGAATTCCCCACTATCTAAACGATATTTTAATCTGCTGTTATTAAAAATCATGCTATCATGGCTTGAGCCAGGCCATCTTGAGACCAAATCTTGGAATATTAAATTAGCATCACATACAGCCTGGACATTAAAGGAAAAATATCCTTTTCGGTTCCGGAATATTTCCCCACAATCTCCTCCCGGTGATTAAATTCGTACATGTGTACAGTCGATCGTACCAACCACCTTTGGAAATTTGGAAATTCGAAAAAATGCATCCACAGTAGCTGTATGTGGCTGATGAAATTTAATAAAATCTCTAGCGAAAGCTGCAATTGCTTCAGAGACGTCTTTTACCGCTCGAGAAGCAGAAGGTACGCTTACTCCACAAAAATCTCCGGCCGTTATAAGAAAATTGCCACTGGCATAATATCGTAATGTTAGCAAAAGTTTGATTTCGGGCGTTAGAGCTTTATTTCTGTCCGTCATTGAGCAAATTTTGTCAGTGATCATATCAAGAACAATTTTAAATGTTGCCTTTGACAGCCGGAATCTTTTACAAAATTCATTTTCTTCCATGTCTGCCAGGTAGTTAGGTCTGGCATGATAAACCCTTTCAGCAATCACTTGGAACTCATGTTCTTCGAGTTCTTGCTCCATCAAATGAATGTTTATTCCTCTACTAAACATTTTTTATAAAATCTATTTCATAATTTTTTTTTTTTACAAAAAATACAAGGTATTGCCATATAAAAATTATGAACAGCAGTCAGCTGATTGAATTTATCTGTACGAAAAATAAATAGTTGGCAGATGAGTGCCGGTTAGTTTTGCGACACAATAGAAGCAAACGTGACATTGAGAAAATCAAATTTCTTTAACCGGCAGTTTCTCATTGGGATAAAAGATAATCGGCTATTGAGAAAACGGGCATTAGTCTCTCATGAATGAAAACAAGAGCAATGTGTTTGTTAACGGTTAATTCTTTAAGTATTTATCATTTTAAAATTCGTTCGAAAACAAATTTTTCATGAGAAGATCGAATTTTCAATTGTTTGCTACGTTTGTGTGATCAAATTATTTGCTAATTAAATTTGTTTTGTGTTTTGTTAAGTATTACCATATATTAATAAGGAAACCCTTGTTTCTTATATTAAAGAAACAAATTATTCAAAGTGCCTCGTGTGTGAAAAAGAACTTAAAGGGTACATACTAGGAAATATTAAAAGACATTATGAGGTTATACACAAGCATAATTTTGATGAAATCGCTCCATCCACAAGTGACCAAAACATTTCCAATCGGCGAAGTTCTAACCAATTCGGTCTAAAATTAAATAAAAGTGATTTTCTTAAATGTTGTGTTGGGCTGGTTACTGTCAAAAACATTCCGTTCCAAATTTTTGATGACGAGCTTTATTTTAAGCATATAATTGAACCTTATGAAAAGCAATATAAAATTAACTTAAGTTCCAAAAATATTGTCGAATACATACATCTGTGCGCAAATAGCATAAAAAATGGATTAAAACGAAGTTTATCGAACAAAATGATAAGCTTAAAAGTCGATGTAGCTACCAGAATGGGTAAGAGTATATTAGGAATAAACATTCAATACATTAAAGATTTCAAAATTGTTATAAACACAATTGGAATGATTCAATTGAAAAAGAGGCATACAGCCAATTTTTTGAAAGATGAAATTTTGAAATGTTTGCATGAATATGATATTAACCTTGTTCAAATATATTCAACTACACCGGACAACGGAGCTAACATGTTGAAAGCATCAAAACTTTTACAACAGGACTTGCTAGAGTTACAAAATGATGAAGTCGAAACAATTTCTGAAAGTGAGAATGATGACTACGAATTAGTACGCGATCATTTGAATTCCGTACTGTCTGTAGTAAGATGTGCTGCACACACAATCCAATTGGCTGTTCATGATTATTTTAAGGATATACAAAATAAACTGGAAGACTGCAGAAAAATTGTAAAAATTGTCAGAGTTAGTATAAAAAGCGGTCGTAACTCTACGGGTATACGTTTGCCACCGATTGACAATATAACCCGATGGAACTCAACATTTGAAATGGTGGAATCCCTTTTGAAAATAAAACAACATATTAACGCAAATGAGGTGGAGTTTTCTATTGACTTTGAAATTGATTGGAACTTTATTGAAAACTTTGTAAATATATTTACTCCAATGGCTCAATGTATTAAGCAACTTCAAGCAGAACAATACATAATCGGAGATTTTTATAGAGATTGGCTTATATATGAAGCCCAGTTAGAAAACATGGGAGAAAACACATTTGCAGTGAAGTTGTTTGAATCTATGCAAAAAAGGAAAGAAAAACTACTCGACAATGATACATTCCTTTCTGGTTTTTACCTTGATCCAAGATTTATCTTTCTGGATTCCCCTTATATTAGTGACGACCAAAAGAAAAGTGCAATGGTACATAGTACAAAAATCTAACTACCAAACATAATAGAAATTAATTTTATTCATAGGTACATATATTAAGAACAAATACTACTATTGACTCATTGAATAGAGAAAGAAATACTAGCAATGAAGAAAGTGAACACCAAGAATATATCAGTGTCCCGGAATGATCGATTTAACATTTTAGAGGAGGAGTTACAAATTTTTATAAGTAGCAGACGGACAACTCAAAATAGTGCAAATATACCACAAAACCTTGACAACTTAGCATACGGCCAAAAAGTTCCTTTCGCTACTGATATACTCAAATATTGGAAAATCTTATCTATTAGAGAAAGGGATTTATTTAAGCTTGCTGAAGTTATTTTAGCTGTACCATCTAGTCAAGTTTTCGTAGAAAGAGCATTCAGCGCGCTATCTACAATAATCACAAAACAGCGTTCTAGATTAAGTAGTGACACCATCAATAATTTATTAATAGTTAAGCTAAATAACAATTTACTTGAAAATGTTAATTTTTCTTTCATTATTGAATTTCTTTATTATTTTCCTCATCTCTATTTAATTTTAATTTTTTTTATATATTATATTGATTTATATTTTTAATATTTTCTTTATTTCCTTCATTTTTATTTTATTTTGATATTAATAACAATGAATTAAATTAATTTTTTCAATTAATATTTGTTTTTTCTTTTTTAAATGAAAAGGTTTGCACTTGTTTGTATTTTTTGTTTGTTTTAGAAATAAATATTACTGACAAAATGTTCACTAAAACAAACGATTACAAACGATTACAAATTCAATCTTCTCAATATTTGTTATTGTTGAATTTCAAAACAATCGTTCGTAAAAAAAGAACGATTGCGAAAGAGCGGACATGGCGACGCTTGCAGCGAAGTTTTTTTCTTTTTTGATATTATCGAAATTGATTTTATTTGTGAGAGAACGTAATTGCTTGTGGTTGCTGCGTTTTCTACTCAGTCATGAAAAAATCAAACCACTAGTTTATTAGTGGCAATTAGTTGTGAGAACAATCGTATTTTGATCGTTCTTCGCACCCTGCTTTTCACGCAAATTCAAGGAGAGATTCCAAACTCATATGCATAAGCAGTTTTAATAAAAACTTTGTTTTTATGGGTTAGATTACACAGGTATACACACATTTTGGTGCCGATACTTTTTGAACTGATCTTTAGTAAATTCGACCTCCTGAGTACGAATCTGCAATCGGTTTTTGGCTAGCAGCTCGACTTTTCGCGATATACCGTTATTTCCAAAATTAAGGCACTTCCACTACATATATTGGAATAGCTTGAAAACGGTTCACCATATTCAGTTAAAAAAAATTTAAATTCGTCAACAAAATTATCTTTAATCCGTGCCTATATTGTTTTTAATTTGGCCCAGTAGTTTCAGATATATCGTTAAAGTTTTGTAAAAAAACAACAATTTTATCAAAAAAAATAAAAATTTTGTTTTTCAGTGTTGGTCTGAAAGCATTAAGTTTAATATATTTTTAATAATAATATAGAATATATAATTAATATATTTGTGAAAATAAGAAATATATTTGATGTACTGGGACCCAAGAAGCTTCGTTTTTTGGATAATCTGCAATGTAATTTTTTGGACAATCTCTTTGCAGATTCCAACAGTGATCTGCCATCATATGAGTATCCCACTTGCCCTGGTATCGTTCTTCCATTGTCCTTATATCCTGGTGAAATCGTGCACTTTGCTCTTCACTCAAGTCTCCCAAGTTTGCATGCAACCGGTCCAAATGGTTTTGCAGTCTTTTTTTACCCAGTGATCTTGTTTAGCTCTGCTATCCCAAAGGCACAAGAAGCAAGGATATTTTGTGTATCCACCTTGCTGTCCAAGGAGGAAGTTAACCATTTTCAAGTCAACACAAATGACCCATCCATATTCGTGATACTTAATCTTTTCCAATACTATGGCTATATTCTTGTACTCTTCTTTCATTTGGGTAGAGTGAGCAATAGGTATTGATGCCAATTCGTTACCATTGTGTAAAAGCACAAACTACAAACCTCACTTGGAACTGTCAATAAACAGACGCCAACGATCTGGATCATACTCGGGAAGGCCGATTTTTGTTAGGAGACCTTTAACATCGTGACAGAAAACGAGGTCTTCTTCCTGAGAATAGAACGTAACCAACTCTGCTTCCCTTCTACGATAGAACGTTATTTGTGTTCCTTTATCAAGTAGATTTTTTTCTTTTAGCCGGGATGCCAGTAACTCAGAAGATTGTTTTGAGAGGTTAAGATACCCGATGAGATCACTTAACTCACTTTGGTTAAATCGTTGGGGACTTGATGTATTTTCCTCATATTCACTGTCTTCATTTGTGTTGCAGTGGGATATTTCATCCTCCGAAAAATCTGATAGCTGATGAAATGTTTGCATGGGGACTTCATCGGAATGAGGGATGGGCCGTCGAGCAGAGTCTAAATCAGGATACGTCCACTTCCTTCGGTTTTTACTATTGATACCTCTGATATTCATAGAAATAACAGTCGTCATAGTGATTTTTTGGTTCTCTCCAAACCATAGGCACACCAAATTTCAGACTCCTCCTTTTCCCATCAGTCCACTGACGTAGATGTTCAGTACGTGTTTTGCAAACTACATCTGGTGCCCAAGATTTATCTTGCTGTTCAATTTGATACCAAAATAAGCATTGTATGCTTTCTTTATAAATTCAGTAATGGATTTTCTGTTTTCAGTTCTCGTGAATTCACCACATATATAACAAAATTGCTCAGGGTGATTTGCACAGATTCTGCGGCTAGATGACATCTTTGAAAATTAGCTTTCAATTAAAATTATCACTGTTATATCTAGATGTTCTATTGAAACCTTGAATGATTGCAACGCGTACTGGACGTAGGTTTCTTAGCGATATATATTTAGCAAGTTTTAATTCAAGACTAAAGAATTATAATAAGAATAAAGCTAGGGTATGACATTTATATAACTACAATGTTGCCAACATACTAAGAAACAAGCTATACAATGTTGCCAACATACTACATACGTTTGTTGCGTTTATATCAGAAGGGCATATGCATTTTTTAAATAAATAGCAGGGTAAATTGAATATTTTTGTAACTCGAGAACTAGAGCCGCTAGGGAAAAATGGTGTTCAGGTTTGAAATCAGCGTTAAAAGTACAAATAAAATCAGCTGCAAAACTCAAGGCACCAAAAATTTTTTTTTATTTTGTAGACCTGTGTTATTTATTCAATTTATTAATTTTTACGTATGGTATAAATTGTGTTGACATTTTTTCAAAAACTTTAACATATGCTGAAATTCCGCGCAACTACTCTTAGAACACATCATCCAAAAGTTAAAGCGATGCAAAATTGGTACATCTGTTAGCAACTGGCCTGGAGTTTAAGCTGGAGACATCCTAGGTCGTGTGTACACAGTACATGTGACATGTATTTGGAAACCACTAATAGTTGGGAATACTAAGAATTTAGCGAAGCCTTTGAAGTAATAGGGTTGATGGAATATGACACACACTGGGACCTAGCAATGCAAGAGGCCGCGTAAATTTATTTCCTATGAAAACTAAGGGAGCTTTTGGGAATTTTAAGTGGTATATCTGGGTTAAAGAAAACTTTGGAACTTTGGCAGGATTACACGAATTATTTGTCTGTGCATAGTTTTTTGTGCATAGTTGTAGAATTGATAGAACAAACAGCAAACCAGTCATTTGCTTTATCCCAGTTGGCAAAATCGTCGTATATGAATTGTCTTTAACGATTCATTTAAGACATTTCATAAATTGTCACGCACGACATTTGTCGATGAAGTTTTCTATAATGACGATATAATGAATATTGACGTTAACGTTCAGCTGGGCGACAAATAACCCAAATGGTCGTGTACCAAATCCCGTTGAGGACAAATTCAGCGACAAATATATATATCATCGTTTATCAAGGTCCGTTAACGACAAGAAGGTTTGTATGTGACTACAGGATATATACTATTAACTCTAAATACAGCAATCACTTTGTGGAGATATTTATAAACAAATAGTTCCAATGAAAAACTCAATTTGAATGAAGAAATATTTTCATAAAATTTTAACAAAAATAAACTTTTACCGCCCCTGTCTAATCGCTAGTGTACATCACAAATTATGGATCATCGTTGCTCTATTTTATTGTTGTATATCATTTGACTGTCAGCCATAAATGTTGGATTGTATCTATACTAATATTATAAAGAGGTAATGTGTGTTTGTTTGTTTGTTTGTTGGTTTGTAGGAGGTAATCTCCGTAACTACCCACCTGATATTCCTGAAATTTTCACAGAGTCTTACTGCGGATATGGGAAGTGCTATAGGCTATAATTTTTTAAATATTTTTAGTGGGCGTGGCACGTCCCACACAAAGTAAATTTTTAATATCATTTATATATATTGAGTATTATGATAGGGAGAGCTTTGGAAATTTGTGTGAAGTCACCTATTGTTAATATTAGTAGCCACGCCGGAAATGGGCCGGATCGGAGAAATGGGCGTGGTACCTCCCATACAAGTAATAATTCAATGTTATATATCTCGAGTACTATGATAGAGTGAGTTTTTCAAATTTGTCTGATGTCACCTATTATTAATGTGAATAGTCGGACAAAGAAGGGCAGTATCGGACCAATAGGCGTGGTAGCTGCCATACAAATAAAATATATAATGCCAAATATCTGGAGTACTGTTATAGTGAGAGTCCTGGGACTTTGTGTGAACCCATAAATTATTCATATGATTAGTTAGAAAACAAATGGGCGTGATCGGAGCAGTGGGCGTGGCACCGCCCGTACAAAGTAAATATATGATATCATATAACTGGTTTACTAAAAGAGAGAAGCCTTGGCACTTTGCAAGACACCATCAGATCTTAATATGAGTAGTCAGAGAAAAAATTGGCGGGTGCACAACAATGGACGTGGAACTCCCCATGCAAAGTAACTATTTAATGTCATATGCTTGGAGTACTGTAAAAGAGAGAGCTTTGTGGCTTTGCGTGAGCCCATAGGTTCTTTGTGTGATTAGTCGAACAAAAAAATGGGCGTGATCGAAGCAGTGGGCATAGCACCACCCATGTAAAGTAGATATCTAATATCATATAATTGGGAAAGGCTCGACATTTTGCACGAGTCCATCAGATATTAATGTGAGTAGTCCAATAAAAATTGGGCGGGATGGGATAAGTGGGCGTGGCACCTCCTATATAAAAATATTATGTACTACGAAAGCAACAGTCTTTTGACAAGTACATTACTTATCAATGTGATTTGTCGTGGAAAATATATCGTCAAAATCAAAAATCGCCAAACCCAAAAATCGCTAAAAATATATCGCTCAAAAACAAAAATCTTCAAAATCAAAAATGGGCAATATCAAAAATCGCTAAAAAGTAAAAATTGCCAAGTGATATTTTAAGTTCAAAGCCAATAGTTGAGTGGTGCCAGATCTAATTTAAAAAAACCATGTTCTTCTCATGGGCAGCTACATGTACCTCCAGGGCAGGAACGCCGAAAAATCTGACAATTGTTGTACCGAATTAAAAAAAAAAAAAAACATTTTATATCAGCAAGTATCAAAATAAATGAATCTATATTAATGATCTATACTTAGCATAGGAGGTAATCTCCGTAACGACTTATCTGATCTTCCTGAAATTTTAACTGATTCTTACTGCGAATATCGGAAGTGCTACAGGCTGTATTTTTTTAATATTTTTAGTGGACGTGGCACCTCCCATACAAAGTAAATTTTTAATATCATATTTATTAAGTACTATGATAGAGAGAGCTTTGAAAATTTATCTCAGGTTATCTATTATTAACGTGAGTAGTCAGACAAAAAAGTGGGCGGGATTGGACAAATGCGCATGGCACCCTTTACAAACTTAATATTAAATGTGATATATCTGAATAACTGTGTTAGTGAGAGCCTTGGGACTTTGCGTGAGCCTTTTCATAACAATTCGGAAGGGCGGGGGAGGGGGAGGGTGTAGCGAAGCACACCGGATTACATCTAGTATTTTATATTTCCACGCGGTCTTTTTTTTTTTTTTTGAATAAGAGTTTCTACTTTATAGTTAAAAAGCCATTTCCTTTCATTTCAAAGTTAATTAAATATATGCAGTGCCTGCTCGAATAAATAATGTTAGCTCTGGGTCCAAAAGAAAAAAGAATTTTAACGCTATTGTACAAGCAAATAAAATCAAATTTATATAAAATAAGACTTCTTATTCTTTGCGTTGACAATCTGCCATTGGATACCAAGGGCTTGGGCAACTTCACCCAACAACAAAGAATTGATATAGCATACATTAATAAATGTAAAAAAAACTTTTGTACTGGAAGTACAGTAATACAGTACAATACACACTTATCATCACATGGCAAACCAGCCAACCTATGTTCACCAATATGGAAACAGCACATGGCTATCCGTTGCCATACATCACATTCATCACACCCATCACACTAGACAATCTATTTTATTACATTCATAACTATAATTTCCTGGTATCCAAGCTGACAGATTCGATTCAATCCAAATTAAATCTTAACTTCACATCGTGGAATATAATTTTACTTAGTGCCGCCGCACAGTGGCTGAAAATCATTTTTCATTGGCCAAAATTCTGTAACTTTTGAACCGATCAAAATATTTTAGTACTGTTTTTTTTAATAGATAGATAGATAGTTGATCTTGACTCAGTGTGAATTTCATTTAAATTGATTGAGTACTTTTTAAGGAATTCTAGGTCAAAGTTTAACTTTTGATTTTTTTTAACTTTTAGCGTGATATATGTTTTTTTTTATTTATTTTTATTTATTAGAAAGTGTCATATTTGGAGTTAAATAATTATTATAAACATTTTTTGTAATAATGAAATTTTTTTAATGCTTACACTCAAAAAAATTTTTACACTCAAAAAAATTTTTACACGCAACAAAATAGTAAAATTCACTAGAAATTTAACTAGTATTACTAAAAAATTAAAAATGTTTGCTATCAAATTTGCAATTTGCTTACACTCAAGGAATATTATTATTACTACAGAAAAATTTATTAGTGTTTGCTGCCTAATTTGTTACACTAGCTAAATAAATCTGCTAAACATTAGCGCAATGATTCTAATTTTTTTTTTTAATTTTGATATGAAAATATGGGTTCTTATTTTTTGAATCTTTCTTATCTATTAAAACATTGCATTCATATGTGGGAAACCTTTTAAGAATAAAAACTGCAATAGATTTAAATAGCATTTGTAACAATGGTAGGTTCTGTTTATTATTATTTTTTACTAATACTATGTTTTTCGTACTTAAATAACAATGAAAGGCAATTATAATTATTATTCATTAGACTCAAATATTGATTGCAAATATTCCATATTTTGTTCTGTGCTATTTCTGTTCTTTAGTAGTTTTTTGGCTTCTTCATCTAAATCCCGATGTTCCACTTTCCATTGATTTCGAATACTGGAGATGAACGGATCTGACGTTGCCAATAATATATTAAATAGATCTTCATTTGTGGAATTTCGTGACATTTTTCTAGTATTGTGCTGTCTATAAAATCTGTAATCCTTGTTCCTTTTTTCCTGAGCCTCCTCTGATAGATCTCCAAGTGGCACCAAATGATATTTAATGACATCTTCTCCATGATAAAGGATTTTGTGGACTGTTGCAGACATATTTCTCCATGGGTAGTTGGTTGTATATATTTTTGCAGTTTCCTTAGCATAATCTCCAAATTTTCTAGAGTCAATTTCTTCATTGCACGCAAGTACTTCTAGGATTATTTTAAATCTGAAAATAAGGTTTAAATCCACTCCTGTTATTTCAGATGCTGTTTCTGGATCTGAAAAGAATCTTCTTGCGGTATTGCCATCATTTGTATTGCCTGACCCTTGTTTTGGCTGATCTATAATCAATCCAAATTTGCGATATTCATCTTGAACATGTTTCTTTTTTGAACTTCTTAACTCTTTGTTGGTTTCGTTGTTTCTTATTGATCCTGAAGGCCCGAAATCCAAATCATAACTGATTTTTAGTATGTGTTCCATAAGTCGTATTCTTGCATGTAGTGGTGATAATCCAAATTCGAAGGCATCGGTATTATCGAATGATTTTGTCGGGACTTGGTTTAATTGGCTTGATGTTGCTTGGCATATAATGCAGCTGGATGCAGCCTTCGTGTTAGTCAAAGCCTGACCTACTTTTCCATCTATCATTGTCAGCACTAATTGGTAGCTTACTTCAATTTGCTGCCCATCTAACTGTAATTGTAATGGCTGTAGTGTTGCTATTTGGGCCTTGATATCACTAACTTCTTTGTTAATGGCATCATGACTTTCTTTTTTGAATTCAAATTTGATTGGCCTGCAGTATTTCGTAGAAGATGGTGTCTCATTTTTCTAAATATCCATTGTTTGCTTTGTACTACTCGAAGGCTCCGAATCTTCCAAAATCTTTTTCAATCGCAATGGTACAAATGATACCATGAACATATCTGAGTCCGAAATATTTTCACATACAACTTGTTTGTATTGTTTTTGTCCCGAAGAACCATCACATCCCCATTTACAAAATAGAATTAACTTTGTGTTTCCATATTTCTTTAACTCAGTTCCTGTTATTGATTGTAGCAAGCGTTTGGCTGTGTGATCAAGTAAAGATTGTAGTTGTACTTCTGCCGAAATTGGTGTGATTGTAATAGTGTCCTTTGATGGCAAACAGTCTATTTTAGCAGCTGTTATGTGATGATATGCTGGATACATATTTGAGCCTTTTTCAATCGCACGCAATCTGAGCTGAATATATTGGTGTTTTGTTAATTTCAAATCCAGAAATAATGCTAATGCCTCCTCATTTGTGAACTGTTTTGCATCGCTCGGAGTTGGTATACTTTTAAGAATTCGCTTTGTTCTCACTGGACTAGCATTACAAGTTTTTTCAATGATATCCACTTTTGTTAATTGGTTTTGTGCTCGTAATTGATGTAGAAAAGATTCTTTTATATTTGTAGAATCAATTTCCTCGTTAAAATTTTTAAGTTTCCGCCTCTTAGATCTATCGCTGCAGTTGTCCAATGATTTGCGTGGTATTCCAGCCTTATCTAGCTTTGCTGTTTCTCCACCAACATTAAGTTGGCCTTCTAACCAGTTTGCACTTTTATTATAAAACTTTTGTTTACAGTAGTTAACTTCTTTCAATCGTTTTTTTAGTACTTTGACGAAATTAGATAATTGCTCTTGTATTTCGGTACTAGACGAATTTAAGTTTAATTTTATTTTAACGTAACTAAGAACATCTTCCTGGTTTTTGTTTCGAAAATACTCTTCGGCCAGTTCTTTATAACTAAAGTTCTCCATATTTTTCTCAATATTTTTATTTGCGTCTGTTATCACTTTTTTATCACTTTTTATCACTTGCGAATATACGTCCGTACACTTGAAGTATTAACTTATTATTGAGTAATCCCTTATAGAATCCGTCATTTTATACATTTTTAGGTACATGTTATTCCCACATTGATCTTTAATTTCATAGCAGGTAGTACTTAAATTGAACAAAACTGCACTTGTTATCCAGACTTCAATATCAGGTAAAACTAATTAGTTTCTCGCCAATATGGGGTGGTTTTTTTATCTTTAGTGGTTTAGTGCCGCGATTATTGACAAACTTATAAAATTGTTTATGACTTTGGTTGACCCTTAAATTTGACAACAGGTAAATTAAGAAAGAGATCATTTGTTTACTGTAGAACCTATTGTGATCATTTTATGACTTATTTTTTTGCTGATCAAAACAAAGCCAATAAACCCTTTCGCAGGTATTTTATTTAATTATTTTACTTTTACGTAGTCTAAAGTAAAAAAACAAAATTTTTTTTAGAGTAATTTTTTTAGAGTAATTTCATTAAAATGAAAAAAGTGTTCTACCGGGGGCTCGTGGGGGGTGCAAAAGTATATATAGGGTTAAACAGGATACATTCGCCTTTCTCCGGGTGGTATACGTTTCTTGTTCCCTTACTTCCTTTAGAAGTTCTATTCCACTAAAGTTTAAATTTGAGAAAAATATAGTGGTTTCATAAATATTTCATAACGCCCCTAATATCAAACGTTAGAACTGTGACTACTTACAAAAACTAAAGACTATAATCCTACTAACATTATAAAAAAGACCGCAGGCCAATATCGATGATAGCTTGCGAGTAGTAACCATTTATTTTTGATAAAAAACAAAAAAAAAACACCTTTTGCTGAATTAAAAAAAACAGTTGAGTTTGACAGCATGCCACGCCCACAATTATCAATAGTTTAACCTAATTTTTTGGCTACCTTAATCTGGATATATAAGCTACAAAAAGGAGTAAAAATTTTAAAAATCGATGACAAAAAAAAATTTGACTTTTGGCCAATGAAATCAAAATTTGAGCCACAGTGCGCCGGACTGTCAGATATTATGTAAATGGGTGAGAGTTTTGCACTTTTTCTAAGAAAATCAGTTAAAAATACATATATGGCAAAAAAATATATGGATAGGCGGATATCAATTTTGAAATTTGGAACCGTGGATTTTCGCTTCTGTGTCCCAAATACCCGCCATGTTCCTAAGTTATACTGTTCCAATGATTGGAATTACGGAGCAGCTGTTAACTGCTATGCGAGTTATTTCATTGAAACTTCAGCTCTACAACATTATAGCAGTTGTCACCAACAATACAGTAGCCATCCGAGTTTGTCGTATAAAAAATCTGAACTATTTAAAAAGTATGTTGATTCTAATTCTTGTAACAACTACATATTCTAAAAACTAAAACAAGTCTAAATACACAATGCTATTTCACTACTAATGACAACCCTTAGTGGCGCTGTTATTTTAGCATTTAGTTCCCTCTAATGGACACTAAAGGTATATTTGCTGAAATAAACGTATATTATAGTATTTGGCTAAATGCACAATAGCATTAGATGTTTAAACACTATTATACATTTGGCCAATAGAAGTGTACCACATACATATATATCTCTATCTTACTTTTACTTGTTTTACCACTTAATTTAAGGTGTTCATGTTATTACTAGAAATCAACATAAATTACTTGAAATAAGCTCTTAGTTGTAATAATTAGGTGCAAAATAAGATAAAATGAGAAGCTAGATTATTTGAATTCACTATAATATAAAGAATAAATTAATGGTTTAATTCGGAAAAAATTTGTAAATATTTATATCAGAAATTTGGTTATAATTCAAAAAAGTTTTTTCAAACAACTCTCTATATATGCATAAGAACTATTTTTTACATATCGCACATCTATTTCAAAAGTGACTCAACTCAAAATTTACATTTTTCGGGCTTATATTCTTAAACTATGCACAATACACTTATTTATCTATAAAAAATATCAGTGTGTTTCGTTTTTGTTAACTGTTGCTAAGAAATATATTTTAATTGTTTCAATCGTCGATTTCTGAAAAATTTAAATTTTGAGTGTGTGCGATATGTACTTCATAATTCTATCAAAAAATGAAAGAACTAATACACCTGACAGACCTGGAATTACATACTACATCTATAGATATAAACAAGTAAGAAAATTATAGTCGGTCTAGATCGACTACACGATACCTCATACCATGCGTTTAGAGACCCTATCTCTTAGGCCCAACTAATTGGATATAGAAAATAAGCATAAACCAATTTTAAGTGGCATTTTTATTAATTTTTTTGGCTGCAGATATGATAAAGTTCATATCGGATGATATGTTAATATGGCGACTAGGTCCAAAAATGAACCGATCCTTACCACGGTTGGCAAAGTCTCTTGTATTTTGCGAAAATATATACAAACAAAATTTGAGATGAATCAGTGCAGTATTTTTGTTTTTTGATAGATTTAAGTAAGATCGGGAAGCAGCTCTATATGGGGCCTATGACTAAGAGTTGTCCCATAGGGACCGTTTTTGGAGTATTCATTAGTGGATGTAATAAACACATACAAACCCAATTTGACTAAGATCTATACGACAATTTGGATCTTATGGCAATTTATGTCGATTTTATAGGGGTCATTTGTATGGGGGCTAGGTCTGAACATGGACCGATTCTCACCAATTTCAATAGCGTTCATCCTATGGCCAATAAAAGCTTACGCAACAAATTTTATCAAAACATATTCATATTTGCGACCTGCAGTTTGATAACAAGCTTTACATGGACACAAAGACGGACGGAAGGACGGACATCGCTAAATCGAATCAGTTAGTGGTTCTGATTCGATCGGTATAATAAAAGATGGGTCTAGGTAAAATATTTTTGGTAGTTACAAGCAGCAGCACAAAGTCATTATACCCAAACCACATAGTAGTATAGGGTATAAATATTGCACATATTTTTCATGATAGGTCCAACAACATCATTTATCGACTTTTTCATATCTGCAGTCCACAAACTATTTACAATGCTACTCAAATTCGGTTTGTGTTTATTTTTTATATGCAATTAGTTGGACTGAACGCCTCCTCTCTGAAGGCATGTTATAGGGTTGGGTATCATACGGGCTATTTAGACCGACTATATCTTTTACTAGTTTCTTTTTTAATTTGATTTTATATTTTTGCATTTGGTAAACTATTTCGTTTTGCACCATTTCTAAGCCAGAAATATTCATATTTGGTTATAATATTTTTAGTAACACTTTTAAAAATTCAACAATATATGCAAAATATTTGAATTTTAATTTTAATATTTCACAAAATAACATTTTTCTCGAAATCCGCAAAAATAAAATCCTTGTCAAAAAAATTCTGGCGTAGGGATTTACCTCGGAATTAATTCATGACATGTATTTATTAAAACCTTAAAGTGCGACATCCATTTTTTTAAATTTAGTTTAAGAAAATTTTTTAAAACTTGAAAAAGGAGTTTTCAAAATTTTATCAAAAAAATTTGCCAATTTCGGACCCAATGCGCAATAGGTTAACAAAGCGGTAATAAAACAATACTTCATATCTGATTACTTACAAGTAAAGAGACAAAGAAAATTATGGCTTTAATCAATTTCTCAGAGTTGAAAAAATGCTATCAAATTTCATGACCTAGTTTTTTTTTTGCACAAAAGTGGTCTGGGGCATTTGCTATTTCTTGTCGAATTTTTATTCGCTTTTGAAATTTTATAGCTTTTTGAAAAGAAAAGTTAATAGTGATCCCGATTCTTGGAATAACTTGATGGAAAAATTAAACTATAGAACGAAATTTTCGTAAAATCTCAAAAAATAAAAGTCATATTTTCCCCATATAAAAACACTTGAAATTTTCAATGGGTTGCCGGCGCGACTTTTCTTTACCCAATTGTCCCCAAACTTCACATTTATTAGTTTTATATCAAAATATAACAAACTGGACCCCTCTTATCCCCAAAAACCCAATTTGAAAAATGTCCATATAACATATGACCATTCAAATTTCATGTCAAGTGCACCAACTTTTGAAACCGATGTCTTCCGATCGGGATGAAATTTGCACCAAGGTTAGTCCTATTGGATAGTAGTTTAGACACAATTTTTCAATAAGATCGGTCCAGATCTCTCTGAGTTAGAGGGGATCAAAATTTGACATTTTGGCCAAACAGGTGTTTTTTCTCATCCATGTAACTTATTACCTATTGTTCATAGAAAATTTTCTGCCAAATAGTTTAGATAGCTATTTCTTCAATATTTCGGAAAAAATACAAAAAAAAAAAAAATTTTAGACTTTTTTTTTGCTAAATTAAAGCATTTTTTGCCTTTTTTTCAAAAAGGGCATTTTTTTTTTTTTTTTTTTTTCATAAGAAAGCTTAGGATTTTTCCTTTAAGAGCTTTTTGGTCGCTTAGTGGGATGGGAGTAGGATATCTATCAAAATAATGTTTTGTAACTCAAGACAACGGTTTTTCAATTTTTCACAAATGCACTATTTTGAATTTTTTCCTATTTGTGTGTAAAACCTTACAAATAAAACTTATACTGAGAAACAAGACAAATTAACCTTTCCGAAGGTATGTAACATACCTTCATAACATAACAGCAGAGAATGGTTATCTGTAACCTGAAAGAGTTATTTGCAACATTTCAGTCTGAACACGAGGATGTTAGAATTGGCTTCACGAAATTAACCCAAATGAGGCCAAAACATTGCGTTTTGGCAGAAAGCAGCGGAACTCACACATTATGCGTTTGCATTTACCATGAAAATGTTAAACTGATGTTGAAGGAAATCAACTTAAAGTATTTAACAGATGATTCGGCAAAAGATTTACACGATTACCGCGATTGCCTTAAATTGACTATGTGTCCTAATGCTTCTTGCCACTTCTTGCCACTTAGGTGAATGTACCAATTGCCCGAAAACCACATTCATCAAAGAAAATTTAATCAACTCTTTAGATCGAGAATATATAGAGGAGGTCAAATTTGATTCTTGGATTCAGACTGACAGATGCACATTGAAAACAATCATTTTAAATGTGGATGATTTTGTGGAAGAAATGTGTACAGGATTGCTAAACTTGAGAAACCATGACTTTTTAGTCAACGAACAATGGTCATTCTTCAAGGATTTGAAGATACATTTGAAGTCTGGTCAATTCGTTATTTCATATGATTTCGCAGAAAACTATAAATATGTTCTTCAGGATGCCATACAAGCATTCCACTTCAATAACGACCAAGCAACTATATTCACAGTAGTTATTTACTACATGAAAGATGAAAAACTGGAACACAAAAGTATGGCAATCATATCTGACGATTTAAAACATGATACCGTTGCAGTTTATGAGTACCAGAAGAGAATATTAAAATTTCTAAAATCTAAATTTACAGTAAAGAAGGTGTACTACGTTTCGGACGGAGCTCGTCAACATTTTAAAAACAAAAGTAGTTTGGCAAATCTTACGGCCCATGAAAAAGATTTTGGAATGCCAGCTGAGTAGCATTTTCATCCTACTGCTCATGGCAAAGGAGCATGTCATGGTATTGGAGCAAACCTTAAAAGAAATGCAGCCAAGTATAGCCTCCAGTGCTCTCATCAAGATCGCATCTTAGATGCGACTGCTTTATTCCATTGGGCAAAGAATTATTGTAAAGAAACTAAAATAGTTTTTAGTAGCAAAGAGGATCATCAGGAAACATTGAAAACACTGAAGAGCAGATTCGATGCTGCGGTAACAATCGATGGCACCGCTCAATACCATGCTTTTATACCGCTTGTCGATGAAAGACTCAAGTTGAAAAAGTTTTCTGCCCCTATTCAAGCAGCGAAATCAACAGCTGAACCTAGTAACGCCAAGAAAGGATTGACAAAAAATCGCAGTAAATAAAGGCGACAAAAAAGCTGGATGAAAGACTGGGTATTTAAAAATTTGCAAGACTTAAATACTTCATCAGCTACAATAAATTAAGTATAAAAATAGTTATGATATAAATGGATCTAATGCAATTAACATTAAAGTTTAATAAATTATTTATCTTTTTATTTTTAATATTATTATTATTATACATTAATTTAATTATTATTAAAAATAAATAAAAAATAATAATTTTTAAAATTTCTATAGAAAAAAAGCGATTTTTTTCCTGAGGTTAACATATTCTGGGTATTACAGTATCGAGGGTATAAAATTTTAGTTAGGTATGTCATATACCTTCGGAAAGTTTAGTTTGTCTAGTTTCTCAGTATAAGTTTTATTTGTAAGGTTTTAGACACAAATAGGAAAAAATTCAAAATAGTGCATTTGTGAAAAATTGAAAAACCGTTGTCTTGAGTTACAAAACATTTATTTTGATAGATATCCCACTCCCATCCCACTAAGCGACCAAAAGGCTCTTAAAGGAAAAATCCTAAGCTTTCTTATGAAAAAAAAAAAAAAATACCCTTTTTGAAAAAAAAACAAAAAATGCTTTAATTTAGCAAAAAAAAGTCTACTAATTTTTTTTTTTTAACAATTTTTTTCGAAATATTGATGAAATAGCTATCTAAACTCTTTGGGAGAAAATTTTCTAAGAACAATAGGTAATAAGTTACATGGATGAGAAAAAACACCTGTTTGGCCAAAATGTAAAATTTTGATCCCGTCTAACTCAGAGAGATCTGGACCGATCTTATCCAATAGGACTAACCTTGGTGCAAATTTCTTCCCGATCGGAAGACATCGGTTTCAAAAGTTGGTGCACTTGACATGAACTCCCCCATATATCTATACTAATATAATAAAGAGGTAATGTGAGTTTGTTTGTTTGTTTGTTTGTTTGTTTGTTTGTAGGAGGTAATCTCCGTAACTAACCATCTGATCTTCCTGAAATTTTCACAGAGTCTTACTGCGAATATGGGAAGTGCTATAGGCTATAATTTTTTAAATATTTTTGTTGGGCGTGGCACCTCCCACAGAAAGTAAATTTTTAATATCATATACATATATTGAGTATTATGATAGGGAGAGCTTTGCAAATATTTGTGAGGTCACCCACTTTAATATTAGTAGCTACTCAGGAAATGAGCGGGATAAGATAAGTGGGCCTGGTACCTCCCATACAAGTAATAATTCAATATTATATATCTCGAGTACTGTGATAAAGTGAGCTTTTCAAATTTGTCTGATGTCACCTATTATTAATGTGAGTAGTCGGACAAAAAATGGGCAGTATAGGCGTGGCACCTGCCATACAAAGTAAATATAAAATGCCATATATCTGGAGTACTTTAATAGTGAGAGTCTTGGGACTTAGTGTGAGCCCATAAGTTACTCATTTGATTAGTTTGACAGAAAAATGGGCGTGATTGGAGCAGTGGGCGTGGAACCACCCATACAAAGTAAATATATGATATCATATAACTGGTGTGCTAGAAAAGGAAGCTTTGACACTTTGCACGAGCCTATCAGATCTTAGTATGAGTAGTCGAACAAAAAACTGGAGGGTTCACACCAATGGGCGTGGCACTCCCCATGCAAGTAAAAATTTAATGTCATTTTTCTGGAGTACCGTAAAAGAGAGAGCTTTGTGGCTTTGCGTGAGCCCATAGGTTCTTTGTGTGATTAGTCGAACAAAAAAATGGGCGTGATCGGAGCAGTGGGCGTAGCACGGCCTATGCAAAGTAGATATCTCATATCGTATAACTGGTGTACTATAAAAGACTCGACATTTTGCAGGAGTCCATCAGATATTAATGTGAATAGTCCAATAAAAATTGGGCGGGATGGGATTAGTGGGCGTGGCACCTCCTATGTAAAAAATATGAAGCACTACGAGAGCGACAGTCTTTTTGAAAAGTTCATTTGTTATCAATGTGATTTGTCGTGGAAAATATACGCCAAAATCAAAAATCAACAAACCCAAAAATGGCGAAAAATAAAAATCGCACAAAAAAATCTTCAAAATCAAAAATGGACAAAATCAAAAATCGCTAAAGAGAAAAATTGCCAAATGATATTCTAAGTTCAAGGCCAATAGTTAAGTGTTGCCAGATCTAATATGGATAATCCATCTTCTTCTCATGGGCAGCTACATGTACCTTGATCCAGTGTAGAAACGCCGAAAAATCTGATAATTGTTTTACCGAATGAAAAAACAAAAAACATTGTATATCAGCATCAGCAAGCATTGAAATAAAAAAAATCCATACTAATATTCTATACTAACGTAATAAAGAGGTAATATTTGTTTGTTTGTTTGTAGTCTTACTGCGGATATGGGAGTGTTACAGGCTTTATTTTTTTTAATATTTTAGTGGTCGTGGCACCTCTCATACAAAGTAAATTTTTAATATCATATATACTATGTACTATGATAGAGAAGCAAATTTGTCTCAGGTCATCTCTTATTACCGTGAGTAGTCAGTAGTCAAAAAAATGGACGGGATTAGACAAATGCGCGTGGTACCAACACACAAACTTAATATTAAATGTGATATATCTGAATTACTGTATTAGTGAGAGCCTTGGGACTTTGCGTGAGCCCTTCAATAACGATTCGGAAGGGGGGGGGAGGGGGAGGGTGTGCAGCACACCGGGTTACATCTAGTATATATATATATATATATATATCTATATATATATATATCTATATATATATATATCTATATATATATATGTTTTTTATTAAAATAATAAATATGGAATTCTGGATAAATTCAGAAATATTTTTCTTTTGCACTACTTGATATAGATCCTGAAGAAAATATTTCAAAAAAAAATATATTAAAAAATATTTGAAAAAAATTATATATTCGTATGTTTTGAATGTTGGTTTAAATGAAAAATGTACGTAACTAAATTAGTGCCATTTTAAAAAACATCAACAAAAATCCTTCTTGTAGTAAAAAAAATTTACGTAACGTAAGAAGCTAATGGATTTTTGAGATTTTGTTTCTAAAATATTTTTTATTGGCATACAAAATATAAATTTTTCATTACAAATTTGTTTTCCCCAATAAAATATTCAAGATAATCAGAAACATTGCTTTATTAATAAAGGATGTTTCAAAATCCACGCAAGCTTTGAATTTGCGACCAGTTGCGCAATCATGAAAAGGACAGTTCCGGGTTAGTTAACCCTAACCCTCCGGGAGGGGGTCACCGGTGACCCATTTTACCTTTGAAGTCAAATATCTCCGAAGAAAATTTTTTTTCAGTGATCAAATTTTAGGATAGCTATCAAGAGCATATTTTAAAGCGTTTTTCGCTGGATTTAGGCTACTTACGTTTTTGGACTCCGGGCTGGAGTGCGCCAAAGTCCAATACCCCTCACCCTCCGGGAGCGGGTCACCGGTGACCAGTAATGGCCACCATACATTTTATATGAAAATAATAAATAAGAACACAGTTTTTATTTCTATTTTGTATTTTTTTTTATATTTTGTTATTAAATATAGAAAATTATAGGTTGTAATAAAAAAAAGAGATATTCACTGTGGATATAAATACAAAATTAGTTGAAATTTTTTTATGGAAATTCAAGAATTTGGACCAAAATTAAAAATTGGCTGGTGGCCCGCTAATAGAATGCCATACAAATTCAACAATTTGGGCCAGTACAGAGCGGTGGCAAGCTCTTGGTATGGGTGGCACACATTGTGCGTTTGCAATTTGAGCATTTTGTACGACCTTTCCGGTCCGATTTCGGATCATTGAAAATGCAAATATAGCAACGACCCTTCGCAACTTTACTGTTTGTATGCATTTACTAACTTCAGAACCATGTTTTGCCCAACGTTAGTTTGTCTCTCAGTACCAGGTTGACGACCCAAATAAATAGTTCCAAAAAGTGGATATCCATCGCCTGTGTTGCATACCCAGAAAATCTTGATCCCATATATGGCTGGTTTTGATGGGATGTACTGAATAAAACCTGCCCGACCTCTGAACGGGAACAACTGCTCATCAATAGGGACGTTCGCGTCTGGATAATAGTTTTCTTTAAAATTTTTCATAAGCATTTCCCAAACGTCACTTATTGGGGCAGCTATATCACTTTCTTTTCTAGTCGCTCTGGTATATGCATTGTCGAAACGGATGACACGCAGAATCTGTTGAAATCAATCACGGCTCATCGCTGTTTTATAGATTGGATGACTGCAGTCACTCCAAAGCCATGGAATTAGATCGTCATTTTGGCCATTCACGCCCATTTCCAAAAGAATTCCAAGAAAAGCATTCAGCTCATCAATACTGATTACACGAAAATCACGTTTTTTGATAGTTTGGGCAGCAATTTCAGCATGATGCATTCTATTGAAATCCGCAGCTAAATCTAAGCCCTTTTTATTGCTGTGTCTGAGTATTTCATCTTTCAAGTTTGTCGTAAAAAACTCATCAAATATTTCCTTGGCAGTCATTTCTTTACGAAACTTTCGATGAGGTCCATCTAAATTCAAACCATTACTTAGAAACTATTCACACAATATCCACGAATGAATGAATCACCTTTTTTACGTAGAACATTGTGTGATGGTACATTTCCCTGTGGCAGATGGTTTTTAAACCATTCCGTTAAGTCTGGTGCAATGTATTTTTCGCCAATAATAGGTATATCACCACGACTTTCATCTTCGTCTTCATCTTCATCCTCGATGTCAGGTGATTCAACCACGATTTCATCTTCAATGTCAGAAGCCTCATCATTATCAGGTAACCATTCATCTTCACTGTCATTTTGGAATTCAACAGGCTCATCCTCATCATCAGTTTCAAACAAGAAATCCATGTTTGCTGCAGTTAATCTATATATAAACACTCGTTCAAAACAATATCAAAATCGAATCATGCACATAAAAACTTACGCGTTTACATTTAGCACACCTCTTCTCCATGGAAGCATATCTAAAGATTTATTTTTGCTATAAGAAAACACAATGGACACAACAAAATAATGGACAATTACAATGACAATAGACCAAAAAATGGAATAAAAATTTACTTTTGTCCTTCTCCCGAACTAGTGAATTGTGCCGCAGCAGCAGCACCTGAAGATTCACCTCCAGCCGCAGCAGAATCTGAACATTCACCAGAATGTTCCACATCCATTTCACGTCTACCACGTTTCGGCATTTTATTGATGAATAAAATTATTTTATGTGCACGAACCACAAATCATCAACTGCTTATGTTAAAAGCATAACATGAACTGACATGCACGCACTAAATTCAAAAAACAAGAATAAGAATGGAGAGAGAGAATAAAAACATCCACGCACTTAATTCAAAAAACAAGAATGAGAATGGAGAGAGAGATTAAAAACGATGCACTCAAAGCCATACAAAATACACACGGGTCACCGGTGACCCCCTCCCGGAGTCTATGAGGTAAAATGTTTGCCGGAGGGTTAGAGTTAAAACTGAGCGATACAGGGAAATACAGTTCGAAAATGTCGTAAAAATATAGTAGGAATATTGGTCAAACTTTGATAATTTTAATTGGAAAACTCAGGCTGACTGAATCCACTGACAATTCTAAACACACTTGTCGTCTAAAAAAGAGTAGATAAAATTGAAGCAATAGTGAAAGCCAGGAAATTTCAGGAAGTTCTCGTAGCATATACTCTCTGAAGATCTAAGTCTTCATGATTATGAAGTTAAATTGATATACTAACTAATGCCCAGGTACGATGAACAGCAAAGATTATTCGTAAAATGGCTTACTGATCATTAAAAATGGATGCTGAATTTTTTAGCAAAATCACCCTAAGCGTTAAAGCATATTTTCGCCCTGATGGCTTTATGTTTATCTAGAAACATGAGCATGCCCTATTTGGTATCATTTTACGATACTTCGATGAAAATGACGCTGGTCAAGCATCACTGGTGTTCCATATTGTGACAATATTTGCCAAAAGTGGATAATATTTATGTGGGCGACATATGTTTGCAACCAGACGGTGCTTCGTGTCGGGCTGTCCGTAAAACGATTTAGTTATTGCACGACAAATTTTCGGATGGTGTACTCTAATTCGGTGATCATAACTGATCCCTTAGATCAAGTGATTTAATTTATTTAAAAATTAAATTATATGGCAACAGGCCCACAGCCACCCTTGCATTGAAGGAGGAAACTCAACGCTGCATCAGCGAAATTCGGCCACATTTATTGAAAATCGTCATGAAGACTTTAGACAAAGGAATTCATATATGCCAGCAAAACCATGGAAGCCAAAGATTTCATGTATTGTTTCAAACATAACTCTATTCTGTGTACTCTATAATACAAAAAAATAACTTCATAAATAAGGAGGATACTTTAATGTTTAGTTACAACATTGTGTTAATTTTGGGACATTTTTTAATCCCTATATGATTTTTTACACTAAAACTAACTATTCAATGTGAGGCATAGCAACTTATGTCATACTCTGTGAAAACGACGATTTATACAGTGAAATCCAATTTTTTCTCTTTCCAGAAAATTTAAGCATTAAAATTTGTAAGGTCCGAAAACCACAGAAAACTTATAAAAGATATTCTATATTGTTCGCAGTGCATGTGTTTTGTTGCTGTACGAACTTTAATGGATTTTTTAAAATATATTTTTGTTTATAAAGCTTGTATTCAATTACAAAGATTTTATTTTTTTTTTCGTTTAGAGTATATTTTTCATTTAACTTTATTCTCATTTGTTAAGAACATTGTATATTTCTTTCTTATAATTTGTTATTATTTACTTTTTTTGCAACACTTTATTTTATTGATCCAATTTTTCCTTTTCTTGACAAATTACACTCTTTCTGAAATATATATATCGAAATTTAAATTTAATTTTTGTTGCTTCATAGGACTTGAGAAGATACAAGAACATTTTTATATTGCATCTTAAAACTAGAAACTAAATGTGTACATGTTGTAAGTTTAGTAGTGCCCCTTAGATGGCATAAATTTTAATTAGAGGAAATGTGTGTTTCCAACAAATCCAAAGAAGAAAAAAATTTTTACGTAATGTAAGGAAATTGTTAAATTACAAAACGACTATCTTTAATAACATTGTAGGTGGAAACATGAATAAGTGGACTAAGGTAAGGAAAAGTCGACAAAATGCATTTCAAAAACGCATTGTATATATAATTTTTTCAAAAACTTTACATTAATTGGAATTTCGTATAATTTTTTCTAGGAAATTTTTCAATATGTAAATTGTTTTATAATAAATTCAATCATGGCAATAAAACTATTTTCGAAATTCAAAAAAATATATACGTATATATGTATAATATAAGTACACAAACTTGAGTAATTTCATTAATTTATATCAAGTATACGTACAGAAAGTTTGTTTACCACATTACGAATATATGGAAAATATTTTAAATGCATTATAAATGAGCTAGAGATACATAAGAAATTCCAGCAGTTTTTCGTGCAAATAACTTAAGTTAGCATGTTTGAGAACTTATTGCAACCCAGCCTCGAGATAAAACAAATATAGTATAAACAGCGTTTTAATTTTAATTGAATTTCATTATGTTTACATAGTAGTGTGTTGCTTTAAGATTACAATTTCCATAGACTTATTTAACGTAAACAAGAGTAACTAACAATAAGTTTTATTTCGTTCTGTATTTACCAGCATACATTTTACTACATTATATATATATATATATATATATGGGGGATTTCATGTCAAGTGCACCAACTTTTGAAACCGATGTCTTATGATCGGGATGGAATTTGCACCAAGGTTAGTTCTATTAGATAGTAGTTAGGCACAATTTTTCAACAAGATCGATCCAGATCTCCCTGAGGTAGAGGGGATCAAAATTTTACATTTTGGCCAAACAGGTGTTTTTTCTCATCCATGTAACTTATTACCTATTGTTCTTAGAAAATTTTCTGCCAAAGAGTTTAGATAGCTATTTCTTCAATATTTCGGAAAAAAATACTTAAAAAAAAAAAAAAAATTTTCAGACTTTTTTTTTTGTTAAATTAAAGCATTTTTTGCCTTTTTTTCAAAAAGGGCATTTTTTTTTTTTTTTTTTTTTTTATAAGAAAGCTTAGGATTTTTCCTTTAAGAGCTTTTTGGTCGCTTAGTGGGATGGGAGTGGGATATCTATCAAAATAAATATTTTGTAACTCAAGACAACGGTTTTTAAATTTTTGAAAATGCACTATTTTGAATTTTTTCCTATTTGTGTCTAAAACCTTACAAATAAAACCTATACTGAGAAACTAGACAAACTAAACTTTCCGCAGGTATATAACATACCTAACTAAAATTTTATACCCTCGATACTGTAATACCCAGAATATGTAAACCTCATGAAAAAAACGCTTTTTTTCTATGGAAATGTTGAAAAATTATTATTTTTTATTTATTTTTAATAATAATTAAATTAATGTATAATAATAATAATATTAAAAATAAAAATATTAATAATTTATTAAAATTTGATCTTAATTGCATTAGATCCATTTATATCATAACTATTTTTATACTTAATTTATTGTAGCTGATGAAGTATTTAAGTCTTGTAAATTTTTAAATACCCAGTCTTTCATCCAGCTTTTTTGTCGCCTTTATTTACTGCGTTTTTTTGTCAAACCTTTCTTGGCGTTACTAAGTTCAGCTATTGATTTCGCTGCTCGTTTAATTGTTGTCTTTGGAAAGAAATCCCATTGAATAGAGGCAGAAAACTTTTTCAACTTGAGTCTTCCACCGACAAGTGGTATAAAAGCATGATATTGAGCGATGCCATCGATTGTTACTGTAGCATCGAGTCTGCTCTTCAGTGTTTTCAATGTTTCCTGATGATCCTCTTTGCTACTAAAAACTATTTTAATTTCTTTACAATAAGTCTTTGCCCAATGGAATAAAGCAGTCGCATCTAAGTTGCGATCTTGATGAGAGCACTGGAGGCTATACTTCGCTGCATTTCTTTTAAGGTTTGCTCCAATACCATCACACGCTCCTTTACCATGAGCAGTAGGATGAAAATGCCACTCAGCTGGCATTCCAAAATCTTTTTCATGGGCCATAAGATTTGCCAAGCTACTTTTGTTTTTAAAATGTTGACGAGCTCCGTCCGAAACGTAGTATGCCTTTTTTATTATAAATTTAGATTTTAGAAATTTTATTATTCTCTTCTGGTACTCATAAACTGCAACGGCATCATGTTTTAAATCGTCGGATATGATTGCCATACTTTTGTGTTCCAGTTTTTCATCTTTCGTGTAGTAAATAACTACTGTGAATATAGTTGCTTGGTCGTTATTGAAGTGGAATGCTTGTATGGCATCCTAAAGAACATATTAATAGTTTTCTGCAAAATCATATGAAATAACGAATTCACCAGACTTCAAATGTATCTTCAAATCCTAGAAGAATGACCATTGCTCTTTGACTAAAAAGTCATGGTTTCTCAAGTTTAGCAATCCTGTACACATTTCTTCCACAAAATCATCCACATTTAAAATGATTGTTTTCAATGTGCATCTGTCAGTCTGAATCCAAGAATCAAATTTGACCTCCTCTATATATTCTGGATCTAAAGAGTTGATTAAATTTTCTTTGATGAATGTGGTTTTCGGGTAATTGGTACATTCACCTAAGTGGCAAGAAGTTGTTGCATTAGGACACATAGTCAATTTAAGGCAATCGCGGTAATCGTGTAAATCTCCTGCCAAATCATCTGTTAAATACTTTAAGTTGATTTCCTTCAACATCAGTTTAATATTTTCATGGTAAATGCAAACGCATACTGTGTAAGTTCCGCTGCTTTCTGCCAAAACGCAATGTTTTGGCCTCATTTGGGTTAATTTCGTGAAGCCAATTCTAACATCCTCGTGTTCAGATTGAAATGTTGCAAATAACTCTTTCAGGTTACAGATAACCATTCTCTTCTGTTATGTTATGAAGGTATGTTACATACCTTCGGAAAGGTTAATATGTCTAGTTTCTCGCTATAAGTTTTATTTGTAAGATTTTACACACAAATAGGAAAAAATTCAAAATAGTGCATTTGTGAAAAATTGAAAAACCGTTGTCTTGAGTTACAAAACATTTATTTTGATAGATATCCCACTCCCATCCCACTAAACGACCAAAAAGCTCTTAAAGGAAAAATCCTAAGCTTTCTTATGAAAAAAAAAATGCCCTTTTTGAAAAAAAGGCAAAAAATGCTTTAATTTAGCAAAAAAAAAAGTCTACATTTTTTTTTTAAGTATTTTTTTCCGAAATATTGAAGAAAGAGTTATCTAAACTATTTGGGAGAAAATTTTCTAAGAACAATAGGTAATAAGTTACATGGATGAGAAATAACACTTGTTTGGCCAAAATGTCAAATTTTGATCCCCTCTAACTCAGAGAGATCTGGACCGATCTTATTGAAAATTTGTGTCTAAACTACTATCCAATAGGACTAACCTTGGTGCAAATTTCATCCCGATCGGAAGACATCGGTTTCAAAAGTTGGTGCACTTTACATGAAACCCCCATATATATTAGGGCGGGTCGATTTGTAGGGTTGAAAAAAATTGCTGAAGTGACAAGGAAAATCATATTCTAGGGATCAAAAATCAAAATAAGAAACTTTGCCAAAGGAACATACATCTAAAACGAATTCTGATGTCCCGACTTTTGACATGTTTGTCTGTCAGTCTTTCGGCCATGGGGCAACCCGATTCCCCCTCATGCAATTGATCTGAAACTTGGCCCATAGTCGTGTTGCGACTACAGATTAATTTTGGGGTAGTCACGCAGAGTCACGCATAGTCACACATAGTCACGCAGTGATCTAATCTAATCCGATCGATCTTGTTGAATAGCATAACATAGTCAAGGCCAATGATTATTGTTTATGAGCAGAGTAGAAGATACGTATACGTATGAGTGTTAGTTTTAATATTAATCAAAAATAGTAAGCCCAATTTTGAACAAAAAATTGTGATTTTTTTAAATGTTTGTATGGGCACCCCCGAGATGGGTTCCAGGGGGTTGGCCTTTGACATAGGTGGGTCGGCCCTCCAAAGTTAGTGGGTGTCGATCATGCATTTGAACTCGATTGGGGCACTCTAAATGGGTCAAAGTTAGACAGACAGACAGACAGGTCAAAAGTCGGGACATCAGAATTAATTTTAGAGGTATGGTTCCTCGGGAAAAGCTTCTTATTTTAAACCTTAGAATATGACTTTCCTTGTAACTTGGGCGATTTTTAAATCGACCCGCCCTGTGCTTCAAGTATTTTTACTCCATGGGTTCATCGCAATTCTGGTACTGTGGACCATAACAAGTATATTTTCCCAAGAAACCATACCTCTAAAATCAAAATAAAGCCTTCCGAAATAGCGATGAAGATATTTTCGTAATATTTTCCATAATGTCAAAAAATTCGTTTTTTATATTCGTTCATTCAAAGAGTAAATAAAAAAAAACTAATTTTTTGACTTAATTTTTAGCGTTGAATATCTTCAGCTATTTTAAATAAGGGAAACTCAAAGATTCGTCAATTTGAGCAATAATTTCGTCAATTTTCCCTAAAAAAGTGAAAAAATTCACAAAAATGCACAAAAACGTCCCCTGGTGGCTGTTAAAAATAAAAGTAAATATGAAAAATGGATTTCTCGACCGAAAAAACCCCCGGTAAACACATTTTCAATAATTTTTTAAACACTTGAAAGAGGATTATGGAAAATATCATGAAAATATCTTTATCGAAATTTTGACAGGCTCGATTTTGATTTTAGAGGTAAGGTTCCTTGGCCAAATATACATGTTATGGCCCATAGTAGCAGAATTGTGATGAACAAATGGAGATTTTTTCGGCCCCCTACAACTTGACCCACCCTATTATATATACATGCAATATGCTGGGAATAACAGTTGGAGTATATTAAATTTAAAAGAAAGACAAGAATAAGTTTAATAAATTACAGTTAAGACTATTGTTAGCCGTATCAACAAATGAAAGAATTTAATATGATAAAAATAATTTTAAAGGTATGAATGCATAAATAATACTGTGCAACAAATAAAGACTTTTTGAAAAATAAGTTCTATGCTACTACCAAAGGATAATAATTCCCTATACTTAGTTAAGCGGGACTGGCGACCAATTTTTTTTTGCACTCTAAAGATTCTGAACATCAGTGGGCCTCTCAAAAATGGTGTCATCAGTTTCTGCTCAATAGCTAATTAGGCTTGGTGATACCGCTTAACAATAACTGGCAATAATATAGGTAAGAATCCGTTAACATTTTATTAACGGTTAATGCGAAAAAAATAATTTTTTGCCACATTGTTCCAAAATAAAATCAGAAAAATTTATTTTGTTTTGTCACTTTTTTCAGATAACTTGCAGGGACTCCAAATTATTCGCCAAACCGTTCCGATTAAGACTACAGTGAGGTTAGGAATTTTTAAAATATATGCTTTCTTCTTCTTCTCTACCACGCACCATTGAAATAAAATAAACAATTTGCATATTAATTACAGTATTAATTGCAACATGTCGGAAAGATGACTATAAATCAAACAACACAAAAAATTTTTCGCTTCAAAGCGTCATCTCAAATATATGTAAAGTGCATATGTAGTATGTACAAAACCGTACATCAGATATAACAACTCTTACGAAAACTGAAAATAGTGGAAATTAGAAGTCAAAATGCAAAAACTATTAAAAATTCAATAATAACGATTGTTTGTTTGGACATAGTAGTATCTTCTGAAATTAATACGAAGTAAAAGCTGTGTGGTATGAAAACTGATTCTCAATCACACTGCTAGTAGGCCTGACTTTAGGTGAGTGTGTTAAAATGCTGACCAAAAAGTGCAAGTACGAGTGCATGTGAAGGTTCACGGTTCAAACCCCACGGCTGCCCTAAGTAGAAAAATTTCATATAGAAACAATCTATTCAATTATAATATAACAATTATCACAATGTTCAATAAATCTCTGATGAAGGCTGAAATGCCAGAAACCGGACCGATTAAGAATTCAGTGCAGTTATGAATTTTGGAAATATATGCTTTCTTCTTCTTCTTTACCACGCACCATTGAAATTAAAAATTAAAAATGAAAAATTAAAAATTTAAAAATAAAAATTAAAAATTAAAAACTAAAAATTAAAAATTAAAAATTAAAAATTAAAATAAAAATTAAAAATTAAAAATTAAAAATTAAAAATTAAAAATTAAAAATTAAAAATTAAAAATTAAAAATAAAAATTCAAAATTCAAAATTAAAAATTAAAAATTAAAAATTAAAAATTAAAAATTAAAAATTAAAAATTAAAAATTAAAAATTAAAAATTAAAAATTAAAAATTAAAAATTAAAAATTAAAAATTAAAAATTAAAAATTAAAAATTAAAAATTAAAAATTAAAAATAAAAAATTACAAATTAAAAATAAAAAATGAAAATTGAAAAATAAGAAATGAAAAATGAAACAAGAAAAAAGACAAATGACAAATGACAAATGAAAAAAAAAATAAAAATTTGCTACACACCTCGCACACAATGTCCTATTTTTGTATGACTTGTTTCGATCAAACGTGAGAAATCTGCAAAAAAAAAACGTAAAAACTTCCATTTTCGTACATGTATTTACACTCCAAATATGAATTTCCAATCGCAGGGTGGCTCCAATACGACCTTATTTGCTACTATATATTTTAGACTTTTTTCAATTCATGAAATCCTTTTGCGTGTCCACAATTTTAAATTGAAAAAGTTATAAATGTACAAACTCTCATCCTGCTAGTGTTAAAACGCCACGAAATAAACTATAGAATTGAAATAAAAATACTTTAAGCGTTACTGATTTCCGGGTATATGATTATTTTGTATTCAATATCGCACAACGACAAGAAGTTTTCCAGCTAGCAACAGGTGTCTCATACAAATAATTAATAGTGTTATAATATACAAGGACATTATTGAATAACTGCAAAAAGGCTTAGAAATAGAGTTGCTTTGGTATAATCACAATAAGTAAATTAAAAATTTCGATTTTAATCAATTTGAATCTATTCAACTAGTTTAGAGTTGTAAAGGAAAATTCCATTTCCTCAAGTCGTAAATTATAAACGTAAATTTCCTACAACATTTATGTAACATTTTTGAATAACAAAACTTTTGAAATTCATTGCTTACTTCTAACTAAGAACTAAAACATATTCAAATATACCGCACAAAGTTACAGGTAATGTCATTTTTGTTTGAACACATATGAACTGTGCCTAGGTATACATCAATATACCCTTGAGGGGTTAAGGCTTGACATTTGTATGACAAAAAATAGAGAATTTGTACAAGATAAATCTTGACATTATGTGCATAGATATTTTTAAATGACTCTGATAGTTTGGTCTCTAAACAAAAAAGGCTCTGAAAGCACAAGCATGTTATTAATGAATGACTGGTGAACAGTTAGTTGGGGAGGTTTTACTGATGTGTTTAGTTACCCATATGATAATAAATGTATGGTTGTTTATGTCTGGAAAACATTTGTAAATGTTTACGAGAAGGCTATTGTTATGGAGGTAGAATGTGGGATCATTAGTTATAGTTAACGAAGGCTGTTTGTTATATGTATATTCCGAAAATACTCCAAATGTTTTTTTTTATTTCAAATTAAAATTATTCTTCAGATAACTCAGTGGCCGAACACTCTCAAGCTGAAATATTAATTTGCCGTGTGTGGCCATTTAATTTTAATTTTCATTTACGATATTACGTAGCTTAAACATTTTTTTTTTTTATAATGAATTCTTTATTTACAATCTATCCGAGGATAATAAGCAAATTTGTTAAGGTTAGGATATATCACAGAGGCTATGTAACTCCAAAATAAAATATAAAAATATAAATATAAAATATAATAAATGAATTACATATATAAAAATTTCATTTAAATTTGGTATTATAATAATAATTATTTACAAAGTTTATTTATATATAATTTAAATTTTAAAAGGTTAACTATTTACAGATGCACATTGCGGAATGGGACATCTAAAACATGGTTCCGTTTTAGTCTTCTTATTTCGTTGGTGCTGTCGAGTAACGATATCGCTAAAGGATTAGTATGGTCGCTTAGCCTTTGCAGGTACTTTTCACTTGCGGTTCTAATTTCATTTCGAACTGTTGATATATTAAGATCATTTCTGATGGATTTGTTCGTAACATACCATGGCGCGTTAGTAATTTGCCTTAGCGTTTTTGATTGGTATTTTTCAAGTATATCGATGTTTGAATTACTAGATGTACCCCATAACTGGATACCATAAGTCCACACTGGTTTGAGTATGATCTTATATATTCTCAGTTTGTTGTTTAGATTTAGCTGAGATCTTGTACCTAAAAGCCAGTAAAGTTTTTAAGTTTTGATTTTGAGTTGTTCTCGCTTATTTTTGATGTGGTTTTTCCAGGTTAGTCGCCTGTCGAGAGCCATACCCAAGTATCTTACAGTATCAGTCTTCGGAATTGTATAACCATTTAAAGTAATTGGTCATCTGGGGAATCACTTGTTGCCATAACAGCCGTTTCATCAGCATATGTAGCCACCATGACATTGTCGAGTACAGTCATATCTGCTGTATATATATACAGTATAGGACCCAACACACTACATTGTGGTATTCCAGCATTTATTTCATATAGTTCCGAAGTTTCTTCGTTGATTTTTACGTAAAAATGTCTTTCGCATAAATAGAAAAACAGATAAAAAGGTGCCGGAATGAATTTTTTTATTTTGTATAATAACCCCATATGCCAAACTCTGTCGAAAGCTTGCTGAATATCTAGAAATACAGCAGAACAGTATCTCTTCTTTTCTAAAGCATCAGTTATGTTGTTGACAATTCTATGAATCTGTTCGTGGGTACCATGTTTATGTCTAAAACCAAATTGATGTTCAGGGATGATATTTTTGTTTCCAAAACGGGAGATAGTCTTTGTAGAAAAATTTTTTCAAACAACTTGGAGAAAATTGAAAGTAGACTTATTGGTCTAACTGATGTTACCAAATTTCCGGGCTTGTTGGGTTTTTGTATCATTATGATCTCTGCGCATTTCCATTGTGAAGGCAAATTATTAAGCCTTATTATTGAGTTAAATATTAAAGTTAGAAATACAACACATTTATGCATTAGCTTACCGATAACTTTTCCATCAATTAAATCATATCCTGGACTTTTCTTTTTATTCAGCATTCCGATCTCATTTTTTACTTCTTGTAGAGTGAAAAATTTTATTGGAAAGTCCATTTGTAAAGGACAGTTCAAAAAAATCTGATATATCGTCTTGTTGAGTTGTTGTATTAAAAGAAAATGGTACAAAAGTATTTTTTAAATGAGTAGCAAATGTCTCAGCAGTATCTATACCACGAGCCATCTGTATTTTTTATTGGTCTTTTAAGGAATTTAGTAGCTTTCCATAGTAGGAGCTCATCATATCTTGAGTTATTTATTTCCTCAAGGAATTGTGATGTTTTAGCGTTCTGGTGCTTATTAAGCAATATTTTAAGATTCTTGCTAGATTTATTAAATAATCGCTTATCGAGTGAGTTTCTACTTATCTGCCACCTTTTTCGCAATCTTCTTTTTTCTCTTAGAAGTTGCCGAATTTCGAGTGAAACGTCAAAGTTTGAGAAATGTTGAGAATTTTATATTGGTGTTGAGATATCACATAGAGCTGATAAAGTATTTGGTGCACGATTTTGTTGCGTTTTTGACCAACAAATTCTTATACAAGTATCACTTTCAGTTTTGCACATTCTGACGTTTGACGAAAAGGTGGTCAAAAATCTAGTCTAGTCTAGTCTTTATAGAGGTAGCATGGTGAGCTTATAATGATTTATACTAATGCCCTAATGTAACTTAGACTCACATTTCGATATAATGATAAAAATAACTTTCTGCACCGATTTAGTGAGATTCGTCCGTCTGTCTGTCCCTGTGTCCATGTAAACCTTGTTATCAAACTACAAGTCGCAAATATGAACATATTTTGATGAACTTAATTATATAATTATCCTCTCTCAAATCTGCCCTACGGATATGCCCTCTTAAACGTGAACTAGCGCCCAGATAATACAGTCGTAGTTAATCAGCGTATGTCTTCCCAAAAAGAGAGCAAAACACCATGAGACTATGCCGGGCGAGCAGAATTTTTTATATATAAAATCGTCATTTAACATTTCTCGACGTCAGTTCATATTGAATTCAATTCCGTTGTTTATATATCATTCCCAACTGACTTAAAGCAGCGAAAAACTTCCTACTAACTCACTCTTTGGCATTCTGCCAGTTTTTTGTCTTCGATGTCAAATTCACCGTTCTATAACTTCTAAAACCACTCGGCTGCAGATTTATACATTTTCTATAAGTATAACCAAAGTTCCCGCAAATCAGGCATTTTTGGCTTAAAAGTCGACATCTTTGCTCGTGAAATGATTAGTATATTATTTTCATAACAAATTTGGCTTTTTACATGTGAAAATTTTAACAAAACTTACTGCTGGTACGATATTTTGTCAAATAAATTCCTCAAACTATCTTCGCATAACACAAGATCATATAGAGATGTTTGTTGTAATGTACGTATATAACTGTTATAGACCATTTCAAGTTCTATGGTTTAAATGTTGTTTTTGGTACGAATATATGAAATGATTTCATTTGGATAGACCTACATTATTTTTGCCCCATATTTGAGAAAAAAAAACAAGTAAGAAAATTATAGTCGGTTTTAACCGACTATACGATACCTATGCCATGATTTTAGAGACCGTATCTCTAAGGCCCAACTAATTGGATATAGAAAATAAGCATAAACCAAATTTTAGTGGCATTGTTATTAATTTTTTTGCCTTTGAATATGAAAAAGCTCATATCGTATGATATATTTGTATGGGGACTATGTCAACAAGTGGATCAACCTTGACCATTCTTGGTAAGGTAACATATTTTTTGCAAAATTAATCAATACTAATTTTGAGAAAAATTTGTGCAATATTTTTGTTTTTTGATAGATTTTAGAGATGATCGGGAAGCAGCCTTATATGGGGCTATGTCTAAGTATTGTTCGATAGGGTTTATTTTTGGACTACAGAGTAATGAGAGTAATAAACATACACAAACCCAATTTGACCGAGATGTGGATATTATGGAAATTTAAATTTCATAGGGGTCATTTCTATGGGGACTAGGTCTGAACATGAACCAATTTTTACAAATTTCAATAGCGTTCATTCTATACCCGATAGAAGCTTACGTACCAAATTGTATCATGTTTGCGACCTGATTACAAAGTTTAAATGGACACACAGACGGACAGACGGACATCACTAAATGGACTCAGAAAGTGATTCTGAGTCTAACGGTATAATTAAAGATGGGTCTAAGTCAAATATTTTTTACAGATACAAACATCAGCACAAAGTCATTATGCCCTAACAACATAGTGGAATATGTTATAAATCCTCATGGTAAATTACAAATATTAAACGCAACTACAAAATAATATCTCTTTTACAATAACTACGAAAAACCCCAGCAACAATTTGCGATTGATATTATGGAGCTATAGGTTTATTAAGCTGTAAACTTTCAATATTAATCGAACCCACAAATTGTTTATAAATGTGTATTTCCAAAATATTTAGTAATATTTGTTTACGTTTACATGAGAAGAACTTTTGTGTCATATTTTTTATGTCAAGTTTAGTTAAAAAATCAAATATTTTTTCCAATCTAAATTTGAAATGACCATTTTAGTCACACATACTATCCTGGAAGCTTATTGACCAATGTTGTGGCCTTTTAATTTTAAATATTGGTAACATAATCACTGTTGAATTTAGCAGGTATATAAGTAGCAAGAGATGAAGAAAGATGGCCAATTCCGTCATGACAATCTTATTTAAATTTATTCTTAGATTCGCCTTAAAACTAGCAACTAAAGGAATGAACTTAAATTTATCTTTAAGCAACAAATACACAGCAACCTCTGTTGAATATAGTTTAAGTTTGCTATACTAAACCACAAACTACATCAGCCAGTATAGTTGGCACTTAAACATTTTTAAACAACTGAAATGAAGGAATGCCTTCGCCCAACATGAAGCAAAATCCTAAATCTCTAACCATAGAAATATATAGGAGGCGTCAACAGCTTAAATCCTACCACACAAGAGGAAATTTTTGTGAAATATTACTACCTTTCTGGCAAAAATGCCCAAAAAAAAATGGGAGGGGGGGCGAATGGTGCAGTTCTTGGTAACAAAAATAAGCGGCGGAAATAGCAGCATTTGTGATAATCTAGCTTTTTATGATAACCTAGAATCTTAGTGCGTAGATGCCATCAGAGTCTTTATAAAAAACTTCTTCAAAACGTCCATTTTCTTAAAAAATTATTTTCTTAATAAATTAAGTTTTCTTAAAAAATTACCATTTATTAATAAAGTAACTTTTGTTAAAGGATTTTGATTTTCTTAGAAAAGTGTATTTAAAAAAATATCTATTTTCTCAATATAGTACGTTTCCTTAAAATGTAAGTTTTTTTAAAAAGGTGCCTCTTCTTAAAAAGTACATTTTCTTCAAGAGTATATATTTTTAAAAATTTATGTTCTTAAAAAGTACTTATATATAAGTTTATTTACGTTTTATTAATTTTTTTTTAATAAAAAATCTTATTTTCGTCCTTTATCAGTTTTAATAATTGAGTTAGAAATTTTTCAGGCCCAAGATCAAATGTTTTTACTCTAATTTCTAACTTAATTAATAAGAATGATAAAGATGGAAAATAATATTTTTTTTCATTTTTCTTCATACAGCTCTTTGCGTCTGACATAATCTACTGTTCCTATATTGACCGTAATTTGATATCCATTTAGCCAATTATATTATATCTTAATTTCTAAACTATCTATAATGCCTCAATTGCGTTAATAGTTACCTTGTAGCTGTTTAAGGCCCATTTTTGAAGCTTTACAGTACTTATATTACCCTTGAGCTATAAGCTAATATGCATCGAGTGAAGTCAAACTTATACATAAAGATGACTATAAGTTTACACGTTATGATGGTTGGTCGCAAAAGTTATACTATACTTCTACTACAACACAATATTCAATCTAGCTTAGAATATTTGGTTAAATTTAAAAATTCTAGTCGACACTTTTATTGAGAGACCGCTGATTGACTAAGTAATGGAAAGATCATAATTTCATTTTGTCTAAATTCATTAATTTAGACAATAAAAATATTGATATTAAAACAAAATGAATTAACCGAAATTGAATTTCAAAAATAATAATTGTTTCTTATACTCAACATGTATTTGAATTTGTACATTAATTTCTTGTAACGAGTAACCAAACCCTATTGTGAATTGCATTACTTTATTATAAAAGTATCGTAAGCTAAAATTACCCATTGCAATAAGCTGTAATTATAACAAACACAATATGAATTAGAACTTACTCTGCAGCTTTCACATAATACGGTGAGCATACAACCTCTTAAAAACCATCTCGTGGTTTTTACAATAAATGAAATATACATACAATGTCATACATATATTTAATACCTCTCTACTTTCATTTTTTTTTCTCATTTGAAAAAAAAATCGTTTATAATGTCTCCATCTCGCGAGAAATTATAAACTGATAAAACCGATATCCCACAGGTTAATCTCTAGGTTCCCAAACCTTACGGCCTGTTCGTCATTTGAACCATCCCAGAACGTATTATAAAAGGTTAACCCCGGAGAAGTGTACACATTTTGTGAGAAAATCGTGGTTGGAGACTTAACAGCATTAACAAGCTAAATTTAACATAGAATACGAAACTGCTCTTTTTGGATCAACAGTTTTCATTTTAGTCCTATGTACGAATGGACTTTGAAAACTTTAATTATTGGGTGACAGTGATGTTATATAAAACCATTAGATTATTTTTCCAATAATTTTCATTCACGAACTATTTGCACTGTATTTATCACGTTTGTAAACCATTACAACTTTTATAGCATTAAGTTTCCTCAATGTTACATCGTTACGTGCGAATGTCTATATATACTATATATTTTATATAAAATAACATAGAAGAACACAAAATAATGTTTGCTCACATATTAAGCATACCACCACGAACTTACACACATAAGAGCAATATTGAAGAACGACAATAAAGTATACTGAAAGAAAGTTTTTATAAATAAGGTTCATAGATTTTAGTCCATCATTATGTAGCATTTTTAAACCAAGATTTTCGTTAAAAAGAATGGTTTAAGAATAGCATGAAGCCTGATTTAAGATAATGAAAAAATTTATTTCTGTACAAATAAAGAAAAAACGGGAATACAAAGTTGTTTCTTTGATAATATTGTTTTTTTTTTTTTTTTTTTGTATATTCGGAATGAACTGGTAGTTAAATAACAAATATGTATGAAAAAATGAGACATTTATGAACGAGTATACACATGTCTTAAAAACGGGCAACAAGAGCAATAAGATGAAAAGCTGATTATAGTGTCTGACGATAGTGATGTCTCGTATGAAAGAAAATAATTTATGACATAGCGCGTGCTTTCATTAAGTTTTTTTTTCTGAGTTGTAAAAGAACGATTACAGCTACAGATTTGAAAGGAAAAATTTTAAAATGTGAGATTAAAAATATTTTTTAATACGCAGCGGGAGTGGTTAATTAACAGTAAAACTGCTGCTATTATCCATGTTTGGCAAATTGTTGCAGGCCTATTTGGCGGTAGCTAAATCCCGCGCAATTCGCTGACCGCAGACGAGTAATGGTGACTGATTTACTCTGGGAAGGCGCCTGGATAAGAAAGTGAGGTAAATCAAGAGCAGAATGTTGTGTATCAATTATTGCAAAGATATGTGAATAAAGCCACGCAATTTATGCTGCCAATTTTTGGAAGGGTATGCTCAATTAAAGCATTTGTACCACGTGAGTTCCTAAAAAGTCCTGTGCATTCAGTCTGCAACTCATTTGCTATCTACAGTGTACTATAATTACGATATATAAACGATTGAAATGCTAATAAATCCTTCAGGGATACAATGCTACTTGTAAGGTTCTATAATACGGGATATATTGTCGTACTAGCTGCATTTGTCATATCGAGGTTTTATATTCAAAAAGTGCTATATGCTTTAACAAAATTTTTGAGAAGAGTAAAGAGCACCAATTTATTCATTAGATCTAAAATATTCTTCGATGGATTCAGTACAATATCTCTTAACAATTAATCCTACTATTTATGTTGAAAATTAAAATCATTATTAAAGATAACAGTTATTTTACAGAATAGTTTAGAATCAAACATAAATTATATGTAAATTGCAGATACCAGTAGAAAAAACCGATCAGATACGAACTGAAAAAACAGTAGTTAGTTATTTCATTTTCTCATGTATCTTAACATTAAATGAAACCGAAATTATTAAAAAAAAAACATATCTTGTGTTTTGTCGTTACTTTATGTAATCTAAAATTAACAATCAAAATATGATAAAATACCATACAATTTGCCCCTGCGGAACAGTTCACTATTTTAAGGGCAACAGGAGACTCACTAATCGGAGTGTTAGGAGGCACCTTGTCTTAAGTAAGTTTTCTCCAAAAATACCTTTCCTTTATAAAAAAATATTTTCTATAAAAATTATTTTTTGTTAAAAAAATTTTTTAAATAATATACAGAGCGTTAATAAATGATAGCACATTTGGTAATCTGTGAATGAATGTTCTATAAAATTTGAACTATGCATGCAATAAATATTATATATTTCTGGAATTTATATTTATGTTTTCTTTTAAAAATAAATTTTTATTCAACCAAACCTCGACTAGTTAGAAATACCATTATTAAAATCTCTTACATCGCAATATCTTGCATATTAAAGCGTTCAAATTGTATAGCAGAAATGCAAATAAAGGCCAGTTTACACTATCACACTTTGTAATACGATCTGTCAGAAATTCGAGTATTATGAAAAAGTCGTATAATGTAAAAAGCTTTTGTTATGAAATTGACAGTCTGTAGGATTTCATTTTCGAAGTCCGATGGTTTTTGAAACATTTCTAAAAACTTGCCATTTTCATCGGACCAGAGTTGTTTTTTTTTTTTTGGTAATATTAAAAAAAATGGTAAACAAAAACAAAGAAAGTGAAAATAAAATATAAATTTCAAAATAAATTTGCTTATTATTCTAAACAGCTGTTTTCATAAGACTTGAGTGTTATGGTGTAAATGGCCTAAGTATGCAGAAATAATGTCGGTACGACTTTATGACAGTCCGATGAATTTCATCGGATTTTTATGTCGAAAAATCATACGACTGAGTGGTATCATGTAAATGGGCCTTAATCTAACCCATAAAAACAAAGTTTTTATTAAAACATTTTCTTTTCTTATGCATATGAGTTTTGAATATCTCCGTGACTGTACGTGACTGTGTGTGACTATCTTTAAATTAATCTTTGGCTACAATAAGTCTATGGACAAAGTTTCAGATCGATTGGATGAGGGGAAGTAAGGTTTTAATCTCTCCGTGACTGTGCGTGACTATGTCAAAGTTAATGTTTTTTCACAGCAAGTCTATCGACCAAGTTGTAGATCGATCGGATAAGGGAAATGGGTTTTAAATCACTCCGTGACTGTGCGTGACTATGCGTTACTGCGCATGACTATGTCGAAGTTGATCTTTCTTTACAGCAAGTATTTCGACCAAGTTTCAGATCGGTCGGATGAAGGTAAATGATATTTAGATTACTTCGCGACTGTGCGTGACCATGCGTGAGTGTGCGTGACTAAGTCAAAGTTAATCTTTTTTCACAGTAAGTGTATGGACCAAGTTTAAGATCGATCGGATGAGGAGAAATGACATTTAGATCACTCCGTGACTGTGCGTGACCATGCGTGACTATGCGTGACTAAGTCAAAGTTAATCTTTTTTCACAGCAAGTGTATTGACCAAGTTTAAAATCGATCGGATAAGGGAAATGACAGAGTCTCTTGAGTTTTACGTGCATTCCTGTCTTGACGACTTAACCACACGGTGGTAAGGGAAATAACATTTAGATCTCCGTGACTGTGCGTGACTACGAGTGACTATGCGTGACTACCCCAAAATTAATCTGTAGTCACGACAAGACTATTAGCCAAGTCCCAGATCAATTGGATAAGGGGGAATGGGGTCCATCCATGGCAGAGAGACAGACAGAAAGACAGACAGACAGGGAGTATGAGTTAAAAGAAAGAGTTTAAAAATAGCACCAACTCAATAGTTTGCAATACCGCCTTTTGATTTAATCCAATAAAATGTTAAGTTTTTCATGAAAGTTATTAATTTTTTCACAACACCTTGATCAAGTGCTTGTTGCCATTCTTTGATAATTGAAATTTTAGCTCATTCACATTTATGAAATGACGATTTTTAGCATAAATTCTCCTGAGGGGAATTTCCGATACGATAAGGGGTTAGTATCAGGTTAATATCAAATAGGTCATTCCAAACCATAGACATCATCCGAGCTTAACCATTCTTTTGTGAATTTTCTGGCATGGCAGGCTGCATTTTCTTGCTGGAAAAAATACAATTTTCCTACATTTATACGTGAAATGACAAAAAAAAAAAAGACTGCATTGAAGTAATTCACATTTGAAACTCCACTTCAGAACAGTGCCGTTACGAATGCTTCTTCGAGAAAAACATTAGGGTCTTTTTGTAGGTCACGCCAGTAATTACAATTCTAGTCAGGACCAACAAAGTTAAATTTTTTTATGTGACGAAATTATCTTTTAAAGGAAATCAAATAAAGTAGTTATTATCTCACACAACATTAAGCAACTTACATTTGACCAATATATTCTCATATTATTTTTGAAAAATTTCAACCTTGCATTAATATGACGTTTCAAAAGGCACGTGATTTTCTTCATTGTTTGTCTTTGAATATGTTTGGAGGACTTAAAAACATTCCAGATGGTAATTTTACACACTTTGTTGGAAACGCATCTAACAAGTTGGATACAGCTTTGTTTACTATATTCAACTTTTTTTCTATCACTGCTTTAAATTTTGCCATAATTTTCTATATTTTCCAAATAATTATAAACAACCTTTCGATTTCTGCTGATTTCAAATGTAATTTCCACTTTAGATGCCCCATTTTCTGACAATGTATAAAATTTGACTTATTACTAATATATTTAATAATATTAAATAGAATGTGTTGTAGTAAGACCATAATTTTTGCTCTGTGCTATACAATTTGAAGGCGTTAATATGCTAATTAATTGAAGTTTTGTGTAATATTGGTTAATTTTTGGAAAGAAAACGTATTAATATTAACTAGCAGATTCCAGCGCTAGAAATTCGAGTGCAATTTCTGGGAAACTTTATTTCTCAACTTAGCCAATTTAAAACCATCACTTTTTTGGTTTACTATTATTGTGAATGAAGATAACAAACTCATAAACACATCAACAAATTAATAAATACACACATAGCATATGTATAATTTTCTGTAATTTAAAAAATCTGTAAATCTGGTGAACATCTAAAAAGAAATACATTAAAAATAATATATGTGTGGTCATAATCGGGATAAAACGGTAGAACAAAACATCGGTAACAAGCCTCTTAATATTATAGATTCCAGAGAGATATAATAATTATTGCATGCGTAGTTCAAATGGTATTGAACATTGATACACAAATTACCAAATGAGCTATCACTAGTGAACGTACTTTATAACGTAGTATGAGAGTACGCGGTATATATTATCCCGAAAAAGCTTGTTCTTGTGGATGCAATCCATTCTTTTATCCACATAATCAATTTATTTTGCACAATCATCAAATATTATTTGTAGAAATTCTCACGTTTCTTTTTTACTTACCAAATTGAAATAATACCCAAACAAATACGTCATTGTTGGTGTTGTTTATATATTTATTATTTCACTTTTTTACCACAGCACAGTTTAAACACAAACATACATTGCAGCTGCATAAGTACACAGCCAGTTAAACAAACGTTAAAATATATATTTTAACAAAGTATTGGTGCGGAAAAGCGCAGAATATAAACTTGAAAAAAGTAAAAGAAAAACAGAAAGCAGAGAATAATCCCAAAAATCCACTACACATACAAGAGCAAATGTATTCGGCATGTAATATTAATATGTAAAAAATAAATGTTCTACAATAGTACATGCAGCTTACATATGAATAAATATCATTTGTAAAAGGAAACCATACTCGTTAAGCGTGATGTTTTATATCGTTTCGTGTTCGAAACATATTTCAAGTATTTGTGTGTATGTGTAGGTCTTTGTGTGGCACAAAGTTGTATTATTATCATTCTTAAATTGTTGAGCTGAGCTAACCAAGAAGGTTTCTTAGTAGAAAAATTAACTGCAATATGTCATTGTATTCTTCTTCCTAAGATTATTCTAAGGTTGCTCGAAAATACAAGACTTTTTAACCACTTTAGTATTTTTAGAAGTTCTTTAAATATTCTGCTGGAATATATTTGTTGCAATTCAAAATTCTATGGTATTTGAATTTTGATAGAATTAATTTTTTTCCACAAGCAAAGTTCTCATTTCCTACTTAACGTAACATGGTGTCATTTCTTTTTATCCTACCAATTGAACGTGTTTTAGCACAGAAATTGCATGCAATATGTTTTACAAGATCTTTTATACCCTAAACTTTTCTTTCGTTTCCAATTATCATAAGACTATAAAACGAGAAAGGATATATGCAAAGAGCATAAAGCGATAGTTAAGTGAACACTAAAGGTGCTATTACATGATGTGTTTTTTACATATGTACTGTCACCTATTTTATCCATAAGTAATTCCGTATGTCTGCCAAAATTGTCGTTTTATATACGACTCGTAATTTTTGCTATCACACGTGCATATGTATTTTCGTGTGACAATAGCTGATTTTTTAATATGTATAAATTGTTAAAATTATAAAGTTGCTAAAATTATAAAGTTGTTATAAAAATTGAAATGGACTTAACAACCAGTGATAAAATAATTGTAGTGTGCAGCATTATTTCAATAATAGCTGCAATAAAAATAAAAAAAAGAAGGGAACAAAGAAATAAATTAAAAATGAATCGGTCTTTATGGAGTTATAAGTGGCTGCTTCGAAAGGATTCCGGGCTAGGTTTCACATCATTGGCTAAGGATGAGCTGCGTTTGGAAAACCCTAAGGCTTTTAAAAATTTTGCGAAAATGTCGTATACGACCTTCTCCGAGTTGTTGGGGAAAGTGTCTCCCTTAATCTTAAAGCAAAACACTGTAATGCCTGAAGCTATTTCTGTTACTGCAGGGTAATGCTATCTATAACCAAGTAATTGTAGACTTTACTGATCATATTTAATAAATGTTTTGTAAGGTTGCTTTTGACCTTAAGGTTTTTAGCAACTGGAGAAAAATACACACAACTAGCGTATGGATTTCGTATTTCGCAAGCAGCTATTTCCGTAGTTATACCAGAAACGATTATTGCAATTTACACGGTCTTAAATGATCATTTCTTGAAGGTATGTATAAATTTGGAAATTTAAACTTAAACTGTGTAACGGAGCAAACAAATAACTTTTTAAGATTCCCAGCAATGGAAATGAATGGAAGGGCATTGCCGATGATTTTGAGAGGAAATGGAATTTTCCCTTTTGTTTGGGTGCCATTGGTAATAATCTTAAAAATATTTATATTATTTTAACCATTTTCAACATTCTCTTTTAAGATGGAAAACATATTGCGATCAAGAGCAAAATCGACTACGGATCATTCTATTACAATTATAAAAGATTCCACAGCGTAATACTGCTGGCCGTTGTGGACGCAAACTATATCTTTGTATATGTTATTGTTGGTTCCAATGGAAGAGCAAACGACGCAGCAATATTTAGTGAGTCGTCACTGTGTGAAGCCATAACAAAAAACCTCTTCGATTTTCCTTCGGATGATTATTTACCTGGGACAAACAAGAAAGTTCCCTTCGCATTTGTTGCAGATGACGCTTTCCGGTTGACATTAAGAATGCTGACACCTTATGGGGAGAGGTCAGAAAAGGTCGCAAAGGTATTTTGTAAATAGCGGTTTATCGCGAGAACCAGAGTCAGTCCAAAAAAGGTAAATGCATACTGTCTCAAAAACCGTTAACAAAATAAATGACGCAGATTTTTTTTTTTTTTTTTTTTTGATCTGCAGTGTTATTTTCCGTCCTTGATTACAACATTAAATTCTAAAAGTTTTCAGCGTTATGGTTGTGCAGGCGTGATCGTCTCTACTAGTTCATCTTTAATGCTTGCAATATTAATTCCGCTAAGCTCTGATTTTATAAAATTACAAAAAGCTTCGTCTTTCTCATTAGCAGAAGCCTTCGTGGCACTGGCTAAATTTTGTTAAACAAGCACGGATTCTTCACGATTTATGCTGCAGCTTGACACCGGCGTATCGTTGTCCACTCTACCCATTCTATTAGGTTGCGCAGGAGATAAAACCGTTTCAAGGAGTTGTGATGACTCACAAGAGTCCTCAAACTGTAAAGAGTTTTGTTCCTGCAGATGAAAATTTAGATTATACATAATATATCAGTAAAAACAAGTAAGAAAATTATAGTCGGTCTAGACCGACTGTACGATATCCTACACCATGGTTGAGATACCTTATCTCTTCGGTCCAACTAATTGGATACAGAAAATAAGAAACGAAATTTGAGTGGCATTGTTATTAATATTTTTTGGCTGCAGATATGAAATAGTTAATATCGGGTGCTATATTTATATTGGGACTAGGTCGAAAAATGGACCGATCCTGACCATATTTGGTAAAGTCACTTATTTTTTGCAAAAACATATACAAACCAAATTTGAGGAAAATCTGTGAAATATTTTTGTTTTTTGATAGATTTAAGCGAATGTCGGGAAGCAGCTCTATATGGGGCCTATGACTAAGAATTGACCTATAGTGATTATTTTTGGACTACTGATTAATGGATATAATAAACACATACAAACCCAATTTGACTGCGATCTATATGATAATTTGGATCTTATGGCAATTTATGTCGATTTCATAGGGGTCACTTGTATGGGGACTAGGTCTGAACATGGACCAAATTTCACCAATTTCAATAACATTCATTCTATGGCGATAAAAGCTTATATACCAAATTTCATCAAAATATATTCATATTTGGGACCTGTGGTTTGATTACAAGGTTTACATGGACACACAGACGGACGGACGGACAGACGGACGGACATAGCTAAATCGACTCAGAAAGTGATTCTGAGTCGATCGGTATAATACAAGATGGGACGAGCTCAAATATTTTTGGTAGTTACAAACAGCAGCACATAGTCATTATACCCAAACCACATGTTGGTATAGGGTATAAAAATTCAAAGGTTTAAATCAAATACTTACAAATAAATTACAATTTCCTTTTCTTATTTTCACAAAGTCTTGCAAAAAACTCAACTCCTTGAACCAGTAGGCAGTTGGTACATAAATATCATCTGCATTTGCTCCACTTTTTATTTCCTTACTTTTGGAAAGCTCCCGGGTAAATTGTCCACGTAGATACTGCATTTTATCCTGTATATAAACAATTTTCAAACATCAAAATAACATTAAATAAATCAATGTATGTACCTTTATATCGGTTGCTCCAACTGATTGGTTACATACCTTCAACTTTTCGGCAATTGCATTCAACGCATCATACCTGGCGTGCTTGTTGTGGTAAAATTTATTTTTGGTATTGAAGAGGCACTCATATTTTTGCCACATCTCAATCATTTTAAGTATTGCTTCTTTTGGCCAATCTAACTGCAAAAAAAAAACTTCATAAACATTACTTATTTTATTACAAATCAAAAAATACTTACTTTTCCAAGTTCACTGTCCATTTTCCTTTATTTTTTTGTAAAAATTATTTTCTTTTTCAACAATTTTATTCCAAGCTATTTGTTTTAAATATCTCAAAAACAGCTGTTTGTTTCTGTTTGTCAGACGAAAATAGAGCATGCTCTAATTGAGAAAATTACATATCAATTTGCACATGTGTTTTACAACTTTTGGAAGAAAATTCCTAATGAAAATGAACCCTTTTAATTAAACTTACTTTTTTAAGCAAAAGTACATTTTTAATAAAAGATGCTTTTTAAAAAAAGTAGTTTTTAACGAAAATATCCTATCTTAAATCCAATTTCGAATTAGGTACTTTTTAAGAAGTTTACTTTTCTAAGCAAATGTACTTTTTTAAAAAGATGTACTTTTTTAACAAAACGTACTTTTTAAGCAAATGTAAATGTTTAAGTAAAGGCGATTTAAAAAAAAAAAAATTATGCTTACAAATTCTTTTCTATGAAAATATACATTTTTTGGTAGGGTACTATTTTCAGAAAAAGAAACTATTCTAAGATGAGATTCTTTAATAACAAGGTTCGTTTTTTTATGAAGAAAAAGTATTTCTCTAAAATGAAACTTACAAAATATACATTTTTAAAAATGTACTTTATTAACCGTTAATAGCTTGAATTTTTTTAGCTGAAAAAGTTAGAGTTATAAAAATCGCTTTTCTGGACAAATTTTCTTATACGACTTCGATGATAGGTTTTATTTACCTGAGCTATGTAAGAAAAATCTGGTTGGTTGTACTAGGCACCCGTAGATCGGATATTTTAAAGTTGGATATTTTAAAGTGTCCATTAATGAAATTCTTTTTGACAAAAATCAACATATTTTATTCAGAAAATCCAAAAAGTTGAAAAACAAAGAATTAATAACATTAATATATCTGAAAATGCATTTAGTTTTGGTGAAACTCGTCAAAGTATTTTTTTTCCATTGATAAACACAAATGTATAAAACATTTTGGCATCGAACTTTTGTTCGGGATGAACATTTCGGATCTTTGCATCGCGGTTTCCCTACATTGACATATTCGGATAAATGACCAACGTTATCTAGGCGAATACCACGCGGCCACATCAGAGCAGATATTGGACGATGACGTTTCACAACAATTTCAACTTCAGATTGCTTCGTCGACCTTTTCCCACTCTCATTTCAGTACCAGATTTTGTCAAGCAATGGGAACTTCACACACAAATTCATGCATCACATTCTTTGGCTCCGTTTGGTTAGTTAAGTGACCTATTTGGTAGTCATATACAAAATTTTTGTTAGGGAAAGCAACATCAAAATCAAAATCTGGGTCATAATCACTGTCGCCAGAAGAAAAATCATCATAACCTTCACTTTCCGACCACGCAACCGAATTGACAAACTCGGAAAGCTCTTCTTCTGCTTTCACATCACGAATTCTACGCGACATTAGTAATCAAAAAACTGAAAAAAAACATAACGAAAGCGTTGCTATATAATTTTATATAAATGGTAAATTTTGAAAAATTTTAAAAAATCCACAAAAAAAATATTATTTCAAACACTCACAATAGCTTCTGGGCACTAAAGCGATCATGGAAATATTTTTTAAGCCTTAATTTTTACGTATTTAACACAAAAATATTTTTTTAAAGTACGCAATTTCGTAAAACCGTTTTTTTCTGAACATACACGAATCAAATAAAGTCGGTTTCAAGTGACGAAAACGGTGGCGCTAGTATCAAGAAATATTCTTAAAGTAGCATCGGGAAGTTAAAAAAAAATAGTTTAACAAAGTTTTAATTTTCTTTTTGTTGATTCCTGGCGGTATCAGTGGGATTTTAAGTGATAAAAAATTAAATTTTTTATGTACTTTTTTTATGATTAAGTCCTTTAAAAAAATAAATTTGGTAGATAAAGTACTTTCATAAGAAAAGTTAGTTTTTAGGAAAACGTAATATTTTCAAGAAAAGTTACTTTTTTAAGAAAATTACCGGAACACATCTAAGAATTGGTATTTATACACTATGTGGTTTGGGTATAATGACTTTGTGTTGCTGTTTGTAACTACCAAAAATATTTGACCTAGACCCATCTTTAAGTATACCGATCGAATCAGATTCGATCGAATTGATTCGATTTAACCATGTCCGTCCGTCCGTCCGTCCGTCCGTCTGTGTGTCCATGTAAACCTTGTAATCAAACTACAGGTCGCAAATATGAATATGTTTTGATGAAATTTGGTGTATAAGCTTTTATCGGCCATAGAATGAACGCTGTTGAAATTGGTGAGAATCGGTCTATGTTCAGACCTAGCCCCCATACAAATGACCCCTATGAAATCGACATAAATTGCGATAAGATCCAAATTGTCATATAGATCTTATTCAAATTGGGTTTGTATGCGTTTATTACATCCATCAATTAATAGTCCAAAAATGATCCTATGGGACAACTCTTAGTCGTAGGCCCCATATAGAGCTGCTTCCCGATCTTTACTTAAATCTATCAAAAATATTGCCTGATTCTTCTCAAATTTTGTTTGTATATATTTTTGCGAAATACAAGAGATTTTACTAAACATAGTCAGGGTCGGTCCATTTTTGGGCATAGTCCCCATATAGATATAGCATCCGATATGAACTTTTTCATATATGCAGCCAAAAAAATTACCACTCAAATTTGGTTTATGCTTATTTTCTATGTCCAGTTAGTTGGGCCTATGAGATAGGGTATAGGGTTTTGTTTTGAAAATGAACTTCTTTAGAAAAGGTATCTATTTATCAAACTACATTTCTACGAAAATGTGCTTATAATAGAAGAGTTAATTTTTAAGAAAATATGATTTTTTAAATAAGTTACATTACTATGAAATAGTCATTTTTAATTCATTAACTTCCAGGGGAAGTTCTACATGAACTCGATATGAACTCACAATCCAATAGTCATTAACTTTGACTGCATGGTCGATATTGGTATGGCGAAGAATGATTTGATTGATTTGCGAGCTAAGGAAATTTAAAATGATCCCGGCTTTTTAGTCTCATTCACAAAAAGTTTTCTACGTGAATCTGTATTTTTAACACTACTCGTCATGAAAACCAAGCTTAAGAATAAATCGAGTTCTAAACTTAATATTCGTGTTGCTCTATTTGTCCCTCAATCTTGCATCCTACCTTCAAAAGTTCTTTTTATGGAATTTTTCCCAATAATTTTTATTTGTTAAACATTATTTCATTTGCCTTAGAAATGTTCTGCCAGAATAAGAAATTTTTTTCGAAAAGCTTCCAATCGATATATAATTTTATTTTGAAACAATAAGTGAACAACTTATTAATTACAGAGCCATTTCTGTTTGTGTATCATTATTTTTGTTTTCTTAAGAGAATGTCTGTTATTATTATTGAATATTTTAGTTCTTGGAATCGCATTATTCAATTAAAAATAAATTCACAATATATTCTATTTCTGTAATTTTACTTCATTTAAAACATCCTCGTCTGTTCCTTTAATTTATGTTAAAAATATCACGATGGTGGGTAGACAATAAACTGTGGCATAGAATGGGAGCAAATTAAGTTGCTGTTGAGCAACTACAACTTGCCAGTTAAAATCCCAAAAAGTAAAAAGGATGTGTCGTGGAAAGAAAAGTAGACAACAATCAAAATTCACTCACAATAATAGTCGTATCAATTGCAATAACCCAGCAAACTATTTTGTGTCCAAGAAGTGGTTGAATTTGGAGTTATTCTACCATTTATTACAATCTTTTTGCTGCCTTTTCAAAACTTGTTCAGTCCATGTAACCCGGATTTCGATAATAAAATGTTTTTCTTTAATAGTTTGAGAACATCATCTAAAAATGGTAACTGAGTTGCAGAATATGTAAATATATTTTTAAGCATATAAAAGACATACTCTATCGCAAGGAAGCGCATTTTTGTAAGGAACAGCATTGGAAACTGCCGCAAAAATATGCTGGTGATCATATGTATACATAAACACAAAACATTTCTGAATGAACTTGTAAATGTAACTGCTAAAAATTTAATATACATAAGATATTCTTGAGTTGGTATGAATTAACTTATTTATTACATGTAAATAATGTATGGTTTGAGGGATATAATTATAGCTGCTTTAAACTATTGCAAATTCTTTTGCTACATACAATATATATGTAGTATAGAACATAATGTTATAGCTTCAGTTCTTGAAAATAATCCATAGTATTTGTGTATAAAATTGCACTAGACTATTAAGCGATGTAAATTTTTAGACAATTTAAACAACCGAAAAATTACTACCACTTGAAAAAGAAATCAATCAGAAAGTTTGGGTTTCTGAACGAACCAGAGACAATATATGGTTATAACTACAACATTTTTATTTGTAGTTCCTATATCGTAATTACTCTAGAATAATCCCACATTTAGTTGTCCTTAAATTTTGTTAATGATAATTTTGTATAATTTTAACATGATAAACTTTATTGCTCTGTACAGTATCTTGGAAACGACTTTCACCAACTTTTACAATTTTGCTTGTTATTATATTTTTTTTTCCTAATTAAATATGACTAGTATTAAAATGACTTGAGATATAATTTAAATGTCATGAGCAAAACATTACAGAGATATAAATGACATTTATGACATCAGAGAAAATGTTAATTAAAAGTCAGCAAATACAGATGAGGAAAGTTGTCTGTATAAAACACAAAGGAGCAACAACGTATAGCTTCAAATAAGTTTAAGTTTTTAGAAGAGATTCTCAATTTTTTTACATAATATATAAAATAATATTTTAAAATGTTAGTTTTTTTTTTAATGGAATATACACAACTTTTTGCAGAAAATAAGGCTGAGAGACTATCTTTTGCTTGCGAATTAGCCATATTATGAAGAATCCTAGGATGACTTGCACATTTCAGTATATAATGATTGTGTAGTTGTGAGCCGATTACCAGACATCAGAACTGATTTTACAGCAAAAACTTTTTTCACATAATTTATTTTTTTTAAGCCAAAGAAACATACCATAATATTATTTGACTGAAGAAAATATAAACTAAAAATTTGGTATTCACACTTTTTTATTATACTCTCCACTTCAGTGTATTATTACGTTTTTACTAATTATAAAGAAATGTGTACCCAAAAAATGATATAGTAATTCTTTCTAACAAAAATAATACATTGATATCTTGGATAGGACGCCAGTGAAAATCAATGAATATGTAAAAAATCTCTTAAAATAATATGATTTCTTTTATGTTGTTCCGCTTTTGTCGTTATTCAAAATTTTTAAATTCATCTGCGATAGCTGTAATTGTTTTCATTGTGGTTTTTGGTCATTGGTTCATTGGTTATTGTGTTTGAACCATTTGCTTAATGCGTGTGTACGTATCTGCTTGTCATATTAGTTTTAGCTGGTATTGTCATAATTTTTTAACGATATCATGAAATAAATACAAAAAATCTCCAACATGAAAGAAAAATAATAATAATGAAAAGTATATTTTCCTAAAAGAATACTTTAATGCCGGTTTTTTCACTACCTGTTACTTAACCAGGACATAAATTTATTGGACCGATAAACTGCTGTTTAACAATTTTGGTTTTCTCAACGTACCGACAAAACATTATTTTCAGTTGGCAATGCCTCTCAAAATACGTATGAAAGTTGGGAGAATTATTTTCAGTTGGCAATGCCTCTCAAAATTGATATGAAAGTTGGCAGAATAATTTATTTGTATGATATATAAATATTTGGCAGACGAGTGCCGGTTAGATTTGCGACAAAATAGAAGCAAACCAGACATTGAGAAAACCAAATTTCTTTAATCGGCAGTTTCTCGTTGGGATAAAAGATAATCGCATAAATATATTAAATATATTTTCTTTTATATACTTTTAAAGGTTTTTCTTTCATATTTGTGGATTCTAATATTTTGCTTATGGAATGACCGGAAACAAAGATTTCGGCAAGTTAATAAAAAGTTATTTCCCGTAGACTTGGCAAACAAATGTAGTTAAGGATGGTACCATTGGCTTGGAAAGATAATTATATCATCTAAATCTAATATTATTGTTAGTAAAATATTCAACTATTGGACGGCTAACTTATAAGTAAAATTTTTCAATTTTATCAAGGTGGAAGGAAGTAGCAATTGCCGCCGCCAATAACAGCTGGAACGAGAAAAACAACTATAATTTGACAGAATTGAATGGAAGAATTTCGCATGGAGTGACGGGAACTTATAAATATATATGTATAATTTCTTTCATAGGACACTGTTATTGTCTCAGACCAGAATTTATTCATCAATTCCTTTATGAATTTGGACATGTCTGAAAAAAATAATTCTCGGTTTAACTAAACTAGGTTTAACTGACATCTCAAAAACTGGGCCTCAGTGTTTAAAATATAAAAAAGTAAAAAAAAATTATTTAACCCTGCTGTTAGGTTAGAAAAACTTACGAATGTTAGGTTAATGGACTATTTGGTCCATACTTCAATATTCATACAAAATAACCATTTAATCTTATATTTGTATATATTTTGGATCACTTCTCCCTGAATATTATTAATTTAAGCTTTACTCAACGCTAGAGATGGGCGCGTGAGTGAATTTTGGCTCACGCTCACGAAAGAAATTTTATAATCTCTCATGAACTCCTCACTCACTACTCACGTCAGTAAAATTAAAATAACTCACGCTCACACGTGATTCACGTGACCCACGCAAATCACGTGATCAGCGCAGATCTCTGCTCAACACAGCTAATGTAAAAATTTGTTGAGGGATTCCCCTTTTTGCATCTTTCTTTACTCAGGATAGCTAATGTAAAACACAATTCTGGGATTCCCCTTTTTTTTTTTTTTTTTAATCAACATAGATTAAATATGTAAAAGACAATTGTGGGATCTCCCTTTTTTGATTTTTGTTGTAAAGAAGCACAAATATTTGTACGGCTTGCTTCATTTTTTTAGTTGTTTTCAATAGTTCAGACGTGTTTTACTTACGACATGGCAAACTTTAAGGAAGATTAAATACGAGAATTGCTCAATGCAGAAAGTGACTCCGATATGTCAGATTCGGAATTTGATTATATTTCAGAAAATAGCTAAACAACTTCTTCTGAAACAGATACTGAACGGGAACCGTTTTTTATTGCTAAAAACAAAATGTTTTGGAGCGCCACTCCAATACCTCAGCCTATTGGAGCTACGGCTGAGAATATTATCTCAATGCAACCAGGACCAACTCGATTTGCAGTGTCCAGATGCAATGACATTCTGTCAGCTTTTTGTTGTTTTTTCCGCCTCCAATAGAAAGAATTATCATCGAAAATACTAATAAGTACGGCGGGGTCAAGTTTGGTGGTAAGTGGATAGATATTGATGATAACGCATTGCGCGCATATTTTGCTGTGCTCATTCTTGCAGGCGTGTGTCGGTATGTATAATCTTGTTTTTTTATTTCAGCAAAATAGTTGGCTAATATAAAATCTATTACTGAAAGTGGAAAAAATTAAGGTGTTCATGGTTTATTTGATGCAAAATTTGGTCGCCCAATTTTCCGAACAATTATGTCTGAAAATACATTTTATATGATTAATGGTGCCATTTTGAAATTTTGGTTATCGGTGGACTCTAAGTCAAGCTACGTGTGGAAAATACAACCATACCTTGGTAAGCCTAGAAATGCACAGCCTGAGAACCAATGGCAACGCGTTGTATTGGACTTAACAGAAGGCTTGAAACGCAAAATATAACAGAAAGGCAAAATATAACTTCAGGAAAGGAAACTTACATATGTGGGAACAGAACGCAAAAATAAAACATTCATTCCCCCGAAATTGCTGACTGTCAAAAAACTCCCTTTGTACCATTCTACATTTGCATTCGATAGCATTGCGACATTAGTATCATACATCGGCCAGAAGAACAAAGCAACAATATTGATTAGTTCAATGCACAAGACAGTTGCAGTTAATGAGAGTGGATTGAAGAAAAAACAAGGGATTGTTTCGTATTACAATTCATCGAAAGCTATGTTAGTTTTATGTTCTCCTATAATTTCTAATACTTCATTTATTTTAGGTGGCGTAGATACATAATGCTGATCAAATGGTTGGTTCCTAAAGCACAAAACGCAAAACAAATCGATGGCTAAACATTGTATTTGCAAAAATATTTGATATATCCGCATTGAATGCGTACATAATATTTTCTCAAATCGACGTTTCATGGGCTCCACCTGATCGGAATTGCAGAAGACCAGAGTTTTGCGGCAACTAGCACTTTCTTTGGCTAACACATATATGATGAAGGGATTACCTCAACAAGAGTCTCAGTACAGTTATTGATTGAAATACGATCACCGTGCATAGTTCCAGTGGCCTCTTCAAATAATTTTTCTAATTCAGGGGCTCGAAAGCGTGGAATTTGTAGTTGCTGCAAGTCTAAGTCTGATGTAAAATGCTCCATTTGCAGCAAGTTTATTTGCAAAACTAACCGAAAAACATGTTGCTTATCATGCAATGACAATTATTATAAAACCAACTAATAAATACTTATTTTTTTAAAATAAATGTAAAAAAAATCAAAGAAAATATACTATGGACCAAATGGTCCCTAAACCTAAGATTCGTAGTTTTTATTTTTCTCAGTCCTCTTTTAAGTCAGAACCTTGAATTTTTGTATATAACAAATTAAGTCACTATATGTCACCGTTCAAAAATTACAAAGGAAGCAATCCAAAAATTGGATCAAATGGGCTCTACCTAACAGCAAGGTTACCAATGCCAACATTTTGATGGTTCAATTTCAAACACTCTAACCCACATGTTTCGTTACTATAGTTGATATTGATAAAGCCGGGCAGCTTCCATTTATTTTAAATTACTAAATAAAACCTATAACCCGATGTGCTTAACTACAACCACCGTAACGAAATAAATAAATTTGAAATCACTATGTTGAAAATTTTGAATATTTTTGATTATATCGATTTTCGTTTTTGCGACTTCCGATTTTAGCTATTTTTGATTTTGGCGTTTTTTGATTTCGGCGATTTCTTTTTTCTCATACATTTATTTATTGAATCTTCACTTAGTGAAGTAACAGTAATTATTCAAATCTTAGAACTAATACTTAACTTATTAAATCCGGCTAGTGCCACAAAGAATTTAATGTTTCTACATAAATTCGAAATAAGTAAATATTGATTGGCTTAAATAACCTCAAGCATTTATTATAAGATCTGCAGTCTCTCTCCTTCTTTGGCGTTGGTGGATGCGGTTGTTGAGAAGGTCACGTGCTAAGAGATTCAGGTGAGTTTCTAGTTTTTTCAAGTAGCTTGAAGAGTTTTTCATAATTTCGACTTTAACTAGCGGTACGTTTGATTCTCTATGCAATTGTGAGTTTCTCACTTGCCATGGAGCGCGGGTAATCAAGTTTAGGGTCTTATTTTGGCATCTTTGGGTTTCATGATTAAATTATATATCAATAACTTGCAATCAAGACTTAGCTTTGAATTTCTGCCAATTAACAACGTAAATTTAACTAATTTTAATTTTATTTGTATTAATTTTAATTCTATGTGTTTGTTCCAAGTAAGGTGGCGGTCAAGATGAAGTCCCAAATATTTTACTTCAGAACGTTGCGGTATTTGCTGACCGTTTATTCAGATTTGAGGGCGTGGTTTTTTTTTTCTGAGCGTAAAAGTAACGTGGATATATTTTTGTTCATTTATTCTTACTTTCCACATGTGTAACCAGTACTCCAATTGAAAAATATGTCATTGTAAAAGCAGATGCTGTTGAGGGGTCCTCATGAATACTTAAAATTGCCGTGTCATCTGCAGAGGTTGAAGTAATCGTGTTTTTATTAACTAGCATGTCAGCTGTCTTAAATTTCCATAAATTTCCCTGTGGAACACCAGCTTTTATATCCTGAGAGGGGCTTGTAAAGTTGCTCTTATTTATTGAGAATTTCCTGTTAATTATATAGCTTTTCATTAGTTTACGAAAGTTTGGGGGAAGCAACGTTTTAATTTTTAGAGTAGACCCCCGTGCCAAACCTTATCGAAAGCTTGCGAAACGTCAATAAAGAGAGCAGAGCAGTACTTTTTTTTTCAAAGACTTTTCTTGTAGCGCTTACTAACCTATGGACTTGCTCAGTGGTGCTGTGTCTTCGCCTATATACGAATTGATGTGACGTTATTTTGATCTACAGTGCAGTAAGCTTATTTACTAGTATTTTCTCGAAAATTTTTTACAGATTTGACAATAAACTGATTGGCCTCTACGAATCGAACTTTGTATGATCTTTACCTGGCATGCGTACCATGGTAACGAGCTAAACTTTCCATCTTGAGAGATAATATTTAAGGCGTAATATAGCGTTTGATATAAAAAGAATTTTTCTAAATCCTATTCTGGGTAAATCCAAGAGCATTTTATTACTGATCCGCTCAATCTACGATTCTTTTTTTGGGTTAAGATCATAAATGGCCTTTTCAACCTCTCTCATCACAAATCGAAGTGACACTGCACTGTGCTGGCATATTACTGATGGTAACTCATTTATTGAACTAGTAGTTATATTTGGAGTAAAACTTTTTTCAAATGTTCTACAAATAGATTACCTTTTTCTGTATCATTTCTAGCCCAACCTTCGTTTTGCATTCTTAATAGTGGTTTACGTGCAACGGCTCTTTTAAAATTTTTTTAGCTCGCCATAACGACTAATCAGTTCTTGAATTCGGATCTAATCTTTCGATATATCTGTTTATTTTATCATGTCTCTGGGTTTCAAGCAACTTTCTTAAGTTTGATTTACATGCTTTCAATTGTTGCTTTAGTTGAGGAGATATCTGTGCAATTGCCACTCTCTTAAAATTCTTCTTTTTTCATTTCATCTTCACAATGATCACACATTACCGAACAAGTTCTATACTGTTGAGAAGATAATTTGGGGTTTCGTTCAAAGTTAACAATAACCACGGCAATATCATCTAGTGTTCTTATTGGTAACCTATCCGTACAATGGGTACTGCGAAACTTTCTATACTTTTACCAATCTATAATACTTGCTGGCTCTAAATTATCATTCGGGGGCACAATTTCTCGGGGGCTGGAAATACTAACAATAACTGGTGTGTGATCTGATGAGGGTTCCAGTGAGGATACAGCATTTATAAGTTCTCTCGCAATGTTCTTCGTCACTCCAAAATCGATTGGATCGGAAATCTTTTGTCTATCTCTCGGCCAGTATGTCGGTTCTCCGCTTGAGATGACATCTAGGCCCATATTTGAAATTGTGCCAAACAAAACACGGCCTTTCGGGGAGATATAACGTGACCCCCAGAATGTATGCTTGGCATTTTACTCGCCTGCCTGCAGCAATAAAACGAGGGCCAAGTGATTCAAAAATCTTTTGTATTGGCTTTCCCTTACAGCAAATCTTGGTGGAGAATATATTGATGAGATAACTAAATTGTTATCAAATTCCTCAAAACAGATTGCAGTAGCTTGAAGGTAATCTTCACAATGATCACACATTAAATGATGCCTCAGTCGAGATTTAATACGAATGGCTGAGCCACCACATGCTCTGCCCCTGGATGTTTTGTATCATATAAAATATATCCACGCAATGAGAAGTCAAATGAGTTTCAGAGACAAGCAATATATGTATATGAATTTGCTTGTCTTTTAAAAAATAGGCGAATTCTTCTTTATTTTATCTTAAGCCTTTTTTTATTCGCGATTTGCGGTTTTGGCGATTTTAAATTTTGGCGATTTTTGTTTTTTGCGGTTTTTTAATTCACGATTTTCGGTTTTGGCGATTTTTGTTTTTTGTGTTTTTAGATTTTGGCGATTTTTGTTTTTGGCGAATTTTAATTTTGGCTATTATTGTTATTTGCGTCTTTCGGTTTTGGCGATTTTTGATATATGCGTTTTCAGCCATATTTTCCACGACTACTCACATCTACAATATTAATAGGCTAGGCGATTTCTTTTGACTGATGTTTTGTTCCACCGTTTTATCCCGATTTTGACCAAACGTATATTATTTAATAAGTATTTATTTTTAGCCGATTTGCAGATTTACAATTTTTTTAATTTTTCATTTGTTTTGACTAAATTGCATTTAAAGTTGCTAACACATACATAACATTATACAAAGCTATGTGTGTGTTTATTAAATTTGTTAATGTGTTTGTAATAAAAATTAGTTTGTTTTTTGTGTTGATTTGTGAATTGGCTATAATTGATTAGCATACTTTTAGGGTATCTAATGAAAAAATTAAATTTCCTAGAATATGCGCCCGAACTTGGAGGGCTAGGATCTGCTAGTTGATAATTAATGTACTTGTCAAAAGTTTCATGACTCTCATTTTCATAATACTTCATATTTTTTGGCAACTACTCACATCTGTAACTTATGAACTCACACAAAGTCCCAAGGCTTTAGAAACTACATTACTTCACGCCCATTGAGAACTCTTGCTGTCGTAGTACTCCAGATACTATATGCTAAATTTAGATGTTTAAAATCCACTTTAAATGGAAGGTGCCACGCCCAATTGAAAATTCGAAAAAATATAGCCTAATTTTCCTTCTGGATAGGCAGTTATGTACTGTAAAAATTTCAAGACGATCGGTATAGTCTCTTATAAACCACAAACCAACGTACCTACGTACAAACAAACCTACAAAATAATTTCTTCACTTGAAAACAGTGATTGTATATATGTATATTAGAGTGGGTCAATTTGTAGGGGGCCGATAAAATTTCCAAATAAAATAATGTGCGGTACCCATATACGACATAAATCGATTTTTTCATCTAAATTTTGGATGGTTCGAAAATGATTTTAGAGGTATGGTTCTTGGGCAAATATACTTGTTATTGCCCATAGTACCAGAATCGCGATGAGCCCATGGAGTAAAACTAATTAACCCACCCTAATGTATATACATGCAATGTATCTAAAATTTGCATATTTTTTGTCATATACATACACTTATTATTTGTGAAACTCTAACCGCAAGCTTTAGAACAAAACACATTAACATTTCCATTAGATTATTAAAAAGAGATCTAATAGAGCGATAATGTAATCTTCCATTTTGACAATTATATCGCATTTTACAGCTTTGATCCATTTAGCTTACAATCGACATTGTTGCTATAGCAAAACAACAACAAGAAAGAAATTTATTTATTTAATTTATGTTAATTTAATACTTGGATAGAGTAAAAGTAGAAGGGTAACTTTCATTTCATAGGTTAATGACATTTATAGTATTACTGTGTATGCTTTTACAAAATAACTATTTATTAAAAAGATTGAAAAAAGGCAACTTATTTATCATAAACTGAGTATGGATATAAGAAAGTAATACTTTAAAACACACAAAGTGCTGTTAGGGAATTTAAAACGAATATAAACCAACAAAAATACACAACAGCATCAACAAAGAGATTGACATAAAACAGTAGCTTCAAACAATAAAAAAAAGAAGAGGTGACAGAAAAACGTGCTGTTCGGAACAAATGAAATTCAGATATTAAATTTTTTATAAAAAGTATTTATGTATTTAATTGTTTGTATCATCCCAAACAAAATTCATTTCATAGCTGAAAAAAATATTTCCATGTTTTGATTTATAATAAAAATGTTTCTAAATTCAAAAAAAAATTTCTAAACGTAAATGAACAAGTGTTAATAAATAAAGTAGTTCATGAGGCAGCTACTGTGAAAATAGTATCTAGCTTTACGATAGTCAAGGCAAATTTAGGGTATTAAATAGACATTAAATTTGTATTTGTTCTTAACTAAATTGGTTTTAAGTTACTGCAAAAACTGGCTACATTAGAATGCCAAAAATTATTAAAGTGGCTATAGAAAGACATAAGAGTCGACAAAAGAGTTAATTTATTATTTTATAAGTACGTATGAAGTAATTGCCAAGACAAAATTTAATAAAAATATGTTTAGTAGAGTCTTGCCAAAAGGGTTAAGAAAATATTTGGAAAAAGACTTAAAAATAACTCTTTTAAAATAAATTTAATAACTAATTTTTAAATTATGGCTTTTAGTCAAAATAACAGGAAATGTCATTTTGAAAGCACAACACATTTAATAACAAAAATTAGGGAAAACATTTTTAAACTCTTTCTTTTAACTCATACTTTCTGTATGTCTGTCTGTCATTGGGCAACCCCATTCCCCCTCATCCAATTGATCTGAGATTTGGCCCATAGTCTTCTTGTGACTATATATTAATTTTAGGGTAATCACGCACAGTCACGGAGTGCTTTAAACCCATTTCCCCTTATCCGATCGATCTGAAACTTGGTAGATGTACTTGCGGTGAAAAAAGATAATTTATGACGTAATCACGCAGAGTCACGCACAGGCGCGTAGTCACGCACCGTCACGGAGAGATTAAAACCTCACTTCCCCTCATCCGATCGATCTGAAACTTTGTCCATAGATTTGCTGTGGCCAAATATTAATTTTAAGATAGTACCACACAGCCACGCATAGTCACGCACAGTCACGGAGTTATTTAAGTCCTGTTTCCCCTCATTCGATCGATCTGAGACTTTGTTCATAGACAGACTTTGTCTGAAATTTTGTCCATAGACCTGTTGTGGCCAAAGATTAATTTTGAGATAGTCACACACAGTCACGCAGTGATTTAAAAAATTTTAAAAAATTGAAACTACTGGGACAATCTAAAACCAATGTAAGCACGCCTTAAAGATAATATTGTTGGCGAATTTTGGATTTTTTTTTAACTGAATATGGTGAACCGTTTCAAGTTATTCCAATATATGTAGTGGAAGTGCCTGAGTCTTGATAATAAATGTAAATGAAAAAGTAGACAATTTGTTAAACTTAATACCAAATTATTTCAGTAAATTCTTTGGGTTGGTTTTCGTCTTTTCTATTATTTCGGATTTATTTCTGTGTTTGCTTTTTGGTCATCGTGGTTGCTGATCGGCATGCATTTAGGTTATATACCTATATGCATGCGTTTCCGGTTATATGACATAACTTTTCGTTTAATTTAGTTTTTGCTAATTAAATAGCTCGCCCTAACCTCCATTGCAAAGGTAATGGTTGTGTAGGGTGGCTATCTACATTAAATCGTGCTAATTGGAGATGGCTGTATAGTTTCTTTTAACTGGCCAAATATTTGTTCATTGCGGCCATATAGGTCGGATGGAGTAACAAAATAATAACCAAAAAAAAAAAACTCTCTCAATTTTTTTATTAAAATATTGCCATATTTGGAAAACATAGAGAATAAATTTATAATAATAAATATTCAAATTAGGGATGCCAAACGCAAAAAACCAAATATCCCAAACATTTTAAATAAAATAATTTGTTCTCTTTATTTTCTGAAAAACTTCAAATTTTCATCCAAAAAAAAATTGTGAAAATTTATATATAAAAAATAACATTCTCATCAAATTGCGTTTATTTATATAACAGTTTTTATGTTCGCAATTCTTAAATATCATTTGACGTTTTCTAAAATTCATTGAATTTGAATTAATGTTTTCTGTAGTGCGAATTCAACGATCCGACAGAATTTCAACGATCCGACAATCGCAAAATATATCGACAGCTATTGTTATTTGCACTAAGGTTTAAGTGATTCACTAAGTACATACATCTTAACGACAGTCGACAAATCTATTTTTGTATTTATTTTAATTGTAAACGAGTGGCATATCTGTCAAAATAAGCGAAAAACACAAAGAAGAATAGGAAAAACAAATTACTTCGTGTTTGACAAGACGATTTTATGTTTATGTTTAATATCTTTATTTTTTACAAATATTTCTGTGTATTTATTTGAAAATGAAATAATGAATTGAATATGCTATTCAATTTTTTTATTTATATAAAAAAGTTTTTTAATTAATGAAACATATTTTCACTATTTTGTGATTTTTGACGACATTTCAACCTAAAAATTTAAGTTTTTATCGATTGAATAAACAACACAAAAATTGTTGTCGTTTAGGTAACAACAACAGCTGACTTTAACAATAGCGAATATCGTTTAAAAATTTTACTGATAATTTTGCAATTTTCTTTTTTTAACGATTCGACTATCGTTAAAAGAAGTTACTGAATCGCGATACTGAAAAGCTATTAATTTCTCCTGAATGTCAAGATTTTTTTCAAATGTAAAAATTTTTTAAATGTAAACATGGGTATTTGGTGTTTTTTTTTTTTTTTTTTTTTGGAATTTCAATTTGTGTTTAACGAATATTAATATATTAAAGATGCAATTGATGTCTTCTAAAATAAAATTATAATTTCCGACGTTTTGATATGATTTTCTGAAATTCAATTAATTGTAATTTATAATTGGAAATTTTTAATTCCAGTTTTTAGAATTGATATTTTCTTAAATTTGAATGGAAAATTTAAAAAGTGCAATTTTGTATTTATGTGAATAATAATGCTTTAGTAATTATAAACAATTTTTAAAAATTAGATGTAATCGCAATCAGATATTTAGGTAGGTAAAGCAGAATAATAATTCTATATAACTATGTAGAAATGTTTTGAAAGCAAAAAACTCATTGATGAACTCGGTAACTCTATTTTGTAAAGACAACAAAAAGTTAATATGCCAAACTTATGTTCATATTTGTAAAAGAATAATGAAAATAGGTATGAAATAAAAGACCAGCCCGTGTATACTCTTAACATTGTTCTGTATGATATCCAGTTGAAATTATTAACATTCATGTTTAAATATAAATAACTATTGCAAAGCTAATTAGAACAAAAAAAAATTGTGGCGCCATCTACTGTGGCCTAGTCACGCTGAGCAAAATGAAGTGACACTCTGTTAATGCAAAAGAAATGTATTTTCCCCACAACAAAATATTGCAGAATTTTATGTAAATAAAATAATATACCGACTTATTTCTAACATGCAGTTGTTATGGATATAAATACATATATAATATATGTATATTATTTGTATTATTTAATATGTTTATATAAATTTATAAATAAATTTATAGATAAAATTTTTTTTTTTGCTATATTTACATTGTTTTTTTTTATTAACAACTAGGTATTTTAGCATTATTTGCTTTAGATGTTGGTGAATTTTTACTCCCTTTATATTAACATGTAGTGTCTGCCTGCCGAAAAAATCGATTTTAACCAATTTCCCGTGAGCCATGCGATTTGAATTTTGCAGGCAGGCTCGCGATAATAACAGAAATGATCTAATAAATTTTTAGAGTGATGCCAAAACAATGGAAACTTTTAAATTTTTCTACCAGAGTTAATAAAAAAATTGTACACAGGGTTAGTTTTTATTATATTATTACCACAACGACCACAAAAACAACAAGTACAGCTATGACAACAACACAACATTTAGAATAACAACAAGAACAATATAGAAACATCATATTTTTAATTTTTTTTAATTTTCCAGAGATTTCCAGAGATTTCCACCGATTTTAACGATTTTTGAAATGAAAATCTTCCCATGAATTTGGTGAATCATTCTCACTAAAAATGATCACTGTAGCTGCACTATTCAGGGCGTGATCGTGACAAGAACAACATAGAAAGTTATATTTTTTCAAGACTTTTTTTAGTTCTTCATTCAAATCTCGGGCCCTAATCGACCGATTTGGACGATTTTAAACAGAAAACTTTTCAGGATGTTAGTGAATCATTTTTTATGTCAGCGAGCACCCTAGCTGCCCGATTGATGCCGTCATCGTGATTTCCACAGACGGACAGACGGACATCGCTCTATCAACTCCGGTTGTTATAAGGATCACAAATATATATATTTTATGGGGTCCAGAATTTTGTTTCTAATTATTACAAACGGAATGACAAACTTATATATACCCTCTGCACACTAGAGTGGAGGGCCTAAAAAACAATTACGATAAACACTTATTACATAAACAGAACAGCAGCAAACACACACATATTAAAAAATTATATTTTCGTATGGAAATCGCGGTTTTTATCAATTCAGTTTTCTGAGTAAATTGTGAACTAAATCAAGAGTTATCCACCGATTGCAATGAAGTAAAGCTCATTTCAATTAAAATATGTTCAGCTAAATTTTTTTGGACAAACTTTGATTTTTGTCGCATTTTTATTTTTTGTGATTTTTTATTGAACAAAAAAAAATTTTTTTTCTTTTAAATTGTTCCTATTTCAAATTTTAAGCGAATGTTAACACGGCTCAAAGAAAAGATTGTTGACGAGTTTTGCATTATTTTTCTAAGTTATTCCAATATATCTAGTGGAAGTGCCTTAATTTTGAACAAAACCAAGCGCAGATTTGGATTCAGCGTCCGAAATAACATTAAAAACAACATTCAGTTCTTAATCAACCACAAGTTATATTTGATTTTGTGATTTTAGTTACTTTACTCTTACAAATAAGCTATTTAATTTAAAATACGTTCATGTTAATTTAAAACTCTTTCTTTTAACTCATACCCTCTGTCTCTTTGTCTCTCTGTCGTTGGGCAACCGCATCCCCCTTATCCAATTGATTTGAAACTTGGCCCAGAGTCTTGTTGTGACTATAGATAAATTTTGACTTAGTCACGCATAGTCGCACATCATCACTCACAGTCACGGAGAGATTTAAAACGGATTTCCCCTCATACAATCAATCTGAAACTTCGTCGATAGACTTTCTCTGAAAAAAGATTAACTTTGGGATAGTCACGCATAGTCACGCATAGTCACGCACAGCCACGGAGAGATTCAAAACCCATGTGTAGTTAAGAAAGAGTTTTAATAGAAACTTTGTTTTCATGGGTTAGATTATTTTAATATTTAAGCATGCCGACATTTTTCTAAGCATATTAAATGAACAGTTTCCCCAAATTTATGGAAATACTTTATCATGCAAAGACATATACCATACGACACACTCATACACACACACATACACATTTAATATTTGAGTTGAGATTCGTGGCATTTTACATTGGTTTCTGCATTTTCAAAATACAACACTAAAGCTTAAGTATTAATTGTTTGTTATACTCTACACCAGTGTGCATTATGAGTAGAGAGTGGTGTTTGTCATTATTCAAAGAGATTCTATAAATTTATAAGCGAAGGTGTCTTAGGCATCTGTTTCAAATATCTGCTAAACATGGTTTTGAAAAATTGGTGGCATGATCAAGACAATTAATTCAACAACGATCAAGGGCCCGATAAGTGTATGCTCCATTGTAGATCTATTTACTATCACAGGGCGAAAATGAAACTTTATTTCGAAAAGAAAAAAACAAATCGATATTTATACCAACTAGGGAAATATTAAAGCTAAACACCCTCTCCATTTGCGGTATCAGACATATATTTCAGGACATCGGAAGTATATTTAATTGACACATCTGTGTGGTTTTTCAAAACGAGAATAAACAAGTTAGCAAATTATAGTCGGTCTAGCACGACTAAACGATACCCTATACCGTGGTTAAGAGACCCAATCTCTTCGGTCCAACCAAATGCATATAGCAAATAAGCATAAACCAAATTTGAGTGGCATTTTTATTAATTTTTTTCGCTGCAGATATGAAAAAGTTCATATCGGATACTATATTTATATGGGGACTAGGTCGAAAAATGGACCGCTCCTGACCATATTTGGTAAAGTCACTTATACTTTGAAAAAATATATACATACCAAATTTGAGAAAAATCTGTGAAATAGTTTTGTTTTTTGATAGATTTAAGTGAAGATCGGGAAGCAGCTCGATATGGGGCCTATGACTAAGAATTTTCCTATAGGGCGTATTTTTGAACTACTGATTAATGGATGTAATAAACACATACAAACCCAATTTGACTGAGATCTATATGATAATTTGGAACTTATAGCAATTTATGTCGATTTCATAGGGGTCATTTGTATGGGGGCTAGGTCTGAACATGGACCGATTCCCACCAATTTCAACACTATTCATTCCGTGGCCGACGCAAGCTTATGTACCAAATTTCGTCAAAATATATTCATATTTGCGACCTGTAGTTTGATTACAAGCTTTACATGGACACACAGACGGACGGACGGACGGACGGACATTGCGATTTCGACTCAAAAAGTGATTCTGAGTCGATCGGTATAATTAAAGATGGGTCTAGGATGAATACTTTTGGTTGTTACAAACAGCAGCACAAAGTCATTATACCCAAACCACATAGTGGTATAGGGTATAAAAAGAAGAATAAAAGAACTTTTTTTCAGCTAAAGGCGTTTTATTTCTCAACATGCTCCATTTGCAGTAAATGTCAAAACGTTTTTAAATTTTTTTAATCCTATCAAATAATATGGTTTCTCAAAAAGGCATTTTCTCAAAATAGGCAGCCAAACCTCTTGCACCGAGACGTATCTTCAGGGGTTGAAACAGGATATATTCACAGGAAACATTTTTGACATGGCGACTTCGCACATGTGTGCCAGTACATTGTACTTTTATTTAACCGAATGTGGTCATTTCTGCTTCAACTCAATGTTAGATATATCCAAGAGCTTTATAGTTAACTCGAATGGCATAGCATCCCTTCGAAAAGAAGAATGATGTCGCCATGACCTTCAGTGGTCTATTGGTTGTTGATTTCACTCTGTTTTATTGCGATGGATCAGCGCTTCATCCACAGTTACGAAACTCATTCTCATAGCGGTTAAAAATCGCTAAACACTATTTTGAAGTAGTCATATCGTCACGCATACCGCTGGGTATGAGCCCTCGCGGTTCTATAACATGGACGGCATTTTCATGGCCAAATGCACATCGGTTTTACACGGTTTTTCATTCTCCCGCCTTTTAGTGTCATTCCATGAATTTTATCAATGATATCTGGCATGGCGTTCTGCTTCTGCGGCCATAACGAAATGCATTAAACTACTTCATAACCATTGGATTTGCAAATCCCCAACTGTATATATCAAGCCTTTCCTTGGTTTCGATGACGCTGGTTTTCAGCGAAAAATAATGTTTTATGAAATTAATTTTTTTCCAATTCTTGCACTGACTTAAAAATTTATCAAATATAATTCACCATATTATTGTAAGGTGTAGGGTATCGTGTAGTAGGTCTAAATATACTATTATGTTCCTATTTTCTCCAAAGTGCTTAATACCATTTAAGATGTAATGTATAAGTATATTTTTGTATGTTTGTACGAAGATAAGAGCAGTAAATTGTATAATATATAAATTTAAGTTAATAATGGGAATGAATACTAAGGTAGTTAGCATAATTTTAAAATAATGTGCTTAAAAAGGTCTATAGCTGACTAGTCAGATAAAATGAATGGGCGTTTGATGTAAGCAAATCAGACGACAATGTAGAATATACAATTTATGTAGAAGTCATTGTTATAAACAATTACAGATTTTCTACTTTGACAAAACGTGTGCATTGCTACCCAATTCATAAAGACAATTTATTTTAAATGTTTCCTATTTTAGTAAGCTATAAATCCTAAATTATATTTGTTTGTTTGTCATCAGCGTGCAAAATATCTTCTATAGCAACAGTTAATTAAAAACTTTTTCTTAAAAAAGAACACAACAACATATTTACTATTATTAGGCTTGATAAATCTGAATTTATGCCCATAAATACAGTAACATATAACTCCTACACTACTATTTATTAATTGAAAAAAAAGAAAAGAAAAAACAATAATAAAAATATTCGGACTTGTCCATAAGCAATACTAATCCCACATGTATTCAATCCATAGCCTTTAAAACTTTGAGTATTTTACCTGACATGGCAAACATTTGAACACAATACAGTCTTGTACAGATGTGTGATTGTCAAGTTACGAGCGTAGTCCCAGAACAACCCGACTTGATAAGAAAATTCAACAAATATGGCGCACATTTTCTTTGTTTTTCGACATAATCGCCTCTTAACTCGATACACTTTTCCAAGCGATATTCAATAACTTTGTTACTCTGTTTATAGTAAGAACTGTGTAGCTCCAATAAGTAGCCATTAACTGTAGACTCCACCTCATCATTATTGCCAAATATTATACCACCGAGCCATTCTTTCAAGATTGAAAATAGACAAAGGTCCGAGTAAGATAAATTTGGAGAATAAGGTGCATGATCAACCAATTCGAATTTTATGGACCTTGGCCATCGTACAGTGATTTTGTGCGCAGCTGCTTTGTCTTGATGAATCAACAATTTTCGACGCCAAAAGACCACATTTCTTCTTTATTTTAATAACTTAAATGCAGCACTAAGTTGCATATTACTCGCCGTTGTTCAATTTTCCTTTTTGAAGATAATCAATTAAACTTATCCCGCGCGTATCCCAAAACACAGACGCCATAACCTTAACTGCAGACGGAACAGTCTTCGCCTTCTTTGGCAATTTCAGTCTACTGTTTTAAATGCTGATTTATTTCAGATGTAAAATGATTACGAAACGATGCAACACCTTGTTTTCATTACAGCGAAACATCGCCAACCACTCTACTGACACATCTAAAAGACACTGTTTTTGTTCTATTGTGAGCAATCGCGGCATTTGCGGACAGCTTTCTCAAATTTTCGGCGAGTACGCGATGTATAGTAATTTTGGAAATACTTATAGTTTTACCTAGCTTACGAACCTGAAGCCTATGATCATCCGATACCATTTTGTGGATTTTCTTAATAGTTTCTGGCGAATCCGCCTCAATTGGTCGATTGCTTCGGTGTTCATCTTGGCAGCTCGTATGGCCTCGTGAAAACTCTGCCACCCAACATTTTATAGTCTCCCCAAGGATAGAATAAAGCTCGGTACCAATATTGTTTGGACGGAGAACTTCACATGAAAGAACTGACTTGTATTAATGTTCTATATTAACAAATTCACTGAGATCGTTTACTCGCTCCAAACAAAAATATATTGTAGCACCTTGGAAATTAAATCATGTTTTATACGGTTGCCACTTTCCCCAAAGTATTTTTTGTTCAAGCTAATACCACTATCTATACATCAGGTCGGGTTGTTCTGAGACTGCCCTCGTAGCTGGCTTTTTCGGCAATGACAGGAAGGTATGGCAGCCATGGTTTAGCGTGTGGTAATTTTGTGCAGATGTCCAGCCATAAGGAAGGTAAATGTTGTTAAAAAAAGTTTATTATAATTTTATGCCTGACAGTTTCAAAAATATTTATATACGAGTATATTTAATTCAATTTTATAAAAAATTTTTCTACTTAATGTAAACTTCAAAATGAATCATGATAAAAACTGAATTTTTAGAAAATGTAGTTCAATATAAAAAAAAATCATATATATCACATTAAGATAAATTAAAAGTTTTTACATGAAAGTCACTGGATTCATAATGTTTTACAAAAATGTTTTTAATATAAAAAAAAAGTTATTATGTTCTTGATATTTATATTAAGTGTATAAAATGTAACAGTTTACGATATATGTTTACCTCAGCCAAATATGTTTTTAGTTTAAAAAAAAAAACGCGAAAAAAACTTTTAACATTTGACCATGTTTATGAAAACTATTTTATAAGACATGTTACAAGTTTTACTGTACGAGTACAATGTCTCCAGTAAATGCCATTACAATGATTTGAAACGGTTTCATTTATTCTAAATTTACTACTTTGTCATGGGTTACATCTTAGAGTTTCTAAGAGTTGTTCCTAGAAATTATGTTGTTGACTTTAACTGACCCCTAACTAGTTCCACAACGGATTCTAGAGAAATGTAAGTTTCACAGTTTTGCCCCGATTTTGACAAAATTTTTATCATTTGAAAGATGTTTCTTTTTAGTTGTTCAGCCGATTTACTGATTTTCATCGCCTGGAACATATTTTTGGAGTTATATTTTGGCTCAAATTTATAGCGTCAGATAGATCTTAGAAATACGTTTCAAGAAGAAATTTTTTTATATATGATACAAATACCATGTTAAAGATGAGCGATACAAAAAATGATTTTTTAAGATTTTTATTTTTCTAAATATTTGGTTTAAGTGACAAGAGAGATATATATTTGAAACGAAAGGTGTCTTGAAGGCTCATCTAACGGACTTTAATTTATGCACAAATATTCTATATTTCCCGAGGTTCAAACCAGCGGCATGCAGAATTTTTACTTTCGTAGTCATCAGCGTTCTCTTTAAAATGATAATTTTTGTCGCGGATAATTTTCCCTAGCAGACTAAAATTCTTCAGAAGTGATTTGTCCAGTTTCTGAAAACAAAGCACGAGAGAAAAAACGTTTTAATTAAATTTTGTTTTTAACAGTTAATTCTGTATTCTTAATCACACCGGTTTCTGGCATTTCAGCCTTCATCAGTGACTTTATTGAATTGTTATGCGAGTGGTTAAGAATCAGTTCAACCACACATCATTATTTTTTGAATTTAGAACATTTGTAATTCTAATTTACACTATTATTAGTTTCATAAGAGTTGCCATATCGTCGTTCGTAAATTATTGTGTTCTATATGTTTTTTTTTTTTTTTTTTTGATTAATCCATGTTTAAGTTCAATCAAAATCGTACACAACGTGCACGTGAAATCAAAAAACGACACAACCAAAAATATTGACGCAAGTTTGATGTTGAGTAACAGTCACTTTACACTTGTGATTCGAAATAAAAACATTTATATTTATTTGGCGTTTTCATATTGGCAACAATACTTCAATGCACTCTAATGTTGTTGTTAGTAATATAATCAAAATTTAAGTCTATTTTTAATATTTTTCTAAAATATAGTTTCCAATATGACGAAAATTTTCATAGAACTGTTCTTTAACATTGTAAAGCCTAGAAATAACAATAAAATAGATATAAACATTTTTTGGAAAGCTTTTATAAGTTTTGATTTTGAAAAAAAAAAATCAAAAACCCGGTTTGTTTAAATTTTATATCCAATTTTTATACCCTATACCACTATGTGGTTTGGGTATAATGACTTTGTGCTGCTGTTTGTAACAACCAAAAATATTTGATCTATACCCATCTTTTATTATACCGATCGAATCAGAATCACTATCTGATTCGATTTAACGATGTCCGTCCGTCCGTCCGTCTGTGTATTCATGTAAAGCTTGTAATCAAACTGCAGGTCGCAAATATGAATATATTTTGATGAAATTTGGTATTTAATCTTTTATCGGCCACGGAATGAATCCTATTGAAATTGGTGAGAATCGGTCCATGTTCAGACCTAGCCCCCATACAAATGACCCCTATGAAATCAACATATATTGCCATAAGATCCAAATTATCATACAAATCTTAGTCAAATTGGGTTTGTATGTATATATTACATCCGTTATTCAGTAGTCCAAAAATGATCCCTATGGTACAACTCTTAGCCATAGGCCCCATATAGAGCTGCTTCCTGATCTTCACTTAAATCTATCAAAAACCAAAAATATTGCACTGATACTCCTCAAATTTTGTTTGTATAAATTTTTGCAAAATACAAGAGATTTTACCAAACATGGTCAGGATCGGTCCATTTTGGGGCCTAGTCCCCATATAGATATAGCATCCGATATGAACTTTTTCATATCTGCAGCCAAAAAAAATTAATAAAAATCCCACTCAAATTCGGTTTATGCTTATTTTCTATATCTAGTTAGTTGGACCTGCGACCTCTAAACGCATAGTATAGGGTATCGTATAGTCGGTCTAGACCGACTGTAATTACATTACTTGTTTTCTTTAATTCTTTCGATATTAATTTCAGCTACAAATTTTTGTTTATACATATTTTTTTACAGGGACCGTAAATAACAGTTATCCAGAAAATTTAAACTCAAAAACTCTCCATGTTAGAGTCGACGGAGACCTGTACTGTTGTATACCAATAGCTTTGTATTGAGGTGCTTTCAGAATCTATGGTGATCTTAAATAAATGATGTCAACTCGACAGTTAAGATTTATTTTTCAACGAAAAAATCAAATGTCGGATGAATCTATCAAAAAGAGAAATTTATTTTATAAAATTCTTTTGAGGAGTTTTATTTATTCCGTCTAAAATAAAACTTATTTTGTTTATTTTCTTCTTTTTTTATAGTCTGTTCTTTATTGAGTCTATCTCTTATAAAAAAAATAAATCTCTTTTGAGGAGTTTAATTTTTTCCCTCTAATTTCTTCTTTTTTTATAGTCTGTTCTTAATTGAGTCTATCTGATATAAAATAAAATAAATCTCTTTTGAGGAGTCTTATTTATTCCCTCTAAAATAAAACTCATTTTGTTTATATATAGTGTGTGCAGTTATTTAAGTAAAATTTTACTTGTTTAATTGTATTTGCTTAATTTTAACGTAAGTCGCTCAACCCCAACTGAAGTGCAGAGAATTCTTTTTTCACTCTTACCTGCATTGCAGAAATACACCGTACAGTTTTGGCAAATTTATACAAATACAGATAATATATTTTTTTTGCCTCCCAGAACTGAAAAAGAGGTTTATCAATCGATAAAGGCCTTGGAGAGAAATTACCGGAATTGTGACGCTTTTAAATTATTGAAAAAGTAAAATTAATAAACACTCAATAAAAATATACGTGAGGCAGTCGCTCTACTCACCTTATTATACAAAGCGATTTTGTATAGAAAACTAATTATTTTTCAATTATTATTTTTCAGACTAAGACGACTAAAAAACAGACAATTTAATACGAATCAAACAGTAACAAATTAAAAACCAACGTTTTTTTACTTGGGTGTCAATTTTCATAAACTGAGTTTTATTTTCTGATGGAAAAATAAAACTTATCAAAAGAGTTTTATTTTATGACGACAAAATAAAACTCTCTTTTTAAGAAAAATAACTGTTTTAGATGTTTTTTTTTCTAAGTTCACAAAATAACTTTCATAAAATAACTTTCTTGATATCATTATAACTTTACGGTCCCTGGTTTTTTTATATAAAAAAAATTTTTTGTATATATTAGTCATCTTAGTATGTTAAGAAGAACACTTTTGGAAAAAAATTTAATAGCAATAATTTTCATAGGCACATCTCCAGTACCGATCAACTCTATATCACTTTCTTAGTCGATTTAAAAAAGTTTGCCCATCCTTGTGTCAGTACACGTAAATCTGCTACGCAAACTAAAGGTCGGAATTATACATATATATATATATATATATATATATATAAATACTTTAAAAATATTTGGTATGTAAGCTTTTATCGAGTATATTTTTTTCTGTATATATAGGTCGACACTAATTTTTCACTCTTTTTATAGTTTTATTGCTTTTTTTTTTAAATTACATGTGTTCTTAAATTAAATTATTGATAGCTAATTCAGATAAAATTTTTTCGAAACTTTTGGGTTCCCAAAAAAAATTCTAAGGTATAAAAACTTTCCTATAGTGCTCAAACTTTGGGTATTATAGCGCCGACTACGTTAAGTAATGAATTTCATTGGTGGTGTGCTATGAATCAAGGTGCAGAAAATGCACACATAAAACGCACAATGTTCTATTATAAAGCAGCCAACACATTTTTTCATTTTCATATCAATTTTGTGTGTTTCTAAATTTTGTGCGGTGCCGAATACAATCGTGACTGTGTTTCGTTTAAATATTTCGTTATGTACACATACATGTTTCTATCACGTATTTTTCGTTTCGAACACACATAAACCACACAGGTTCGAGTGTAGCTTTATTTTAAGTTCGTGTTCTCGCACGTGTACTGCTAAAAAACAGAACATGTACTTGAACGCGTACATTTATCCACTCTCGATCGGAAAAATCTGATAACCCATTTAATAACGACAACAATTATTTCAACCAAATTTATTAAAAAATCTAAAATAATTCATTAGCTGTTAAAAAAAAAAATAAAAAAAAGGATAACAATAAAAATAAAAAAAATAAAAATGTAGTAATAAAATAGAAAACAGAGAAATTTTATATGTTGTCTATGACTTAATTTAGTTTTTTTATTATTATTTTTATTATAAATTTGGTTGAAACAATTGTTGTCATCGGAATTTAACACCTTAGTTGTTGTTTTTTTTTTTTGTTAATGCGTACGTATAAGAAGTTTTGTGCTTTAGTTTAAAAAGCAAGTAATAAGGTTCATATTAAATTTGCATATGAATAAAATGAAGTTGTAATGGCTCTTTATGATCGGTAAGGGAATTTATACTGCTGTCTTTAGGTTGATGCTGTAAAAGTTATGCAAGCAGAAATTATGTTCTTTGAAAAACAAAAATGGGAAAACCTTAAGGGCAGTGCAAAGATATTTTAAAGATAAAAATTATAAAAATGTCAAATTGGTTTAAAAGAAAAAAATTATTAAAGGTGGAAAAATCTAAAAATCGCTTATTGACAACGCTCAGTTAATTAATTATAAGAGATTAAAGGCCTAGTAAGCCACATCTTGTTAAAATGTATCTGTACCGTAAATGTAACATAGGCATTTGGTGCAATTATAGAATGTAAACAAGTAAGAAAATTATAGTCGGTCTAGACCGACTATACGATACCCTATACCATGCGTTTAGAAACCCTATCTCTCAGGCCCAACTAACTGGACATTGAAAATAAGCAAAAACCAAATTTGAGTGGGATTTTTATTAATTTTTTTGGCTGAAGATATGAAAAAGTTCATATCGGATGCTATATCTATAAAGGGACTAGGTCCAAAAATGGACCGATCCTGATCATGTTTGGTAAAGTCTCTTGTATTTTGCAAAAATATGTAGAAACAAAATTTGAGAAGAATCAGTGCAATATTTTTGTTTTTTAATAGATTTAAGTGAAGATCGGGAAGCAGCTCCATATGGGGTCAAAGGGATCATTTTTGGACTACTCATTAGTGGATGTAATGAACGCATACAAACCCAATTTGAGTAAGATCTATATGACAATTTGGATCTTATGGCAATTTATGTCGATTTCATATGGGTAATTTGTATTGGGGCTAGGTCTGAACATGGACCGATTCTCAATAGCTTTCATCCCATGGCCGATAAAAGCTTATATACCAAATTTCATCAAAATATATTCATATTTGCGACCTGCAGTTTGATTACAAGCTTTACATGGACACACAGACGGACGGACGGACGGACATTGTTAAATCAACTCAGAAAGTGATTCTGATTCGATCGGTATAATTAAAGATGGGTCTAGGTCAAATATTTTTGGTTGTTACAAACAGCAGCACAAAGTCATTATACCCAAACCACATATTGGTATAGGGTATAAAAACAACATATTGATATATAATACCAAACTACGGAAGTGCGAGTGTACTATAGAGTTGTGCATTTAAAATTAATTTTTCGAAGCTGTCCCGATGTTTTGGAAAAAAAAAAATATAATGTTGGACAATACATAAGCTCACCAACAAATTCATATATGACCCATGCTGAACATATATTCTGAAGTCCTACATTAAGCATTTGTATGCAAACTATAAAATAACATTTGGGAAAGAAACTATATACCAATAAACCCCTCATGAACCCATGAACAAATACGGTTCGTCCTATGGCCGATAAAAGCTTATATATCACATTTCTGCTTAATATGTTAATACTCGCAACACGGGCAGACGGACTACATATCTAAATCGACTTAGATAGTGATTCAGATTCCATAATAAAAGTGGGGTTTTGGTCAAACATTTTTGATAGTGACATTTTGATTAGCATGCGTATTGGTATTACTTTCATGGAGATGTGAATTGCAGAGCATGGGCAGTTATGACGAATCTTCACGTATTCTATGCTAAAAAGTGGGGTAATCTAAATTTAAACACGTTCTGCATCGTCATAACTTTATTTTATCAACTAAATTTGAACTAAAGATTTTAATTCATATTTTCTTACAATTTAGCTTAAAAAAAGTCAGTTGCTTTTCTTTTACTTCCTTGTTTGTTCCCATCTACAATTTTAACAAGTAAGAAAATTATAGTCGGTCTAGACCGACTATATGATACCCTATACCATGGTTTAGAGACCCTATCTTTCGGTCCAACTACTTCGATATAGAAAATAAGCATAAACCAAATTTGAGTGGGATTTTTATTAATTTTTTTGGCTGCAGATATGAAAAAGTTCATATCGGATGCTATATCTATAAAGGGACTAGGTCCAAAAATGGACCGATCCTGATCATGTTTAGTAAAGTCTCTTGTATTTTGCAAAAATATGTACAAACAAAATTTGAGAAGAATCAGTGCAATATTTTTGTTTTTTAATAGATTTAAGTGAAGATCGGGAAGCAGCTCTATATGGGGTCAAAGGGATCATTTTTGGACTACTCATTAGTGGATGTAATGAACGCATACAAAACCAATTTGAGTAAGATCTATATGACAATTTGGATCTTATGGCAATTTATGACGATTTCATATGGGTAATTTGTATGGGGGCTAGGTCTGAACATGGACCGATTCTCACCAATCCGACGGACGGACGGACGGACGGACGGACGGACATTGTTAAATCAACTCAGAAAGTGATTCTGATTCGATCGGTATAATTAAAGATGGGTCTAGGTCAAATATTTTCGGTTGTTACAAACAGCAGCACAAAGTCATTATACCCAAACCACATAGTGGTATAGGGTATAAAAACGAACCAGAATGTTGCGTTGTAAAATGTTCACAAATGTCACGTTCAAACGTAGCAAAAATCTATTTGCAATAGATTGGGACGTTCCGGTTACGTGACAGTTGAGTTCGGTAACTGCTCTAAATGCATTTTCATGCAACAGAAAAAACAGCTGACACGTTTGGTTAAGGTTACGTGTGGCTAGCTGGGCATTAATTTGAAAAACCTAACATAATCAAAATTCGAACTGTCTAGTAAATGTGGTTTGGTGAAAAAACTTGATGTACAAATATGTGGTATGATTAAGTTAACCAATTGTTTACCATCGAATTGTATAAAAGCAAAAATTATAAAGTAGTAGCTTACGCCGTAAGGTTTTCGCACATCTTTACGGGCTGCACAATATTTGGCCCCATAAAAATTGGGTGAAAAGATCACAAACAAAGACGATCAGAGTACTACAGTTCATTAAGTTAAAAAAAAAATTGATTTTTTAGGAAAATTTTTTCAGGAAAATTGGTTAAGCTCTCATAATGAAAATTCCAATTTGTTTAAAAATTTCTCTCCTAATCTCACCAAGTACTCGCCTACTCTTCATACATTATTTTTCCTAAAAACATAATTAATTGTAAATATGATTTAATTATAAATAGTTGATGATACTAACAATAAGTATTTTATGTGTTAATTCCTAAGAGTTTTGAGTTTGTTAAAATTATAGTTGCCATTAAAATAACAAAACCGAATATGTGTAACTTAAATATGATTAAGTGCGTTTTATAATTTTCAGTATATTATATTCGAAGATTTTTCTATTCGAAATTTTCAACCATATTCAAGTATGAAAATTTATGTATATCAGCCCAATTCTCAATAACAATTCCCTGGGAATTTTTTCCCTATTCCCTGTTCTCTTATTCTTAATAAAATCTCCCCGGGAATTTTTTCTCTTTTCGCTTTTCCCTTATTCTAAAAGAACTTCGAAAATGGGAAACTCTTCCCCGGGAAAAAAGTACGTATTCTGAATGTCAATAAAAGGGGAATGCGATAATAACATTTGGGAATAATTCCGCCAAAAAATTGCGAGGGAGTGATTTGAAAAAATGTAAGTATTTAATATTTTTATAAAAAATAGTAATATATTTCATTTAAAATTTTGTAGGTTAACATTATTATGGCATCACTGTTTGCTTCAGGTCTAAAACAACAAACAAAAAACAAATTGATGTTCTTTTGAATACCATGCAAGCAAACCCAGATGTTGTATGCGGTATGTTCAAAGGAAGCAAGGAGGAGCTAAGCCGGGTATGGCGCGATTTGGAGAAGAAGTTAAACTCCGCGGGCCCACCAACAAAATGTATTGCCGAGTGGAAGAAGATATGTGTAATAAAATTCGTCCTTTACAATGGACACAAATGTTAAAAATGCAAAAGATTTTTCAGGTATGGTGTGACCAGAAAAAGTACGTGCGGCAGAAGGCAGCCCAGAACCTTAAGCACACAAAAGGTACTGGTGGAGGGCCACATATGTACCAGAAATTTTCGCCAAATGAAGAAGCAATCTACAATTTGATTGGGATGAAGGAGTCAGTGGAAGGTATAGCCAGCAGATTCGGATTAGGGCCCTTCACTAATAAATCTTCCAAGGAAATTGAAGAAAATATTCCACGTCCATTGGAGGAGTTTTTAACCGATGATGTGGAAAACAATGACCTCGAAAGTGTTCAAATATTAAACGAACCACCGGCAAAAAAAAATCAAAAGGACACAACCTCAGTTGTCCACACATGCCTCTGCTGGCGAAGTCCTTGAAGAGGAGATTTCAATCCAGAAAAAAAAGTTGGAAATGCTGGCAGAGATGCAGCAAAATACGAAAAAACATTATCGTTCCATTGACCGCCTCTGTGATATTAAAAAACAAGAATTGGAAGAGCAAAAGCGCCATAACTATGTTATGGAAAAATTGAGGGTTAGAGAAGTGGAAAGCAAAATCGGAAAGAACAATAAACTGCTGGAATTTGAAAACCTAAAATATCAATAATAAGTACAAAAAGTTTTATTTAGTTTTAGTTTAGTTTTTTCTAATGTTGAATTGTTTTTTAATTTTTTTTTTTCTTTTTACTATTGAATTTTTTTAATTTTGTTTTTTATTGCTGAGTTGTTTTTTAATTTTTTTTTAATATGTATAAAAGTTCTGTTATTTAGTTTTAAATTTAAGTTTTTTTTTTTATTGTTGAATTGTTTTTTAATTTTTTTTTCTTTTTACTATTGAATTTTTCTAATTTTATTTTTTATTGCTGAATTGTTATTTAATTTTTTTTAATGTGTATAAAAGTTCTGTTATATAGTTTTAAATTTAAGTTTTTTATTGTTGAATTGTTTTTTTAAAGTTTTTTTTTAATAAGTACAAAAGTTTTGTTATTTAGTATTAAAATTTAAGTTTTTTATTGCTGAATTGTTTTTTTAAGTTTTTTTTTTATTTGAATTGTTTTTTAATTTTTTTTTTTTTGAATTCTTTTCTTTAAAGTTTTTAAAATAAAATAAAATTTATATATAAAAATGTTTTTTTTATAAATTATTGTCAATATTAGTTCTAATATTTTGGGCAACGGACAAATACTGCGGTGAGGGTAAGGACACCACATTAGTTCCTTGTGTGGTAAAACAATCTGGAATTGCTGCATCAGTTACCTCAGTATTGCATTTAAAATAAATGCAGATATTATGCAAGGCACAACAAACATTTGTTATTTGGGCTGCCTTTTTTGGGGCGTAGTGCAGCTCTCTAGCTCCAAGAAGGCACCTCCGTCTATTTTTCAAAACGCCATTGGTACGTTCAACTACATTGCGGCACTTGGAATGGATTTCGTTGAATTTTAGTTCAACCGAACCATCCTCTGGGCATCTGTGTGGGGTTAGAAGCCACGGTTCCAGAGGATAGTTTGCATCTCCTATTAAAAAAACATTGTTAAATCATGAATAAATTCGTTGTTTAAAACCTTACCAAGGAGCCAAAAATTTCTGTTGCCTCTTAGATATTCTTGCTCAAGATGAGCGCGTATTTCGCTCGAATACCATATAAATGAGTCGTGGCACGCACCAGGATGGGAGGCATCGACGTACTTCACTATCAAGTCATGATCATAGACCTATAAATATTTTCCATTTTTGATTAAAAATTAGTTACTATTATTCCGATGAGAGTTTTATAATGCATACATTGAAAAAAAGAAAATCATTGAAAGTTCTTACCAGCATTACATTCAAACTGTAGTACCCCTTCCTGTTGTAGTACAAATGTTTACTGTTAGAGGGAGCAATAATACGGACATGCGTCCCGTCAATGCATCCTATAATGCTAGGAATGCCATGCTTTACATACATCGATAAAGCTATTTCTCTTTTTTCCTCTTCGGTCCTGCAGAACGTTATCCATCTTGGACATAGCTGCTCTTCAAATATATTGACAACTTCTGTTAGAGCTCTGCTCAGGCTACATTGAGCCACAGACACATCGCAATCTTTGCCTATACCCGTTTGGTACCCACCTTCAGCAAAGAATCGTAGCGCTGCACTTAATTTTACTACAGGGGATATTGCGAACGACTTATGGTTTGGTTCAATATGAGATATTAACACATCTAATAAATATTTAAATGCCGGTTTGTTGACCCTGTAATACTTTTCAAACCTTTGAAAAGAAAAATTCATTAATAAAATGAACAAATAAATATTTACAATAGTTTATTTATGTACTTACAAAGTTTGCGGCAATTCAAGTGGGTTGCTTGCATCACGTAGCTTTCTTCTTGCCATCCTTTGCTCCGTCTTGTCCTGCTGCTGCTCTTCTGCTTCAGCTACTATCAGAAATGCTACGCTGAACATTTTTTTATTATTTATTTTTAATTTATTAAAGATTTAGAAAAAGTTTAACTTTTAATTTCCACAAAAATTTTTAAATTTGTAAACAAAACAAAACAACTGAAGCAAAACAGCTGACTTCGAATAATCGAAATTCTCTCTCCCATATTATTCTTTTCCCCGTCTGTTTAGAATAGGGGGATTTATTCTCGGAAAAAATTTATTCCCTGGGAAATCATTTCCCTGGGAATATTTAGAAATGGGCTGTATATTTATTTATTTGTTTATTTATTTATTTCACTCAATGGAATATAATGTCCTCATAGACTGTGATTAAAACTATTACATATACTAGTGGATTGTGTGGAGCCTAGGCGTCCGTTTATTTTGACTTTAACAAACAAATTTTTTTTCCATTTCAGAATTTTCCTATAATTTATATATTTAAAAAAAATTAATTTTAATGTTTTTAAAATTTCTTTAAAAAATAAATTGAAAAACAGTTGTAAAAAATACAAACCAAAAACATCGATTTTCAAATGAAGTTTTTTTAAAAGTCCTTTTATGTATATTTTCGCATAAGTTTGCAAGTAGCCAAGCTTTGCTTTATACATTCTGCCTCTATACATAAGGAGTTTTTAATATTATATGATTTTAAAAAAATATTTTATTTAATAGAAACTCGGTAATTGTAGTCTTATTAAGACAAACTATTAATATCTATCTTTTTAAAAATTTTATTTATGTTTTATAACTTTTTGAAATGTATCAAAATAAATAACTTATTCAACTAAAAAAAAGTTTTTAAACCTTTCGGACAAAACAAAAAATACTACTGTTATAACGAACTTAGTCTATAAAGAACTAATTTGGCCAGTCCAGCCGAGTTCGTTATAACCGAACTCCATTTTATTGTAGAAAAAATAGGATAGCATAGAAAAAAAAAAAGTTTTAGAGCAAGGTTCCTAAAAGTTTCTTAAGGGGGTGTAAGGTTTTAAAAGTTAATATAAGTCGTATTTTGCATAATTCTTTTTTGAAGACATGAATACACGTTATAGCATAACATTTGAAGAATCTTTGAAAAAATGTTCAACTAAAAATTTTAATAAATAAGTCCGTGACAGCCAATATCCGTAGGCACTGTTGCTTTGCAGTGAACATCATAACTCGTTACCGGACCATGTGATATAAAAAAACGAAATGCGTTTAAAAGGTGATATGTCTCCTGAAGTAGTGACGAAGAGTTTTTAATTTTTTTTTTTTTGCAGCATGTTGAAGTGAAAAACGATTTTTGCTGTACAATTTCGGGAATATGTTGTTAAAAAATAGGGACGAAAATGGAATTAAAAAAAAACCTTCGTGGTTACCTGATGATTTATGATGTTCACGAACTTCGAACATTTATTTGCGAGAAAATCATTTTAAAGTTTTTTAAAAACGGATTTATGTACTATATGCCATATGAGGCCGGTCGCTGGAAACGCTGTATCTTCTTAAGTTTTGCTCTGATTTACTTAAAATTTTGACACAACACTCTCGACATGTGCATTCAGGAAGAGAAATACAAAAAAGGCTTTAAAAGCTACAACCCCTTAAGGAAGTGCAAACACCAATATACCTACACAAAAGATAAAAAAATATTTCAGATTTCATCATACATGTAAACTGAAAAAAGAGAACTAAATTTTTTGCAAGTTATCTATAAATCCAAAAAAGAAAAAAAAACAATAAGCGCGTATTAGTTGTTTTATTTAAAAAAATCGCCTTTAATTCTTCCGTGATAATTTCAATAAATTATTCAAATTAAAATCATAAATATACCTATTTACGTAATCTATGTTTGTCAAAATTTTTTTAAAAGCAAATTATGCAAAAGTTCATATTACGACAGAAAAAAAAATTATTTTCCCACCTCTCTCTAAAATTACAATGTAATTTAATTATGCAAAGTTACAAAAATTTAAATTTTAAACTTAATATTGCACTATTTTTTTTTTGGGCTTTTCAATACAGAGCTATAAACGAAATCATACGTTAGACAACAACAAAATCCACATTGAAGATCTCTTTTTTCTCAAATATTTATCAAAAAAAGCACACGCTTTGGTAAGTGCTACCCATCAGAGAACCTGAGCGAAAGCACTCTTAACAATACAAAACAATTTTGAGATGAAAAACAAAACAGACAAACGGATAAGTTTAGTTTGATAAAAAAATATGTATGCATATCGGACGACGTTAAATGCGAAAAATAAAAATGTTTAAAATTTCCTTCATTACTTTTTTTGCAGAATTTTTTCATTGACCAACAATGGGAATTTAAAGAAGAATTTGAATAGATATTAGTTTTTTTGATTCATTTTTTGCGTTCCACTTAGTAGTGCTATTGTCGTTAGCAGTGTTGCTAATTTTGACAACTTATTGTAATTTCGACGATTTTTCAATTTGATAAAATGATTTGTTAAATTTGTTAAAATGATGATTGAAGATTTAAAATTTTCAGTAGTATAAAAATTATGATTTCAAGGGTTAACAATTAATGGGTTGTTTATCGAAAATTGATAGTTTTTGTTCAGTGTAAATGGAAATTACAAAATATGTATAGATTTAATTCTGGGTCAAGTCATTTCAAAACGGAAATACCTTGAATAGCATCTCTATTTAAGATTTAAGTTTTAATTACGGCGATACTTTAAACCTATATTATATGTTACAGCTATAGATAAATACATGTCAATAAAATTATTATTTGATTGCTGTGTTAAATTTTTTTCGTTGAAATAACCAATGCTGTAATAATATTCGTAATATGAATGATATAAATAAATTTTATTGTTTCCTTTTGTAATATTTTGTAGAGTTTTATTTTTATTTTCTTGACAATTTCTTGTTTTAAAAATGACATTTTTGGCGATTTAGTTTCCAAAATTGTCGATTTTCAGAAGATTTTATTAGCAGCACTGGTCGGTACATAGAAGAGAGAAAATTGTGTGTGGGTTTGTATAAAATGAGAAAGATTAAATTTTGTTTGTGTATTTCGCATAGCTTTGTAGGGAGTGCTATGTGTATTATTTCAGCGTTACAGAATCAGTCAGTCAGTCAGGGAGTTAGGGATCAGCGTAAATATATTTAAGATATTAATTAATTATTATTAATGTACCAAAATTTTCAAATTGAATAATGTAAAGTGGAGTAATTTAAACCAATCATTTGATATAGAAAATTCTATTAGCTGGTTTATAACAATTACATCGATAGCATTTACATAGCATTACACGCGTGATTTGAAATACTGTTTTGGACATAGCTTGTGCTATCGCATGAAATATAAAAAATATTATGGTGACGAAGAAATCTAGGTGCAACATACAATTGTATTTCCGATAACAAATCAGGACAGCCAATGCCTTCACTAATTATATCAAAGACAAATAATGCAGCTTGAAATTAAATTTTTCGCATCTTTCTGTCCTTAGAAATTAAAACAATTAGTTCTTCAATTGACAAAGGCTTCCCTTTCTTGTTGTTATACACATTGTCGTCCTACAGCAGGAATAACTATTGATGAAAAACTGTATCCTTTAAATAAGAAAAAACAGGATATATAAAGCTATAAAAGAATTTTAGTTACAAATGGTTTCTGGTTTCTGGTGTATACATATGGCTCCATTCATGGGTGTAAAGTGATAATTTTTAGTCTTTATTGGGTGTTGAAGAGAAAATTATAAAAAAGAGGAAATAGTTCACATCTAGATAGGGTTGTTCCTTTTTTTATTCTAACCGATACCAAATATTTTAAGACAAATAAAAATATTAATATTATAATGCTGTTTACCACATTTTTCAAAGCCAACAAATCATAACATTTTACCAAAAAGCGAAAATTTCAATATTTAGTATTAAACTATACATTTCTAATTTACATAATAAAATATAAAATCAAAATCATAGAAGGTTATTTTAGTTATATAAAAAAAAATTTCTAAAAATACCATAAATTCACTCATCTATACTAATATAATAAAGAAGTAATGTGTTTGTTTGTTTGTTTGTTTGTTTGTAGGAGGTGATCTCCGTAACTACCCATCTGATATTCCTGAAATTTTCACAGAGTCTTACTGCGGATATGGGAAGTTCTATAGGCTATAATCTTTTAAATATTTTTAGTGGCCGTGGCACCTCCCACACAAAGAAAATTTTTAATATCATATATATTGAGTACTATGATAGGGAGAACTTTGCAAATTTGTGTGAGGTCACCTACTGTTAATATTAGTACATATGCCGGAAATGGGCGGAATCAGATAAGTGGGCGTGGTACCACCCATACAAGTAATAATTCAAATATTATATATCTCGAGTACTGTGATAGAGAGAGCTTTTAAAATTTGCCTGATGTCACCTATTATTAATCTGAGTAGTGGGACAAAAAATGGGCAGTATCGGATCAATAGATGTGGCACCTGCCATACAAAGTAAATATAAAATGCCATATATCTGGAGTACTGTAACAGTGAGAGTAATGGGACATTGTGTGAGCCCATAAGTTATTCATTTGTTTAGTTATACAAAAAATTTGTGTGATCGGAGTACTCGGCGTGGCACCGCCCGCACAAAGTTAATATATGATATCATTTAACTGATGTACTAAAAATGGGAAGCTTTGACACTTTGCACGACCCCATCAGATCTTTGGATAAGTAGTCGGACAAAAAATTGGTGGCACTCCCCATGCAAAGTAACTATTTAATGTCATATATCTGGAGTACTGTAAAGGAGAGAGGTTTGTGGCTTTGCGTGAGCCCATAGATTCTTTGTATGATTAGTCGAACAAAAAAATGGGCATGATCGAAGCAGTGGGCGTAGCACCGCCCATGCAAAGTAGATATCTAATATCATATAACTGATGAACTATAAAAGGGAAAGACTCGACATTTTTCACGAGTCCATTAGATATTAATGTGAGTAGCCCAATATAAATTGGGCGGAATGGGATTAGTGGCTGTGGCACCTTCTATATAAAAATATGAAGTACAAGCATATTAGTTATCAACGTGATTTGTCGTGGAACATATATCGCAAAAAAAAATCGCGAAACCAAAAAATCGCGAAAAATAAATATCGCCCAAAAAACAAAAATCTTCAAAATCAAAAATAGGCAAAATCAAAAATTGCTAAAAAGAAAAATTGCCAAATGATATTTTAAGTTATAGTTATGTGTTGCCAGATCTAATTAGGAAAATCCATGTTCTTCTCATGGGCAGCTACATGTACCTTGCTCCAGGGTAGGAACGCCGAAAAATCTGATAATTGTTGTACCGAATGAAAAACCAAAAACATTGTATATCAGCAAGTATCGAAATAAAAAAATCTATACTAATAATCTGTACTAGCATAATAAAGAAGTAATGTGTGTTTGTTTGTTTGTAGGAGGCAATATCCGTAAATACTCATCTGATCTTCCTGAAATTTTCACAGAGTCTTACTGTGGATATGGAAAGTTCTACAGGCTGTATTTTTTTTTTGAATATTTTTTGTGGGCGTGACACCTCCCATACAAAGTAAATATTTAATATCATATATATTAAGTACTATGATACAGAGAGCTTTGCAAATTTGTTTCAGGTCATCTATTATTAACGTGAGTAGACAGACAAAAAAATGAGCACTATTGGACTAATGCGCGTGGCACCACCATTCAAACTTAATATTAAATGTGATATATCTGAATTACTGTAATAGTGAGGGGCTTGGGACTTTTCGTGAGCCCTTTATTACGATTCCGGGGTGAGGGGGTAGCGAAGCACACCGGCTTTCATCTAGTAAAGTATAAATACCAATAATATATTTTATCTTATGATTATAACGTCTGTTTTCAATATTTTTTTCTTAATAAAAAGGCAATTTTTCTTCCTTCTTCCTTCTTATACTTGTGTTGCTTTTTTAATCCTTCATAACGATTTCAAACGGAGATAGTTTATCTCTCAGTTCCAAAGACGTAACTTATAACCTTATTTGTATTTTATGCAAACAGAGATAAGGTTTAAATTTATGCCATATTAATGCGCAGAGTTCTAATAATAAGGTTGATGAATTTAGGTTTATCTTTGAGAACTCAGGTGTGGATATAATATGTGTTTCGGAGACATGGGTCAATAAAAAATTTGATGAAAAATTGATTGGATTAACCGGATTCAAAATTTTTCGCCGTGATAAAAATACTCGTTGTGGTGGTGTAGCCATTTTTGTAAGAAAAGGCATTATGTGTAAATTTCATAGCAAATCTAAACCTGATGAAAAGGTTGAACATATATATATTGAAGTTTCGTCCCATGGAAAACAATTAATTTTTGGATGTGTTTATAGACCAAATAAAAGAATATATCTTGATGTTTTTCAAAATATACTTGGCACTATAACTATCAATTATGAAAATATTATTATATGTGTTGATTTTAATTCAAATGTTATTAATGACACTATTTTACTAAATAATCAAATGGCTATTTTACATAATGCAATCAGTTGGCCTTTATCCAACTAACGTTACAGTTCCAACACATTTTACTGTTATAAGTAACTCGTTACTTGGTCTTTTCTTTGGCAGTACTAAAAAGAAAATCTTATTCTGCGAGCAGCTCTCAGCACCTTGTTTTTGAAAGCACGAATTAATTTTCCTACCGCTTGACTTTAAAATGCAAGTGGTCGATGGGTTGTTACTAATTGTTATTTTAAACAAATGGATCGAAACGCGATGTTACTTGGATTATCTAAAATCGATTGGGACTCCATTTACTACATGTCTTTGGTTGATAATCAGGTCAGTTTTTTAGAACAAAATTTCGCACATGTGTTCCACAAATCTGTAGCTTTAAAAGCAACAAAATACAATAACAAGTAAGAAATTATGATCAGTCTAAACCGAATATATGATACTCTATACCATGGTTTAGAGACCCTATCTCTTCGGTCCAACTAATTCGATATAGAAAATAAGCATAAACCAAATTTGAGGGGAATTGTTATTAGTCTTTTTGGCTGCAGATATGAAAAAGTTCATATACGATGCTGTATTTATAATGGGGCTAAGTCGAAATATGGTCCGATCCTGCCCATATTTGGTGGTCACCTATATTCTGAAAAAACTTATACAAACCAAACTTTAGAAAAATCTGCGCAATATTTTTGTTTTTTGATAGATTTAAGTGAATATCGGGAAGCAGCTCTATATGGGGCATATGACTAAGAATTCTGTGGTTTTCTGGAATAACCGCGTATGTCAATTTTTGTCAGTTTTGAGTTAACGATGCCAAATATATTAATTTTTAACGTTCTTTGCATGTGTTATTTTTTTTTTTTTTTTTAATATTGACCATTTCTGAGTTTCTTCTTTAAATAACGACGTAACTTAAATGTTTATTAAATTAATTTGCAGCACTATCGACGTATGTCACCCTACGTTTGAACGCTGACAAATTATTTTCTCAGAAAAGGACACATACCGACATACTGTAACGACGCAAAATCTGCTCTTGCCAGGGTGAGCTCAGTCGCGTCCAGGGTCGTTACAGAAAAGAAATTTCGAAGTTATTCGCAGGAGGAAAAAAAAATAGGCGTCAACTTCAATGTTATAAAACTTAATACTTTATTATGTAGACAAACTCGTTATAATCGTATGGTATAGCAACGTGTTGCACCCGGAATAGAAACGAACAAAAAACTTTAAGGCACCAATTTTAAATTGAACATGGGAACACAGACAAGCGACTTCAGCATCTATTCTTGCTGCTTAGATATGTTAGACCAGTGTACATGTATGACTTCAGCATCTATACATGTAACCAACTCTAACATAAATATTCCCTATGTATCAGTTTAATGGTAAGTTGCCAGCCAGCTAACTTACCTTGGTGTCTATCACACGACTGATCATTTTCTGTTTGCTGTTTGGCTTTTTATAGTCACAGCGTGGTGTGATAAACATACGCGAATGTATACGTACATACAACGAACTCTACCGACCAATCAGAACGAAGTTGACGTGTCATAGTTAGCGTCACTTAGTTGTTAATTTATGTATGCAACCAACTGGGTTTACACAAGACGTACAACTCTTGGTTGAAGTCTTTACTGTCAATGGTGGTGTTAGAGGTCATTGTATATAACTATTAAAATCATACCGTAAGTACCGGGTGCAATTATAAACAATGATAAACATAAATGTAGGTGAACTAAATATACATATAAGGGAAAAATAATATAAATATATAATATATGAACGTAATATTACTATAAATATAATAATATAAATATAAATAGAATACAAGACTATAAATGTTCATTTATAATATGCAGTAGGTACATAGTTTTAAATATACGAGGGTATATTATAAATGAATTGGATACATGAATTTTATATGAATGTATAAATGAAGACAAAATATAAGGTTGGTAGCGTTTGGTGGGAGGCCGAGTTCCTGGAATGGCTGAACTGTCCTTGGAGTGGCCGGTAACGGGCTGGTGATAGCCGTGATCGGAATTAGGTGCGGCATTCGGATGGTGACCGGAATGCATCTGCCGATGTTTCGCCACTGGGTTTCGGTGATGGGGATGATGTCAGCAGTTGGCCCGAACATTGGTGTCCCCGATGGAGTCGTTAGTGTGACTGCGGTCGGATTGGGGGTAGCCGGTATTAGTACTGTTGTTGACTGGGCTGGTACTGATGACGGTGAGGGTGATGGCGAGGCTATCGATGACGTTGAGGATGATGATGCCGATGATGATGAAAGTGTTGGCGGAATCTCTCTTTTGACATCTGATAGCGTTCTTCTGACATCATGGATTTCTCTGATTGTTATGGTAGTTTAATTGAATGCGTTAACGAAGTCTATGGAAGATATAAAAGATAGGTGGGCATTAGACTAAATCTATAAAGAATTTTATTGTCTGTTAAATAATTAAACATTTTGTAGCAATTTGTCGGATTCGTCGTTGGCCACGAATGGTTTTAGTTCGCTAATGTGTGCCGTTCGTATGTCGTTCTTTTATTGGCCCATCAGTTTTACTATAACTGAGGATGGCAGGGCGGTGATGGTATAGGGTCCAACAAACTTTGGCGCTAACTTCGCCGCGAAGTTTTCAGACGCCTTCGACAGTTGGTGTTGTTTGACCAAGACTCGCTGTCCAATCGTGGGTTTCCATGGTCTCCGCCGCAGATTATAGTAACGTATCTGATCTTGAGCCGCACGGACCAGGTTGTTTTGTACAATCTTAAAGACGTCACGTAATTGCAGACTCTTTTCGGTGGGGTTCCACTTGGTGGATCCGGTCCCCACGGTGACTTCGTCGTATAGAGCACGTGGTAGCCTGGGTTCGCGACCTTGGGTAAGGAAGGCGGGTGAATAACCAGTAGATTCGGATGCTCTAGTGTTCATGGCCAACGAAATTTCGGGTAGTAGGTCATCCCATGTGACGTGTTTATTCTTGGTGAACTGGGATATCATCGTTTTGACGACGCGATTTGTCCTTTCCGTGGGATTTTCTTGGGGAGTGTATGGTGCCGTGAGCTGGTGTTCGACCCCAAGATCTTTTAGGAAACTTTTGAAGCTTTTACTGGTGAACTGGGATCCGTTGTCGGTTATTGCCATCTTTGGCACACCGAACCGTGCCAGAACTCGTTCCCGGAAAGCCTTGATTAATCCCTCGGATGTGGCTTTACGTTGTGGTATCAGCTCCGTCCATTTAGAAAAGCGGTCGACGATAACCAATAGCATTGTGTTGCCGTGTTTCGATCGGGGTAGTGGCCCCACGAAATCTAAGCAAATGGTAGCCCATGGCTCCTCAGGTACCCTGGTAAGCATTTCACCGGCTGGCTTCTGTTGACAGACTTTATATTGTTGGCAGGATTGGCAGCTTCGTACATAGCGGCTGACATCTCGGAAGAGTCCAGGCCAGTAATACCGATTACAGATCCGATTAATGGTTTTTCGGATGCCGAGATGCCCTGCGGTGGGGTCATCGTGATTTTCCCGCAATACGCGTTCTCGTTGCGGGGTTCCTACACAAAGTTTCCACGGTTGGCAGTCTTCGTCGTTGTGGTTCCTGGGGAAATGTCTGTAAAGCTGATTGTTAATTAAAGAAAAGTCTGAATATTTTTGAGGGTTATTTTTAACCGCATTTATTTGTTTTTCCAACCATACACAATACACAATTCAATGTAACCAGTCGCTGGAATGTTTCTAGGGGTTGGCGCGATAATGCATCGGCCACGGTGTTTTGTGTGCCTTTCCGGTATTGAACGTGGAAGGTATATTGCTGGAGCTCTAAGGCCCATCGAGCCAGCCGGCCTGTTGGTGTCTCTATTGAATTGAGCCATTTGAGGGATAGGTGATCGGTGATGACGGTGAATGTATACCCCTCTAGATACATCCTCATTTTCCGTATGCCCCACACTATGGCCAAGCACTCCTTTTCTGTCGTGGTATAATTTTTTTCAGCTTGGTTCAGGTGGCGGCTCGCGTACGCTATGACTCGTTCCACTCCGTTCAGCTGTTGGGTGAGGACAGCACCAAGGCCAAAATCGCTAGCGTCGGTTTGTAGGGTGAACGGCTGGGAGAAGTCGGGGCAGGCCAATACCGGGGCTTCTGTCAATTTTGCCTTCAATGTTTCGAACGCTTTCTGTTGATCGTCCGCCCACTTAAAGTGTTTCCCCTTCTTCAGTAAGGAGGTTAGTGGCTCAGATATTTTGGCAAATTCAGGTACGAATCGTCGGTACCAGGAGGCGATGCCTAAAAATCGTCGTACGTCGCGGACATTCTTTGGTGGGGCCATCTTGGTGACTGCGGAAACTTTGTCGGGGTCGGTTCGGATTCCATCTCCACATACAACATGACCCAGGTATTTAATTTCCCGTTTGAAGAACTCACACTTTTCGGGGTTTATTTTTAAATTCGCCTTTCTTAGACGCTGGAACACCTCCTTCAGGTGCTTGATGTGTGCCTCCAACGTTTGGCTGGTAATGATGATGTCATCAAGATACGCAAACGCGTGCGGTTCCATATCCGGGCCGATAACGTGGTCGAGAGCACGTTGGAATGTTGCCGGGGCCGAGTGAAGTCCAAATGGCATAACCTTCCACTGATAAAGGCCACGTCCCGGAACGGTGAAAGCTGTGAAGGGTCTGCTCTCTTTAGCCATGGGAATCTGCCAGTACCCATTTTCTAAATCGAGGCAGCTGATATAACGCGCTTCTTTAAGTCGGTCGAGTATGTGGTTGATACGTGGTAGTGGGTATGCGTCGGGGATGGAGCGTGCATTTAGTTGGCGAAAGTCCATGCACAGTCTCCAGGAGCCGTTCTTTTTCTTGGCTAGCGTGATGGGGAAACTGTACGGACTATTTGAAGGTTCGATACATCCCTTGGCCAGCAGATTATTTATTTCGGCGTCGATTACGGCTTGCATCGCCGGATTCCGGTTGGCGTACCGAATTTTTATCGGTCGGTTGTCTTTCATATGAATCTGATGTTCGGTGAGCCTAGTCGGACCCTTCACCATTTGGAACGCCTGTAGTTCCTTTTCTAAAAAAACATCAATTTTAAGTTGCTCTTCCGAGCCGGAATGAGTAGGTGGGTAAATACAAGAATTGACATTGGATACACTTACCCGGTCCGAAACGGTCGTGGTTGGGCCTTGGGCATTATCCCGACTGGTTGCCATACAGGGATGGTCCACATGGATATGATCGTCTTCCAGGCAGAGTGATAAATGTCCAAATGAGACAGTGGTTTTAAAACGCTTCAGCAAATCCAACCCTATGATCATTTCTTCGAGGGCTGCTGGCATGATTAAGAAAACAACTCGTTGGATGGCCTGATCGACCATCACTTGGCACTCAATGGCATACCGGATTTGATTCGTTGATCCATCGGCGAGTACGACTTCCAGCTCTCTAGGTGACCGTGGGTGGTTGGCAAAGGTGGAGTCAGCCAGGTCTTTGCTGATGTAATTACTGGTTGCTCCCGTATCGATCGTGGCTATTATGGCAGTGTTCCCGAATTGTACATCCGCACTGAGCCGATTATCTTCACACCGTAGGCCGAGTACTTTTATATGTGGGTGGCTTTGCTGTTTAGAGACACGACTCACCATCATCCTGTGTTGTTCATTTCGTCCGCCGCGTGAGTTGTTATCATTGGGAATGCTTTCGAGATCGTCGGCCAATGCTAATAGTTCTGCGAGATCAGAGAAATCCCTTCGGCGAATGTACCATAAATAATTTGGATGCGAATTTCTGAAAATCCGCTCCAGCTGTTGGGCTTCGGTCATCTCCGTATGGCGCATCAGGTTTTGGAGCGATAGGACGTAATATTTGAAGGGCTCTCGTGGCCGTTGGCATCTTCGTCGGATATCATCTTCTAATTTCTCAAAGAACCGAGCTGGAAGGAAAAATTTTAAGAAGTCTGATTTAAACGCCCCCCAGGAGCTCCAATGCCTGTTGTTGCTGCGGAACCATATTAATGCTCGTTCTTTAAAAAACTCTGGCATGGTTCCCGGTAACAACGATTTATTAACGCCATACATCACGGCCATCTCTTCAACTCTTTCAATGAAAATTAAGGGGTCCTTGCCACCATCATACCTGACTCCCCACTTGCGTACACAATCGATTATGCTCACCATCTGTAGGTTATCCCGTTCATCTGAGCGAGCTTCCGGTGTGGCAATGTTTGCTTCGAATTTAGCCTGACTGTGTGCGGACTTGGCTGGACTGTCTCCGGAAATTGTGATCTTGGGAATTTTAGCCGCTGGTTGGTTGCTGGTGGTGTATTTCTCCTGTAATTCCAGGAGTCGTTTCATCCGGTCGGATGAATGTTCGCCACCCACAAATTGCGCCAGTTGTTTTCGCATCTCCTCTACCCCGCTTGCCGGTTGAATGCCAAATTCGTGCAGGCAGGTCAATAGATCATCCTTCCGCAGCGAGTAGGCCCATGAGATCCGCGACATGGTGATATATTTGGACGGGAAGGGAATTTGAATGCTTTGAAAAGATTGATTAGTATAAAAAATTTATTGTTATAATTTTTTCAAATACGCAGGGTGAAATTTAACCCTCCACAGTGATGGTAATTCCTTTCCACGGCCACTGATTAATTTTTCTTCACGACCACTGAATTCACGGAATAAATAAAAAAAAAAAACACGTAAAAGTTTTGAAATTGTCCACGACCTCCAGATTCACGATATTGGTTTTAATAAAAGAAAACAATTTTTTTTTTTTTGTTGTAAGTGTTCTAATTTACCGCGGTCACTAAATCCACAAGGTGAGATATTTTTCCCGGTTTATTACACGCCAACACGTCACAACCTTCACGGGCAGGTTCATTTATTTCCGTCGGTAAGTTCACTTTATGATCTCCGTTGACACCTTGGAAACTTAATATTGTCCCACACTTTCACGCGACCGTTTTGTTCTGTTCAAGTTTATTATTTTATTCCCGTAATTGTCTACCGACGGCACCTCACTGATTTTATTGTTCACGGGTCACTTTTTGGCTCTATTTTTTTTTTTATTATTTACGTTGTATTTTTAGACTTTAGCATTCCGGTTAAATCGCCATTTACAATTTCACGTTACACACATTTACGTTAAACAATTTAATTTAATTTTTTTTTTTTTTTTTTTTACTACAACAGTTTGTTTTGGTTCACGACACAACTTAGTTTGTCTTGGACACGATTATCCAAAGTTTTGTTTCTTTTTATTCCGAAATTTTTAGAGAGTCCCTGCTCGGGCGCCACTGTAACGACGCAAAATCTGCTCTTGCCAGGGTGAGCTCAGTCGCGTCCAGGGTCGTTACAGAAAAGAAATTTCGAAGTTATTCGCAGGAGGAAAAAAAAATAGGCGTCAACTTCAATGTTATAAAACTTAATACTTTATTATGTAGACAAACTCGTTATAATCGTATGGTATAGCAACGTGTTGCACCCGGAATAGAAACGAACAAAAAACTTTAAGGCACCAATTTTAAATTGAACATGGGAACACAGACAAGCGACTTCAGCATCTATTCTTGCTGCTTAGATATGTTAGACCAGTGTACATGTATGACTTCAGCATCTATACATGTAACCAACTCTAACATAAATATTCCCTATGTATCAGTTTAATGGTAAGTTGCCAGCCAGCTAACTTACCTTGGTGTCTATCACACGACTGATCATTTTCTGTTTGCTGTTTGGCTTTTTATAGTCACAGCGTGGTGTGATAAACATACGCGAATGTATACGTACATACAACGAACTCTACCGACCAATCAGAACGAAGTTGACGTGTCATAGTTAGCGTCACTTAGTTGTTAATTTATGTATGCAACCAACTGGGTTTACACAAGACGTACAACTCTTGGTTGAAGTCTTTACTGTCAATGGTGGTGTTAGAGGTCATTGTATATAACTATTAAAATCATACCGTAAGTACCGGGTGCAATTATAAACAATGATAAACATAAATGTAGGTGAACTAAATATACATATAAGGGAAAAATAATATAAATATATAATATATGAACGTAATATTACTATAAATATAATAATATAAATATAAATAGAATACAAGACTATAAATGTTCATTTATAATATGCAGTAGGTACATAGTTTTAAATATACGAGGGTATATTATAAATGAATTGGATACATGAATTTTATATGAATGTATAAATGAAGACAAAATATAAGTATACAGCAAATATAAATATACAGATGATATGACGTATTTTGAATATACATATGCCGGTCGGGATCGGTTGAGAGATAAATGTGGGGACCAAAACGAGTGTCGACTTTGGTCCTTACAATACATTGTTATTAATGAAAAAAAAATGCTAAATAATTTTGAACTTGTTTTCAGTTTATAACCACTTATAAAAACTAGTGTGTTTATTTCTGTTATTTTTTGTCACTATTATTCTTGATACGTTGCTATATTCTCATACTAAGTCCCGTTAGCATTTTGTTGACGAACAAAAATTCAATTTTTCAAGCAACAACAACTTATGTCTACATGGGTGGTTGCATTGATAGTTTTCTTTTTCAAAGAAAACGACGTTTGTCGACATAAGTTGTTTTATCTGCACACACTTTAAGTGTAATTTACATATTGTTTTATCGTCCTTCTCTAGACAAATGCGCGTGCCACCCCCATACAAACTTAATATTAAATGGTGAGAGCTTTGGGACTTTACGTTCATTACGATTCGGTGGGAAGAGGGTAGCGTAGCACACTGGTTACATCTAGTCTTATATATATTGCCAAAGCAGATTTTTTTTTTTTTAATAATTTTAATCTTATATATAAAATTCTTCTGTCGCGGTGTTTGTGGTAAAATTCCGCCGAAACGATTCTCATGAAATTTCTTGCGCATATTGGGTCGGTCTGAGAATCGGACAATGTCTATCTTATTTTTTGATAGGGCCGCTGGGACGGGTAGCCCCCATACAAAGTGAACTTTTAAAATCAGATATCTGGAGTACTATGATAGCCATAAGTGCCACGCCCACTTGAGATATCAAAAAAAAAAAATACCTGTTGTTCGTTTCCGAGACCTACCCAACATCCACACAAAATTTCATGAGAATCGGTCCAGCCGTTTCGGAGGAGTTCAATTACAGAGACCGCGACACGAGAATTTTATGTATAAGAAGTTAAACTCCTGTTTGTGTTTTTTTTTTATTTTTTTTTAGTGCGATTTGACTGCAATTCAGAATGTATGTACGTTTTATCACTGGAAATTTTTGTATGTATAAATGGACCCGATAGGTGGCGCTGGGGTAAAGTCATTTCGAATATTCTTATTTACGGTGCGATTTTACTGAAACTAATGCCGTTTTCTTTTCAGACAAAAAATGTCGCATTTTATTTGCACTTTTTTCTAAAAGTGTATGTTTTTATGTATTCTGAATTAAGAGGAACCTTATCTTATACATCAATCGAAAGGTCTCAAGGTGCTGTGTTCATAAAATGCGAAAAAATTTTGATGTTACCCTCTTTGTAGTCATAGGGTGAAAATATTCAAAAAAAAAAAAAAGGGGAACAATAGGTAAATATTCTCACACTATAACCTGAAAGAAGTCAATGGCTGCAATTTTTTGCAATTTACGAGGGCTCGACTTTGAGACCTTTCGATTGATGTACCAGATAAGGTTGCTCTTAATTCAAAATATATGAAAACATAAGCTTTTCGAAAAAAGTGCAAATAAAATGCGACATTTTTTGTCAGAAAAGAAAACTTCATAAGAATGTACATATATGTATGTTAGATGATTCCAAAAATTTTTTTGTTGGACCCGGTAGATGGCGCTGGCGTCCAAAAATAATGAGGTGTCAAATTTATTTAAATTTTATAAGTTCCAAAATTCACAAACATTTTTATATACAAATATTCTAACCAAAAAGGAAGGAAAAATTGCATTGGCTATTGCTTTATCCGGAATAGCCGCAACATTATTGCATGGTGGTCGCACAGCTCATTCAGTACTCAAATCACCGTTAAATGTACAAACGAATGAGAATGCCGTATTAATATAAAAAAACATTCCGGTATGGCAAAAGTTCTGCAAAAATGCAATATTATTATTTGGGATGAATATAACATGGCTTACAAACATTTCTTAGAAGCACTACATAGAACTTTAAAAGATTTGAAAGGCAATGAAAGACTTTTTTGTGGAGCTCTCATTTTATTATCCATGATCCAACGGCTAACCAGTTTTCAAAACAACTACTTGGTTAAGTGAAAGAACTATTTAAGTCGCAAAAAATTTCGATGTCGATAATATTAGTGTTATTATTCAGGACATGACTGATTCCGAAAGTGTTATTTCAAATCTATGGATAGTGTTGTTGAAGAAAATGAAGCAGTCAATTATCCAACAGAATTTTTTAATTCACTTGATGTGCCCGATCTACCTCACCATTTATTAAAATTAAAAGTTGGTTCTCCAATAATTTTGCTACGTAACCTCAACGCTCCGAGACTATGTAATGGAACCAGGTTAATTGTTGAGAGAATAATACCCAATGTTATTGAGCCCGCAATTCTCAAAGGCAAATTTAAAGCAAAACATGTCTTGCTGCCAAGAATTCCTATGATTCCTACCGACACACCGATAACATTCAAAAGATTGCAATTTCCGAACAGATTGGGCTTTACCGTGACCATCAATAAATCTCAAGGACAATCATTGCAAATATGTGGCTTGGACCACGAAAACAGTTGTTTTTCCCGTGTCGGAAAGCCAGCAAATTTATTAATTTACTGCCAGAATAAGGAAACTAAAAATATTGTTCACTCTTTTTAGAATTACAATGATAGAAATATATTGGTCATTCTTATACATATGTATGTTACATTATATATTTATTTTAATTTTCATAAATAAAACATAGTTTTTTTTAACAGTTTTAATACTAACAAATGCACAAACGTTTTTTTATGTAGATATATACAGATTCTAACTAAAATTAAAAATTCATTGAGGGCAAAACAACGTTTGCCGGGTCCAGCTAGTTTTTATATATTTTTTTTAAACGAAAAAAATTCGTATATATATTTGGTAAATATCAATTGATGTTTATAACACGAAATTAAATTTCTGATTTAATTCTCGATTTTCTTAATTTTCAGTGGCCCAAAAACCAAAACTTTTAACCCAGATACCTAACATTATCTTAAGTATGTGTTCATGCATCTAAGTCTGATACATACTACCAAAAATATGATTACAAGATAACCATTCTTCAATTATGGTTATTTACTGAGGTTCGATATTACTTTTCATCTTTCGAATGACATATTTAGTCAGATATAACTTCCTTATTTTTCCATTTATTAAATTTTAAATAGATGGTTTTTGCTGCTGACATACCTTTTGCATTTTTAGGTTTTGTCTCAAATTCTGTTTTTTACAAATACTTTTCTTTAACATCTTCTTTTCATAGAAGTTTTTAAACAAAAAAAAAATTTTATCGTTTATGGTCTGCTTGATAAGAATAAATAAGACCGTTTTACCCACAAAGTATCAACACCAACAAAAACAACAAAAAATAATAAACATTTAAATTCACGGAAGCAAAAAATAAACACATACGCTTCAGGTTACAATAATGGCAACGATTACGTTCGAGATTATGAAAGCATTATATTTTTTAAAAAATTTTTTCTTTTAACTCGTACTCTCTGTCTGTTTGTCTGTCGTGGGCCAACCCCATTCCCCCTCATCCAATTGAACTGAAACTTGTCCCATAGCCTTGCTGTAATTACAGATTAATTTTGGGGTAGACACGCACAGTCACTCATAGTCACGGAGTGAACTAAATGTCACTTCCCCTCATCCTATCGATGTGAAATTTGGTCCAGACACTTTGACTTAGTAAAACACAGTCTCGCATGGTCAGGCATGGTCACGCACGGTCACGCACAGTCACGGATAGATTTAAAATGGATTTCCCCTCATCCAATCAATCTGTAACTTGGTCGATATACTTGCTGTAAAGAAAGACTAACTTCGACATATTCACGCACAGTCACCCACAGTCACGCACAGCCATGGAGTGATTTAAAACCCATTTACCCTTATCCGATCGCTCTGAAACTTGGTCAATAGACTAGCTATGAAAAAATATTATCTTTGGCATAGTCACGCACAGTCATGGAGATATTCAAAACTCATATGAAAGAAAGAATTTTAATAAAAACTTTTTTTATGGGCTAGATTATTTTATATTTTTTTTATAAATCCTTTCTTAATATTTTTTCTTTGTATTTACAAATTAAATGATAGATGACTTTATGACTATTGAATTAACTTATTAATTATGAATTAACTTATTACATTACGTGGTCAAATTTTTGAATTTTTGTTTAACAAAAAGTTTTGTACTTGAAAGCCAAAAATTTTTAAAAACGCTGCCCCCTTTAGCGCTTTAATGCATTTTTAATGCATTTTTTTTTTAAACAAGACGGTTTTTAATAAACCCTATAAAACTAGTTAAAAATTTATCCTTTTGTTTTTTGGAAAACGCTATTTGTCTTAAGTTGCGCTTATTCAACGGTACGCAATGTAAACAAATACCTTCTCAATAAATGCAATTTTTTTTAAATCAGTACGTTTTCTTAACAAAGTATATCTTATAAAAAAAAAATACTCTTAACTTTGGGGTGACGATACATTAAGACGCATTATCAAATTTTAACACGATATGATAATCTGTATTTCAGCAAAATTCTAGACGATTTCATAGGGGAAATTTATATGGGGACCAGGAAAGAACACAACCGATTTTTATCAAATTAAGTAGCGATCATCCCATGTTTTACTAATTTTATTCAAAATAGATTTGCATTTGGGATTTGTAGTTTGCGCACAGATAGACGGACAGACAGCAGACTAACAGATACCACCAAAATGACTCTTTACTATTATTATTTATTACATGCACCTCCATTTCCGATTTTAAATATTTTCATATTAAATGTTTGCAGTCACAATTTTCTAGGACAATTAGAGTTTGGAGTTAGGAATCTGGCTGAAAAGGAGAAACATGATTATTTTTAGTCCATGGTATATTAAAAAAAAATATTAAAGCAATTAGATTATGTCCTTCAGACTTGTGTATGTAAAATTAAGAGAATATGGTGGCAACAAGTGGCAAATTTCACATTTATTTCAGTTTCTCTTCGTTCGACCATATCTGAACTTAAAAATTTTTATTACTAGCCACAAGTAATAAATAAGTAAGTAAAACCAATGTTCTAAGACACTACGGATATTATTTTCCACGTCCACAGGTCCGATTAGACTCATTTTTGTCGTGCCATTCATGTTGGCAATTGATATAGTCGTGCTAATTTGCAGGACTCCTGCTTCCATAGTACTTTAAAATTTTTGGTAATAAATATCTACTTTGTATGGGAGGTACCACGCCCCTAGATATATGAAAAACTTAGCCTATTTTGCACTATCATGCAGCTGTAAACTGTATTTAAAAGCTCCAAACCGACCTAATAAACCTAATCATAGTAAAATAGATTTTTGTTTTTTTAAATAAGAAAAAAAATTTTTTTTTATAAATACAAATTTACGACCACTGGGACTCCGAAGAAGAGTTTTGGTCAACCTAAAATTTCCTATATAGTATGTTGATATCTAGCATTTAGATTGGAAAAGAAAAAAATTTATTAAAAGCTGCCACGCTTTATACTTTTTTTTTTCTTTTTTTTGCACTCTCACACACAATTCTCTTTAAGCAATCAAGCACTAATATGTTGCCAATAGTGAATTCCAATTAAGTGTAATAAAAAAGTTTTACTATCAAAAAAAAATAAAAAATAAATCAATTTAATAAATGTTTAAAAAAGGAAAAAGTAGAAATAATCTAACAGATAAAAACAAAGTTTTTATTAAAACTCTTTCTTTCCTTATGCATGTGAACTATGAATCTCTCAGTGACTGTGCGTCACTTTGCGTAACTATTTTAAAATTGACCACAACAAGTCTATGGAAAGAGTTTCAGATCGATCGGATGAGGGTAAGTAAGATTTAATCTCTCCGTGACTGTGCGTGACTATGCGTGACCCCAAAATTAATCTGTAGTCACAGCCAAGTTTCAGATCTATTAGATAAGGGGGAATGGGGCTGTCTCACAACAGACAGAATGAGTTAAAAGAAAGAATTTAAAAATGGGCAATAACTTGTTTGAAATATCAGATTAAAAAAATTATATCATTGGGTTATTAATAGTTGAAAGGGCATGGGCACTATAATATTCTGCATAATCTATTCATAGGTTTTCAATTTTAAACAGTTTTTACAAAAATAAGTTTTTTATACTTGTCAGTCATCAAATAACTGAAATATCTATAAAAATTTATTACAACAACCCCTTAAAGTGCTAAGTGCATTCCTTTTTATGGCGAACATTTTCAAGCACCTGTTTACCTTTAGGGCTGTTATAACATTTTTTACGTTTGGTGTTTGTTACACGTATTACATTGAATTTGAATAAAACAATATTAAATTGTGTAAAATAAAATTTAAGAAAAACTATTCTGTGCATATACATATGTATGTATGGGTATGCAAATTTTTACACAAACTCTTCACCTTTACACAATCTCACGTTTTGTGAATAAAAAAAAATTACCTTAAAAATTTATAATAATGTTTAACTTTTCCTTTTTGCAATAACCACAAAACGTAATAATAGAAACAAAATTGCAGATAAGAAAATAATTGTAGGTATGGTTCGACTGTATCTTGTTCATAAATTTAGAAAATGTGTTGAACAATTTGCATATTCCATCTAGTAGGATTAAAGCAGTTTGACCAAAATTTCTCTGATTATGTGGGTTTTTGGACACTCTAAGTTGAACTCGCAATCAGAGTTGACATTAATGCAAATTCTAGACTTAAAAAGGCAGCCCTAACAAAGCATTTATAAAATTTTAGATTACCGTGGGCACACATATAGACAGACATAGAAGGTTAGGCATAGGTCGAAGGCAATGCAATGTAATTCGTTTAAGTCGATACGCTCATCTAAAATTAAATGTTATTAATAGTAACATACTTAAATGGCCCTGCCGACAGTATATTGTAGGGTATTAAAACTTCTAATAGTAAAAACGGAGAGAACATTTTAGCTTTACTTTTACATCCTGTCTATGAAATAATGTAATGGGTGTGCATTTGGTTGTGTAAAAATAGCGAGGGTCATTCGCCAAGTCCTTGAATATTTGGTCAAAATCTATATATATAAAATTCATTTTCTGTTTGTTTGTTTGCTTGTTTGACCGCAATACATATTTTTATTTTTCAACGGATTTTTCTGAAATTCTGTACGCACGATCTCTATACTCCAGGAAAGGTCGCTATATGAATCCTACCGGTCACACCTACTTCTGCGCCCACTTTTTATACAAAATTAATTTTCTGTTTTTTGTATATTTGTTCACTATAGAAATTTTTATTTTTCAAGGGATGTCTAAAATTTGGTCACTCGATCTCTATACTACAGGGAAGGTCACCATTTGCTTCTTACAGGACACGCCTACTTTGAGCCCACTTCTATGTATATAAAACTTATTTTTTTTTCTTTTTATTTGTTTCATTATTTGATTGCTATACAAACTTTTATTTTTCAATGGCTTTCTCCGAAATTTAGTACATATTCCAGGGAAGGTCGCCATATGCTTTTTACCGACCACGCCTACTTTTACGCCCAATTTTCATATAAAATTCATATTTTGTAGTGTGGTATATTTCTCCCCTATACAAATTTGTACTTTTCAACGGATTTCCCTGAAATTTTGTTTACACGGGAATAACTACACGGTGAACAAATCCCCAAACTTAAAAGAAGGTACCCAAAAGAAATGAACAAATTCCCCGTTTTTTAATCGAAATAAAAAATGAACTTACTCCCCAAATTCGTTCTTAAATTTTTACATATTTTTATTTAATTAATTTTGATAAATATTTATTTTAGTGAACATTTGCATACTGCTCTAATAAATGCATTTCAATTGAGTATTCTTTTCAATAGCATCATTTCGTTGCGCGGAAGCTACGCGCACTGGGAAAACAGCTTAGCTAGAATATCGGAATGATCTGAAAAATATATTTTGGCAATTAAAATAAGTTGGCAACAGATGCGCTGCAGCACAAGTGTGTCTGCCAAACGCGCGGAAACGGCGCGCGGACGCAAATGCGATGGATGCGGACGTGACGCGCTCTCGGAACACAGCTCAGTTAAAATATCGCAATGATCTGAAAAAAATATTTTGTCGATTGAAATACGTTGACAACAACTGCGCGGCAGCACGGGTGTGACTGCCAAACGCGCGGAAGCGCATGCGACTCGCTCGCGGAACACAGCTTAGTGAAATGACGTATGATAAATTGTATCTACGTATGTGAAATAATTACCTGTTGATCGAAATGGCCACACATATACTATTAGCAGTTGATTAAAGAAACCTTGCGATACAATATTAAACGTCGCATTAGTTTTTCATTTTCGAAACCTGAATTTGACGTCTCTGCTCAATGATGATCACTTATTGAATGAAGTAATTCAATTTTAAAAAGTTCTTTAAAAGTCCTTTAATTTGCAAATGATTCCGTTATATTTGGTGCTTATAAATAAACTGAAAAAAAAACTTAAACGGTTTCGCAACTTAAGTTTGAAGCATTTTTGCTGCAGCATCTTAAAAATACTTCTAAATTAAAAAATCAAAAAATTTTGAATTGAAATTTTTGGGGAGAAAGTTCATTTTATTGGGGAATTTGTTCATTGGGGACTAAGTACTCAGCGCCTGGTAAGCATAGTGAACCATTTTTCAAGTCAAATGCCTTTTTATCCCGGGCAAGACCGGGTAAAAACAGCTCGTAAGAAAATAAATTTGTAATTTAAAAACTTTTCATTGAAAATAAAAAAGCGCTGATATCATAGCAACACTGGCCTATATTATATTGTGGAATTTGATCGTGATCGGTTTGGTGAAATTTGGAGGCAGCTATTAAGTTACTAAAAAGGCGTCAGTTATGTTCGGCGATTTTCTTAAAAAAAAAAAAAAAAAAAAATGGAATGATCAAGCTCGTGCCCTACATATCGCACCTTTACCTCTTAAGTGAGTCAACTCAAAATTTTTCAATTTTCACTTTTTGCAAGGAAACGATACACGGTGGTCATATATATCAACTGTAAAAATCTTACGTCAATTGTTCTAGTCTTTCGCAAAATAAATACAGTTTTAACCCTCTTTGTGTTATAAGAGTTGCTTCTTTAGAATTCACTAAAAATACATATTTTGATTTGCATCCAAAAGCTATTTTTGATGATCACTGAAAAAATCGCTACTACTCCTATTATTGTATACTTATTATTCGCAATTCTTTACAATGAAACAACTGTTTAAAAAAAAAAAAATCAATTTAATAAATGTAAAGGGAAAAAGTAGAAATAATCTAACCCATAAAAACAAAATTTTTATTAAAACTCTTTATTTCCTTATGTATGTGAACTATGAATCTCTCAGTGACTGTGCATGACTTTGCGTAACTATTTTAAAATTGACCACAACAAGTATATGGAAAAAGTTTCAGATCGATCGGATGAGGGTAAGTAAGATTTAATCTCTCCGTGACTGTGCGTGACTATGCGTAACTGTGTATGACTGCCCCAAAATTAATCTGTAGTCACAGCAACACTATGGGCCAAGTTTCAAGTTATTTCATATACACGTTATGGCATAACATTTGAAGAGTATTTGAAAAAATTTTGAAATAAATGTTCGTGACAGCGAATCTCCGGAGCCATTGCTGTTTTGCGGTGAACATCATAACTCCTTAGCGGATCATGTGAAATAAAAAAATCTAAATGCGTTTAAAAGGTGACATATTTCCTGAGGTAGGGACGAAGAGTTTTTTGAATCATTTTGAAGTGAAAAAATATTTTTGCTATACAATTTCGGGAATATGTTGTTAAAAAATGGCGAAGAAAATGGAATTAAAAAAAACCCTTCGTGGTTACCTAATGATTTATGTGTAGATATAGTGTATAAAACTTCAAAAAAATTGGTCAAGTAAATTTTGAGTTATGATGCTCACGGACTTCGGACAATTATTTGCGAGAAAATCGGTTTAAAGGTTTTTTAAAAACTGATTTATATACTATATACCGTATGAGGCCGGTCGCTGGAAACGCTGTATTTTTTTAAGTTTTGCTCTGATTTACTTAAAATTTTGACACAACACTCTCGACATGTTATGCATTCAGGAAGAGAAATGCAAAGAAAGGTTTTAAAACATACCACCCCTTAAGGAAGTGCAAACACCAATACACCTGCACAAAAGAGAAAAAAATATTTCATATTTCATCATGCATGTAAACTGAAAAAAGAGAACTACATTTTTTGCAAAGATATTATAAATCCAAAAATGAAATATGAGGGCGTATTAGTTTTACTTCAAAAAAAAAAAAAAAAAAAAAAAATAAAAATATTATTCGAAATCGCCTTTAATTCTTCCATGACAATTTCAATAAGTTATTTAAATTAAAATCTTATATATACCTTTTTACGTAATTTATGCTTGTCTAAATTGTTTGAAAGCAAATTATGCAAAAATTAATATTATGAGTGAAAAAAAATATTTTCCCACCTCTCTTCTGAAATTACAATGTAATTTTATTATGAAAAGTTAGAATAATTTAAATGTTAACCTTAATATTGTACTATTTTCAATACAGAGCTTTAAACGAAATCATACGTTGGACAACAATAAAATCCACATTGAAGATATCTTTTTTCTCAAATATTTATTAAAATAAGCATACTCTTTGGTAAGTGCTGGCCATCAGAGAACCTGAGCGAAAGTACTCCTAACAATGCGAAACAATTTTGAGATAAAAAAAAGAGGTAAGTATGTATGCATATCGGACGACGTTAAATGAGAAAAATAAAAAAGTTTAAAATTTCATTCATTACTTTTTATACCCTATACCACTATGTGGCTTGGGTATAATGACTTTGTGCTGCTGTTTGTAGCTACCAAAAATATTTGACCTAGACCCATCTTTAATTATACCGATCGAATCAGAATCACTAACTGATTCGATTTAACGATGTCCGTCCCTGTGTCCGTCCGTCCGTCTGTGTGTCCATGAAAACTTTTTAATCAAACTGCAGGTCGCAAGTAAGAATATATTTTGATGAAATTTGGTATGTAACCTTTTATTGGCCATATGATGAACGCTATTGAAATTGGTGAAAATCGGTCTATGTTCAGAGCTATCCCCCATATAAACGACCCCTATGAAATCGACATAAATTGTCATAAGATCCATATTATCATATAGATCTTACTCGAATTGGGTTTATATGCATTTATTACATCCACTAATGAGTAGTCCAAAAATTATACTTATAGGACAACCCTTACTCACATGCCCCATGTCAAGTTGCTTCCCGATCTGCATTTAAATCTATCAAAAAAAAAAAAATATTGCACTGATTCTTTTCAAATTTTATTTGTACATATTTTTGCGAAATACAAGAGACTTTACCAAACATGATCAGGATCGGTCCAATTTTAGGCCTAGTGCCCATATAGATATAGCATGCGATATGAACTTTTTCATATCTGCAGCCAAAAAAATTAGTAAAAATCCCACTCAAATTTGGTTTATCTTATTTTCTATGTCAAGTTAGTTTGGCCGGAGAGATAGGGTCTCTAAGCGCATGGTATAGGGTATCGTATAGTCGGTCTAGACCGGCTATAATTTTCTTAATTGTTATAGTAGAATTTATTCATTGAGCAACAAAGGAAATTTAAAGAAGAATTTGAATAGATACTAGTTTTTTTGATGCATTTTTTGCGTTCCACTTATTCCATATGTAACACGAAATCTGCATATGTAGTGCTATTGTCGTTAGCAGTGCTGCCAATTTAGACAACTTATTGTAATTTCGACGATTTTTTAATTTGTTAAAATGATGATTGAAGATTAAAAATTTTCAGTAGTATAAAAATTACGATTTCAGTGGTTAACAATTAATGGGCTGTTTATCGAAAATTGATAGTTTTAGTTCAGTGTAAATGTAAATTACAAAATATGTATAGATTTAATTCTGGGTCAATTCGTTTCAAAACGGAAATACCTTGGATAGCATCTCCATTTAAGATTTAAGTTTTAATTACGGCGATATTTTAAACCTGTATTATATGTTTCGGCTATAGATACATATCAATAAAATTATTTAGTTGATTGCTGTGTTAAATTTTCTTCGTTGAAATTTATTAACTAATGCATTTTTATATATAGAAATAACCAATGCTCTAATAATATTCGTAATACGAGTGATATAAATAAATTTTGTTCTTTTGTTTTGTAATATTTTTTCGAGTTTTATAAGCGGTAAATTTTCTTGACACTTTCTTGTTTTAAAAATGACGATTTTGGCGATTTAGTTTCCAAAATTGTCGATTTTCAGAAGATTTTATTAGCAACGCTGGTCGGTAACAAAGAAGAGAGAAAATTGTGTGTGGGTTTGTATAAAATGAGAAGGATTAAATTTTGTTTGTGTATTTCGCATAGCTTTGTAGGGAGTGTTATGTGTGTGTATTATTTCAGCGTTATAGAATCAGTCAGTCTCTCAATCAGTCAGTCAGTGAGTCAGGGATCAGCGTAAATATATATAAGATAGTTTGAAAATGTTTAAATCTTCAAACAACAGTGGACCTGACGGCATTCCTAGCTGCATACTTATTAATTGTGCACATTCTATAGCGACTCCATTAACCATCGTGTTTAATATATCCCTGAAATATGGATACTTTCCTAAATCGTGGAAAGAATCTTACATCATTCCGTTATTCAAATCAGGTAATAAATTAATTATTAAAAATTTTAGAGGTATAGCAAAATTAAGTGCAATTCCCAAACTCTTCGAAAAATGCCTTACTGATTCTCTTTGTCATCAAGTATCATCATTAATGTCACTTTTTCAACATGGTTTCCGTAAAGGATATTCAACAACAACAAACTTGTTACAACTCACAACTTTAGTAAATCGCGGATTTATCAATGGTCAACATACCGACGTCATCTATACTGACTTTAGCAAAGCACTTGACAAAGTCAATCACGTTCTTCTTCTCAAAAAGTTACACCTAATGGGGTCCAACAGTAATTGTGTGAGTTGGATTAGTTCATATCTAACTGGCAGAAGCCATCGTGCCATTTTTAATAATATAATGTCTTAATATCAGTAAAATCTGTGGTGCCTCAAGGTAGTCATCTTGGTCCAATTTTATTCTCGCTGTTTATCAATGACCTACCAAGTGTACTACAATATTCTAATATTCTTATGTACGCTGACGACGTTAAATATTTTCTGAGCTCCAGTATCTATGGCAATCAAATGTTTCTTCAACGTTATTAAATAGTTTCTTTGTATGGTGCAATTCAAACTTAATGGAATTAAATTTAAACAAATGTAAACACATGCACTTTTCCAGAAACTTAGCACTATTGGTTCCTACTCCTGGGGTGGTTATCAGCTAGAATCGGTGGACTCGTTCATGGATTTGGGTATTCTATTGGATGCAAAATTAAATTTCATTCAACATATTACAGCGACATGTAAAAAAGCTCGTGGTGTTCTTGCTTTCATAAAACGATGGGCTAAAGAATTCATCGACCCTTATACCACTAAACAACTTTACATATCGTTAGTAAGGGCGATTTTAGAATACGGTTCTGTCATTTTGGACCCTCAATACAACGTTCATTACTATAAAATTGAATCAATTTAAAAACAATTCCTACTATTTTGTCTACGAAACTTTTATCGCAACAACGTTATAGAGTTACCATGATATGAAACTAGGCTTGCTATAATTAAACTTCCTACTCTGGAAAGCCGAAGAACTATGCTAAATGTGTCGTTTTTAATTAATTTGATTAACGATGGCGTTCGCTCTGATTTCCTCCTAAACAACTTATCATTCAATATTCCACAACGATCAACTAGAAATTTTATTCCACTGCACTTGCAATATTTTCGTCAAAACTATGTTAATGATGATCCTTTTAGCAAAATTTGTTGTGATTTCAATAAACTTTATAATTTTATAGATTTTTCTACTAATGCCATAAATACTAAACGTAATATTATATTATTTTTAAATATATAATCTTCAATCTAGTTATTGTAATATATTTTTGTATTATAGTCTGTAGAGTAATACCTTACCATACCATAGATTTATGAAATAAATAAATAAGTAATATTGAGATAAAAAAAAATAAGTCATTATAAGGCCTTTGAGGGACCATTTCCGATATACCATATAGTGCAAGAGTTATGGGAAGACAACTTTTGAACCACGATGGAGCATCATGGAGCGCTACTAAAAAAGAAGAAGGATAGTTCGCATAATATACTATAGTTCACATAATAACTATAAAAGTTCTCGCAATGATTTTTAAGAGTGTTTAGGACCATTTTCCTTTTATTATAACAGAACAAACGAAATGAAAAATTATTATTGAAACTAATAATTTTTCACATGTATATATAAATATATATATATATATATATAAAATTAACAAACTTCTAGATGCTCCACACCGACTGCAAAATATCCATGACTTTCATGAAAATGTCTTAGGGCCAAAATTGCTAAGATAAAAAGGATATAAAAGAATAAGTCAAGTTTGATTATCACCATATTTTCTAAGGTCACAAAATTTTCTGAATAACATTTACAAACCAAATTTTGCAAGAATATATGCAATATTTTGTAGGCTTTTCATGGATTTCGGTGAAGCATATTTATGTGGGGACAATCCTTAGAAAGGCCTCTTTTTTACCAGTATCTATGGCATAATCTACATCTTACGTAGTTTAAGTCGAAAGCATAGGGGTCATTTTCACAAATTTAAAAATGCTGATATAACAAATTTCATCGAAATATATTCATATTTGCGACATGTTTTTTGATCAAAAAGTTCATAGATAGACAGACAGATAGAGGGATGTACGGACTGACATCCGTAAATCTACTCAGAAACTTAGATAATTCCGGTAGTTTCCAATATCAGCACAAACCCATAACAGTTTGATCATGGAATAGTATAGGGTATAATCATACGGAATGAACACTTTTATTTGATGGCGGCATGTAACTTTTATATTACTTGTGAAAACTCAAGATTTTTTTTAAATTCGCAAATTTCGACCACGGCGCACATACTCAAAATTTTTTTGAGGACCATTGTTTCAGACTATGTAGCAAACTATTAACTTCTATTATCAAAGTTTTGAGAAAGAACTAATAAGATGAAAGTTGTTCTTCGAAAATTAATTTGCAATGTTTAAAACACGCTTCCAAATATCGACTTTAAATTTGTAAAAACAATGAATTCAATAATATTTTATAATATTTTGTAAAGAAAAATCTGTAAAATAATCATATTTGAAATATTTTAAAGTATTATAAATACTACTAAATAAATAAACTAATTTTTGATCCACTAAACGGTTTGAGGCAAAATGTTCTCCAAAAGATTTTTAAGGTCGTTTTAAAATAATCAATTTTAATGTCGACAGTTGTCATTAGTAAGCTGGTCCCTTTCAGACGATATTTATCTCCTTTTTGGACCATGACCCCCAACAAATATTTAAAAATTCATAAAAATACTTAGCGCTATAAGAATTCATACACTACTGCAAGAGTTTAAAAAATGTTAAAAATAAAAAAAAAAACATTTTATTGAAATCCCGTGTTGTACATATATTTTTCTCAACAGATTCTCCGAAAATTTTTTCAATTTGTTGTTCACTTCCTGAAGACGAATATATCGAGGTTTTCAAAATACAGGTTTGTTGAAGCGATAGTTCAAATATGGTTAAATAGGGTAGCCCTTCGTTATATGGAGGGAAAAAAGTGTTCAAAGTGTCGGTCTCACACCCTAGAAATATGCGAGTAGCAAAAAAACTGAGAAATACAAAGTTTTAGGCCAATCGAAAAACGTTTAATCGTGGCGCAAAGCGATTGAAAATTTCAAGTGTGTTTATATCGGGAAAATATGACTTTTTTTCAGATTGTACGAAAATTTCGTTCTATAGTTCAATTTTTCCGACAAGCTGTTATATAATTCAGGATCAGTATTAAATTATCCCTTCAAAAGGCTATAAAACTTTAAAATCGAATAAAAAGTCGCCAAGTAATAGCAAATGCCCCAGACCACTTTTGTGCCAAAAAAAAACTAGGTCATGATATGTGATGACATTTTTTTCAACTTTGAGAAATTGATTAAAGCCATAATTTTTTTTTTTGGTTTCTATACTTATAAGTATTCAGATTTGAAGTATTGTTTTATTACAACGTTGTTAACTTATTGCGCATTGAGACCGAAAATTGGAAATTTTTTTGATAAAATTTTTAAAACTTCTTTTTCAAGTTTGAAAAAACTTTCTTAAACAAAATTTAAAAAAATGAATCTATCACTTTAAGCTTTTATAAAATACTTACAAAATATTTGAATTTTTTAAATAAATTGTCTTTTATTAGCTTGTGGTCATATGTGACCCCAATTCCAAAAGGGTTAATGGAGTCATATTATTTTTTTCCGAAACCCTAGGCTATTAAGATAAGATATAACTTTTAAAAGTAGAAAAGTGATGAATTTTTGATACAAAGTATTTAGAAAGAGTATATTTACAGAATATTTTACAAAAATCCAATTTTTCTCGAAATCCGCAAAAATAAAATCCTTGTCAAAAAAATTCTGGCAGAGGGATTTACTTAAAAATTCACATAGTTAATCTGCAACACGTATTTAATAAAAACTTAAAGTGATAGATTAATTTTTTTAAATTTTTTTCAAAATTGAAAAAGGAGTTTTAAAAATTTTATCAAAAAAATTCCCAATTTTCGGTCTCAATGCGCAATAGGTTAACAACGTGGTAATAAAACAGTACTTCATCTCTGAGTACTTATAAGTATAGAGACCAAAGAAGAATGATGGCTTTAATCAATTTCTCAAAATTGAAAAAAACGCCATCAAATTTCATGACCTAGTTTTTTTTTGGCACAAAAGTGGTCTGTGGCATTTGCTGTTTCTTGGCGAGTTTTTATTCGATTTTGAAGTTTTATAGCCTTTTGAAGGGATAATTTAATGCTTATCCTGAATTATATAACAACTTGTCGGAAAAATTAAGCTATAGAACGAAATTTTCGTAAAATCTGAAAAAAAGTCATATTTTCCCCATATAAACACTCTTGAAATTTTCAATCGCTTTGCACCACGACAAAACGTTTTTTGATTGGCCCAAAACTTTGTATTTCTCAGTTTTTTTGCTATTCGCATACTTCTAGGGGGTGAGACCGACAGTTTGAACACTTTTTTTATTAAGGGCCACCCTAATGGTTCATGCCGCAGAATTTTACACATAATCGATGATCTTCTACCATGGTAATTATGCACGTGTACTCCTGTGTAACATCTACTAGGAGGAGCACTTCTTCTGGGCAATATAGGCCCACATTGTGCACATTGTTTTGAAATTAAATTAATACGTTAAGTGTAACAGGGAGAAATATTGAAAAAAAAACCGAATTCAAGAAATAACAAATAAAATTCCTATCCAAGAAGGCAGGATTTCATAGAAGAAAACCAGTGGACACATGTCGGAGTACCAAATCTTTTTTCTTTAAATATTTTTCTATATAAATTGAGTGTGTTAAAAAATAATCGCAAACTATGGTCGCCAAGCTAAAAAAAACTTGTCCATAAAAATTTATAGACAGGGATCAGGGTATAATGAGTTTGTGCTGATCTTTTTAACTACCAAAATAATTGACCTTGGCCCATCGTTAATTATACCGATCAACTCAAAATCGTTTTTTGAGTACATTTAGCAATGTCTGTTCATCCATCTGGCTGTGGGTCCATGGAAAATTTTTGAAGAAATTTTTAATATAATCTCTCGTCATTCACAGGACGATCGCTGTTGAAGCTTAAATCTCGGCTAAGTTTTGCTTTTTTATTTGTATCAGTAGTCCAAAGATAAATCCAGTAGGAGTCACAGTCTCTATCTATAGCTCCATCCCAATATTCACTTAAATCTGTGGAAAAAAACTTAGTGTCGATTTTTCCCAAATATGTTAAAAATAAGAGAATTTATTAAATATGGACATGATCAGTCCATTTTTCGACATAGGCTCCATATAAAAATTGCATCCGATATGATCTTTCTCCTGTCTTCAGAATACAAATTCAGAGCAATGCCACACAAAATTGCATCTGAGAACTTTTCATTAAGTTGTGGTATAAGGTATTGTTTCGTCGGCTATAAATTCGTTACTACAAGACAAAATATAAATTTAAAAACAGCCCCTTTTAAAGCGAGCAATGTTTGCTGCAAAGTTATTTTTGCAATAATATTAGTACATGGAGTAGTGGCAACTATCCCAAGTACATGGAGTAGTGGCAACTATCCCAACCTATCATACCTAAATAAATATTATTTGTACTGACTTTTACCATATGAGTTCATTACAAAACATTTTTGAATTCTATTTACCTCTAAAATCTACCTTAACTTGTATGTCCCATAATACTATTTTGCATCTCTGAAGTACACTAACTAACCTTTCATACTAAAACAAATTTAAAACACATAAATTATTTAATTTAATTACTATTCTGGAAAGGGGACAATATTTCTGTTAGAAACTTATGTTGTATCGTTTGTTGCACGTATAAATTTACACATTTTTGTGTTCTGAAAGAAAAGGGGTTTTATTTATATTTTTGCCAAATTGTCCTAAAACATTTCGTTTATTTAATGCATTTTGTACATGTTTCAATTTAAATAACGTTAAAAAAATTAAAAAAAAAATTATGAATAACAACATATTTATTTTTATACCCTATAACACTACTGGTCTGGGTATATGTGCTGATATTTGTAACTACCAAAATTATTTGACTTAGACCCATCCTTTATTACACCGATCGACTTAGAATCACTTTCTGAGTCGATTTAGCGCTGTCCGTCCGTCCGCATGTATGTCCATATAAACCTTGTAATCAAACTACAGGTCGTATTTTGATGAAATTTGGTGTAGAAGCTTCAATCCGCCATGGAATGCACGCTGTTGAAATTGGTAAAAATCGGTGCATTTTCAGACCTAGTCCCCATACAAACAACCCCAACATAAAATCCAAATTGTCATATAGATCCGGGTCAAATTGGGTTTGGGTTCATTACATCCATTTATCAGTAGTCCAAAATTAAACCCCGTAGGACAATTCTTAGTCATAGCCCCCATATAATGCTGCTTCCCCATCTTTACTTAAATTTATCAAAAAACAAAAATATTACACATCTTTTTCTCAAATTTGGTCGTGTATTTTTTTTTTTTTTTTTGCAAAAGATAAGTGACCTTACCATATATGGTCGAGATCGATCCAATTTTCAAACAAGGCCCCATACGAATATGGCTTCTGATATGAACTTTTTCATATCTGCAGCCAAGAAAAAAAAATAATAACAATGTATATATCCAAATAGTTGGACCTAAGAGATGTGGTCTCTAAACACATGGCGTAGGGTATCGTATAGTTGGTCTATACCGACTATAATTTTCCTACTTGTTTTATTGTAGTATATTAATAAGAATTTATTTATTTTTGTAGCAAACTAATAAGAATCTATTTATTTTTTGCTCAGCTCAGAATGTTTATTTGTCAACAACACGTTCCGTTTTATTTAAACTTAATAAGTTTGGTCATTTAGTAAATTAGGAATTCAAATTATTAAGTAAAGAACAGAACAGCATAAATCGTGTTATTGGGACATAATTCTTATTTTGTTAATAATTTTATCTGTAGTTAATTAGTTCATTTAAGGGCATCTTACTTGCACTACGATGTATAGATTTCGAAATATTACCTATAAGAAAGTTTGTTTAAATTTCCAACTTATTTTTTTTTCTACTGCTATATGTATATATTTTTGTTCGAGCGAATTTTAAAAATTAAATTAATTATTTGCTTATGTGTAATTATTAGCTAATATGAAGTTCTTAAAACTTGTTTTGCATTCATAAATTTTATGCAGAATCTTTAATTTTTAATTTTTAATTTTTAATTTTTAATTTTTAATTTTTAATTTTTAATTTTTAATTTTTAATTTTTAATTTTTAATTTTTAATTTTTAATTTTTAATTTTTAATTTTTAATTTTTAATTTTTAATTTTTAATTTTTAATTTTTAATTTTTAATTTTTAATTTTTAATTTTTAATTTTTAATTTTTAATTTTTAATTTTTAATTTTTAATTTTTAATTTTTAATTTTTAATTTTTAATTTTTAATTTTTAATTTTTAATTTTTAATTTTTAATTTTTAATTTTTAATTTTTAATTTTTAATTTTTAATTTTTAATTTTTAATTTTTAATTTTTAATTTTTAATTTTTAATTTTTAATTTTTAATTTTTAATTTTTAATTTTTAATTTTTAATTTTTAATTTTTAATTTTTAATTTTTAATTTTTAATTTTTAATTTTTAATTTTTAATTTTTAATTTTTAATTTTTAATTTTTAATTTTTAATTTTTAATTTTTAATTTTTAATTTTTAATTTTTAATTTTTAATTTTTAATTTTTAATTTTTAATTTTTAATTTTTAATTTTTAATTTTTAATTTTTAATTTTTAATTTTTAATTTTTAATTTTTAATTTTTAATTTTTAATTTTTAATTTTTAATTTTTAATTTTTAATTTTTAATTTTTAATTTTTAATTTTTAATTTTTAATTTTTAATTTTTAATTTTTAATTTTTAATTTTTAATTTTTAATTTTTAATTTTTAATTTTTAATTTTTAATTTTTAATTTTTAATTTTTAATTTTTAATTTTTAATTTTTAATTTTTAATTTTTAATTTTTAATTTTTAATTTTTAATTTTTAATTTTTAATTTTTAATTTTTAATTTTTAATTTTTAATTTTTAATTTTTAATTTTTAATTTTTAATTTTTAATTTTTAATTTTTAATTTTTAATTTTTAATTTTTAATTTTTAATTTTTAATTTTTAATTTTTAATTTTTAATTTTTAATTTTTAATTTTTAATTTTTAATTTTTAATTTTTAATTTTTAATTTTTAATTTTTAATTTTTAATTTTTAATTTTTAATTTTTAATTTTTAATTTTTAATTTTTAATTTTTAATTTTTAATTTTTAATTTTTAATTTTTAATTTTTAATTTTTAATTTTTAATTTTTAATTTTTAATTTTTAATTTTTAATTTTTAATTTTTAATTTTTAATTTTTAATTTTTAATTTTTAATTTTTAATTTTTAATTTTTAATTTTTAATTTTTAATTTTTAATTTTTAATTTTTAATTTTTAATTTTTAATTTTTAATTTTTAATTTTTAATTTTTAATTTTTAATTTTTAATTTTTAATTTTTAATTTTTAATTTTTAATTTTTAATTTTTAATTTTTAATTTTTAATTTTTAATTTTTAATTTTTAATTTTTAATTTTTAATTTTTAATTTTTAATTTTTAATTTTTAATTTTTAATTTTTAATTTTTAATTTTTAATTTTTAATTTTTAATTTTTAATTTTTAATTTTTAATTTTTAATTTTTAATTTTTAATTTTTAATTTTTAATTTTTAATTTTTAATTTTTAATTTTTAATTTTTAATTTTTAATTTTTAATTTTTAATTTTTAATTTTTAATTTTTAATTTTTAATTTTTAATTTTTAATTTTTAATTTTTAATTTTTAATTTTTAATTTTTAATTTTTAATTTTTAATTTTTAATTTTTAATTTTTAATTTTTAATTTTTAATTTTTAATTTTTAATTTTTAATTTTTAATTTTTAATTTTTAATTTTTAATTTTTAATTTTTAATTTTTAATTTTTAATTTTTAATTTTTAATTTTTAATTTTTAATTTTTAATTTTTAATTTTTAATTTTAATTTTTAATTTTTAATTTTTAATTTTTGATTTTTAATTTTTAATTTTTAATATTTTCTCCATTGTATGTATATAAAAATATGATAGTTAATTGATATATCTGGAACAAAATTTAAATTAAATGCGTTACAAATACTTATCAGGAATTGTTCTAATCACTCTTATGTCTCTACCAATTTATGAATATAAAATATAAATTATGAAAATTGTTAAAAATATCTCTAGAGGGAATGACGGTTGTCCCTAATGGGTAGTAAGCAAATTGGGAATATAGCTTTAAACAATTGATTGTTTATTTTGAAACATTGATTGCAGACATAGGAAATTTTACTAAATTTGTCTAGTTTAAAATGGTATAAACAATATATACAAAATGTTTGTATGGTATGCATTAATAATGAATGAAACCTGTATAATCAGTGTGTGAATATACATATACTCGTATGTACATTGTATAAATAGTATGCACAGGTAATCCCCATGGCGTGTGAGTATTAATATATGTACATTTACAACAATTAAAAACAATCACTAATACTCATACGCAGTGTATAACATTTATATCATTGTTTTTATTGAAGTAATTTAATGTTGTTGGCAGAAAAAAAGAAAGAAAATATGTTGCTATTGTTGTTTGAAAAAAAAAGTGTTACAGTGTGCTTTCAGTTGTTAACATTGTTTCACAATCTATGAAAATGTTTTTTTATTGATTCTGGAATTTTTCCATAAAAAATGGCAACTTTAAATATATTATCATAAAAAAGTTTAAAATTAAAACTTCGCAAAAGTAATAAATAATAAAATATTAATTTTTTTTTAGCATACACAAATATATTTAAAGTTATAGCTAAGAGATTCAATTGAAATAATATATGATGTGGAGGTGTTTTTGCATAGGATTTACTTAAGTTGGTTTCTTTATATTTTCTGTAAATTAATATTTAAAAATGAAACCAAATGTACTAAATATTAATGAACTAATTTGCCCTATATAAATATTAACATAACTACTAAATTAATCTTAAATTGTGGAACGTTGCTTATTAAAATCGTAATAAGTATATAAATTATAAATTTTTGGATCCAGGTAAACGATATGGCTATTTCGAAATATAAAAAATATTATGACTTAACACTTTACTATGAGAGGAGATCCAAAGACGCTGAATTATTTGAAAACTTGATTTTGCAATAGCGTTAATGTTGCTATGGTGCAAAAAATTTCCAACTCTGGTTAGATAGGAACAAATTATTTGTCTTGAACTCATCATTGAACTTTGTGTCCAATTTTGTTAGTAAAAGAAAATCTGAATGAATTAATCGAGTGCAAATTCCTTCTCGCGTGCGATGATTCGCAGCTGTAAAAACCAATAAAACTCCATTTGGGTTTTGCTATGTATATGTATATTTTGGCTTCAACTTGTTTGTTGAGGCAAAAAAAAAAATGTAATTTTTCTCACTGCTGTATCTCGGCAATCAATTAGAGCTTTGTTTTGCTGTCTTCAGGGCAAACAAACAAATCGTAAAAACCACATTTCCTGCCTCAAAACTGCTAACATGTCTACATATTTTCATCCATAAATATCTCTTTTTTACTCCCTTTATATTAACTCATAGCATCTGCTTGTCTGTTTGTCGACAAAACTTTGGATCGATTTTTAACTCTTTTCCCGCTTTGCAGGCATACTCGCGGTGACGGTAGCATGATCTGACATATTTTTTTTTGAAACAATTAGTTTTTATTTTTGGCATAGATATATTTCTAAACATGTTTCATTTTCAATCAATCAATTATATAATTACAAATTGATAAATTAATTTACAAATAAAGAAAGTATAATAAAAACTTCGTTTTTATGTGTTGGTTTTTTTAAACTTTATTTAAATCAAAATAAAAAAATTATTAATTTTCCAGCCATAGTTTACAACGAATATTCGAGAAATAAATGAGGAATATAGCAAAAGGCAACAAAACATGAACTTATCAATATCCACTTATTTTGATGTTCTTGGAATATCATGCGGGTACATGGTATTTGTATTGACTGCTAGGGCTAGTTTAAACTCTATGTGCACTTGCAACAGTGCCATCTATGGGAAACAAATTTCACATCTATGCTAATATTATAAAGAGGTAATGTGTGTTTGTTTGTTTGTTTGTTTGTTTTTTTGTAGGAGGTAATCTCCATAACTACCCATCTGATATTCCTGAATATCAGAGTCTTACTGCGAATATGGGAAGTGCTACAGGCTATAATTCTTTAAATATTTTTAGTGGGCGTGGCACCATCCACACAAAGTAAATTTTTAATATCATATACAAATATTGAGTATTATGACAGGTAGAGCTTTGCAAATTTGTGTGAGATCACCTATTGTTAATATTAGTGGCTACGCCGGAAATGGGCGGGATCGGACAAGTGGGCGTGGTACCTCCCATACAAGTAATAATTCAATATTATATATCTCGAGTACTGTGATAGAGAGAGCTTTTCAAACTTGTCTGGTGTCACCTATTATTAATGTGAGTAGTCGGACAAAAAATGGGCAGTATCAGACCAACAGGTGTGGCACCTGCCATACAAAGTAAATATAAAATGCCATATATCAGGAGTATTGTATCAGTGAGAGTCTTGGGACTTTGTGTGTGCCCATAAGTTCTTCATGTGATTAGTTAGACAAAAAATGGGCGTGATCGGAGCAGTGGGCGTGGAACCGCCCGTACAAAGTATTATATAACTTTGTATCATATAACAGGTGTACCAAAAAAGGGAAGCTTTGACACTTTGCACGACACTATCAGATCTTAGTATGAGCAGTCGGACAAAAAATTGGCGTGACACTCCCCATTCAAAGTAACTATTTAATGTCATACAGCTGGAAAGAGAGCGCTCTGTGGCTTTGCATGAGCCCCTAGGTTCTTTGTATGATCAATCGAACAAAAAATGGACGTGATCGTAGCAGGGGGCGTAGCCCCGCCCATGCAAAGTAGATATCTAATATCATCTTACTGGTGTTCTATAAAAGGGAAAGACTCGACATTTTGCACGAGTCCATCAGATATTAATGTGAGTAGTCCAATAAAAATTGGGCGGGATGGGATTAGTGGGCATGACACCTCCTATATAAATAATATGAAGTACTACGAAAGCAACAGTCTTTCGACAAAATTAAAAATTTGCCAAAACCGAAAATTGCGAAAAATAAAAATCGCCCAAAAAAATCTTCAAAATCAAAAATGGGCAAAATCAAAAATCGCTAAAAATAAAAATTGCCAGATGATACTCTAAGTTCAACGCCAATAGTTAAGTGTTGCCAGATCTAATTTTGATAATCCATCTCCTGCTCATGGGCAGCTACATGTACCTTGCTCCAGGGTGGGAACGCCGAAAAATCTGATAATTGTTGTACCAAATGAAAAAACCAAAAAACATTGTATATCAGCAAGTATTCGAATAAAAAATCTATGCTAATAATCTATACTAACAAAATAAAGAGGTAATATGTGTTTGTTTGTTTGTAGGAGGTAGTCTCCGTAACTACTCATCTGACCTTCCTGAAATTTTCACAGGGCCTTACAGCGGATATGGGAGTACCACAAGCTGTAATTTTTTAAAATATTTTTAGCGGGCGTGGCACCTCCCATACAAAGTAAATTTTAAATATCATATATATTAATATGATAGATAAAGCTTTGCAAATTTGTCTCAGGTCATCTATTATTAACGTGAGTAGTCAGACAAAATATGGGCGGGATTGGACAAATGCGTGTGGCACCCCTACACAAACTTAATAATAAATGTGATATATCTGAATAAATGTATTAGTGAGAGCCTTGGGACTTTGCGTGAGCCCTCTCATAACGATTCGTGGGCGGGGCAGGGGGAGGGTGTAGCGAAGCACACCGGGTTACATCTAGTAGTTGATAAACTAACATCACGAATTCTCGACATAAACTAAAGTTGGAAAATGTGAAAAAAGAATTTTCAGTTCGGAATAATTATGGATTATATTATACTACCTAATATTCGTGTTATTGTAACTCTTCATAAACTGTTATGAATCCCATTATTTTTTTGCTAACATATAAGTAATGTTTTTTCAATATTTTCATTACAAATTAAAAAATTAAATATATCTTCTTCATTTGAAGTACATAAAATATTTATTTTTTGTAAAACCAAACTTATTATCATATTAATAATACTAGAGAGCCCGTATAAGGGACTTTGTATATATGTATGTAAGTATATAAAACTATTATTGAGAACTAGTGTTTATTATAGTTTAAGTTTTGCTTCAATATTGTGAATAAATAAACGATTAAAAAAAAAAAAAAAACTGTTATGAATTCCAATCATCCTTACAAGTCCCATTCATTGAGATGAATGAATCTATTTATCTATATATAAAAATTAAACGATGTATGTTAGGCTCGCTAACACTCGAGAACCAGTCATCGAAAAATATCTACGCATACGTTTTACACACACTTTTATGATTGTGTGTTTTTCTCATATACATGTGTGAATTCATTTACATTGTTGTTATGAGAAATACATATTACTCGTATCGGTATACAACACAAATGCTCTGCTTGCGAGCGTCTTTTAACTTATTTATTTTCTGAGTTTTTATTGGTTATCGGTAAAGCTTACATTGTGGGCATTGAAATTTTTTAATAATTAGTTTGTAATTAGTCAGTTAAAATTAAATAAATGAGGAAAATTTCCCATGTTAACAGCGTAAACTTACTAAGCAATGTCGTGACGAAGGCGTTCACAAATTGGCCGATGAACACGCAACAGAATGAACAATAGGGGTTAGAAAGTGATGAGTTAACGATGTAGGGAATGGCATGGTCAAGATCAGATCAAAATCAAGAGCAAAGAGAAAGCGAATTGAAAGTATGACAGAAAGAAGCAGAAGAGATCGTGAACGTAACACTCAACATGATAATGCACTAATATTTTTTTTCTTTTTGATGTTTTCACTTTGAAAAATTTATGTTTTTGCACTTCTTTTTCAGGAAAATGTGAAATCTAAAAGAATTAATTTTTAATACAAAGATGTAAACGTATATTATTGTATTGTCGAACGAAACGGGCAATGCATTAGGAAAATCTGTATACGATAATCTCATGCATGCTTTCGGTGGAACTGGAAAAACTTTTCTCATTGCATTTATTTTGGCAAAAATTCCCTGGTATTGGGCTTCATTAGGAATTGCAGCAACGTTGTTGAAAGGCGGTCGAATTTCAGCACTTGATTTGCCGTTGAATATGCAAATCAATGAAACTTCGACGTGCAACTTTCTGAAGAACTGTGGGATGGCCAAAATTTTGCAGCTAAGCAAATTTATCGTTTTCGATTAATGTACGGTACACAAAAACCTTTTGAGGCATTATATAAAACGAAAAAATCAAAACCAGTTTACTGGCACAACGATTCTGTTGGCGAGTAATTTTCGTCAAATCTTGCCTCTGATTCCACGTTCAATGCCAGCCGATGAACTAAATGTTATAGGTCGCCCGTTTTGTGGAAGCACGTCACGAAAATCAAATTGAGTTCTAATATGCGTGCTGGAGAAGTATTTAATACAACAATTCCTCCACATTGGCTATGAAAAAATGCCCGTTGATATTCCGACTCGCTGCATTAAACTTCCCATTGCCCGAACTCATCCGACAAGTGTTACCAAACATTGCACAAAATTACAAAAATCATGTTTTGTTGAGTGTACGTGCAATTGTGGCTCCGAAACACATTGATGTCGACGAATTGAATTTTTAAATTCAAAGTGAAATTATTCCTGAAATTATGAAGTACAAATCGGTGGATTCCATTATTATTCAAGATGATTTTTTCAACTATCCAACCGAGTTTTTACCGCCTAATAAACTCCAACTAAAAATCAAACCGTTAACCATAATATAGCGAAATATCAACCAACCACATCTTTGTAATGACACCGGCTTGTAGTGAAAAGATCTGTCCAGTGCCTCGAGGGATGTTTTGTGGGCCATTGTACATTAGGTTGTCCCGAATTTCTTTTTTTTGGATTTCCCTAACGCAAGACCTCTTAAAATTTGCGTAATTGATCGTAGATTCCCAAAATGATTTTAAAAATAAAAAGAAACAATATCTTTAGGGTTCTACCGATCTTCAAAGTTTTAAAAAGTAGTTATTTTCATGATTATATTTCCCTATCCTTAATTTCGACACCTAAACTAAATATACCACGACTATATATAACAACAACACTTTAACGGCGACTACGAATTTGCTAGACACAGTGGAGTTCGTTTATAACGTACACCGGTTATAAAGAATTTTTTATAAAAAAAAAAATCCGGGAAAAAATTTTTTCCGGACCCAAAACATTCACTTTCAAATTATATACCAATTATTACAGTTATAGCGAACTCTTGTTTATTACGAACCAGTTTTTAAGTTCCTTTTATAGTTACAGCTTACTCCCTAAAATATAGAAACCCTTGAACATGAAAAAAATAAAAAATCTGGCAACACTTCAAAATCACTTGTTATATTTATTAATACCAAAATACGTAAATTGGGGTTTCCCCAAAAAAGAAAACTAAAAAAACTAAACTAATTTATAATACATTAGTCATTTGAGTTACAGTATTAAGAGCGGTGTTTGTGATTAAAAAAAATGAGTTCGAGGCGTAGTGAGACAACTTGTGTTATATTGGGACCATATAAGGAACTTGATGATCGGCAGCTACCAACTATAAGAGACGTTCTTAAATATATTTTATTTATCAAGTATAACATGAAATTAAAGTATAATGGAAAAGATCCATCAAATTCAGATATATATGCGATTGTTTTTGAAGAGATTGACAATATTTGGACCAAAGCTTCGATTCCAATCGTAACAAAGGAACGAGTTATTCAGTTACTCAAATCCTATTTCGAAAAGTACCTCCATTTGAAAAGATACCCCAAAAGCAAACGAAAAAATGGTTTCGAAAACAAACTAAAGTGTTTTTTGGAGTCATCTGAGAAGCTTTTCGACGTTGCTGCTTGCAAATGCACTTCATTTGAATTTTGTTCTTGTTTAAAACCTAAGAAAGTTCCAATCAATGAAAGAAGTTTTTTGTTGGATCAAAGAAATTACAGAAAAATGGTTATATGTGGAGTTGATAAAATAGAAACAGCTCGATTAATAAAACGAAAGCAGAGACAAACTGAACATTCCATAAGGGCAGCAAAAAAGCAGCGTTCTACTCAAGAAACCGATTCTATCCCAGAAAATTGTGTTTCACTGTGTGAATCTTCCCTAGAAACGTATCCGATAACGGAGGCATCTCCCACTAACATACTTTCGCCAGATACACCTTCGACTTCAACGACGAATCGGAATACATTGCCGTTGCCAACAGTTGCTAAGGTCTGTGATAGATACGGTTTATCGACTCGCTCTGCTGCTGCTGTTGCTTCTGCGGTTTTGACTGACTTCGGCTTAATTTCTACCGAAAATTTAACTCTGGTAATCGATAAAAACAAAATACACAGAGCTGTATCTAAAGTCCGGAAAGAAAATTCAAAAGACATTGGAAATATTGTTATTAAAAGCATTTACTTTGATGGACGAAAAGACAAGACTCTGATAAGTGAGAAAATAGGGGATCGTTACCATCGCAAAGAAATTTTAGAAGAACACATCTCAATTTTAGCAGAACCTGGATCAATTTATTTGGGTCACACAACGCCAAGTCGTGGCACTGCAAAGGGCATTCTAACTTCGATCACAACTTTATTAGAAGATAAAGGTTGGAATTTAGATGACGTGATTTGCATTGGATGTGACGGAACTGCAACTAATACCGGTTGGAAGGGTGGCGTTATTCAATATTTGGAGGAGTATTTGAAGAGACCGCTACAATGGTGTGTTTGTATGCTCCATGCCAATGAGTTACCCCTTCGTCATTTATTCTTGACTTTAGATGGTTGCACTTCGGGACCTAGAGAATATTCCGGACTTATTGGAAAACAATTAGTTACTTGTGAAAATGAAACAACGGTGTCTTTTTGTGCGGTGGCTGGTAATTTGCCTGACTTGCCGAAAAATGTGGTCGATCAACTAAGTACGGATCAAAAATATCTTTATGAGATATGTAAAGCTGTTCAAACTGGTTATTGTAGTCCTGAGCTGGCAAACCGAAAACCTGGAAAAATTGCGCACTCGAGATGGCTTACCTTTGCTAATCGTCTACTCAGAGTTTACGTAAGTACCCTTAATCCATCAGAAAAATTGCAACTACTTGTCAATTACGTTGTTAAAGTATACGCTCCGATTTGGTTCCTAATCAAACAAAAAACGTCTTTTAAACATATTTTTCATCTGATTTTGTACTCTCGTTTTTTACCCGAAAATATGCGATCAGTTGTGGATTCTGTTATCGAAAGAAATGCTTTTTTTTGCTCACCCGGAAAATCTACTTGTCAGTATGCTGTTTGATGATAGAGACCACATTCGGGAGCTGGCATTGCAAAGAATAATTAAAGCTAGAGAAGCTGAAAGTACCACTAAACACAGAATATTTAAACCACCAAAAATTAACTTCTCTGCTGGAGATTACACCGAAATTATTATATGGCACGAGTGTGGGGTTACAGCACCGCCGGTTCTTCGGTATATTTCTAATGATGACCTTCAAATCATGGCAAAAGATAACAGCTTGGAAATTGTTGACTTTCCTTGTCACACACAAGCTGTGGAAAGATGTGTTAAACTGGTAACAGATGCCTCTCAAAGTGTAACTAACGCTGCTTCTAGAGATGGCCTTATTAGAACCAGGTTGAAATCACGAGCAGAAATGCCAAATTTTTGTCAAAAAAATATGTTTACATTTTAAGTTTTAGTCATTTATTATAAGTTTTATTTTATTGTACATTAATTGCAAGTATAAAATACATTAATAAAATAAATTTGTATCTCGTTTTTTTTTTATTTATTATTTTAAGCATACGGTTTAGGTTTGTAAAAACGTTTTCAAAAGTAGAGCCCTCAAGATGGCATGTAATTGGATTTTTATTACTTCTACCGTGGTCTGTGTAAAATTACGCAAATTTTGATACCTCTTGCGAAAGTGTGGCTCGAAAAACCATTTTTCTCATTCAAGGACGGGACAGCCTATTGTACATTCGTCCTAAACGATTATTTTGCATCTCAGTAGAATCTTTACCATTGCACTATTTTTGGCTATGTTCCAGGTTGGTGTCTCGTAGATTTGCATGTTCAGTGGCAATTTCAAAGCCGAGTGTGCAGTACGTCCGCCTTCTAGCAAAGTGGCTGCTATTCCAAATGATGTCAGTGCCAGGGCTATGATCTAATCGTTGCCAAAGGCAAAAATATTAAAAAAGTTTTTCCAGTTTCTCCGGGAGCATTCAGGAAGTAAATGCCATCAGTTTCATTAATCACAGCTTCCATCAGTGAGTCGTACCCAGTTTTTTGTTGTTGACTTAATTGAGGAACATTTGCATGAACTGCCTCGATTAATGCCTCTGTATCATATTGCTGTTCTCTTTGTAGCTCGTAGTTGAATTCGTCGTGCAGTGGACGATTAGGTGACATTATGCCCAAATTCGATAACACTTTATTCTACATTAATAAACACATGTCTACTATCATGATCAATGCCCCATTGTGCATTTCTGCTGATATTTGTAATGTGGGATTAGAAGTTTGGTGAATCATATGATGCAAAACATCTTCGGACATATCTCCATATATATGAACCACAAATTATTTAGATTCCAAGGGGAGCATAGGGATATGATAATCGCAAAGGAATGTGTATATTTGATGAGGTGATGATGATATTGTCCCAATGCGAATCATTCCCGAGCAACTGCAAGAGTTGACACGCCTCACGGTTAATCGCACACAGATGCCCATTAACGGTTGTCAATTGTTGAAATGTATTAACATTATTATAATTTATGAATATTTAATTATTGCAATTGTTTGTGTACTCATTTTAGTTTTTCTGATTTCTGTTTCAGGAAAATTACGATTAATGCTTTTTAACGTGGACTTGGTTGGAAATCCCGTGTCTTACCCACTCATGAATCCAGATTTGCTCTAATCAAGTTACCGACACTGATAAGTCGTAGAACAATGCTTAGTATTTCCTTTCTACTCAGTTTATTCCATGGCGACATTGACTCCAATTGCTTTTTAAGTAGAATTCAGATTAATATACCATCGAGACCTACAAGAAATTTTAAGCTCTTAAATATTAATTATTTTCGATTTAACTATGCTAATAATTATCCATTTCGCCGGTTGTGTGAGCAATTTAATGTAATTTACCACATCATAGATTTGTCCGAAAATAAAGAATCTTTGAAACGTACAATTATGCTATATTTGCTATATTTGTATTTCCATAGACCTTAAATCTATATATATAAAATTCATTTTCTGTTTGTTTGTTTGTTTGTTTATTTGTTTGATTGTTTGACCGCTATACAAATTTTTATTTTTCAACGGATTTCCCTGAAATTTTGTACACACGATCTCTATACCCCAGGAAAGGTCGCCATATACTTTTTACCGGCCACGCATACTTTTACGCCCACTTTTTATGTAAAATTCCTTTTCTGTTTTATTCATATTTGTTCACTATACAAATTTTTATTTGTTAGCGGATTTCTCTGAAATTCGGTACACACGGTCCTTGTACTCCAGCTAAGGTCACCATAGGCTTCTTATCGACCACGCCCACTTTTACGCCCACTTTTTATATACAACTCATTTTCTACTTTTTAGTATATTTGTTCGTTATACAAATTTTTATTTGTTAACGATTTCCTCTGAAATTTGGTACACACGATCTCTGAACCACAGGCAAAGTCACCATATGCTTTTTATCGGCCACGCCTACTTTTGCGACCACTTTTTTAATTTTTTATGGGTTTCGCTCGAATTTACTGCACATTATTCTCAAATCCCAGGTAAGGTCGTCATATACTTTTATCGGCCACGCCCACTTTTTTAATTTTCTATATACGCTTTTAGTGTTTGTTCATATTTTAATTTTTCAATGGACTTCCCAAAAATTTTGTACATAAATCTCTTTACTTACTACTCTTCAGTTTACACCATTATGAAATGAAGATTTTAAATCAACCTATTACAAATTTTCCCGTCTTATCTTTTTTACTATATGAGTTGCAACACCCCAAAATTAGTGCAGATTTATTTCATAGGTTGACTTCCGCTGCAGGATTATTCCGATTATAAATATTTGCATCTCGCCTTTTGAAATACAATGGAAAACAAAATATTACATTCATTTCCATCTTGCCTATTGGATACATTGGAAAGCAAACTATTACAAATATTTCCATTTTATCTGTTTCACTATATAAATGAGTTGTAAAGGTGGAAAAATAACTATTTGCAATTGTGCCTTGCACATGAAAGCATAGCATATAGGCCGTACTACCTCAAATGCAAAAAGGCTTAAACAAAACAGAACTCTAGAGAACGAGTTAGACAATCTGAGACGAGAAATGCTGAAACACCTAAGCAAACCCAATAACGTCTTGAAGCCCAAAGATCAAGACAAGCTTTGTGAGAGAAGCGGAAATGCCTAAATATACTCAAGTGCGTCTAGAAATCCAGCAGCTAAGCCAAGCTTAGTCGAGGGAATCTGAAACTCCGGAAACTACTCAACAATGTCTTCAGGCCCAACGGATAAGACAAGCTAACTCCAGGGAATGTGAATCTCTTGAAACGACTGTAATATCCCTACCAGAAGACTTTTGTAAGTTGGTTTTTCATTGCAAGAGATGGTACAAAAAGTTGTTCCTAACATAACGTACATAAGAGGACCATCTCTTACGGTAGCATGTATTAACTTAGAATCTCCCTGTTTTTTTCATAGACAATTATTTGTCACCTGCTCCAGAGTTGGGAGCCAGCACAAGCTTTCCGTATATGCACCAGAATGAAAAACCAGAATTGCTGTATATCCCCAAGCTCTAGAATAACTAAAATTCGTAACTTTTAGACATAATACACTCAAAATAACCCATGCTAACTTGTAGTGGTAAGCATGCGCTCAGCACTTAACCCGCAATGCACAAATTACCCAAAAAATGAACAAATTTCCCAAATTTTTAAATAAAGGTCCCCAAAAGAAATAAACAAAATCTCCATACTGCTCTCAATAAACGTATTTAAAATCTGTATTCTTTTTAATAGCATAATTTCGATACGCGAAAGTGGCGCGCGGCGCGAGGACGCGACGCGACTCGCTCGCGGGACACAGCTCAGTGAAAAGTCTTATGATAAATGTTATCTACGTATGTGCAATAATAACTATACATGTACTATAAGCAGTTACTTAAAGCAACATTGCGGCACAATATTAAACGTCGCATTCATTTTCTGTTTTTCTTTGACGTCTCTGCTCAATGATAATCACTTATTGAATAAAGTAATTCCATTTTTAAAAGTTCTGATTCCTTTAATTTGCAAACGATTCCGTTATATTTGATGTTTACAAAATAAATAAAAATCAAAAAAAAAAAAAACTTAAGGCGGTTTCGCAGCTTATTTTTGAAGTATTTTTGCTGTAGCGTCTTATAAAAAAGGTTCTAAATTAAAAAATCACAAAATTTTAAATTGAAATAAAACATGAATTTGTTCCCCCAAACAACGTGAACATAGGGAATTTTTTCACCATGAACAAATTCCCCAATCCTATAAAAATTTTTTGGGCGTAAGTTAATTTTTTTGAGGAATGATTCATCGGGGACTAAGTACTCAGCGCCTGGTAAGCATAGTGAACCATTTTTCAAGTCAAAGCCCTTTGGATCCCGGGCAAGACCGGGTAAAAACAGCTAGTTTTTATATAAATTTAAAGGGTTCTCATCATGACTTAAGTCAGTTTGTTTTCATTAATAACTTTTTAAAAGACAGGTTAGAGAAATAGAGATTACACGAAAATATAAATCGTTGTTGGCAGAATGTGATAGTATACATAACTCAAATCATTCTTAAGTCGACTTAAGCGGTTATCGCTTGTGACCACAGATATTTATATATTTCTATATATATATATATATATGTCTATATATTTATAGCAATTTGAATGAAAATATGTACAAGCTGTTTCTACAACAGAAGTTTATACACATTGTCATAATTTTAATTTTGTATATAAAAAAAATTAATAATAAATAAATAAATTGAGAAGAAACGACAGTTGTTTAAAATTTTTTTTTTCTGATTTATAGTTTAAATTCTGTGAGTACATAAAAACGATTTGTTTCATATTTCTACCCTTTATCAGGTATTATTTTTGTTGTTTAAAAATTCATGAAAAATATATTCAAGTGGAAATGTAAAAGCCGGATTATATATGCATGTTTAGTTTAAAATTTATTTATTTAGTTTACTGCACAACAAGACTAAGAGTCTTTTAATTAAAATGCAGGATCTGTATAATGTGATACAGTATTTAATGAAAATATAACACAGTTAGTAATTTGTATACATACATATATTCAAAACAAAGCAAAGTTTAAACAATAAATGGTATTGAAAAATTGGAAAACTTGTTTCTTAAAATGTCCTGCGTTGCTTAAATATTGTAATGTTGGCAGTAGCAAGTTCAAAAGACGTGTGCATTGCATATAGAACTGTCATTCAGAGACCAAACTTTTATGCCTTATTTGAATTATGGAATTATTTCTTATTCAATTCTTTATTTATTTAAATAATATTTTCATTTTCATCTTAAAAATAAACTGTATATACATAGTTCAAGTTTTTGTACTCTTTCTCCTTAATAATAAATAGTAATTTACAAAATTATATACATATCTACATTATAATTCTATTGGAGGCAAAATTTTAAAAAACCTATTTGAAGATTTTTTATTTTTTAATAAAAACTACTTAAAGATCTACTTACAACTACCTAAGCTGATGTCAATTCATTAATATAAGGGTGTTCAGAATCGGAGCATCTGGAATAAAAGTTTGTAGTTAGTTTGTTTAACCTGGAAACAACAAGATCTATATCCGAAATTATATGAAGCCTTTGTGTTGAGAAGAACCATGGAAGGTTGTATATAAGTTTAAGTAATTTATTTTGTGCGATTTGAAGTTTTTTAATGTGACAGGTTGCACTTTTAGCCCACATAGGAGCTGCATAAAATATTACGGCATGAAAAATAAGTTTGAATATTAATCTTTTGTTTTGTATACTTAGAGCAGAGTTTCGGTTTATAAAAGGATAAAGTACTCGGGTCATAATATTTACTTTGTTTATTATGTATTGTACATGTTCTTTAAATTTCATTTTGGGATCAAGAATTATTCCTAAATATTTTACTTTTAGTTCCCATGGAACTTCCGTGTTCAGAAAAGTAATGTTTCTCTGGGGAATATAACAGGATTTTCTTTTTCTTGTAAAATATATAGCCTGAGTTTTATCAGCATTTAGTGTTATTTTCCACTTATTGAAGTAATTTGCTAATTTTTCTAAATCCCTTTGAAGGTTGGAAATAATGTTTTCAGCGAGTATATCGGAACATAATACTGCTGTATCGTCTGCAAATACGGACATAGTACAACTTTCAAGATGGGGTAAATCTGAGGTATATAAGTTATACAAAATAGGTGAGAGACAGGAGCCCTGGGGACACCCTGAAGGTATACTAAAACTTTCAGAACAACATGATCCAATGTAAACTTTGAAGGAGCGATTAGACAGAAAACTTTCGATTATTTTAATTAAGAAACTGGGGACGTTGAATCGAATCATTTTATAAATAAGGCCATCGTGCCACACAGAATCAAAAGCAGCTTTGACGTCTAGTAAAACCATACCAGTTGATTTTTGAAGGTCAAAATTTTCGGTTACCAAATTTCTGATTCGTATTAACGAATGGACTGTGTTGTGCTCCTTTCGAAAGCCGAATTGATGGTTAGGGAAAATTGTGTTAGACTCAATAAAGCACAACAGTTTTTCATTTATAATTTTCTCAAAAATTTTACCTATAGACGACAACAGGCTAATTGGACGATAGGAAGAGGGCTGATCTGTTGGTTTGTTCGGCTTTCTAATTGGAATAATTTTTGCTTTCTTGAAATCAATTGGAAAGTAGCTTTGTTTTAAACATGAATTAAAAATAAGTGTTAGGAATTTAAGCGATTTTTTTGGAAGATGTTTAAGGCATTTATTATTTACTCCATCAACTCCAGGTGCCTTTCTTGCTTTCAGCTTTTTAATTACATCGCTAATTTGGGATGTAGTTATTAATGAATCATCAGAGATATTAGGAGTAGATAATCTAAACGATTGAACTATTGCATTAACTTGCGTGTTTGTTTCAGTGTCACCTAAATTTTGGGAAATTAAATGATTAGATGCAAAAGTTTGGGCCATAATATTACATTTTTCAACATTTGTGGTAAATCTACAGTTGTTGTGTTTTAAAATAGCTATCGAGTTGCGCTTCTTTCTCGTTATCTTGGTAAGGTTCCAGAATGGAGCTGAGTTTTTGTCCAAAGTTGCCAGAAGTTTGGACCAATACTCGTTTTTTAATCTTTCCATTTCCTCGCCTATTTTTCTACTAAGAGATTTCATCTCGTAAAAATCTGTCATGCTACGATATCGCTGCCAGTTTCTACGACAAGCATTTCGTTGTTGTATGTAAATTTTCAAATACATTGGTAGGGATTTTCTTTGAAACGAAGGTAGTTTTTTTGGAATGGCTATATCAATGGCCTCATTTATAAGGTTCTTAAACTGTATAATCGCCGAATCAATTTGCTCATTAGAAGTAATATCACTTGTATCGGGAATGATTGTATTTTCTATAAGGTATCTCTGGAAAGATAACCACTTAGCATTTTTATAGTCAAGCAAAACTAAACTAGACCTGCTAACTTCGCCAGTGAGATTTATTTGAACTGGTAGGTGATCAGAGTTGAGATTGTTTAAAACAACTGCAGAGGAAATTATGTTTGGTATATTGGTTAAGAAAAAATCTAGTGTAGATCCCTGTCTATTGGCACTAGCTGGAACATATGTTTGTTCACAAGGATAAATAATATTGATGTTATATGATGAAAGTTTCTCATTTAAGGTATTTCCCCAACAGTTTGCTCTTAAACAGTCCCAGTTTTGATGCCTACTATTAAAATCACCTCCAAGAATGTATCTTTCACCTATGCTACTGAGCATGCGTATATCAGATGAAAAAAGTTGTTTTCTATTATTGCCTACACCTGCCGAACCACCTGGAAAGTAACATGAATAAATGTCTACACTACCAATATTAGTAAAAATTTTGACTCCAATATTTTCAATTAACTTAGTATTAATAATTGGTAATAAATTATGTTGTAAGTTTTTTTTAATAGTAACTGCAACGCCGCCTCCTCTTGCGACTTCTCTATCATTTCTATAGACAAAAAAATCTTCGTGTCTTATAGAAATATTTGAATTAAGCCAAGTCTCTGATACTAGACATACATCCACGTTGTGGTTTTTTAAGAACTGGAACAACTCTAAACTTTTGTTGCGAATGCCTCTAGCATTCCAAGTAATGATTTTAATGACATTCGCCATTACGAAAGAAATTTACATGCGAGGTTTGTTATTACCTCAAATTGATCTGCTTTACTTCTGCAATTACGAAGATTAGTAATAAGCTCAAGAGTTAAGCTTTTAATTTCTTGCAGCGTGAATAAATCGCTGCTACAATTGTTATTTAAATTGAGGTTGTTGTTATGTTGCCATACATCTGTAGAATGAGGAACACTTTGACGCAAGGTGTTTGGAAAATTTTTGTTGTAATTTATAGGGTTAATGTTATTATTGTTACGTGGAATGGACCGTGTTGGTTTTAAACGTTGTCTTATTTCTAAGTACGTAGCCTTACTTGGGCAATTATCAGAAAATGATTTGTGATCACCATTACAGTTAGCACATTTAATAGTTGGCACCATACATTCGGTTGTTTTATGTGGACCGGCACAGTTTGCACAGAACGTTTTAACCTTACACCTGTTCGAACCGTGGCCAAACATTTGGCAATTATAGCACTGGGTGATTTTGTTTTTTCTGGTTTGCTGGAACTCCCACTTGATTTTTACATATTCTAATACAGAATAATTTTGCCTTAATTCTTTCATCGTTATGGACTGTCGTTCAAAATAAACTACATAGATGAAATATTCGATGTTGTGATTATTCTTTTTAACCACTAATTTTACGTCCAAGCATTTTAAGCCCAAGTCTAAAAGCTTTTTCTTAATTATTGTAGGGTCATACTTATCAAGTCCAAATAGTATAGCCTTATAAGGTTTTTCGGTTTTAGTTGCATATGTGAAAAATTCATATGAGTCTGTAAGAGCAGCACAAACCTTATCAAAACTTTCCTTAGAACGACAAAACAGTTTAAGGCCGATTGAAATTTTTCTAATGGAATAATCAGAAATCTTATTTTTACTACATATTTCATGAAGTTCTTCTATTTTACACTTCAGCACGCACCCGTTGCGTCCGAGTCCGCGGTCGCACGCCGCACGCCGCTTCCGCGCATTTGGCAACCACACCTGTGCTGCCGCGCAGCTGTTGCCAACTTATTTTGAAAAGAATACTCATTTTAAATGCATTCATTGTTGGACATATATTGAGAGCAGTATGCAAACGTTTACTAAAATAAATATTTAACAAAATTCATTAAATAAAAATATCTAAAAATTTAAGAATGAATTTGGGGAGTAAGTTCATTTTTTATTTCGATTAAAAATAAATGTTCATTTCTTTTGGGTACCTTTTTTTAAGTTTGGGGAATTTGTTCACCGTGTAGTTATTTCCGTGTAACCCAAATTTCAGAGAAATCCATTGAAAAGTACAAATTTGTATAGGGAAGAAATATACCACACAACAAAATATGAATTTTATAAGAAAATTGGGCGTAAAAGTAGGCGTGGTCGGTAAAAATCATATAGCGACCTTCCCTGGAATATGTACTAAATTTCGAAGAAAGCCATTGAAAAATAAAAGTTTTTATAGCAATCAAATAAAGAAACAAAAGGAAAAAATAAGTTTTATATACATAGAAGTTGGCGCAAAGTAGGCGTGGCCTGTAAGAAGCATATGGTGACCTTCCCTGTAGTATAGAGATCGTGTGACCAAATTTTAGACATCCCTTGAAAAATAAAAATTTCTATAGTGAACAAATATACAAAAAACAGAAAATTACTTTTGTATAAAAAGCGGGCGTAGAAGTAGGCATGACCGGCAAGAATCATATGGCGACCTCTCTGGAGTACAGAGATCGTGTGTAGCAAATTTCAGAGAAATCCGTTAAAAAAAATTGTGTAGCGAACAAATGTAGCAAAAAACAGAATATGAATTGTATACAAAAAGTGGGCGTAATAGTAGGCGTGACCGGTACGAAGAATATGTCGACCTTCCCTGGAGGAGAGAGATCGTGTGTACCAAATTTCAGAGAAATCGGTTGAAAAATAAAAATTTGTATAGCGAACAAATATACCAAAAAACAAAATGAATTGTATACAAAAAGTGGGCGTTAAAGTAGGCGTGGCCGGTACGAAGCATATAGCGACCTTAGGTGGAGTACAGAGGTCGTGTGTACCAAATTTCAGAGAATTCCGTTGAAAAACAAAAATTTGTATAGCAAACAAATATACCAAAAAACAGAAAACGAATTGTATACAAAAAGTGGGCGTAAAAGTAGGTGTGGCCGCAAGAATCACCCGGTGACTTGGCCTGAGGTACAAAGATAGTGTGTACCAAATTTCAGAGAAATGCGTTGAAAAATAAAAATTTGTATAAACAAATATACCAAAAAGCAGAAAATGAATTGTATATAAAAAGTGGGCGTAAAAGTAGGCGTGGTCGATTGAAAGTATATTGTGACGTTAGCCGGAGTACAGGGATCGTGTGTACTGAATTTCAGAGAAATCCGTTAACAAATAAAAATTTGTATAGTGAACAAATATGAATAAAACAGAAAATGAATTTTACATAAAAAGTGGGCGTAAAAGTAGGCGTGGCCGGTAAAAAGTATATGGCGACCTTTCCTGGGGTATAGAGATCGTGTGTACAAAATTTCAGGAAAATCCGTTGAAAAATAAAAATTTGTATAGCGGTCAAACAAACAAACAAACAAACAAACAAACAAACAAACAGAAAATGAATTTTATATATATAGATTTTTGTTTTAACATGAAATTCTTTCACTTAGTTTTATAGACTTGTAATACGAGAAACACACGTCTTTATACTGCAAGAGCATTAGCAGAACTGATTATTTCTTATTGAATTAGAAAAGGATATCCGATTAAATAGATATGTAGGGTCACGTGTAAATATAAACTGATGCATCAGTATTAATGATCGTATCTTCAAGAGATCGCAAAAATTGACACCGTAAAGTTTTCGTGCATACGGTGTTATGTAGGATGATCTTTTCAAATTGTATACGTATCTTAATATAGAATTAAACGTAGTTGTTAATTTCCTGGAGCTAATAGAATCACAGCTAGCAAATAGTTGGCATCCGTTCAAAAAATTGGAATTTGATAGGTTTTTGCAAATAGAACTCGTACATGGACTGGTGTAAGATGTTGAGTCTGCCACAATGATCGAAGCACCAGGTGAGAGTTTTATTGAAAATAATTCAAAGATTTTTGGTTTTTTGTGTAATTACAATAATTTGTCAGTTAAGGATAATATCGTGAATAGCAAGAGGAGGCACAGATCTTCGAGTAATAATGATGCATTTAGACTTTGAAGGATTGAGACATATCCCATAAATGAATTCGTTTAAGATCCACATTTAGGTTTGCAACACGGTTATTTAGTTCATCGAAGCGACTACGAACGTAAAGCTGCACATCCAGCAAACACATGAACTTTACAATACGACAGTTGCCCAGGCTAATCATTCATATATATAGTAAAAAGATGTTCATTTGTTTTAATATAAATTTTCAATTTTTTTACCGACCAAATATTTATAGTGCATGTGTATAGCACATGTCAAAAAGCTACAGGTAATTCAAAATAAAAACTTGAAAATTATTTTTAACTTACTAAGACATCACTCAACTAATCGACATCAATCAACTAATCGACTTCATAGAAATTTTAAACAGGTTATATTCACAACAGTTACTAACAATTTAACACAAAGATTTGAAGAACGAAACAACTGTTCAAGTTTTGACATAATAAGAAATTTTTAATATTACTACCTTATTTACCTACAGTAAGTAAGATCACACTTATATAAGCTTTAATATGAAAATATCTTTAAATTATTTATAAGGGCTTTCTCATCTTTTTCTTACACTGTAATTGATATCTGAATGATATATATTTTTTTGTTAATATATGTTAGTTTATATTTGTTACAATACTTTTTTTTTTAGTAATATCTCAAACTAAGTAGATATGAAAAAATTTATTTTTTAAATAGTTACGACGATAGAATTAATAAAAAAAAAATATAAATATATATGTTCCGAGTGTATGGAAAATTAACCCTTAAGTGCGCGACAAAAAAATCACCTTATAGTGTGCTGCAAGGTACCCGGGTACCTATATGGAATTTACGTAGAAACTAAAATTTTCGCAATAGATATCCATTCAATGTTTATATTTTATATATTTTATTTATTTATTGATATCCTGTACAACAACACCAAGTCTTTTAATTATAGTACAGGATTATATGTGGATAACGGCTTAGCAATCTCAAAAATTTTATATATATAATAATAGTAATAATAAAGTTAATATAAAGAATATGTATAATTATTTATGAACATAAATAGCATAGGTACAAAAAAAAAAACAAAGAAATTACATATATCACAAAAAATAGATTATGGAAAATGGTTAACTGAAAAAATTAAACAAAAAAGTTTTAAAATGCATTGCATTGCTATTAAGCTGTTGTTCATGTGGAATTGTATTCCAAAGACGAGCGGCATGGATAAAGAACTGCCATTCCGAAACCAAATATCGATATCTTGGTATGATGATTCGTTAGCCCATATTTAATTTTCAAACTGAATTTTGGTATACATACATATATTGCGGGATTTTCGTATAAATAACTTTAAGCAAGAGTATTAGTAGTCTTATCTTTAGTAAGTTTTCAAAAGATACAAACGTATAAAAGCTAACATTTGTAATACATATTTAGTACGAGCGATGAAATGAATTCAAATGCAGTAGTTTGTTCTAAAAGTTGTAAATCTACTGATATAAATAATATGTTCAGTGAATTAGTAAGCAGCGAAGAAGATTTTATCCACTCTGATGGACCATATTTTGAGAAGGCGGCCAAAAATCTTTTTTTTTTTGTTGGTATTATTGATTTTAAAGTTATGTTATTCACTTGAAAGTAAATACCAGTGAACCTCGGGATTCAAAAATTTGCGACTCTATATCAACCATATCACATCGGACAGGGTCTTCGAAAAAGGACTCTCTCAGGATTTTGCTAAAATTAAACATTTCTTTGTAAATTTCAATTAAATGACTTTTTTGTTTTAAAAGATTTTAAACTAAAATAAATTTTGTATAATTTTGTAACTATTAATGTAAGTTATTAATGTTGGAAATATAAAGTCTCCGAGTCGTTTAGAAACGAATAAAGGTAAAAATTTCCCGAAAATCTCCAGTTTCCGCCTGTGTGCACCAGAACAACTTTTCTGACCCAAGGTCAAATATTTTGTGCAAGATTTATGAATAAAAAAGTTTTCCACTATGTGGTTAGGATATAATGAGTTTGCCCTGATGTTTGTAGCTATCAAAAATAATGGACCTATACCCATCTTTTATTATACGGATCGACTTAAAATCGCTTTCTGAGTCGATGTAACGATGTCCGTCCGTCCGCCTGTGTGTTATGAATACAAAAGTTGGTCGTACCGGTGTATTTTTTTGCGTGCTTTTTTTTTTTTTTATACTGACAAAACAGGAAACGGTAAAGTTCACATAAGTTGTTATTTACTTACACAAAAGGGTTGAGACATAGTGCGCTTAATTGTTAAGTTATATTATATATATATTTATGTTGACAGGTACATTTACAAAGGTATTTTCCGAAAACATTAATAGTCGAAACTTGAGTTATATAGTTTAAATACCTGACAAAATGTGAAAAAAATGTAATAACAGGCAAGTGTAAAAAACCATTTCGACACACCCTTTTAAGATATTAGCAGGAATGCTTCCCCTTCTAAAAGGGGTTATGCTTCAAAAAGTGGTAATAAAAGATAAAAAGAAGTATTTTACATAATTGCAAGAAAGAGTATTTATAATAATGTTTCCACAATTCTTATTCATTACAGTTTGAACAATGGCTAAGTCCTATTAAAGAGATCTAGCTGATATTTATTTTCAACAAAAAGATGTAGACGACATAACTTTACACATACTGAGCAACCATTTCTTTAAGAATTGTAACCTGCAAGAAATTGATATACACAAAGAAAAAATTACAACTGTTGCATCAAATTATAAAAAACGATACACGGTATAGAAAGGCAAAGATGTACAAACATCACCAAGACTGGTTATTAAATGATCTTATTTTTGAGAGTTCATCTACACCTGCCAAAGAAAGTAGAAAAAAGGGTCTACCAGCAAAACCAATTGATGGATGTAGTGAAAGATGGCGAAGGCGCAAGCTGTAAAATATCAATGAAGAAATTTCTCAAAGCATTATTAAGAATTCATTTTTACACCAAGTTCAACCAACACAAAATAATAAAAATAAAAATTAATTAACTGAAAAAATAGTAGAAGCGAGCCCAAGGCGCACAAAAAGGATATTGGAAAGCATTCCTACACCAACTGAAGATAAGAAATTTACTCCAGAAGAAGCATTCGCCCAATTTTTGGATTTGAAGTTGACCAAAAATCAATGTAAGGAATTACGGAAGCGAACCAATGAAAAGAATTGTGGGATTTATTTTTGCCTTCACAATCCGCTTTCAATGTCACTTCAAGTTCAGTAGAAATAAAATTGCAAGGTCTCCTTGAGCATACTGCAGAACGATTGCTAAATACGCTTGGTACTGATTATTTAAAAAAAATTAGAAATGGCAGCTTTACTTTAATTTATAAATGGGGATGTAGTGGATCCTCTGATCAAAAAAAATAGAAGAACTTCACTGAAATTTCTCTATCTTGAACCAATATCAGGTAACCTTTACGTTCGCTTTAGTTCAAATTTAGTGGCTGATTGGCAGAAATTCAAAGCTAAGTCTTGATTGCAAGTTATTGATATATAATTCAACAATGAAACCCATTTGCTGCTACGGTATACAGTTATGGGGAACCGCTTCAGCTTCTAATATAGAAAATATACAAAGATGTCAAAATAAGATCTTAAAGCTGATTACCCGCTGATTAAACGTACCTTTTTCTTTTCTTTTATTTCTTTTATTTTCATATTCCATACCCCTTACACAATATATCTGTACTTTTTAATCTCTATTCCTATCACTACCTTTCCGACACTTTCTAAAGGGTACCACAGTGAGCCATATGGCCTCCGCGTGTAAACGCCCTCGGGCGGGTGACCCATCTAACCTAACCTCACCTAACCTAAGCGTACCCCTAGTGAAAGTCGAAATTATGAAAAACTGTTCAAGCTACTTGAAAAACACGTGACCTTCTCAACAATCCCATCTACCAACGAGAGGCTGCATATCTTATAATAAATGCTTGAGGTTATCTAATCCAATGAATATTTACTTATTTCGAATTTATGTAGAAACATTAAATTTTTTCTGGTACAGGTTAAGTATTAGTTCTAAGATTTGAATAATGATTGTTACTTCACTATGTGAAGATCCAATAAATAAATGCATGAGAAAAAAAATACAAAGTCGAACCAACAATCAACAGTTTTTTTTTTCATAAAAGTACGAAATGCTTTTATTTAAGTTATGCACCATTTTCGTAAAGTAAAAGAAATATTCATTGGTACGAAAAACTAACTGGGATAATTTTCCATACCATTTGGAATGGTAACAAGAAGCACTATAGAAGTTTATTTTGAGGCATCTGAACTACAATCAAACATATCATCAGCATATATGTTGGAAATCAACTTTATCATTTTCTACTGTATCAAAAAGAAACAATAGTTCATAGAAAATTAAGTTTTTTATTTTAATGTTCTACAAAATATTTACTTCACTTTTATTTTGAACTCTCACAATAAACCACATTATTTTTTCTTTAAACTCTACGTGTATATATTTCAATAGGTTATGGGCCCAGCACCCAAACCTCGCGTGAGTTAATAAATAATTGTGTACAGAAGTTAATAAAGAAGAAAATGGCGACGGTATCAGGAAGAATACCTTTGTTAATGGAAATAATCTTTCTACATGGATTCCCCAAATGGAGGCGATTTTACATAAAAATCGTTTGTTGCGTATGGTAATTGGTGAAGAAATAAGGCCGGATGTACCTGCAATCGGAAAGGATGCTACAACGGCAGAAAAGAAAATGCATGAGGAGAGTGTATTAAAACAGCGTGATTATGATGATAAAGATCAAGATGCCCGTGCTGAGATAATTATTTCCTTGGAATCAAATGTTATACGAATGGTTAAAAATTTTAAAACATCTCACGAAATCTGGACGTATCTTAAGGATACATATGACAGGAAGACTACAAGGAAGAAAGCAGAATTGTTCCGCAAAATATTAAATTTGAAAATGGTTGAAAACCAAAATATCTCGCAGTATTTGGTAGAATTTGATGTTGCAGTGTCCGAACTTCGAGAAATGGTGGCTGATATAGATGAAGACTTGTTGACGGTAATATTATTGGATGGTTTGTCAATCGAATATAAAGCTGTAAAGGCAGCATTTGACACTGCCAATGAGTTTCCGACTCTGAATATTTTACGTTCGAGACTCCTCGAAATTGGTGAAAATCCCAATCAAGATGAAATTTTTGCTCAAGACAACGCTCTAAAGGTGCACGAATATAAAAAAGGTAACAAGAAGATGCGAGATAATCTTAACAATGACATGGATGATGAAGGTATGAAAATTTTTCCTTTTAACTGTTTTAATTGTGGAAAGAGAGGCCACATGGCCAAAAACTGTAAAATTAAATTAAATAAAGCAAATGAAGTATATGTCAATCCGGATAATAAATCATATCATACTGGATACGTAGTATCAACTAGAGTAACTAATAGTTCAAATACCTCGAATCAAGCTAGTTGTATTTGGATACTTGATAGTGGAGCCTCTTCCCATATGACTTATTTAAAGTCACAGTTCTTAGAAATCGATGAAACTTTTAGAGGTACAGTGCGATTGGCTGACGATAAACAGTTAGAAATCATGGGGATTGGTACAGCTCAAATAAATATAAGATATAATAATCATATTAGTACGGTTAATCTTCTTAAGACCCTATATATCCCCAATTTAAAATGCAATCTTTTTTCGATAGGAAAGGCCACAGATAATGGGTGTAAGATCGAAATATATTCTCAGAGGGCAACAATATATAAAAATGGCCATGTTTTGATACATTCCGATAAGAAAGATGGGATTTACTATGTTGAATCTTTTAAAATGTATAATAATGCTACATATGTTTCTGAAAAGACTCAAAAGGAATTTGAGTTGTGGCATAAGCGATATGGACATTTAAACCCTAGAGATTTAGAAAGATTAAAGTCAGAGAACATGGTTTCGGGTTTACCAAATTTTAAATGCCAGAACATTCAGCGCATAAGTTGCATTCGCGGTAAACAGATAAGACAAGTATTTCCTAAAAAAACCGAAAAGTCATCTACTGACATATTACAACTGGTACACACGGACTTATGTGGTCCAATGAGAGTAGAATCAATGGGAAAGAAACTTTATTTTCTGACGTTTATTGATGATTATACCAGAAAAGTTTATGTCTATTTTTTGAGAAGAAAAAGTGAATTTTTAGAAAACTTTAAGGAATTTAAGAAAGAAGTTGAGTTGGAAACTGGAAGGAACATAAAATCTATACGATCAGATAATGCGGCAGAGTTGACATGTATTGAGTTCGAAAATTTTTTGAAAGACTGTGGTATAAAACATCAATTAAGTGTAGAATATACTCCTGAGCAAAATGGTGTAGCAGAACGTATGAATCGAACCCTTGTAGAGATGGCTAGGACAATGATGATAGAGGCCAGATTACCAGAATATTTGTGGGCCGAGTTAGTTATGTCGGCATCCTACATAAGAAACAGATGTCCAACTAAACAAAATATTAATAAAACACCTGAGGAATTATGGTCAGGAAAGAAACCAGTTGTTAAACATTTCCGTCAAATAGGAATAAAAGCTTATGTTCTAGACAAAAAACCAGGCAAATCAAAATGGCAACCAAGAAGCTCAGAATTCATACTTGTCGGTTACTCAGCACATGCTAAAGCTTACCGTTTATGGAAAAGGGGTACCAATAAAATTATTAAAAGTCGAGATGTAAGCTTCATTGAAGATGATTTTGAAGTTGTCAAAAATGAAGGATTATATAAATTTAGTTGGGGCAGTAATGAACGTAAAATCTTACTATGCTGGAAGAGTCAAATCAAAACCAGTTACAACCAGAAGAATTTTATAGTCAAAATCAATCAACTTCCTTAGAATCAGATCAGAACCATTTCAACTAAGTCGAACCTAGTCATAAAAACCAATCAAGACAAGGTAATTCAGATCAAAACCAGTTTTTGACAGACGATGAAGAAGAACAAACTGAAATAAGTAGTTCAACGAATTTGGTTCCTGAACCATCCATTAAAGAACGTTTAAGGTCGTGGTCGTTGTTTAGAAATAAAGAAGAAGCTAATTCAATTATGTTCGGTTGTAATTCAGAGGATCCTAAAACTTTTAAGGATATGCTCAACTCAAAAGATGTAGAAGAGTGGCAACGTGTAGCTGAACAAGAATATAAATCCTTAATTGATAACAACACGTGGGAGATGGTAGACTTACCTGAAGATAGAACTCCAATAGGCTGTAAGTGGATATTTAAAACAAAATATACACCAGATGGAAATGTAGAAAAACGAAAGGCACGTTTAGTAGCGAAAGGCTATAAACAAAAGTATGGTATTGATTACTTCGACACGTTTGCTCCTGTTGTAAGACAAACTTCGTTACGATTAGTATATGCACTTGCTGTTGAAAAGGATTTTAAATTGTGTCAGTTAGATGTTTCTACAGCTTTTCTAAATGGTGACTTGAATGAAGAAGTTTTTATGGTTCAACCCGGTTTTGTTAACGAATCGACTAAAAACAAAGTATGTAATTTAAAGAAATCTTTATATGGGTTAAAACAAGCTGGTCGCCAATGGAATAGGAAAATAGATGCAGTTTTGAGGAAGTTTAATCTAACCCCGTCTAAGTATGATCAATGCGTTTATCATATGAAAACAAATTCATATACTATTATAGTAACATTATACGTAGATGATATCATTATAGCTTACAATAACGAGAAAGTCCTAAATGAATTATTTGAACTGTTAGCAAGGAATTTTGAAATTCGTAATATGAATCAGCCAAAGCATTGTATAGGATTAGAAATAAAACAAACAGTAGGAGCTCTGTCTATAAGTCAACCAGGTTATATTGAAAATTTAATCGAAAAGTATGGTTTGACAAATGCGAAGACATGGAAAATACCGATGCAATCAAAAATTAATTTTGAAAAAGAACCAACAATTCCAGGAGAAGGTGAAAAAGTAGATAAAGCTAAATACCAAGAACTTATTGGTTCTTTATTGCACTTGGCAGTATTAGTAGACCGGATATTTGTTGCAGTATTAACAAGTTATCCCAATCTTGTCAAGACCCCAGGAAACAACATTGGAATGCAGCTTTACTAGTCATTAGATATTTAAAGGAAATAAAAAATTATACACTTAAATATAGAAAAACCTCTAGGCCTTTAGTTGGTTTCGTAGATGCAAATTGGGCTCAGGATACAAATGACCGTAAATCTCAATCTGGATTTTGTTTTGTTTTTGCAGGTGCAGTCATATCCTGGGAATCACGTAAACAACGAGTTGTTGCTACATCAAGTGCCGAATCGGAATATATAGCACTAACTGGATCTGCAAAAGAGGCTCTTTATTTAAGATACTTGCTGGAAGAATTTGGATATCCCACTGACGGTCCCACTACTATTATGTGTGATTCACAAAGCACCCAACATATGGCAAATTTTGGTGGCCACCATTCCAGAACCAAACATATCCATTATCGTTATCATTTTATCCGTGACGTAGTTGAAAATGGTGCTGTTGAAATTAAGTATTTGCCAACAGACCAAATGATTGCCGATGTACTAACCAAACCACTACCTAAAGTAAAGCATCAGTTTTGTATAGAAGGAATGGGCATGATAACAGAAAAAGATAACATTGAGGAGGCGTGTTGGAAATCAACTTTATCATTTTCTACTATATCCAAAAGAAACAATAGTTCATAAAAAATTAAGTTTTTTATTTTAATGTTCTACAAAATATTTACTTCACTTTTATTTTGAACTCTCACAATAAACCACATTATTTTTTCTTTAAACTCTGCGTGTATATATTTCAATAATATATAGAGAGCTGACCATCATTAAAGACTAGTAAGACTAAGAGAGACGTTCTATTGTGGAATGATGGGCTGGAGAGGCTCAAACGTAGAGCTCGAATATTACTCAATAAGGCTAATATTAATGGTGACTGGAATGCCTATAAGATAGTCCTTACTGAATATAACAAGAAACTACCCAAGTCCAAAAGGAAGCTGTGCGACTTCAGAAGGTCAAATCATTCTGAATTATGCTCTCGATTACTGTCAGAATAAAGGGTTATCTATGGACCCATTTAAGAATATACTGATACCCTTCACTAAACGAAGGAAATTCAATCTTGTGATACCAAGTCTGAGCGGCTTGAAAAAGAATTCTCAGACTAGGTCAACTATCTTGTGGTTTCTATGGATAAATCTCTCACATGGATAAACCAAGCGAATGCGAAGGCAGTCCTGAACAACGCGTACCGCACTGCCTGTATTGGTATCACCGGGGCGAGAACGTGCTATTAGCGCAATGCTTAACATCACACCATTGCATATTTCGGCCATGGAAGATGCGTACGTGAATGACGTACGACTTCAGTATTCAAATAGCATGAAGGACGGTGACCTAAAGGGTCACATGTGATTCGCAAAACTCTGCATCACTTTTCGAAAATTTGAGTGAATTTAAAAGCGGTCTCCAGCAAGAAAAATAATAAGTCGTGATTAAATATATACTCATATACTGTGATAAGATTTTGTGCTGCTCTTTGTAACTACCTAATATATTAAACCTAGACCCATCTTTTATTGTACCGATCGACTCAGAATCACTTTCTGAGTTGATTTAGCAATGTCTATCCTTCCGTCAGTCCGTCCGTTTGTGTGTCCATGTAAACCTTATAATCAGAGTATAGGCAGCAAATATGAATATATTTCGATGGAATTTGGTATATAAGCTTTTATCGGCCATAGAATGAAGGCTGTTGAAATTGGTGAAATTCGGTCCATATTTAGACCTAGTCCCCATATAAATATAGCATTCGAAATGAACTTTTTCATATCTGCAGTCAAAAAAATTAATAACAGTGCCACTCAAATTTGGTTTATGCTTATTTTCTATATCGAATCAGTTGGACCGAAAGATAGGGTCTCTAAACCATGGTATAGGGTATTGATAGTCGGTCTAGACCGACTATAATTGTTTTTCTATGATATATACGCAAAAACCTGTAAATTAATTCTGATTATTCTAAAGTAGATTAATTTTTGTCAGATTTTTATATTACCGTTTATTTTGACTGGTTTCTGTAGATAACCACTTTCCAAAATGCTGGTAATGTTAAGAAAAAAGTTCACAGTTGTTTCCACTTCACATTGTTTATATTGAATAAATCACCACGAAAAGAAAAGTTTAAAAATATTAGTTGATAACAAGACAATTGGCATCATTTCTCAAACAGATATCTAAAAGCCATTCGCCAAAACTTAAACAAGAGCATGCGGACATATTCAACAGCATCTTAATTTGTACATGTTAAATGTTGTGTTTTAATTAATGCCATAATTTAAAATGTTATTGACATTATTAAAACAAACATTTCGGTTTGGATATTTTCAAATCACTCCCATTGAATGTTTATTTAAAGTCATAATACTAAAAATTCTCTTTAGCGTATATCTCTTTTAACAGCGGTCATGCTCTTATAAATGGGGAGCTTCGTGAATCATAAAAAACAAAAAATTGCTGATAAAAGTTATACATCGCTCTGTAGCCACCATTTAGTAAGAAATTCAGTAACGAATTGTCTGTTAATATTGACGGTTGTGTTAAGCAGGAGAAATATTAAAAAAAGAAACTTTTTAATAGTAAACGGTTGAAATAATTTAAATTGCGATTTTGTTAAACTGTCTAATTAAATTTTAAAAATTTATTAGTAATATGAATTAATATAAATTAAATCCTTCATTAAAAAAAAAAATGAAAATTGATCTAAGCAACAGTGAAACTCAAAAAATAGCAAAACTAAATTTAAAAAAATTACTAAAAAAGGTAATAAATAAATCTGTTTAAAATACCAAAATTTTTACTATTATTATTAACTAATAAAGTTTTACAATTTCTATATTTAATAAAAAAAATATTAAAAAAAATTCATGACATGCTTTTTCGGCTCGTCTAGTAAATTGGTATGAAAGTCAATAGTTTTTTTTTTAATACAATACGTGCTCTATTATCAGGAGATTAAATAAATCATTTAAAATGTATTGTGTAGTAAAATGTTAGAACTTGGTCTAGTAAATTAAGAAAAAATAAAATAATAACACTGGAAATAAAATATAAAAAAAAAAAAAATAAAATTTTTACTTGAGCATTCTTTCATTTTGGCGCAAAGGAATAACAGCGTTTTCGCATAATTTAGAGAAGAATACGACAAATAAGTAGTTTTTGAATTAAGAACTATAACAACACAATTCTTGCAACAACTAGTTATAAAATTTATTAATTGAAAATCGTACTTCATATTGGAGATATATAGGTATACAATATGAGTTCCTCAACTCGACTGCAACATGTTTACTTTTTTCTTTGTATCGTCAAAAAAAAAACAGATATCCCTTATAGATGAAACCAATGACACACCTGAAACTAGAGACCCAATTCTGTTGAACTGCGCTTTTGAATCGTCATCTTTTTTTTTTCTTTTAACGACTTCAAAATTTCATAGGATTATATTTCTCAAAAAAAAAAAAAAAAAAAAAAAAACAAGTAAGAAATTATAGTCAGTCTAGGCCGACTATACGATACCCTATACCATGGTTCAGAGACCCTATCTGTTCGGCCCAACTAATTGGATATAGAAAATAAGCAAAACCAAAGTTAAGTGGCATTGTTATTAATTTTTTGGCTGCAGATATGAAAAAGTTCATATCGGGTCTTATATTTATATGGGGACTAGGTCGAAAAATGGACCGATCCTGACCATATTTGGTAAAGTCACTTATATTTTGAAAAAAATATATACAAACCAAATTTGAGAAAAATCTGTGCAATATTTTTTCGTTTTGTGATAGATTTAAGTGAATATCGAAAAGCAGCTCTATATGGGGCCTATGACTAAGAATTGTGCTATAGGGCTTATTTTTGGACTACTGATTATTGGATATAATAAACACATATGAACCCAATTTGACTGAGATATATATGATAATTTGGATCTTATGGCAATATATATCGATTTTATAGGGGTCATTTGTATGGGGACTAGGTCTGAACATGAACCGATTTCCGCCAGTTGCAACAGCTTTTATGCTGTGGCTGATAGAAGCTTACACACCAAATTTCATCAAAATATATTCATATTTGCGACCTGTAGTTTGATTACAAGTTTTATATGTACACACAGACGGACGGACGGACGGACGGACGGACGGACGGACATCGCTAAAACGACTCAGAAAGTGATTCTGAGTCGATCGGTATAATAAAAGATGGGTCTAGGTCAAATATTTTTGGTAGTTACAAACAGCAGCACAAAGTCATTATACCCAAACCACATATTGGTATAGGGTATAAAAATATTGAAATACTTAAATGCAAGTCATGGAAAAAGAAAGAACGGAATCTTAATGCAATGAATCTATGCAACACATGAAAAAAAAAATGTTTCCGTTGCATAACCACTATATATATTTTTTTATCCGTTATTATCACCTAACTGCGAAAATCATCACTATTTCAAATTCTATAGTAACAATTTTTGATTTTTTTCTAAAATAAGAGATTTTTGAAGAGGGTGCTCCATACATCTTATCATAACATTGGAACGACGTATTTGATATCAGTTTTTAATATAGCCATTAGTTCTGAAATTATAGAGGCACATGTTGTAAAAAAATTTGTTTTTTTAATTATAAAATTTTTGTAATTCAAAAATTAAAAAAAAGAAGTATAAAGCAACAAATATTTACCAGTTTTAGTATTCAATCTTAAAGCTGCGTGCAATAGAAAAAAAATTCGTATTAATTCGTATTTTATTCTCGATAAAGTGAAAGCACCTAGTTTTGACACTTTTTATCGCAAATTTGGGACTAGTCAACTTTAGGGGGCGAAACTCCGATTTTTTTAATTTTTTTTTGGTGGGGTTTGGGGTTTTCGGAGTGATTTTGGAGAAGTATTTTTTTGGCTGCCCATATATCCCGAGATATGGACCTCCAAAATTTTGATATTGATTTGTCTATAACTTTGTTATTTATTATCGGATTTGAGCAATTTATATATATCATTAGAAAGCTTACATGGGTACCCTTAACTTTATATTTCAAAATTCGACATTAACCCGCTATGGATCTATTGAAGATTTTTCAATGTTCTTTTATATTTTTATTTTTTATTTTTTTGAAACGTGGCATTTACTCATAAAATGATACATACATTGTTGGTTTTTATAACTGAATGAAAACTGTGTCCACTATCGTATATATATTGTACTCTTAACCCTTTCAGGATCTTTAACTTTTTTAGAATAATATGATCTTTTTTCTACTTCGGTCGATTTATTTTTTATTTAATTATTTATTTATTTTTTTTTTTTTTGGGAAATGAACCCATTATTTAATATACTATTATTCTACTTTTATTCATCCGTCCTATTATGAAATTAAAAAAAAACTGAATTCAAGACAAGTAAGTGTGTTAAGTTCGCCTATGCTGAATCCTTATTTGGATAACTTTTGAAAGAGTTAAAATAAAAGTTCTTCGGAAAGCAACTGAATTTTCAATTTAAATTGACGGTACTGAAAACTACTTTATTGATTAAACTGCTCATGTAAATATTGTACGAATATATCCTTTTATCAATCGGTCTAGACCCACTATATCTTTCCCACCCTTTCGTACTTAGAGATTCATGTTCATGTTCATATGTAAAAATAATGCTGCTAAGGAAAATAAGTTAAGCACTTAAATAAAAACAAATTTAGGTAAATTCCTGAAATATTGGTCAACTTTACTGCCGTTTTCTTGTATATACTTGTAGTTTTACATAAAAATAATCTTCTATAAATTTCCTAAAATAATTTCTCAATATCTTAAATTTTGTTATTGTTCAAATATTTTTTAATCTAATTTGATTTCGTTATATAATAATAATAATAATTAGCCTTAAGAAAGAACACATCATCTTACTGAACTTTATTATAATCTTTAATTTTTGTCTTAGGGTAGCTCACCATTCTATAGCCACTGATACGAGAAAACATATTTAATAAAAACCAATGTGCATGGAAAAGTTTTTTCTATTTTTTTTTAAACTTCAGCAGATGCAACTTAGTTTTTACTTAATTAACTTGTACGGTAATCACTAATACAGGAGTAATAGATACATAGATAGAAAAGCAAGAAAACAAGTGCAACAATAATCAAAATTGCTACACATATAATCAAACTTGCAACAATAGCAAACAATTTTAAAATATGCATGACTCTTGCTTCAGCATCACGTTAAAGTTCATTACGAACCACTGCTACTGCAACTTTTAACTTTCCCATCGCCATCATAAATTGCTTGAACATTTTCATGAACAGGCCAACAATAGCAGCGTCATTGTTAAATACACATATAGCTAAGCCAATTACTGAAACTATGTTGCCGTTACTTTTTCCATTACATACTTGATAATGGAAAACTGTTGCAACAGTATTTTGCATATGATAAAATTTCTTGATTCTCTTTCTGAGAATCTTCATCAAAATTTATATGGGTGGCGGGTAGCAAAAAAGTAGCGCCTGAACATAAAGTTAATTTTGAATTCATGCTGCAGACTTTTTGTTTTAATATTCTTTGGGTGTATAATGAGTTTGTGCTGATATTTGTAGCCAGAAAGACTATTTAACGTAAAGCCATCTTTTATTTAATCGATCGAGCCACTTCGTATGTCAATTTCAGTCAGTGTATATGTCTACTCGTCTGTATTTGCTACTGTGAAATTGTACTTTTGTTATAAATTTAAAAATTTTATTTTTTATACCCTATACCACTATGTGGTTTGGGTATAATGACTTTGTGCTGCTGTTTGTAACTACCAAAAATATTTAATTTTATTATGCTGATCGACTGAGAATCACTTTCTGAGCTGATTTAGCGATGTCCGTCCGTCTGTGTGTCCATGTAAACTTTTTAATCAAACTACAGGTCGTAAACATGAATATATTTTGATGAAATTTGGTACAGAAGCTTTTATCGGCCATAGGATGAACAGTGTTGAAATTGGTGAGAATCGGTCGATGTTCAGACCTAGTCCCCATACAAATGACCCCTACGAAATTACATAAATTGCCATAAGATCCAAACTATCACATAGATCTTAGTCAAATTGGGTTTGTTTGTGTTAATTGTATCCATTAATCAGCAGTAAAAAAAATCCCTATAGGACAATTCTTAGCCATAGGCCCCATATAGAGCTGCATCCCGATCTTCACTTAAATCTATCAAAAAACAATAATATTGCACAGATTTTTCTCAAATTTGGTTTGTGTATACTTTTTCAAAATATAAGTGACTCTACCAAGTAAGGTCAAGATCGGTCCATTTTTCGACCAAGTCCCCATATAAGTATAACACCCGATATTAACTTTTTCATATCTGCAGGCAAAAAAATTAATAACAATGGCACTCAAATTTGGTTTATGCTTATTTTCTATATTCAATTCGTTGGGCCGAAGAGATAAGGTCTCTAAACCATGGTAGATGGTATCGTAGTCGGACTATAATTTTTTACTTGTTCCAATTTAATTTCTTTCCCTTCAAAGTATTCGATTTCCGGAATGGCCTTCAAACCGTGCAATGATTTAACGTTTATATCCTCAATCCTTTAAAAATCGTGAATATTTAGAAGTCACACAGTGCTAAAGTACGCAAATAATAAGAGTAAAATGTTGTGCAGAAAAATCTCGAAGAAACCACAAAGTATGAGACGGTGCTGCCAATAATTCTGGTTTCTTTTTGCGAATAGCTTCACTGAAATGCTGTATAACACTTAAATAGTATTTGCTGTTTACAGATTGACTAAGTGGAAGAAATTCGAAAACTCCTTAGAATCACACAACACTGCTAAAGTGACCAAGTTTCGTCAATGGTGGCGATGTATTTCATTTTGTTCTCGTAGTCAGAAAGTATTTTGTTACAGATGTTGGACAGAAGGTGTTTTTCCCAAAAATTGTTGTTTTCGTAACCAATCAAGATTTGATGTGTTTCAGGCCAAATATCTGTTCAAATGGTTTCGTTTTGTTAAAATGTTTTGCATGCCAATAACATCAGCATAATCAGCTTAATAGTCAAAGGCAGATTTTTCGGTATCCGAGCTTTGGTTTTCTTGATGCTTTGTTCATCAATTGGTGTTTTGCATTGTTATCAATGCATTTTATGCCATTGCGGTTGATGACAACCATAACCTACAACCATTGGCATAATCTTGCTCAGGCATAAGAAGCACCATTACGTATTAACAGCAAATGCAACTTAAGCTTAATTCTAAATGTATTTACATATCTATACTAATTTATACTAACATAATAAAGAGGTAATGTGTGTTTGTTTCTTTGTTTGTAGGAAGTAATCTCCGTAACTACTCCTCTGATTCACAGAGCCTTACTGCGGATATGGGAAGTGCTATAGGCTATAATCATTTAAAGTAAAGTAAAGTAAATTTTTAATGTCATATATATTGAGTACTATGATAGGGTGAGCTTTGCAAATTTGTGTGAGGTCACCTATTGTTAATATTAGTAGCTACGCCGGCAATCGGCGGGATCGCATAAGTGGGCGATATATATATATATATCTCAAGTACTGTGATAGAGAGAGCTTTTCAAATTTGTCTGATATCACCTATTATCAATGTGAGCAGTCGCACAAAAAATGGGCAGTATCGGACCAATAGGCGTGGCACCTGCCTTACAAAGTAAATATAAAATGCCATATATCTGGAGTACTGTAATAGTAAGAGTCTTGGGACTTTGTGTGAGCCCATAAGTTATTCATGTGATTAATTAGACAAAAAATGGGCGTGGTCGGAGCAGTGGGCGTGGCGCCGCCTGTACAAAGTAAATATATGATATCATATAACTGGTGAAATGAAAAGGGAAGCTTTGAAACTTTGCACGACACCATCAGATCTTAGTATGAGTAGTCGCAAAAAAAATTGGCGGGTTCACACCAATGGGCGTGGCACTCCCCATGCAAAGTAACTATTTAATGTCATATATCTGGAGTACTGAAAAAGAGAGAGCTTTGTGGCGTTGCATCAGCCCATAGGTTCTTTTTATAATTAGTCGAACAAAAAAAATGGAAGTGATCGAATCAGTGGGGGTAGCACCGTCCATTCAAAGTAGATATCTAATATCATATAACTGATGTACTATAAAAGAGAAAGACTCGACATTTTGCACAATTCCATAAGATATTAATATGAGTAGTCCAATAAAAATTGAGCGGGATGGGATTAGTGGGCGGGGCACCTCTTATTTAAAATATATGAAGTACTACTAAAGCGACAGTCTTTTGACAAGTACAACAGTTATCAATGTGATTTGTCTTGGAAAATATATCGCCAAAATCAAAAATCGCCCAAAAAAAAAAAGCGAAAATAAAAATCGCCCAAAAACAAAAATTATCAAAATCAAAAATGGGCAAAATCAGAAATCGCTAAAAAGCAAAATTGCCAAATGATATTTTAAGTTCAAGGCCAATAGCTAAGTGGTGCCAGATCTAATTTGGAAAATCCATGTTCTACTCATGGGCAGCTACATGCACCTTGCTCCAGGGTAGGAACGCCGAAAAATCTGATAATTGCTGTACCGAATGAAAAAAGAAAAATATTGTATGTCAGCAAGTTTCGAAATAAAAAAATTTATATTAATAATCTATACTAGCATAATAAAGAGGTAATGTGTGTTTGTTTGTTTGTAGATGGTAATGTCCGTAACTACTCATCTGATCTTCCTGAAATTTTCACAGAGTCTTACTGCGGATATTGGAAGAGCTACAAGCTGTATTTTTTTTAATATTTTTAGTAGGTGCGACACCTCCCATACAAAGTTAATTTTTAATATCATATATTTTAAGTATTATGATAAAGAGAGTTTGCAAATTTGTCTCAGGTCAGCTATTATTAAAGTGAGTGATCAGACAAAAAAAAAATGGGCGGGATTGGATACATGTGCGTACCAGCGCCATACAAACTTAATATTAAATGTGATATATCTAAATTACTGTAATAGTTAGAGCCTTGGGACTTTGCGTGAGCCATTTCGTAACGATTCGGTGGGGAGGGGGTAGCGAAGCACACCGGGTTACATCTAGTTAAAGATAAAGTAAAAATAATTGGTTAATTAATTTAAATAAATCTCCTGTAAGATCGTAATTTTGATACTTAAGCTTAATGACTGCGAAGGTCATGGTTCAATATCACGTGAATTGGGTTTCGGCTATTTTTTGGTACATCATTAATGACATCATCCAGTATCATTGTACCTAAGACCCTCATCCGAAAATTATGGCGTAGAATATAATTATAAACCAATCAGAGTCATATATTAGTAGTTACTAATTATTTGGAGTTACTGTTCTTTAGAGATACGCTGTAGATGCTCCATGACATTAATACTGCTAAAAAAAAGAATTATCATATTGTCTGAAAGAGAAAAATTGTAGAAAAAAATATGAAGTATGGAATACCTTCTGAAAATCTGAGAATTTTGTTTCATCGACTATATATCCAAATATATTAAAGCAGTTGTTTAAGCATTTTTCCCGTCCTCAGTAGGTGTTTTTAAATCATATGTTTTGAATTCATGAACCGCTAGACAAGTAGTTAAAATAGCATTCCACAATCTAAGTAATTAGTTGAAAAATTATGAAAATGTTTTTTTTTTTTTTTATATAACAATTATTTTTAGAAAAAATAGTTTTCTAAGAAAATGATTACAATAAAAAAAATATGCTTTTTAAGAAAGTATAAAAAAATACATTGTTAAGAACAGAAACATAAGACATGGAATCTTTTCAAATCAGTTTGTCGAGCTATTCAGTCGCATGGAGCAAATAAAGGGTGCTTTTTTAGCTATTATCTTTTTGGCAATACTGGTTTAAACAGCTGACGCACGTTTCGTGTTTTGTTTCATTGTCAAACATCTTCAGTTTGGTCTATAATTTAAACATGAATCGTCTTACAAACGAACAACGCTTGCAAGTTATTGAATTTTATTATCAAAATGCGTGCTCAGTTAAGAAAGTTCATCGCGCGCTTCTTCCATTTTATGGTCAGTATAATCGACCCACTGAAGCGGCTATTCGGGCTATTGTGACTAAATTTTGCACCAAATTTACATTGTTGGACATTAAACCACCAACACACTTACGTAGAGTGCGAACTGAAGAAAATATCGCAGCTGTATCGGCCAGTGTTAATGATGACCATCAATTATCGTTTCGTCGCCGTTCGCAGCTATTGGGCCTCTGTTACTCAACAACGTGGAAAATTTTGCGGAAGGATTTAGGTGTGAAGCCTTTCAAAATACAGCTGGTGCAAGAATTGAAGCCGAACGAGCTACCGCAACGTAGAATTTTTGGTGAATCGGCTCTTGGAAAGTTGGACGAAGATCCACTTTTTTACCGAAAAATTGTGTTCAGCGACGAAGCTCATTTTTGGCTCAATGGGTACGTAAATAAGCAGAATTGTCGATTTTGGAGTGAATATCAGCCAGAAGCATTGGAGGAGCTACCAATGCATCCAGAAAAAGTCACAGTTTGGTGCGGTTTATGGGCTGGTGGCATCATTGGACCGTACTTCTTCAAAGATGATGCGAATCGTAACGTAACTGTAAATGGTGAGCGCTACCGAGTGACGATATCCAACTTTTTTTTGCCCAAAATGCAAGAGCTTGACTTGCATGACATGTGGATTCAACAAGACGATGCCACACAGCACGCGCAACAATGGACTTATTGAGAGGCGAGTTCGGTGAACATTTTATTTCACGTTCGGGGCCGGTCAATTCGCCGCCTAGATCGTGCGATTTGACGCCCTTAGACTATTTTTGTGGGGCTATGTTAAAGCTCATATCTATACAGACAATCCCGCTTCAATTGACGCATTGGAAAGAGTATGCCAAAATTAGACTAAGCGGATGGACCATTTGAGGCGCAGTCACGGTCAATATTTGCATGAAATAATCTTCAAACATTAAATTATATGGACCGTACTATCGATTCAAATAAAGATTTCATGCATTTATCTGAACTTTATGTTTTTTTTTTTTTTGGAAAACTCTCCTATAGCTCTTAAAAAATCACCCTTTATATGAGATGTTTATCTCTTCGATGAAGTCGATAAACTGCAACGATATTTTTTATAAAAAGATATTAAGACTACCATCTCTTACACCATCATTTACTATATACTGCTTCTTGAAACATGTATTGAAAACAACCGCGTATACTCATTGGACTTTCACTTTCGGTACATTATAAAAACGATATTTGATTACGAAAATAACCGGTTACCAAATCATCTTAGTCTGGATTCACACAAGGCAACTTTTGTTGCGCTCATTTTTTTCAATTCTCTTTTAAAGTTGCCTTAATGTTCACACAGAGAAATTTATTGCCGCAACTTTTCGTTTTCTTTTGCTTTCAAATTCTTATATTTTTGACAGTTCACTTTATTAGCTTGTGTAGAAAGAATTTATTATTGATTTTGAAGTGAAAAATCTATTTGTGTGAAAAAATGGAAGTCAAAGAAAAAAATGAAATAATAAAAAAATAATAAAATAAATGAAACAATAATAATAATTTTTTACAGCGAAGCAAAGAATAAAAAGAAATGTCAAATAATAAGCTGCAGCTAACTTCGTGGTTATAATTACGAATTGCACAACAAAACGAGTTGCCGAGTACAAGCAACTCCATACCAAATACCACTCTTCTTTCCCCTTCTCCTACAAGCTCAAGAATTGCGCAACAAAAGTTGCCTTGTGTGAATTCGGACTTACTAAACTCATAATAGAAAAAGAATTATATTATATTAACTATCTTATGATTCTCAAAGAGAGAATACTGGGAATGTTTATGGGCTGATGTTATAACTGGATTAAAAAGGAAAAAAATGGAACTTAATATATAGAAGGCAGCAACAAAAGATCGGTTCTACTCGAAATTAAATTTTAAAGAGCAACAAACTTATTTTAAAATAAATAATATAAGTGCCATAAGCTATATATTTAAATAAAGAAGTGACCTAATGGAACTATATGGAACAAGGTTCCAACAATACAGATCACGTATTTGCGCATTATTTAATTTTAACGAAATATAAAATACTATTCATTTTATAGGCAAATGTCCAATTCTTCGCCACATAAGAAAAAAAAATATTTAGTTATGTTATAGATGCAATAGGTTATAGAAACCCAGCAAAACCTTGGTAATGATTAGTTATTACCGTTGCATTACATGGTAATGTTAACCCCATACCTTTTGAATAATTTCGAGCTAAATGTAAGGACTTTCTGATAACGATTTATGTAAATACTTACTAGAAATGGCCTCTGTTTGTCTTAGTAAAAACTATAAAAAAAAATGAGTTAAATTTAATGAAACAAAATATTTCGCGGCGATAGACATCATTGGCCATAAAACGCAGCAAAATCAATTAAATTTTACATTATATTATTTACAACATATTGTGTGATTCCAATGTGTTGTTTTTACAGAAATTTACTTTACTCCCTACATGTAACAAATTACTCAAACCGCTTTTTGTTATCTATAAAGTAACTAGTTATTTATATCAGTACCTAGTAAGGTGCCGGTAAGGCCTTTCCTCCAATGACACCCCCATGTTAAAATAATGGGTTTCGTAATGGAAATGTAACTACTGAACACTTTTGATTTCTTATTCTAAAGCTCATTACATGTAATGGAAAGTTTTGCTGGGAAAGAAGTATTATTTGAATTTAGCTATTAATTGTTACGAAACTTTAAACGCTATTTTGAATATAACTAAATAAGACATAACTTCACCCGACTGACGATATGAAGTCATAAACATATGTGCTAATTTTATCATTTTCTTTAAACACCTGTAATACGAAATTGAATTTATAATAAAGAACAACTGACAAACCAACTAACTGACTAATTGCCAGATAATTTGTATTCCACTACAGCAACAAAATATCAATATAACTAATATTTCTTTAGTGATTGCCTTATTGTGAAAACAAACAAATGACTGCACCACTAAGTAACTTTCTTATTACGAAAGCAAAACGAATACCGAATCAACTTTTCTAATTATATTAATTAAATTACCAAAGGTAAATATTTGTTAACTACCATCACTGAATATAAGGAAACCCTTAATAAAATCAAAACCTTGGAAAAATCAGAACCCACTTTATAACAATATTGTTTAAAAGAGAAAATGCAATGAAATAACTTGAAGTAATACATTTAGTCGAGGGAAATCTACAAACCTTATGAACTGTAATAAAAATTCCCTTACAGCTTTGACATTGTTTACTTGAGCAAAACAAAAAAAAAATATCCTTATAATACACTTAGAATATGTCACAACAGGAAACATAATGTGTCACAAATATATTTAGTTAAAAAAAGATATGACGAAATAAATAAAAGCAAATTATTGGGTGTGTTGGCATTCAATTAATCTGAGAAAATAATAAAATCTGTATTTTTTTTTAGACAATATAGTATTTTCTTACAAATCCATAAAATTAATAAAAAAGGAAAAAAGCAAGTGTGAGAATGGAACCGAATCTATGATTCCCTATACCATGCATTTGAAGACCCTATCAATAAATAATTTGATATAGAAAATAGGAAAAAATCCAATTCGAGTGACATTGTTATTGTTATTTTTTTGACTTCGGATATGAAAAAGTTCATACAGGATGCTATACTTATATGGTGATCAGGTCGAAAAATGGACGGATCCTGACCATATTTGGTAAGGTCTCTTATTTTTTTCAAAAAGATTACATACCAAATTTTTGTCTTTGTGCAATATTTTTGTTTTTTTTTTTTTTTGATAAATTTCAGTGAAGATTGGGAATCAGCTTCATCAGCTATGATTAAGGGTTCATTTTTGGACTGCTGATAAAGGTATGTAATAAACATTCATAAACCAAATTTGAGCGAGATCTATAGGGGCCTTTTGTATGGGGACTATGTACCCATTGCATTACAATGTTTACTTAGACACTCAGATAGACGGACGGACAGACTGAGAGACGGACGGTATAATGAAAGATGGGTCTAGGTAAATTATGTTTATTATGTATAGTTACAAACACCTGTATCAAGTCGTTATATCCTGACCAGATAGTGCTATAGGGTATATAAATTAAGAAATGTATGAGAACAGATAAAAAGTTTCAATTTCCTTTTTAAAAAACTTAAGATTTTATAAATAGTTGAATATAAAAAATAACCGAGAATAGAAAAAAAATATCGCAAAGTGTAAGATTCTTCTCTTAAGAATTAGCTAAAGTAGTTAGGGCATGCTTTTTGAAATTAAAAACATTTTAATTTAGCGTACAGCAATTATTTGTTAAAAATTTATTTCTTTTAATATTGTGAATAAAAAATTAATCACAAAATTTTACGTATTTTTCTCCGACAACGCTAAAAATAGTTAGCGAAATAAATTACTACTTTAATTTTAACTTTAATTTAATTTTAATTCCAAAATATCCTTATGTGAAGTATCCTTGTCTTGTGTATTGTTCAAGCGCTCTAGTTAGTATTTTTTAGCTCTACCTGAAAATTCCCAATATCGATTCCGAAAAAAAAATGTTTGATAATATACTACCAGAACCCAGCCCTCGAATATCGGTAGCAAATTATTGGAAAATTTATTTTTAATTCAATTGTAAATATTTATTTAACACGCAGAAGATATATAACTGAGTTTGTTAATAAGCAATTTTATAAGAGCCTAAAGTTATGCTAATCAATTTTAGCCCATTCAAAATTCAATACAAATTTATTAAACACAGACACACAGCATAGTATAGTTTTTAATTTGGAACTTAAATACATATGTGTTTTCTGTATGTGTTAGTAGCAAATTTGAATGCGTTTTACTCCAGAAAATATACCAAACGGTGAAAATCTCTAAATATGGTGGACAGCTAAAAGGAAATAACTTTCAAATGGGGTATTTGTTGTCAAAATCGGTTGTTAGCTAAAATTTTTATATCGGTCACAAGAAATTGCTTTGTCTATTAATATTATAGAAAGGGAATTAAAAATTATGAATATTTTTAATATCTCTTTCTACAGTTGGCTACAGTGGATTTTTAGAAAAATACGATTTTTTCACCTAGAGTAGTGTAATCAAACTGTGACAAGGCTTACGTGTTTTTCAGTCAAAAAAAATTAATTAAGAAGCATAACTTTTTTTATCTATGTATGGTTGATTGTTTGAGTATAGCAGTATTACACTAGCAATATTGTAAAGTTAATAATTCGGTACATATTTAATATTTAGTGTAACTAAGGTTATCATTCTAGAAGTGTGCATTGAATGTATTAGTTTTCTCTGCCATTATTCAAGTAGAATCTTTTTGAGATCAGCGTTTTTAAAAATTGTGTGATTTTTGAACAATTGTCCCAAATAGTCCCATAAACTTTCAATTGGATCAATATAGCGACTCTGAGGAAGCGCTTTCAGCACCCCTGCACAATCGTTTAAAAGCCACTACTACTCTGTAAACCCTGTGCTTGGTGTCGTTGTTTTTGTAAATATACCAATCGTCACTTATGTTAAGTCTTTCAACCTATCTAGCCAATTTTTTTTTTCTCAAATATTTACATCCAATATTTGATTTATGATTTCATCAATAAAATTTAGAACGCCGGGGTCCAATATGGAGAATGAGCCCCATCATTTAGCCTACTCGGTGTTTAATAGTTGGCTTTAGATTATGAAGCAACAGAGCTTCATGGAGTGTTCCGTCCACCCCGAAGAGGTTAAACCTTTTCTCTACGGTAAATAAAACCTTTTGCCAGAACGAATCTTTCTCCCAAGTTTCTCTTTCGTAGCATATTTCAGATGGTGGAAATACTATTTTTTTCCTAAATCTCTCTCAGCTATTTCTGAATTAGGATAATTATCCGGCTGAAATGTGCTTTCAGGGCCATTTTTTATTAAAAAAGAGGAAGCATATTTCTTCCCAAAATTGCGTTAGCAATTTGTTTAATTTTGGTCGTGTACAATCACGAGAGATGCTATAAAATAATATATAATATTTAATAGTTAGCAAATGAGACCGAAGCCAATGTCTTTGTTTTGGGGTCCGACGCATGTAATTCGTGCCATCGGAGCTAAAATATTAAATTTAGATCCGTGGCTCCACAACACTGTAGCCCATTGCTCATTCGATCAATGGAGATACTGTTTGGCAAAGTGAAATTGTTTTTATACCCTATACCACAATGTGTGTATAATGTTTTTGTGCTGATATTTGTAACCGATCGACTCAGAATAACTTTCTGAGTATCACTTTCTGAGTCGATATATCGATGTCTAGACCGACTATACGTTACAATATACCATGCGTTTAGAAACCCTATCTCTTAGGCCCAACTAACTGGATATATAAAATAAGCAAAAACCAAATTTGAGTGGGATTTTTATTAATTTGTTTGGCTGCAGATATGAAAAAGTTCATATCGGATGCTATATCTATATGGGGACTAGGCCCAAAAATGGACCAATCCTGATCATGTTTGGTAAAGTCTCTTGTATTTTGCAAAAATATATACAAACAAAATTTGAGAAGAATCAGTGCAATATTTTTGTTTTTAATAGATTTAAGTGAAGATCGGGAAGCAGTCTATATGGGGCCAAAGGTATCAGTTTTGGACTATTCATTAATGGATGTAATGAATGCATAAAAACCCAATTTGAGTAAGATCTATATGACAATTTGGATCTTATGGCAATTTATGTCGATTTCAAATGGGTAATTTGTATGGGGGCTAGGTCTGAACATGGACCGATTCTCACCAGTTTCAACAGCGTTCATCCCATGGCCGATAAAAGCTCACATACCAAATTTTGTCAAAATATATTCATATTTGCGACCTGCAGTTTGGACGGACGGACATTGTTAAATCAACTCAAAAAGTTATTCTGATTCGATCGGTATAACTAAAGATGGGTTTAGGTCAAATATTTTTGGTTGCTACAAACAGCAGCACAAAGTCATTATACCCAAACCTCATAGTGGTATAGGGTATGAAAATAATACTTGTTCTTATTAATACTTGTTTCTTATTAACCTTACTAATAAGTGATTACTTGGCTGCCCATCTAGCTAACAAATTTGTTTCTTTTAATCTATTTGTGGCAGTGTGAAAGCCAATAGAAACTCCTAGATCTTCGTTTGCGTAACTGGTAACATTTGCTACCGTTTTCGTGGGTCGGCTTTTAAAATTTTGCCATTTGACATTCATGACGCGAATTATATTTAATCTGTCCACTACTTCCTTACTTTCCCTTCATATTATTCTTTTGAGGGAGCCTGACCTTCTTCCAAAGTCTGTATAACCGCAAATTTGATATCAGTTGTCAGTCCTTTCTATTAAATAATTATTAATATTAGTATTTTTAATTAAATTTGTATTTTATAACAATAATTCACTGCACTTTACGTTGCATTTTAACTCGCCAAATTTATCTACTTTTTGTAACAAGCAAAATAGAGCTAGCATAAAAGCAAACTAAGCTTAATGCTATTAATTTGGTTTCAAATGCAACGAATGCAACATACCACAATTGCTGCTTTTCTTGTGAATTTAGGAAAATCATAAATTTGAATAACTGAACATTATTTTGAACATTATTTCTGCAATAAACTACCGAAACAATAGATATTTGTTAAGGGAAAACGTGCCTGTGCTTAGTTTCTTAAATTAGAATTTTAGTACTTTTGAAATCAACAAGAACCCAGTACCAAAATCGCTTGCATCTCCTAATTAAATTTATACGAAACTTTACACATTCCTTGCGAGTGATACATCGCCATTTTTTTTAAATATCAGCTAACTCGTTATCTAGCCAGTAATAATGGTAGAAAAGCTAAGTAATTTATAACAAGAGTTGCCTTTGAATTTGAGCATGGAAGTTTGGTTTCAAAAGCAGGTATCCAAAGCGACAAGCGCTGCCGCCTATACTCTTCTATTATTATGAATAACGGAATTACCAGAACTTAAGATATCCATACCGCCTCAGTTTGCATACATTTAATGGAAGTTATAGGGATTTCGATTGTTTAATATCTAATTGCAATTTTTACGCAATGTTACATTTCGATAAAATGTGCTAATAATTTTAGTCTGATGGAACAGTGAGCGCCTAAGATAAGGCTATTTTTAAATTAATTGGGATAATTGATTATTAATGAGAGAATTGGTTTTGCTGTACAGAAATGGGAAAATGCATGCTATATTATGGGAAAATGCCTGTTAAGTCTATAGGAAATGCATGCTGTATGGTAAAAATGCATGTCATATACATGTTTTTGTTTTTTCGAAAGATTTTTTTACTTGCAGCTTTCGAAATCATTTTTCTTAATTCAGCATGCAATTTCCTTACATTTAGCATGCAATTTCCTACATTTAGCAAGCAAATTTTTCTCATTTTTAAAATTCCCATTTTTAGCATGCATTTCCCCATAAATTTGGCCAAATTTATCAAAGGTTTTGCCATTTTTGACATGCATTTTTACCATTTGGCATGCATTTCCTATAGACTTAACAGGTATTTTCCAATAATTTGCCCATAATTCCCCTTTTGCCCACTTTTACCAAGCGCTTTCCTTAGTCCCATTATTAATTATTGTTTTTCTGGGTTCAGCTTAACCCAGATAAAGCTACTGTCCTTTTAAAAGGACACCTGACAAATAAGAGACAAGCGCCTTTATGCACGTGCATTTCTTTGCATATTTTTTTATGTCTATAATATTAATAGGCTAGGGGATTTCTTGTGACCGATGTGTTGTTCTATCATTTTATCCCCATTTTGACCAAACGTACATTATTTGAAAGGTATTTCTTTTTAGCCGTTTTGCAGATTTACAGATTTTTAAATTTTTTTCTTTATTTGGAGTAAATTGCATTCAAAGTTGCCACTAACATATACATAAAGTTATACAATGCTATGTGTGTGTTTATTAAATTTATTAATGTGGTTGTAATAAAAATGAGTTTGTTTTTATGTTGATTTGCAAATTGACTACAATTGATTGGCTATAATTAGATTTAGGGTCTTTATTTAATGAAAAAATAAAATTTCATAGAATTTGCACTCGAATTTTCTAGTTATTATTATTATTATTTATGCTTTGGACTAGGTCATTATCATGCACCGATTTTCACGAATTTCAATAGCGTTCGTTCTATGGCCGATAGAAGCTCATATAACAAATGTCATCACAATATATTCATATTTGCGATCGTGGATACACGGACAGACAAACATTGCTACATCGGCTCAGAAAGCGATTCTGTCCTTTTCTAATCACACCCGATTCCAGGGAAACTGTTAGTATAAGAGATAAAAGTTATATAACAAAAATGCTTAGAAACCCATGAAGATTTAAGTTTCGAAATAAATATTTAAATTAAAAAAATTCGGCATTATCTGGGTTAATTATATATCCATTTCAAAACCGAAATCATTATCAAAATAGTCATTAATATTCTAAAATTGTTTGCTTTATAGACAAAGTATTTTTATAGTTACGTAGATATAGATGACCATTTCAGTTGTGAGCAAAGCGAATATTAGTAATCCCTACTGTCACCGTTAATTGTCATCACTTCACATGAAAAATCATAAAATAAATTTTTAAACGAAAAAGGCTATCACATCTACATGGTAAAAATAAATTATTCAATTAAATTGCCAAGTTTAAGAAAATTTTTTAAGCTATATCATACACACACACAAAGCAAACATATTTAAAACATAACACAAAATGATTTACAGCCTGAACTTATGCTACATAATAAATTTTTGGCTAATAATTACATACAGAAATTCACACGGAAACACACATATACTTACGTATACATTTAACTAAAGCTTAGTGAATTTACCAAGAGAAAAAACAACACAAGTCTAAACATCCGCACACTTGGAGTCACACTTATTCATATATACCTACTCGTACGTGTATATCTCACAGAAACACATTATGACCTTGGTTTATCTAGCAAATGTTTGTGTTATAATAAATATAATTCTATGAACACCAAAGCGAGATGCATTAAACCTAGTTGCCACATTGCAATGTCGCAAATAAATATATGTGTATATCAAAAATTTGAATTTATAAGTGTGTGTGTTTGTTATATGTATCTATTTCTGACATACGTTACAAAATTTTAACGTCATATACATTTTGAGTTGTTGTTTTGTATATATGGATGTTAAACTGAATAACTAGCATATTTGTGTTTAATTATATTCTATGCTAAACTTCTTACTAAGGTCGGGGTTATCATAGTTTAGCATCTAAAATGACATATTTTGGCATTTCCAGAGGCTTCAGAATTAAAGAACAAAATTTAAAATAACTTTTAATTACACAACTCAACAGTTTGAAACTTTGGGCAAGTCTGTTTTTGAATTCGCGATTTTTTTAAATTGATCCTTGAAGTCATGGAACTTTAAAAAAAAAAAATAAAATTAACTTAATTCTAGTTTCGTCATGTCTGTGTGTATTTTAAAATATGTAAGTGCCAGTTTTAGATTCAGTACACCAAAGTTATCATAGCAATCATATTACTATAAGGTACAAATTTAAATTTCGTATACAAAATTCTACTACAAAAAGGTAGTAAAACCCTGTACTTGGTTTGGAGAGTTTGGAGACCATTTTTTCTATGGGCCTAAAAATATTCTGAAAATCGGTGCACCCATGAAAAAAAGATGACATCAGTTTTTTCCCAACAACTAACTTAGACTTACTGATACCGCTTAACTATATTTGGCAATAAAGTAGGTAAGACTCCGCTGAATAAATTTTGTTCATACATTATGCGAAAACATTATTTTTACTTTAATTAAAATTCTTCTTTATTAACCAATATTTCAGTATACTTCGAATGTCATCTTCAGGGAATATCTTTAAATTGAATATAAGAACAATACAAAAATATGTCTAAATTAATATATATAGTGTATGAACAATAAAACATTTAAGTGTATATAATGATGATTTTTACACAGCAGTTTAATGTTAACTAGCAAATGCCAGCCCTCGAAATTAAAGTGCAAATTCTGGGATATTTTATTTCTTCATTAAATAAAGACCCTAAAACTATACTAATCAATTATAGCCAATTCACAAATCAACACAAAAACAAACTCATTTTTATTAAAAACACATTAACAAATTTAATAAACACACACATAGAATTGTATAATTTTATGTATATGTTAGTGGCAACTTTAAATGCAATCTACTCAAAATCAAGAAAAAATTTAAAAATCTGTAACTCAGCAAAACGGCTAAAAAGAAATACCTTCCAAATAATATACGCTTGGTCAAAATCGGGATAAAACGGTAGAACAGAACATCAGTCACAAAGAAATCGCTTAGCCTATTAATATTATAGATATGCAATATTCAGAGTGGGTATTAGTAAAAATATAAAATAAAAAAAATATTCTTGTTTACAGATAACATTTTCTGTTAACAAATCTCTTTTTAAAAAATTACCTTTGTTAAATAAGAAACTTTCCAAAAGAAAATATTTTCATAATTTTCCATCAGGCGACTTAGGCACTTTAGTAACTAGTGCAAACATGGTATTAAATGAACAAAATAAAACTCTTTTCTATTCATATATTTACATATATATCTTGCAACAACATGCTTACATTTTGGTACTACTTAAGTAAACATAAAAATTTTTCAATGATTTTTGTATCGAACACTTAAATTGCAAAAACGATTTAAATTGCTGTTACATACTGTCATTAAAGCAGCAATAAAATCCGTAAGTCACAATCTATCAACGATGAAACCACAACTGCCAAAATGAACTTATATTTCAATTAAACTTCCTTAGAGTGAGGGTACAAATATTCACCGCACCTGTATTTAATAATCGTTTATGTGAATTTCTATTGATATAGTTATATGTTATGATTAAATTGACTTAAATAAGGAAATATAATTCAGATTCAACTTATGTGCTCCACGAATGGTTCTGCAGGAATGAAATAATGGTTCTGAATGAAAATAATACTTTGAATAATATTAATTAATTAAATTTTGTCAAAAAAAAAACGTAACAGAGAATAAAAATAGCATATGTCAAATTTCTTTAATTTTTATATGTCTCATTCTTAGAACAAAATAACAAATGATTAATTTTATGAAAATTAACTTTTTAAACAGAATTAAAATGTAGTGGAATTTAAAAAATGTAATCACGTTTTAATGAACACAATAAATATTTTACAAAAAAAAAAAAAGATATTAAAGCCACATAAAGCCACAAGACCACATTGACCTGCTATTATTTATAAATGAAATTAGTAAATTTATTTTAAAAGCATAACATAATAATATTGTAAAAATGTGAAATATAAAACCAATTACTAAAATCTAAAAAACATAAAATTGTTCAACAACAGTAAAAAAAACAAAAATTTGTTGAATATTAAACTCGAAATTAGAAACTAGAACCACATTAATTAATTTTATATATTGAATAAAAATTAAATAAATATAAACAACCAGGACAGTGGTTGTTTTATATTTTACTTAAAAAAAACAAAAATCATGATAATGAAAATAAATAAGACGTCCCTAAATGAAACTGCAGTATTTGCTGTTTCTTCTAATATAGGTACATTACAAAATTATTATCTTAGTAAATGTGACCTTCTTCGAGAAAAGGGACATAGTGTGTCAAAATACGGATTGTGGCAAAAACGGTGCATTCTGGTACCTAAAAGGGTGTAGAAACTTTAAATGCGTTTTTTTTTTTAATTAATTTTCACACACTGATTTATCGATCAACTCAGAATCACGTTCTGAGTCGACTTTGCAATGTCAATCCGTCCGTCTATCTGTGTGTCCGTGCAAAACTTGTAGTCAAACTACAGGTCAGGATCGGTCCATTTTTCGACCTAGTCCCCATACAAATATAGCATTCGATATGAACTTTTTCATATCTGCAATCAAAAAAATTAATAATAATGCCACTCAAATTTGGTTCTATATCCAATTAGTTTCACCTAAGAAATAGGGTTTCTAAATGGACGGTATAGGGTATCGTATAGTCGGTCTAAACAGACTATCAATTTCTTACTTCTTTCTTTTAGTTTTATTTTCATTTTAACCTTTGTTTTTAATTAAATTAATTTAATTAAAAAAAAATTTGGGATATTTTGAAAAGACTAATAACCGTTATTTCAAAAGGAAAGAAAAACAGCCACTAAATATATTAATTGCAACCAGAACCCCCCAGCCAAGTGAATTTTAGATTACGGTTTTTTGGCTAATATATTGTATTTTTCGAACTTTCTAAATTACCATTTAATGAATAAATAGTCGAGCTCGAGGTCTTTGTTTAATTTATTTATTATTCTAAATCTTCTTGGTCTCCAATATTTTGACTAGCTTCGCTGATCTTCCTCAGTATATAATATAAAAACAATGTACTATAAATATGAGCCACTTAAATATAGTTAAACATCAAAGAAAACACAAGACACGTTAAATCAATAAATTAATATCTTACACGTATATTAATATTTAAACTAAAAAAATTTTTTTTTTGATAAATTGATGTCATAATTGCACTGATTTACTTAATATATAATTATTGCACTATACCCACCTTTTTGTTTGCCAAATGTCTATAGCTTTGAGCACAACTATCAGTGTCAGCTTTGAAGTTCATTCTCTTTTTATACCCTCCACACGTCAGTGGCAGAGGGTATATATAGGTTTGTCATTTCGTTTGTAACGCATCGAAAAACTAATTTCCGACCCCATAAAGTATATATATTCCTGATCCTTATCACAGCTCGAATCGATATAGCGATGTTCGTCTGTCCGTCTGTCCGCCTGTCTGTCGAAATCACGCTGATTCACAAAACAAGCCATATAACTGGATAGGGTTACAATAATATCATTTGCCATGATTTCCAGCAGCCTGGTATTGAAAATTGACTGAATGGGGCATCACTGTGATTAGATACGAGCAAAAATAAGTAGATACCTCTAAAAAAAAACATAAAACCCAGTGTGTTTGTTGTAACAGTTTAGTGGTTGAACATAATAATTGTACAACATAAAAAAATGCCACAAAAAAAATATGCATATACATACATATATTAACAATACCAAGAACACAATAACACAGCTCATGTCAGTAGTATTGCCACATATTTTTAATCGTTATCACGTTATAATAAAAAAACGCCAATATGAAAGAAAAAATGAAAACGAAAAATTGAAAATGTAAAATGGAAAATGAAAATGGAAAATGGAGAATGGAAAATGAAAGTTGGAAAATGGAAAATGAAAAACGTAAAATGGAATATGGAAAATAGAAAATGAAAAATGGAGAATAGAAAACCGAAAATGAAAAATGGAAAATAAAAAAAGAAAATTGAAAAATGAAAAATAAAAATGGAGAATGAAAAATGAAAAATAGAAAACGAAAAATGGAGAATGGAAAATGGATAACGAAAAATGGAAAATGAAAAACGGAAAATTGAAAATGAAAAATGAAAAATGTAAAATGGAAAATAGAAAATGAAAAATGGAAAATGAAAAAAGAAAATTGAATAATGAAAAATGTAAAATGGAAAATGGAAAATGAAAAATGAAAAATTGAAAATAAAAAATGGGAAATGGAAAACGCAAAATAGAAAACGCAAAATAGCAGATGGAAAATGAAAAATGGAAAATCAAAATTGAAAAATGTAAAATGAAAAATGGGAAATGGAAAACGCAAAATGGAAAATGAAAAATGGGAAATGGAAAATGAAAAATTGAAAATGGAAAATGGGAAATTAAAAATGAAAAATTAAAAATGAAAAACGTAAAATTCATTTTCCGTTTCCAAATTAAAGTTGAAAAATTGAAAAATGGAAAAATGAAGAATGGAAAATGAAAATTGAAAAATGAAAAATTGAAAATAAAAAATGGGAAATGGAAAACGCAAAATAGAAAATGGAAAATGAAAAATGGAAAATGAAAAATGGAAAATGAAAATTGAAAAATATAAAATGAACAAGGTCTAGACCGACTATACGATACCCTATACCATGCGTTTAGAGACCCTATCTCTCAGGTCCAACTAACTGGATATAGAAAATAAGCATAAACCAAATTTGAGTGGAATTTTTATAAATTTTTTTGGCTGCAGATATGAAAAAGTTCATATCGGATGCTATATCTACATGGGGACTAAGCCCCAAAATGGACCGATCCTGACCATGTTTGGTAAAGTCTCTTGTATTTTGCAAAAATATATACAAACAAAATTTGAGATGAATCAGTGCAATCTTATTGTTTTTTGATAGATTTAAGTGACTCTATATGGGGCCTATGACTAAGAGTTGTGCAACAGGTATCATTTTTGGACTACTAATTAACGGATATAATAAACATATATAAACCCAATTTGGCTGAGATCTATATGATAATTTGGATCTTATGGCAATTTATGTCGATTTCATATGGGTCATTTGTATGGGGGCTAGGTCTGAACATAGACCGATTCTCACCAATTTCAGCAGCGTTCATCCTATGGCCAATGAAAGCTTATATGCCAAATTTCATCGAAATATATTTCTATTTGCGATCTGCAGTTTGATTACAATCTTTACATGGACACACAGACGGACGGACGGACATACATCGTTAAATCGAATCAGATATTGATTCTGATTCGATCGGTATAATAAAAGATGGGTCTAGGTCAAATATTTTTGGTTGTTACAAACAGCAGCACAAAGTCATTATACCCAAACCACATAGTGGTATAGGGTATAAAAATGGGAAATGGAAAACGCAAAATGGAAAATGAAAAATGGGAAATGGAAAATGAAAATTTAAAAATGGAAAATGCAAAATTAAAAACGAAAAACGTAAAATTCATTTTCCGTTTCCAAATTAAAGTTGAAAAATTGAAAAATGAAGAATGGAAAATGAAAAATGAATAATGAAAAATGGAAAATGAAAACTGAAAACTGAAAACTGAAAAATGAAAAATGGAAAATGAAAATTGAAAAATGAAAAATGAAAATTGAAAAATGAATAACAATGATTTTTAGCCAAGAATCATTTGAATTTTGATATTCGGATTTAATGTTTCAGTATCGGCAAATTTTAAAATGGTAGCCATACTCAACATTGGGTGTAATATAGAGTTAAAGACTCAGGTGGAGGGTATCACAAAATTCGGCACAGCCGAATTTAACACTCTTACTTGTTTGTTGGTACGTTTATTATGTGTAGCATATCCAACATATATAGCGGCGTCTGTAGTTACTTTCACTTTGTAAGACACTTACATTATCAAAGTCAGGAGTATGTTTATGTTGTGTACAGTGTATCTTACCTTCTGATCTGATTTGTGCCGATATTCTTGTTTTCAATTTACTTTGGTTGTTTCTACATAAATTTAATCGTAATTTCCATTTTTGTCTCCATTACAAGGTATTTTATATACAACGTTCGCCTTTTCCATAAGTGGTATTTTGTCTTTTGTTCTACTATATAATTTTGACAGTGTGTTATTTGTTTTATGTGCTATTTTAAAGTTTACCTCCTTAAATAACTTTGATTTTTCAAACCTTTCTGATAACTTAGGTACATATGTGAATGATTTATATGTCTTTGGTTCCATATGGGTGTTATAGTTTTTCCTTATATATTTTTTGCCGGAAATTGGTTGCCCTTGAGTATATTTCTAAAATCTATTCGATTATCTTTATGGAAATGTACATTATAATGTATAAATTAAATTTTTGGCTATATTTGTAATAACTCTTTTTGGATGTTTTTTTTTTTTTTTGAAACATTCGTTTGTAAAATTATACGTCAGTGTTTGCACATAGTTTGACAGCCTCAACACATAAAGTAATAGCCTCAATTTTACTTCCATCCTTCTTTGCAACAAGACTTTAAAATACTATAAATTATAAATTGTTCAATTAAAATTTTAAGTACTTCTATAGTCCCTCCCTTGTGAAATTACTTTATTTACCTAGCAAATAAAAAGTTGACATATATTTAACAATACTTGCTCTATATATTACATGCAAACAGTAGCTGCTCAAAATATTACTTACGAACTGTTATTTTTTTTTCTATTATTAAAATGCAGAAATAATAGCTTGTTTTTTTACAACACCATCATCATCATAGGTCACGTTATATTTTTTATTGAAAAAAATTAATTGTTTTACAAAAATTTCCCCAAAACAAATGAGAAACACGTAATAAATTTAAAGGGCCTTTTGCAGTGACTACAGAAAACGATAAAAAAAGAAAATTCTTTTCAATTAGGTTAAAAATTTGCATCTATATAAATTATATGTTTCTTTTCATAGGTTAGATAACAACACTCATATCATATAACTGTGGTTTTCTGGAATAACCGCGTATATCATTTTTTGTCAGTTTTGAGTTAATGATGCCAAATATATTAATTTTTAATGCTCTTTACATGTGTTAATTAAAAAAAAAAAAAAAAAAAAAATATTGGCCGTTTCTGAGTTTTTTTTCTTTAAATAACGACGTAACTTAAATGTTTATTAAATTAATTTGCAGCACTAATGGCGTATGTCAACCTACGTTTGATCGCGGACAAATTATTTTCTCAGAAAACGACACATAGCGATATACGTTGTTATTAATGAAAAAAAATGCAAATTATTTTTGGATTATTTTTCAGTTAGAACCATTTATAAATACTTGTGTGTTTATTTCTGTTATTTTTTGTCACTATTATTCTTGATACGTTGTTATATTCTCATACTAAGTCCCGTTAACTTTTTGTTGACGAACAAAAAAGTCCATTTTTCAAGCAACAGCAACTTATGTCTACATGGGTGGTTGCGTTGGTAGCTTTCTTTTTCAAAGAAAACGACGTTTGTAGACATAAGTTGTTTTATCTGCAAACACTTTAAGTGTTATTTATATATCGTTTTTTCGTCCTTCTCAAGGATATATTCCTCTGAAGATTTTTGACTCAAAATTTTTTATAAAGTATATATTGCCCATATCTACAAGACTGTCAAGTAAAATTATTAAAAAACTTTATATCGAGCCCATAGTTTCAAATATAACGTTTTTGGCTCCCCTGAACATCTTCATTTTATGACATACGCGGTTATTCTAGAAAACCACAGATATGACAGTTCCCTTTGTTTCTTCTTTCTTCTTAAAAAAGTTCCAGTTCACCGACCTCTATACCTTGATATAACCGAGAAACTTCCCTTGATTTCAAAAAAGTTCAGGTTCCCCATAACGGCAGTTACATATCGACATCATCTGGTTTTCCAACATTTTGATTATCTTAAAGGCCTAGTGCACATAAATGTCTGCCTTTCACTCAAATTTGGCTCTATTACATTCATGCAACCATATAAAAACATGAGGCATTCAGTCTTTTCTTTTAAAATTACCATTTAATTTTTTTATTAAAAATACAACAAAATGATTTGTTTTCGATGAGATGGCATTTTTTTAAAGTGATATATAAATTCACGCTCGGTCTAGAACGACTCCAAATCTCTTACAATCTGCAAACAGCGGAAGTAAAAATTATAGTTAAAATTCTGTTTTTGAAAACAATCTGAAATATACATATATTGATTGTTTGTGTTAGTTATACACAGACTTGCACTTGCTAAAATTTCTAGGAATTTTCTACATTTTTCAGTATTTATTTTTTTCATTCTAAATTATATGGTTTTATACAATTTCAATTGAAATGATTTTTTGATAAATAAATTGTACCTTTCAATATGTTCTATTGATTAAAATTGAAATATTGTAACCTAAAGCTGACAAAACTGATATTCGTTGATTTGGTTATTGTAATATAGGTATATGTGGGATACTGCACAGATAACGTAGTAAAACATTTTTAACTTAATTTTTTAAATTTATTAAAATTTATACATTAAAATATTCATTACAGTGGTACTGCCTCAGTCTCCATTGGACACTATTGCGGCCAGTTGCCAAAAAAATTAACTTACTACAAAATATATAAGTAAGAGTGAGAAATGGAAAAAATCAAATAACAATGCGTTAATTTTACAGTAAAAGCAGTTCACACTCTGCTTCGGCGATTCAAAACAACAGCCCGCAATCCTTAAATTCATCACATTCCTTGTTTTAATACAGTTCGGTTTCTCCGGAATGGAATAGTATGATGACCAATATTGTTAGTGGATTTGAAAACGTATAGTAGAAGTTGCATTTTATATAATCCACACATAGAAAGAATTGTTGCGGATACATCTCTACATGGAGTTAATGTTGAAAAAGTTAGTGGAAGATTAAAAACTGTTATTAGCTTTTTATTTTGAGATCTTTGAAATTATTTCAATTCAATTCACAAATAATTTAAGTGACTCTGAATTAGAGATTGGTAAGTTATTTATTTTGTTTTTATGTTTAACTTATTTTTAAATTTATAAATCAACAGTGAAATCTTAGAAATCAATTTTTGAATCTGTATATCCCGCGAGAGATTTCCTTGAAGGTATACTGCTAAATAATTTATCGAATTTGACTCATGTAATTCGTTTCCGTCGACAAAAATACTAAAGCTTTGACAATAGCAATATAATATATGAAGTATTTCTATAACATATGTGCTTCTGTAAGAAACAATCTTCTTAGGAGAGTCCTTTTTTAAAAAAAAATACTATTTTAAAAAATTACACTTTTTAAGATAAAAAAATTATACTTTTTTAAGAAAAGATTACTTGTTAAGAAAATTTACTTTTTTAAGGGAATATGCTCCGATTTTCACAAATTTCAACACTGCGTCATTTAGTTCAATTATAAAGTTTGCATGGATCCACAGACAGAAAGCCAGGCCGATCAATGGACTGCCAGACATTACTAAATCGACGCAGAAAGTGATTCTGAGTCGATTGGTATAATAATATTTAGGTTTATGCAAAGTATATTTGATAGTTAAAAACAGCAGCAGCAACTCATTACACAATTATAGAGTTTGCATGGATCCACAGACAGACAGCCAGGCCGATCGATTGACTGCCGGACATTACTAAATCGACGCAGAAAGTGATTCTGAGTCGATTGGTATAATAATATTTGGGTTTATGCAAAGTATATTTGGTAGTTAAAAACAGCAGCAGCAACTCATTACATGTGACCGTGATCTGTTTTGCTCTGCACTGTAGCAAAAGAATTTCTGTTACAAGCAGAATAAGAAAGAAGAAAAAAAATATAATAACCTTGATCTTGAAATTATTTTCAAGTTCAAGTATGTACATATAAACAACATCTTAGATGGTAATATGTTGATGGCATTTTTTTTGGCAAACTGATTTATGGCGTGTTTTTTTCTCTTCATTGCCTTGTATGAAATCATGAACACATTCATATGCAATCATGCTGGTCAAACCACGTATTTTCTTGTATTGATCTCACTTGCTCTCATAGTCATATATGAGTGGGAGTGTTATAAATACTAGAGAATATTATGAATGCATATGAATGTTCTCAATGAATTGGTGGTGATTTTGTTTTTTAATAAACAGGTTTTTATCTGCAGATGAATGAATGAAGATGAGAAGGTTAATTTAATAAAGTAAAATTTAAATCGTGGAGTTGAATTTTGTTTGTTGAAATACAAGGTTGAGGATAAACCTCTTTCGAAATTAAAATTAAGTGAAGTTTAGAATAATTTTTAAAAAATGAAGAACAGTTATGAAAAAAGTTTGAAAAATTAAATTTAAGTTTCAGAAAATTAAAGAAAAATTAAGTTTAGAAAAAAAAAGATATGTTTAAGAAAAAAAGAAAGTGTAAAATTTAAGAAATAAAACAAATAAAAAATTAAATAGACTTTAAGAAAAAAAAAACTAGATTTAATGACATTTGTTGTTCGGTTTTTATTAATTATATTTTTAATATTTGCGTGAAAAATATTTAAAAAATCACCAGCTACTTAGAATATTAAATCCATTAAATAAGCAATTCATAAGAAAACTAAAAAAAACTCAAACGTAGAAAAAAAATTACAACTATTCATAAGTTTATGTTAAATTATCGTCAATAACGATAAAATAATATCATCATTAAAATTATTTTGTTAAATCTGAAATTAATGCTCATCTTTATTAATACGAAGAATTCATCGTAAAATTTCAATTGAATAAAAAAAAAAAAAACTTAACTATGGCCAACATCTTCCAATGGCATATTGCGAGACACAACCCCGGCGTCCGGCGCACTGTGGCTCAAATTTTGATTTCATTGGCCAAAAGTCAAATTTTTTTTTGTCATCGATTTTTAAAATTTTTACTCCTTTTTGTAGCTTATATATCCAGATTAAGGTAGCCAAAAAATTAGGTTAAACTATTGATAATTGTGGGCGTGGCATGCTGTCAAACTCAACTGTTTTTTTTAATTCAGCAAAAGGTGTTTTTTTTTTGTTTTTTATCAAAAATAAATGGTTACTACTCGCAAGCTATCATCGATATTGGCCTGCGGTCTTTTTTATAATGTTAGTAGAATTATAGTCTTTAGTTTTTGTAAGTAGTCACAGTTCTAACGTTTGATATTAGGGGCGTTATGAAATATTTATGAAACCACTATATTTTTCTCAAATTTAAACTTTAGTGGAATAGAACTTCTAAAGGAAGTAAGGGAACAAGAAACGTATACCACCCTGAGAAAGGCGAATGTATCCTGTTTAACCCTATATATACTTTTGCACCCCCCACGAGCCCCCGGTAGAACACTTTTTTCATTTTAATGAAATTACTCTAAAAAAATTACTCTAAAAAAAATTTTATTTTTTTACTTTAGACTACGTAAAAGTAAAATAATTAAATAAAATACCTGCGAAAGGGTTTATTGGCTTTGTTTTGATCAGCAAAAAAATAAGTCATAAAATGATCACAATAGGTTCTACAGTAAACAAATGATCTCTTTCTTAATTTACCTGTTGTCAAATTTAAGGGTCAACCAAAGTCATAAACAATTTTATAAGTTTGTCAATAATCGCGGCACTAAACCACTAAAGATAAAAAACCACCCCATATTGGCGAGAAACTAATTAGTTTTACCTGATATTGAAGTCTGGATAACAAGTGCAGTTTTGTTCAATTTAAGTACTACCTGCTATGAAATTAAAGATCAATGTGTGAATAACATGTACCTAAAAATGTATAAAATGACGGATTCTATAAGGGATTACTCAATAATAAGTTAATACTTCAAGTGTACGGACGTATATTCGCAAGTGATAAAAAGTGATAAAAAAGTGATAACAGACGCAAATAAAAATATTGAGAAAAATATGGAGAACTTTAGTTATAAAGAACTGGCCGAAGAGTATTTTCGAAACAAAAACCAGGAAGATGTTCTTAGTTACGTTAAAATAAAATTAAACTTAAATTCGTCTAGTACCGAAATACAAGAGCAATTATCTAATTTCGTCAAAGTACTAAAAAAACGATTGAAAGAAGTTAACTACTGTAAACAAAAGTTTTATAATAAAAGTGCAAACTGGTTAGAAGGCCAACTTAATGTTGGTGGAGAAACAGCAAAGCTAGATAAGGCTGGAAGACCACGCAAATCATTGGACAACTGCAGCGATAGATCTAAGAGGCGGAAACTTAAAAATTTTAACGAGGAAATTGGTTCTACAAATATAAAAGAATCTTTTCTACATCAATTACGAGCACAAAACCAATTAACAAAAGTGGATATCATTGAAAAAACTTGTAATGCTAGTCCAGTGAGAACAAAGCGAATTCTTAAAAGTATACCAACTTCGAGCGATGCAAAACAGTTCACAAATGAGGAGGCATTAGCATTATTTCTGGATTTGAAATTAACAAAACACCAATATATTCAGCTCAGATTGCGTGCGATTGAAAAAGGCTCAAATATGTATCCAGCATATCATCACATAACAGCTGCTAAAATAGACTGTTTGCCATCAAAGGACACTATTACAATCACACCAATTTCGGCAGAAGTACAACTACAATCTTTACTTGATCACACAGCCAAACGCTTGCTACAATCAATAACAGGAACTGAGTTAAAGAAATATGGAAACACAAAGTTAATTCTATTTTGTAAATGGGGATGTGATGGTTCTTCGGGACAAAAACAATACAAACAAGTTGTATGTGAAAATATTTCGGACTCAGATATGTTCATGGTATCATTTGTACCATTGCGATTGAAAAAGATTTTGGAAGATTCGGAGCCTTCGAGTAGTACAACGCAAACAATGGATATTTGGAAAAATGAGACACCATCTTCTACGAAATACTGCAGGCCAATCAAATTTGAATTCAAAAAAGAAAGTCATGATGCGATTAACAAAGAAGTTAGTGATATCAAGGCCCAAATAGCAACACTACAGCCATTACAATTACAGTTAGATGGGCAGCAAATTGAAGTAAGCTACCAATTAGTGCTGACAATGATAGATGGAAAAGTAGGTCAGGCTTTGACTAACACGAAGGCTGCATCCAGCTGCATTATATGCCAAGCAACATCAAGCCAATTAAACCAAGTCCCGACAAAATCATTCGATAATACCGATGCCATCGAATTTGGATTATCACCACTACATGCAAGAATACGACTTATGGAACACATACTAAAAATCAGTTATGATTTGGATTTCGGGCCTTCAGGATCAATAAGAAACAACGAAACCAACAAAGAGTTAAGAAGTTCAAAAAAGAAACATGTTCAAGATGAATATCGCAAATTTGGATTGATTATAGATCAGCCAAAACAAGGGTCAGGCAATACAAATGATGGCAATACCGCAAGAAGATTCTTTTCAGATCCAGAAACAGCATCTGAAATAACAGGAGTGGATTTAAACCTTATTTTCAGATTTAAAATAATCCTAGAAGTACTTGCGTGCAATGAAGAAATTGACTCTAGAAAATTTGGAGATTATGCTAAGGAAACTGCAAAAATATATACAACCAACTACCCATGGAGAAATATGTCTGCAACAGTCCACAAAATCCTTTATCATGGAGAAGATGTCATTAAATATCATTTGGTGCCACTTGGAGATCTATCAGAGGAGGCTCAGGAAAAAAGGAACAAGGATTACAGATTTTATAGACAGCACAATACTAGAAAAATGTCACGAAATTCCACAAATGAAGATCTATTTAATATATTATTGGCAACGTCAGATCCGTTCATCTCCAGTATTCGAAATCAATGGAAAGTGGAACATCGGGATTTAGATGAAGAAGCCAAAAAACTACTAAATAACAGAAATAGCACAGAACAAAATATGGAATATTTGCAATCAATATTTGAGTCTAATGAATAATAATTATAATTGCCTTTCATTGTTATTTAAGTACGAAAAACATAGTATTAGTAAAAAATAATAATAAACAGAACCTACCATTGTTACAAATGCTATTTAAATCTATTGCAGTTTTTATTCTTAAAAGGTTTCCCACATATGAATGCAATGTTTTAATAGATAAGAAAGATTCAAAAAATAAGAACCCATATTTTCATATCAAAATTAAAAAAAAAATTAGAATCATTGCGCTAATGTTTAGCAGATTTATTTAGCTAGTGTAACAAATTAGGCAGCAAACACTAATAAATTTTTCTGTAGTAATAATAATATTCCTTGAGTGTAAGCAAATTGCAAATTTGATAGCAAACATTTTTAATTTTTTAGTAATACTAGTTAAATTTCTAGTGAATTTTACTATTTTGTTGCGTGTAAAAATTTTTTTGAGTGTAAAAATTTTTTTGAGTGTAAGCATTAAAAAAATTTCATTATTACAAAAAATGTTTATAATAATTATTTAACTCCAAATATGACACTTTCTAATAAATAAAAATAAATAAAAAAAAACATATATCACGCTAAAAGTTAAAAAAAATCAAAAGTTAAACTTTGACCTAGAATTCCTTAAAAAGTACTCAATCAATTTAAATGAAATTCACACTGAGTCAAGATCAACTATCTATCTATCTATTAAAAAAAACAGTACTAAAATATTTTGATCGGTTCAAAAGTTACAGAATTTTGGCCAATGAAAAATGATTTTCAGCCACTGTGCGGCGGCAGCAGCTTCATCGGTACCCCATCGGAATGCAACACAAGCGATATGGCGATATGAAAATTGTGCAAAAATTAAAAGTGAGCTAATATTAAAATTGTTCTACTATTAAAAATTTTTTCTACTATTAAAAATTTTTTTTATTAAAATTTAAAAATTTTCCTAAAAATTAAAAATTTTCCTAAAAATTAAATAGTGCTAAAAGTCAACTTTTGTTAAAACTAAAAATTTCATAAATTAAAATTATTTTCCTAAATACGGATAAAATTAAGCTAAATTTAAAAAATTCTTCTAAAATTAAAATTATGCTATACTTTAAAATTTTTCTAAAATTAACATTTTCCTAAATTTAAAATTTCCCTAAAATTAAATTTTGCTAAACTTAAAATTTTGCTAGAAATAAAAATTTAAAATTAACCTAAATTTAAAATTATAGAAATTTAAGAGATTTTTTTTTAAGATTTTTCTAATTAGAATTTAAAAGTTTTCTAAATGTGAGGTTTTCTAATTAAACCAAATTTTTGTCATTAAAAATTAGCTAAGTGTAAGTATTCTAAATATAAAAATTTACCTAAATACAAAATTTTTCTAAAATTACAGAAAAAAATTTTTGCTAGAATTAATTTAAAATTTAAAAACCCTTAAAATGAAGGGTAAATAAAAATAAACTTTTTGTTAAACCAATGTAGAAAACCAAAGCCAAGCCAAATCTTATCATTTTGTGGGTTACCTCCAAGTAAGATGGAGTCGAGGTAACATGGTAGGGAGGGCAAAAGGGGCAGAACACCTCGTCCCCAATCCCAAGGTAAGTATGGCCATCCGTCCCAATTAGCGTCCGATTTTTGACAGTTGTTTTTTTTTAATCGCACGTGAAAATCTGTAGTGCGGTTTCCCTGGGCCTGAGCAAGACCCCACCCATCCGGCGAGCTAGGCCCCTACGCCAGCATGTGCGACCAGCAAAGGCTCACAATGACCGAAAGGAGGTATAAGGTATAATGAGTCCATTTGATACTAAGATTAATTAGTTACAGCGATCTCCAAAATAGAAAATTCATATACATATATATATATATAATTATACCCTATACCACTATGTGGTTTGGGTATAATGACTTTGTGCTGCTGTTTGTAACTACCAAAAATATTTGACCTAGACCCATCTTTTATTATACCGATCGCATCAGAATCACTTTCTGATTCGATTTAACGATGTCCGTCCGTCCTTCCGTCCGTCTGTGTGTCCATGTAATCAAACTGCAGGTCCCAAATATGAATATATTTTAATGAAATTTGGTATGTAAGCTTCTACCAGCCATGGGATGAACGCTGTTGAAATTGGTGAGAATCGGTCCATGTTCAGACCTAGCCCCCATACAAATGACCCCTATGAAATCAACATAAATTGCCATAAGATCCAAATTATCATATAAAGCTTAGTCAAATTGGGTTTGTATGTGTTTATTTCATCCATTAATCAGTAGTCCAAAAATGATCCCTATGGGGCAACTCTTAGTCATAGGCCCCATATAGAGCTGCTTCCCGATTTTCACATAAATCTATCAAAAAACAAAAATATTGCACGGATTCTTTTCAAATTTTGTTTGTATATATTTATGCAAAACACAAGAGACTTTACCAAACATGGTCAGTATCGGTCCATTTTTAGGCCTAGTCCCCATATAGATATAGCATCCGATATGAACTTTTTCATATCTGCAGCCAAAAAAATTAATAAAAATCCCACTCAAATTTGGTTTATGCTTATTTTCTATATCCAGTTAGTTGGGCCTGAGAGATAGGGTCTCTCAACGCTTGGTATAGGGTATCGTATAGTCGGTCTATACCGACTACAGTTTTCTTACTTGTTTTAATTTTAATCGAGTAGAAAGAATAGATTTCAAAATTTTCCTATTTACTTTTAAATTTTTAGATTACACTCTTTTCCCTTATATTTCACATGTGATGCTTTCGAACTTTTTTTTGCAATTTTAAATTAGTACATCACAAAATCTTGACATCATTGGGAAAGCCAATTTTGCAATGAATTCAGCACCCCATACCAGCTAACCATTACAAACCAAAGTAAGCAACAAATAAATATCTTATTTTAAATTTATTAACTAACTTGGCTAAGTGGATATGTTGCGTTTAAGTACTTTTTTAAATTTTTATTAACTCGTAAGTTTAAGTTGTCCTGTATGTTAATTATGCGCCTTCAGTAACTTTTATAAATATATCTCATACAAAAAGCGGACTTTCTAGGCAAAGAAATATTCAGAATGTATATGGAGTGTAAAGCACGTGGCCCTGCATAGAGATGGCATTACATATGCCAATTTTGTCTTTTTATTCATTAGGGCCAACTATTAGAAAAATTGTGTCAAAATTTCCTGACATTTCATCAATTCGCAAAAAAGCTACCTTAAAAAAATTATGGTGATTTTAAGGTTTGAGAAAAAATGGATTTCAAACAGTTTCGAGTTTTGATTAAACGTTGTTTTTTGTTGGGACAAAATACTATCCAAAATGGATTGATAAACGTTATGGTGAATCTTCACCGTCACATTCAATGGTTAAAACGTTGTATTCGGAATTTGATCGAAAAATGAAAGTGAGTTTGATGGCACCATAAAGATATCATCAGTGCGAGTTCGGCATATATTGCATGATCGTTTATATATGAAAAATCTTTCTGCTCGATGGGTACTCCGATTTTTAACAGCTGAAACTTGTTCATGATTCAAAGTGTGCTTAGCAGACGCTTGAAGTAAATTCAACTGAAATTTTACGTCAATTTATAACAACGGATGAGAATGGACAGGAGCGGAGCGGTTACAAGCGTGCGTAAACCGACCAAAGCGGCCAAAGCTCAATAATCGGCTGCAAAGATTACGGTATGTGTTTTTTGGGATGCGTTTGGTATAATATTTATTGATTACGTGGAGAAAGGAATACCAAAAATTGTCAAGTACTATGTTGAGTTTTTAGACAAATTATGTCATGTACCAGCATTCATCTGCGATTATTATTTGTTCCCAAACTTGAAAAAATGGCTCCAGGGAAAGAGATTTTCCACATTTGAAGGGTTTGACAAATCGTATTTTTCAAGTGTATGAAAATGTTAAAGGATTGTTGAAAAAAGTTCTGCCATTACATTCTTTCATGTTTGAATAATATATTTTTTTGCACTTGTTTTGTTCACATAAGACTGTACTTGCAGACATTTGATATTTTAATAATAAATATTGTCAATGCTGTATAAGTGTAAACCTGTGGCGAATTGTTGTGTTACCTTAAACAAACACATCTATTACGTGTTTTTTATTTAGAATTTTTCTTTTTTCTTTTGAATTCATGTTACAGCATTCCTTATTTGCGCTATCTTTGAATAAAAAATTTATATTGTGATTTTAGAAATTTTAGTGTTTTCTTCACTGTATTATAAAAAATTAAATATGATAATTTTGAGACGTTGTGAAGTAGTGAGAAACAAATAATGAGAACGATTCATTTTTGATATGAAAAATTTAATGTAGAAATCGATATATGATAAAATTTAGGGGAAAAAACTTTTTTTTATGATTTCAGTAGTCACTGTATAATAAAAAGTATCTACTACTGAAATCTTTTGGCTTTTATTTTATAAAGGCGAATGTTTATAAATCTTCTAACATATTATTCTTTTCAACATTCATTCAATTCACTGGAGTTTACGGTTTAATTTTTAGCATTGAAGTTACAAGCCATTATTTTTCGATATATTTGTGCAACATCTTTCAATAAATAAAATTTAATATCTATTTCCTCTTTTCCCTATTTTTGATCGGTGTTTTTTGTTTCTTTCAAAACTATCCTTACAACGAACGTCCTCGTCTAGCAACTGTTGCCACATGTTTACAACTATTAAAAATTCACCCACAACCAAGCCTTGCAGTCGCACGACTATGGTCGTGGTATTGCAAGAAACAACAGAACAAAACACTAATAATCTTGAGTAATTGTTCTTTGTTATTTTTAGTGCCACCGGATATTTTAGATTATCCAACCAGTACGGATATGGTAGTACGTGAAGGTTCTGATGTGACATTAACATGTGCAGCTATTGGTGCACCAACACCAACCATTACAAGTCACAGAGTGGGTGGGCACTCGATGACCATACCCAATGGCACTGAAGGTAATAACAAAAAAAGAAACAGAAAATGTATGATGGAAAACAACACCTTAAGGATTTTTGTATGTATTGCTAACAATAAGTGTAAAGATTATCAATATACACTTTTTAGAAGATGTTTAGAAAATCGAAATTTATTTAACGTTAGATTATATTATTGTAATTTAATTGTTGTAATTCAAAGTATAACATAGTGCAACACGAAAAAATATAATCATATACGGATATCATATAAAGACCCTGTCTCCAAATTTTGCCCCAAGTCATGAACTGATTTTTATGGGCCCCCAAGGATTCAGGGCCTCGGTGTCATTTTTGCAAAAAAAGTGATTTTCTCAGGCTCATATCTTGCAAACCGTTCGGAATTTTGATTTACTCTCTGAGGCAAAGTTGTAGCACTTGTCATAAAGAACAAAAATATAAAATCAAAAAACTTCATCTTTAAGATCAAAATCGCAAAAACTTAAAAAATTCGAGTTTTTTTTTACCTTTTTTCACTTGTTCAGGTGCATAGGTAGCAAACCGTTCATAATTCTAGGAAGCACACAACTACAAAAATGTACCTAATATCTCAATAAACAACACACGCGATCACGCACCGACCGCAACAATACAGGCAAATCAGTAAACTCAGCACACGCATTAAGGGGCGCATCACACAATATAAAAGCGACACCACGCTTAGCTCAGCGGTGAAAGTTATAAAGAAAGTGCTACAGCATAATTCGCACACAACATTGGCATCTGACAATTTCAATGTGCAATGTGAAAAAATTGACTTATTTTGCTACGTTTCATCAAATCAGAAAAAAAAAGTTCTACAAGATTTCAAAAGGAAAATAATATTTTAACTAGTGAAATCAATAGATGCTCTATTTGTTGTTGTAAGTTGTTTTTCGACGAAGTAGACTTGACCGGTGAAAATGACACACCTTATACAGTGTGCCGCCAATGTTATAACAATCTCATGGCATAGTTGAGTAGATGCAAAGATAGTATGAGGTATTGTAAGCCGGTGAACTGGATTAATTGCCCAGGTGATCATGAACCAGTTGCTATGCATGCGTAAATTACACATGTCATCTAAATCGACATGCTGAGAAGAACAAAATTTACAAAGCAAATGTAACAGCCACACTACCAGTGCTTGCACCTGAAAATTTTGTATCACCAAGGCCGCCAACTCCAGATCGTTGGAATGAGTAGAGCAAGTGGTGTTACTTATGAAGATCCATTTGATAGCGATTATGAGCCCCAGCAGGGAAGAGATGGACCACCACTAATAACACAAATGGAAATGGATTTAATTGTGGCCATATAGGGACTATCCCAGCGATTTGCCATATTTTCGAAAGCGTTTTTAAAGCAAAGAAAACTCACACATGCGACTGTTAACTCTACGGCGTACTGCAAACGCCAAGCTGAATTTCAGAGCCTCTACACTCCAAATGATGAAAATTCGTTCGCTTACCCAGCGATCTCACATCACACTGAAAGTTCGAAAAACTCAATACACTCACATTTTTTTACTAATACACACACATTTTCCGCAGTGGTCACACTAATGGCACAAAATTTTTCGTGCGAGTAGTGGCAGACACTAACGATGATTAATGTTACCCTGTTATAAATTTAATGCAAATTTACTGGATTCTGTAAAATTGTAATTAAAGTTGTAACTTGTTAAATCTATTATAATGATTTATTTTTTGAAATGCGCTTACAAAAACGCAAGTTTGTTAATTATAGAGCATAAATATTATTAACTATTATTAAAATAATACTAATAATAATAAATGTAAACATTTTCCCTCAAACATGTGCCTGTATAATAAACTCGGTAACTCTACTTAAAATAAAATAAGAGAGAGAAGTATACAAATTTTTTTCAAGTTTACGCTTCGACAACATTTTAAAAATGAGATTGCAGTCAGATGTTTGAGCATAAAATTTAATGGCGATGGATTCGACTAATTCGAACAATTTTTCGTTGATAATACGTACACAACGATTTTACAATTTCAGTGTGATGTGAGATTGGGGGGTTACTGCAACGATATAAAAGCTTTGGTGGTACAAACGGGAATGAACTACATCGATAGTGAGTGGAGATTATTTATTGATGGTTCTGTTTCAAGCTAGAAAGCAGTGTTGTTGCATGTGTCGAATCGAAAACCTTCCACTCCGCTAGCAATGGGTATTAATATGAAAAGAAGCTATGAAACATTGAAAGATATAATGAAAAAAAATCAAATACTACGAAAATAAATAGAAGATTTGGTGTGATTTGAAGGTCATCAACATTTTTCAAGGGATCATCGATAAGGCCGGCTTGCCAAAATTCTCTTGTTTTCTTTGTAATTGGGATTCGCGCTCACTTCTGAATCAATTCCATTGTAATTCGTGGAGACCAAGAAGAAGTGTAGAGGAACAAATGAAACAACATAGACTGAAGAATGCACCTTTAGTTGACAATACTCAAGAAATCTTGCTGCCGCCGTTCCACATAAAATTGAGAATTGTTAAAAAATTCATCAAAGTGGCCGTTGTAAATTGCCCAATCGCATTCGAATATTTTTTATTTATTTATTATTATTAATCTATGGAATTAATCCTTACAGACTATTTAAAAAAACATTTAACAATGAATGAAAAATTAAAAAATTTAATTTAATGTGTTCAAATAAATTATTATATTACTTTTTATGACATTTGTATTTGAAAAAAAATCTATAAATCTATAAAGCTTATTAAATTCAGAACACATTCGTCTAAGCGGATCACCGTTTGCATAATTTGATCTATAAAACTGGACAGTTAAAGGTGAGAAGAAACGTGTTGGCCGTTGGGGGATGTTAAATGAAATATTGTTGATCAGAAAACCAGAACAAACATCGCCATTAATTATGTTCAAAAGAAACGAAACGTTTAGCATAGATCTGCGGCTTTTTAAGGTTGGCAGCTTAACAAGGGCGAGTCTGCTGTTATATGACGGAAGATTTAATTGGTTAAAATTTAAGCTGCGAAGACAGAATAGTAGGAATTGTTTTTGCACCGATTCAATGCTATCAATATGAGTTTGATAGATAGGGTCCCATATAATAGATGCATATTCCAAAATCGGTCTCACAAGTGACGTGTATAGTGTTTTTGTTACATACGGATCGTTGAACTCTTTAGACCAACGTTTTATAAAACCAAGAACTCCTCTGGCTTTGTTTACCGTAATTGTAATATGAAGAACGAAACTAAGTTTTGAATCTAATAAGACACCAAGATCTAAGAAGTTATCAACTTTTTCCAATTGAAAGCCTCCCAACACGTAATTTACAGATATTGGTCTTTTTCGAACAAAACGCATATATTTGCACTTTTTAAGATTGAGCTCCATTAAATTTAAAATACACCATGAGTGAAACGAATCCAAATCATTTTGAAGATAAGTGTGGTCGGAATATTGGTTATAACTCATAAAGACTTTTACATCGTCAGCATACATCAGGATATTTGAAAACTGAATAACCTGTGGCAAATCATTTATAAATAAAGAAAATAAAAGCGGTCCAAGATGGCTGCCTTGCGGTACTCCAGATAAAACATTAATATTTTTCGAAGATATGTTATTAAAAAGTACATTTTGCTTTCTGTTTGTCAAATATGAATATATCCACTTTGTACTAAGATCAGAAAATCCCATTAGATGTAATTTCTTTATAAGAAGTTTATGGTTGACTTTATCAAACGCCTTGCTGAAATCAGTGTAAATTGCGTCAGTTTGCTTTCTTTGAAGAAAGCCACGATTGACTATTGTTGTAAGATGTAAAAGGTTCGTTGAGGTTGAGCACCGTTTTTGAAAGCCATGTTGGAATGGAGAAATTAATGTGTTGACTTGGTGACATAGTTGATCAGTTATAATTTTTTCAAAGAATTTAGGTATAGTACTTAATTTTGCAATACCACGATAATTTGTAACATCCGACTTGTTTCCGGATTTAAATAGCGGAATAATGAAAGAGTCCTTCCATTTATTTGGAAAGTATCCGTATTTAATTGATGAGTTAAACATTATTGTCAATGGAATAGCTAAAGCATCCGCACATTTGATTAAAATACTGCTAGGAATTTTATCAGGTCCACTATTATACGAAAATTTTAGTTTTTTCAACCCTTTAGAAACCATAGAGACATCAAGAAATGGAATACATATGGTTCTATTAGCAGTCAGTATATATGGATAAGTGGTAGAATCATCAAAAGTTGAATTGGAATAAGTTGTTGAAAAAAAATCAGCAAACAAATTACTTATAATAGTATTATCATAAGATTCAGTATGTTGAAATTTCATAATAGCAGGATAACCAGTTGTTTTTCTCTTAGTGTTGACAAATTTATAAAAAGATTTTGGATTACTTTTGAAACTATTTTTCATTTTGATTAAGTAATTAGAGTAACATGATTTATTCAGTGCAGTATATTCCGCTCGGCTGATGGAGTATTTCCCATAATCCACAAGAGAACCGGATAGCTTGTATTTCTTGTAATATTTATTTTTTTTATTTTTAAGTCTTATGAGTTGCTTGGTATTCCAAGGAGGACCAGAAAGTTTATTACGAATTTGTTTCGGAATACATAAATCCATTGCAGAGGAAATAGTACTGTAAAATGTTTCAGTCATATGATCAATAGCAACTGTGGATCCAATAGAAAAAGATAATAGACTGTGCCAGTTCGTACTGTGTAGAAGTTCGTTCAACAAACAGTAATTTGATTGTGCGAAACAAAAATCTTTAACATCATTTTTAGAAGGTGTTTTTAAAAGTCCAGAGGGAATATATAAATTTACTTCAATGGTAGGGTGATGTGTATCTTCAGGAGAAGAAATTGGGATTGAACGCTTGATGTAACATTCCGAAGTATCGTTGACAAATATTAAATCCAATAATTTATAAAGATTGTTGTATATACCATTTATTTGAAAGAGATTCAGATCAAATAAAATATTGAAAAGCTCTTCACACTTATTATTTGATTTGGATGGAACAAAATATTTTTCATCAGGTAAGAACTTCCAGGATATTGAAGGCAAATTAAAATCACCAAGAATAATAACAAAGTCATCTTGATTAGCTGTACGAAGAATATATTTAATAGCTTCGCCATGTTTGTCATAAATAGACTGTGAGGACGATGGAGGAATATATGAGCAGGTAATAAATAATTGTTTTCCATTAAGTTTAATTAAAACTGCGATAAATTCGATGTCGAATGAGGGGTCAATTAATAAAGCCTCTGAGAATAAAATACTGGAGACCGCAATAAGAACACCGCCACCATTTGTTGTGGACCCACGATCACGTCTAAAAATATTGTATTTGTAAGAGAGTATTTCCGTATTCAAAAAAGTATCATTAAGCCATGAAAAGCGTTTTCGCAAAGCGTAGCGATGACAAAATTAAAAAAGGTATTGTAGTTAATTTATGTTAACATTTTCTTTTCTGTCTTTTTTTTTGTCTTCATTTAACTGGCGTACTTAACGGCCCTGGCATTAGAAAGCTATTCAAGAGCAACTTTGATTAATCGCTTGATAAATATCATTCAATGGCATGGATTTACATTCACCGTGTATGCACCAGAGTCTTGGGAGGGGATCGAGACGCGGAACCGGAAGCAAGAGAATGGGTGAGAGAAATGCTGTATTATTTTGAGAAAATCGGAACATCGATGACATTAAAGTTGCATTTTTTCATTTTCATTTGACGATTTTATCAAACAACTCCCTATCGAATGCGATGAGCAAGGAGAACGGTTACAACAAACCACAATACCCATGGAAAAACGGTACAAAGACAAAAAATCGACGTATTGCTTGCATTGTTTTGCATTCCTTTTTTGATTTCTTTTCTAATGCATTTCAGGTATGTTGTTGGAGTCACAAGATCACCCTGTATGATATAATGAAGATTTGAAGAATAAAACGCTGATGATGGAGAGCACTCTGGAAGCAACGTGCCTGTGGACACCATAAGTTCTGAATCGGAGTCAGATTCGGACGATTCGGATGATGATTTGTGTAAAAAATTTTCGGGAAATTTTTCACTTTGGCGGCTACCTAAGCGCTACCTAAACCGTGTCAAGAATTATTTCTACGTGTTATAGAGGTTTGTTTACCGAGATCTTAGCTACATTTTTGTACTTGATTGTTTCCTTGAATTTTGAACGGTTTGCAACCTATGGACCTGAAGAGGGGAAAAAAGTTTTAAAAAAATCGAATTTTTTAAAGTTTTTGCGATTTTTATCTTGAAGATGAAGTTTTTTTGATTTTATATGTTCACAATTTTTGTTCGCTTTGCCTCAGAGAGTAAATCAAAATTTGGAATGGTTTGCAAGGTATGAGCCTGAGAAAATGATCACTTTTTGCAAAAATGACACCGAGGCTCCAAATTTTTGGGGGCCCATAAAAAGAAGTGCATGAGTTGGGGCAAAACTGGGAGACACGGGTCTTTTTTTTTTGGTCTTACATCACGTAGTGGTGTCCGTATATGGTTATATATCCATGACTTAAAAAAATTACACACAGTGTAATCTAGTCATAACATTTTTTTAAACGCTTAGTACGGTATGGAATTAACGTTTTATTGTAAAAATTAGTTTTTAGAGCTTCTGCTGAGTCGAAACTCATTTCAAGAAATCGTAAGTGCTGGAATCCAAATCCGGTGAAATTTTCAAATACGTGTATCAATTTTATCGTATTTATCTAAAATAAATTTGTCTATTCACGGTGAATATTTTTTACAAACATCTCGTAATGCTTAGATAATATTTTGTTCTTCCGAGAGGAATTCCATGATGCATAAGCAAATCTGTGAAAAAGAAAATCTGTTACTAGAATTTTTCAAAAGTGGATATCGCAGAATAAATGTTAGCTTAAGAATTTGTTGAAAACGAGTTAGTTCCCATTGTCATTGAAGTCACTGTAGTTAATTCCTTTTTTTGTTTTTATACCCTATACCACTATGTGGTTTCCGTCCGTGCGTCTGTGTGTCCATGTAAAGCTTGAAATCAAACTGCCTGTCGCAAATATGAATATATTTTGACGAAGTTTGGTATATAAGCTTTTATCAGCCATGGGAGGAACACTATTGAAATTGGTGGGAATTGGTTCATGTTCAGACCTAGCCCCAATACAATTGACCCTTATGAAATCGACTTAAATTGATAAGATACAAATTATCATATAAATCTTATTCAAATTGGGTTTGCATGTGTTTATTACATCCATTAATCAGTAGTTCAAAAAAGGTCTCTATGGGACAACTTCTAGTAATAGGCCCCATATAGAGCTGTTTCCCGATCTTCACTTAAATCCATCAAAAAACAAAAATATTACACTGATTCTTCTCAAATTTTGTTTGTATATATTTTTGCAAGATACAAGAGACCTTACCAAACATGGTGAGGATCGGTCCATTTTTGGGCCTAGTCCCCATATAGATATAGCATCCGATATGAAATTTTTCATATGTGCAGCCAAAAAAATTAAGAAAAATCCCACTCAAATTTGGTTTATGCTTATTTTCTATATCCAGTTAGTTGGGTCTGAGAGACAGGGTCTCTAAACGCATGGTATAGGATATCATATAGTCGGTCTAGACCGACTATAATTTTTTTACTTGTTTTATATTCATATCTACTTTGTAGCAAATTGCTATCACCAGATCAGTAATTCGAAGACCTTTCTAGTATATTGAAATGCATGCGTGGTCAGGTTAGGTTAGGTTGGGTTGGAAGTGGCTGCTAATCCAAGGATCATATTTAGACTCTGGGCTCCGTTATGATACCGCGGGACGTAAAATAAGATCGAGATCCTGTTGAAGCCCCTGACATGTGAATTTTCCACCTTGATAGAGATTTCGTCAGAGAGATCCTGAAGAAACGACGAACCCAATGTTCGAAGTCTTGTTTTGGAGAGTGCCGGGCAATAGCAAAGGAAATTTTCTACTCTTTGCTTTCTCCATATCCATGTAGCTTCGGCTGAAATCATTTATTGAGATCTTGAGGCATTCAGTGTGTTTCCCTATGATGCAGTGCCCAGTGATAACAGCAACTACCGTCGAAACCTTCCCAGTAATAATAGCGTAATTGTTCGATTTCGATTCAGAGCCAGCCAGATTTGTCTGGTGATCCTAAACGTCAATCCATTAGCCCATCTGTTATCCGTTATGCCAGTGGTGCAAAGTCGAAGTTCCAGCTTGCACGATTCCAGGGATGTAAAAAACATTGGAAATCAGCTGGAACCTGTAAGATATTACCATGTCTTGCCAGCACACGAGTTTTGCAGTTTCTCCGCTATTTTCCTGTGCCCCAGGACCAATATGAGTCTGATATCGAACTGCATGGCCATCTCATTTAAGGACGTGCGGCAGCTAAGGGCGGTTCTCGTTGCAGGAACACCACTACAGCTCCTTGACTATCAGAGTAGATGTTGACTGCGGCTATAGGTAGAATATTCCGACCCATCCAACCATCAGTAACTACCTTTATTGCCAGTACCTCCGCCTGATGTACACTGCAGTGGTCTGATAACCTTCGATCCAGATTTAGTCCAAGCTCCCCTGAATAGACTCCGATCCAACTTGGATGTTCCGTTTCGATCCGTCAGTGTAGAAATTTATGGAATGCCTGCTACCTGGAGTCCTCCCAGACTAAGATTTCCTGGTAGGTTTTAAAATGTTGTAGTGTCGTTTAAATATGCTTCTTCGAATGATGTAATCCACGTTCTGTAGTAAGTTCCTGTCAGTCAGGAGCACCCCGTGGCCGCAATTGTAGAGATATTTGGTCGAATGGCCGCCGACTGCTTCCATAATATGTCCGATGGTATTAGGCGTAAGAGAATTTTCAAGCCACCCGAAGATTTAGTACGAAAGGCGCCATTGATACACATATAAGCCACTCTCTGCACCTTTGTGAAAAGGTTGATGCAAGCATGAATACGTTTAATTTCTTGTGACATATACACTTCTTCCAGTACTGTAAAAATTCTTGGTGTTATCTGCTTTCGATGGATGTAAAAATGAGCCGAATGAAGTAGGTTGCCAGTAATCTACGAAGAGCTGGTTGTTGGTGTTGGAATTTTACTAACCGCAAGGGAAATTATATTCAGTTTTTGGAGCTTTCCTTATGGAACCATTATTAAATGTAAGATGTTAAAATTTTTATGAAGATATGGCTAATGCACTCATCGAGATAAAAAAAAAAACGGTGATACCTATTTAGCCTATGTTTTGCTCTCAGAGATGCCACTCGATCGTAAAAGAAGTTGCTTCGGTAATGCACGGCTAACACTTAAAATATTGAGAAGGGCAAAAAAAATATACAGATTTATATAAGTGAATTTAAGGAAAATCTTCATAAATTCCTTCATTTTTATATATTTCATTGACTACGCTCGAAAGGTATGCAAATATGAGGAAAAATTTCAACTCCATTTCCCCCTATATACATATGTCATACAAAAAAAAGATGGGTCCCATATTTGTTCGCCATATTCTAGTTTCAGAGAAATCTGATGGTTCCATCCAGGGTATCCTCCTTGTAAAGTTTAAATGCTGGATGATTCTTGTTTCTATTATATTGAGACAAATATTTAGAAATATGTTACATTTGTACAGATAACTCAAGTTGCAGTGTCATCAAGGTCATAAAGGTCAACGATTTCATTCCCATTTCTAGACTAGCATACTGCACGCCCGTAAAAATGTGTTGTAAATGTTGTCAAAAACTCTTTATGTGAACGGAGAGAAATACATGAAATATTTAAAACTAAAAGGAAAGCTTCACACAAATATTGTTTATGACTTCATATCGTTAACATTCTTAAAATAGTTTCCGATGAATGCTATCACAAAAAATAACAAACATTCCAGTAAATATTTTCTTGCCACTTAGATTTTTTTAACTGGAAAATTATGTTTCAACTTTATAACAAACATGTCAATGAGACATGTTCCTTGAATATTTCTACCCATTAACTTTTAAAATTTGATTGGAAAGGGGCTATTGCGTAGGTTTGTGATTCCACAAATATTTATGTGTGTGTTTTACTACCTTATAACAAAAATAGAAGAATTTTTCTTTACCCAGAGAGATAATTTGCAAAAATATCTGACATTATTTAAACTTGAAATTTGCTGTTATTAAAATAATTTTTTTTCTATTATTTTTTTTCCTTTCACAGCCATCAGATGCAGTGGCTCATTTTTGGCGATAGCCAAAGCGAATCGTTTGAATACGGGTGCTTATCTATGTATACCCTCAAATGGCATATCACCAACTTCTGGCAAAAGGGTTATGCTGATAAAACGTTGTAAGTAGTTATTTTAATTTGAAATATTTTTTCTTTACATTTAGATGATAAAATAAAAACAGTAACGCATAAAAACCAAGTTTTTATTTTTTATTTATAATTTATATATGTTTATTTGCACAAAATTTGATTGCATTAAATTTAGTTCGGCCTCAGCGCCTTTATTGCATTATTTAGGCAAGTTGGGAAGATAATATTTACATATGTATGTACAAATAAAGAAAATATAATATCGCATAATGGAATAAAATTTATATTAAAAATTATTTTTTATAAAAAACTTTACTTTGGGAAAATTTACACCAGAAAAGTAAAAAAATTACATCAGAAGCGCTGCAAATGCTGTGCATAAATATTCCTTAATGGAGGATTTAAGCATCGAAATTCCTTAAGAGATTTTAACTCATCTGTTACACTATATATATATACCATTATATTATTATATTATACTCCCTTTCTTGGTAAATTAAGTTTGCCATCGAGTAATTAAACAATTGAATGTCTAGAAAGATCTCTGTCAAAAATTTCAAATTGGTTAAAATTTCTAAAAATCCAAAATTATACTATATTAAATTTTTTTAAGCGAAAATTTGGTAGGTCGTTTATATCAGTGGTCGCCAAAGTTTTTGAACGAAGGGACAAACAGAATTTAACAAAATATGAACTGGGCCAAAAATAAAAAGAACTAATAGAAGAAAAAAAGTTTTCGTATGCATGATTTTGTAAATAAAATTGTAACATTAATAATTTATATTTTTTTTTTTATATTTTTATTTTTATTGAAAAAGTAATTAAAAAAAAGCATTAATGAGAATTGTTCAACTGGGATTTAGTTGCATTTATTAATGTTTATATGTTCTTGAGAAACTGATGTCCTCAGAATTTCCGCCAAATGAGAATCAGTCAATCTCTCACGAAATTGACTTTTAATATATTTCATACGAGAAAATATAAGTGCTTCCAAATATTGATGTGTGCTCATTTTTAATTTTTTTAATATTTGGAAATATAGTGTCATTTAAATTTTGGTAGAATTCAATCAAATTTCCTTCCTTATGTACATCCTTCAGAATGTCGTTACTCCGCAAATCAATCAGCTTTAGTTGCATATTTTCTTCAACAGTATTCACCTCTTCTTCAATTGTATTTCGAAATAAATTAGTTCCTTATTCGCTTTTTTAAAGTCACTAAATCAAACAATAAATTCATTTTGCAGTGATTCTATTGATTTTTCAAATTCTAGATAAGGAAAAACATTTGTATATTGCTAAGTCTCCAACAATTTTGAGCAGCACTAAATATGTGCTATATTTGACGAGCTGGTTTCTAAATAATTCAAATTTAACTTCTAAAGATTTTACATCGCAAAGGAATGAATATGCTAATTTTCCTTTACCTTGGAGCTTATAATTCAGATCGTTTGTATATGCAGTAATATCGGTTAAAAAAGCCAATTTACATAACCATGCATCATCTGATAATTCAGCAATAGGCTTTTGTTTTTCGTTCATAAAAATGTCAATTTCATGACGAAGATCAAAAAAACATTTTAGTATTTTCCTCTACTCATCCAGCGAACTTCGCTACGATAAAGAACCTCGCCATATTCAGCATTAATTGATGTTAGAAATTCTTGGAATTGACGATGATTCAAACCATGTCACCGAATGAAATTTATGGTTGAAATAACCACTGACATAATAGATTTTACATTTAATATTTTTCCACACAATGCTTGCTGATGTATAACACAATGTAGGTTCATAGGTTTTTGTGGTTCTCACTCCTTACTAATCCGTCCAGTGAGACCTATATTTGCTTTAATCATATTTTTTGCACCATCTGTAGTTACACACTCAACTGTTTATAATTTAATTGTAGTTCAATCATTATTTCGAAAATTTTAAGAAAAATATCCTCTCCAGTGGTTGTTCCCTTAAGATTCTTGAGAGCAGCTAATTCTTCAGTTATATGAAAACCATCATTAATTTCTCGAATAAAAATAAAAAGCTGAGCGGCATGGGACAAAATTGCATCGAGTGCAAATGAAAAAATTTAAATTTCTTTGCTTTTTCTTTTTGCTGCGAAAAAAATGCTGGTACCAATATCTTCAATTCTTCTCATTAGTGTGTTTGCAGATAAACTTAAATTTTTAAATGCACTCAATTTTGCTTGACATACTTTTTCTGCTATTTTCAATACAACATTTCTTCACAAATTCCCCGTCTGTAAATGGCCGCCCTGCATCAGCAATATACTTAGCAACATGATAGCTTGCTCGTACTGAAGATATAGTTTGATTCAGATTTTGTTTAAATATATTTTCCTGATTTTAAAGTATTTTTTGAGAGTTTCAACTTCTTTTTTGCGTAATTCCCCATTATATTTTAAGTACATCTCAGAATGCTTCGTAGTGCAATGCCTATTCACATTATGTTCGTTAAAAACTGCAATTGTTTCTTTGCATATAAGAGACATTATTTTGTCTTTAAATTAAACAACAAAATATTTTATTGTCCTTTTTCGCTAAACATTCGACACTCGCTATCAATTTTTCTTATTTTGGATTTTGACATTGGTACAATTATATCTAAATTTTTATTATCACGCAAAAACAAACTTTCACTATTTACGATTTAACAAAGAAGAACATGTACGAAAAAAAACTAAACATAGTAATTAACTTCATGGCCTACTTAAATTACTATGAGTTTTAATAACAGTATATGCAGGATTTACAATTTGGTTTTTTTTAAAAGAATATAAATAAGTAATATGTACTTGAAAATAAAAACTTTTACAAAAATGGAAGTATAAAAATTTTTAATATTAGAAAATTTAATAATAAATTTAGTAATGCTTTAACAATATTTTTAAAATATTTGTATTACTTTCGCATTTTAACTCGGGGCCGGATGGGTTGCTATAACGGGCCGGATATGGCCCGCGGGCCGTACTTTGACGACCTCTGGTTTATATCGTCACCATGAGTTTCAACTCGGAAGGATCTCGAGAAAATAGATAAAATCGATGCAAAGTTTTTACGGCAGACGGACAACCAGACATTACGATTCAAAATAAAGAAAGTAATAAAAAAAATTGTTGTTACCCAACTCTTAATTGCCAACAATTCATGATATTTTCAAATAATTTCTTCTGAACTCCTAAAAGTTAGTTTTTAGTTAAAGAACTTATGCACCAACCTAAATAGTGGCTTTTAGAAAAGACGTTGCTCAACTTAAATTTTAATTAGTTTTTGTCAAATATTCATATTACTGCTATTGACCAAAGTTTATGTACTTCTGTTCTTTTCTTTTTGTCTGCTAAAACTATTGCATACTGTTACAAACTTTCAATTTGCCAAGCAAATACGAAAACTCAATTTCATTATTTTATTTATCTGTTTGATGTTCTGGGGAGATTTATGATATTTAATTGGTTTTTACTGTTGCTTATAAAAACTATTGCAAATAGTTTCTCCTCCACAGCATCATTTCGGATAGAATACTTAGAAAACACTATTTGTGATAATAATAGTTTTGTTTTTCCAACAAATCTATGTAACTCGTTTTTTTTCTGTTGCGCAATTCCAACTATGATTTGGATATAAAATTAACTAGTTGATGCTGCAATTGGTCAAAATATTACACTTGAATGCCAATCTGATACATTTTCAAAATCAATAAATTATTGGATGAAAAATGACACAATTATTGTACCGGGTAAGTACAAAACAGATAAAATCAAGTTAAAGATTTTCTAGAATAGGATGCTGTCGCTCCACAGCGTGATAGAAAAAATTAATAAAATTTTTCAAATATTATTTTAATATTATTTTGAATTTTAATTTTTAAATTTTTTGAGAATGCCACTTTCGAAACATAACAGCAGAACAATAAAGCAAAACACAAACATCCACAAATATTTCCACATACATAAAGGTTGATATCAAAGTATATGTAACTTAAAAGACTGTGACCGGCGCACAGTGGACCATATGTTGAGAAGGCGGCCAAAAATCATTTTTTTTTTTGTTACCGATTTTAAAGTTATGTTATGCATTTGAAAGTAAATCCTAGTAAACCTCAGTATTTTGCTAAAATTACAAATTTCTTTGTAAATTTTTATTTTTGAATGACTGTAACTTTTTTGGTTTAAAAGATTTTGAAGTGAAATAAATTTTTTGTAATTTTGTGACTTCCATACTATTAATATTAAAAATGTAAAATCACTGAGACATTCCCAAATTTAAAAAAAAAAAAATTTTTAAAAAAGGTCTAAATTTTCCGAAAATCTCCTACTTAATAGAGCATAACTCCTGCCAGTCAAAAGCAGTCAGAAAAAGTCTTGCACTTTTCTATACCACTATACCCCACTATATACCCGTCAGTTTCCGCCCGTGTGTACCAGAACAATTTTTCTGATATTTTCTGCAAAATTTATGAATAGAAAAGTTGTCCACTAAGTGGTTAGGGTATATTAAGTTTGAGGTGATGTTTGTAACTGCCAAAATTATTGGACCTTTATCCATCTCTTAATATAAGGATCGACTCAAAAACACTTTCCGAGTCGATTAAACGATGTTGGTCGTAACGGTGCACCGCGGTGTATTTTTTTTGCGTGTCGGTAGAGTTGTCAGGAGTTGTTATATACTTATAAAAAAGGGTTGAGATATAATGCGCTTAATCACATTTACATAGGTATCTTTCAAAAACATTAATAGTCTGAATAAGAGTTATATAGTTTAAATACCTGACAAAATGGGAAACAATTTAAATAACAGGTAAATGGTAAAAAAAAAACTATTGCGACATAGTCCTTTAAGATATGATCAGGTATGCTTCACGTTTTAAAAGGGGTTAGGGTGTGGGTTTTTATTCTTCTAAAAGTGGTAATAAAAGATAAAAAATTTTATTTTACATAATTGTAAGAAAGAGTATTTATAATAATGTTTCCACAATTATTATTCATTAAAATTTGTGCAATGGCTAAGTACTGTTACAGAGATCCGGCAGATATTTATTTTCAACGAAATGATGTAGACGATGTAATTTTGCACATAGTGAGCAACGACTTCTTTAAGAATTGTAACGTAGAAGACATTGAAATGCACAAAGAAAAAATTACTAATTTTGCATCGAATTTGAAAAGACGGTACATTGAATGCTCTCATAGCAAGGCAAAGATGTACAAACGTTACCATGACTGGTTAATAAAGGAACTTATTTTTGAGAGTGCATCTATAACTGCCAAAAAAAAGTGGAAAAAAGGGGTCGACCAGCAAAACCAATTGACGGATGTAGTGAAAGATCTCGAAGGCGCAAGCTGGAGAATATCAATGAAGAAATTTCTCAAAGAATTATTAATGATTCATTTTTGCACCAAATTCAACCAACCCAAAATAAAAAAAATAAAACTGAAATAATTGAAAAAATAGTAGAAGCGAACCCAATGTGCACAAAGAGATTTTGAAAAGCATTCCTACACCAATTGATGATAAGAAATTTACGCCGGAAGAAGCGTTCGCCCTATTTTTGGATTTGAAATTGACCAAAAATCAATATAAGGAATTGCGGAAGCGAACCAATGAAAAGAATTGTGGGATTTCTCCAGAGTATCGAGACTTAGTTTCTACCAAAAAAGAATGCTTACTTTCACAATCTGCTATTAGTATCACTTCAACATCAGCAGAAATAAAATTGCAAGATCTCCTTGAACATACGGCAGAACGATTGCTAAATACGCTTGATACTGATCATTTAAAAAAAAATGGTAATGGCAGCATTACTTTAATTTCTAAATGGGGATGTGATGGCTCCTCCGGTCAGAAACAATACAAGCAATTTAGTGCCGAAAATTCATCAGCTGCTAATTTATTTATGGTATCTTTCATTCCATTGCGCTTAACAAAAAGGTATAGCGTCTTAGAGCCGTCAACTAGTAGAGCAACAGAAATTGATATATGGAAAAATGAAATTCCCTCTTCAACAAAGTATTGCAGACCAATAAAATTTGCATTCAAAAAGGAACACAAAGATGTCATAACTGAAGAAGTTCAAAAAATAAAAGATGAAATTAAGGAACTTCAACCAGCAATATTTAAATTTGATGACTAAGACATTGAAGTACATTTTAAAATGTGTCTCACAATGATTGATGGAAAAGTTGCACAAGCTTTAACTGGAACAAAGTCAACGTCAAGCTGCATTATATGCCAAAAGACATCAAGACAGTTAAGCCAACCCCCACCAGAAAACGAAAGTTTTAAGGAAGCCCACGAATTTGCTAGAATACGTTTCATGGAGCATATTCTTAAATTGGGTTATGATTTCGAATTTGGTCCGTTAGGCGAAACAGTGAGAAAAAACAAAGAAAATGAAGAAAAAGGAAAGCAAAGGAAACAAATTCAATAAAAATATCTACAGCTAGGCCTCGTAATCGACCAACCAAAACAAGGGGAAGGAAACACAAATGATGGAAATACTGCAAGGAGATTTTTTTTCGATCCGGAAACTGCAGCATCTATCACAGGTGTAGATCATGAATTAATAAGACGATTCAAAATCATATTACAAGTTCTAGCATGCAGCAGAAAGATAAATGCAAAAAAATTTGGAGAGTACGCCAATAAAACAGCTATACTTTATAATGAAAAATAGATTCTTTCGCGAGCACAACACAAGGAAAATGCCCAGATGTTGTACTAATGAAGACTTTATCACTATCTTGTTGTGCACTTCAGATCCATATATGTCCAACATTCGTCAAAAATGGAAAACTACCTCTATTGATTTAGACGAAGAAGCTAAACAACTTCTAGAAGATGAAAATCAAGGCTATTTAGAAGAAATTTTTACTCAAACTGGTTGATTTAAAGTACTTTTTCATTACACTAACAATAAGTAACATTTTTTTATATAGTTAAAAAATTTTCTTGATTTAAAAATTTATATATTTTGTAAATTTACAATAAAAATTGTTATATTTCATAAATTTACCATAAAAATTGATATAGAAATATTTAAAAAGACAATAAAAAAAATTTAACTAAAGCAAATCATACGAGTTTTTCATTGAAACTTCTCTATCATGAACCAATATAAGGTAACTTTTACGTTCGCTGCTTAATAGATTATATTTTAACTCGGGATCGTTAAAAAAAAAACAACCTTTGGCCCTTGTGCACATTAGGACTAAAAAGTTTACGGGGTCCAAAGTTTGGCATTTTCTGAAAAATTAACTTAAAGAATTGTTTAAAGTAGTAGTTACAAAAATTAACTGAAAAATAAGACATTATATTAAAAAAAACATTTTTTTACCTTTTAACACTTCACTTTTGTACTAAAATTCAACTACAAATGAAAATATATTTTAAACCCTCCGTAACTTTTTTATTTTCGGTCGAGAGTTACGTTTTATAGCATAACTTAAAGGCTAAAGTCTCACCTACCAAACAAAAAAAACCGCATATCAAAATTCCAATCCAATCAAAAGTTATAGATTTTTGACCGCCTTCTCGTCAAATGGTCCACTGTGCGGCGTTTTAAAACTCCACTGGCTTCTATCATATTTTACCAGCACTAAAAAGTGTCAAAAGATTTAATGAGAAATGGAGAATTTTCAACTTAGCCCAATACAACAGAGGCCTACGAGAGCGACTTAAATTGCACTAAAATCCAAGATTTGGTATTGATCTCGTATATATTAAGTTTGTGTTTGACTATTGCGCCTTTCCGTCACTAGTTTAAAAATAAACCCCATAGACCCACTTTCAATCATAGTCCACATATAAAGCTGTTTTCAGATAGTCACTTAAATATATTAAGAAATACATATATTTTTAAATTAGGTTTATATGTATATATGTATAAGTTGACGTGGTCACTGTTGACAAAACAACAATGGTTTCACACGCGAAAACACAAACAACTGAATCGGGACAGTATCTATAAGAATAATTTTAGTTTAGTTTAAGATAGTGGGTTCTGTAGCTTAAAAGAAATATGCTGTAAATAAGAAATGAAATTTGTAAATGAAGTTTGTTTCATTTATATATGTGTACGTTTTAGGGAAAAAAATAAGTGACTACCAATTACGGTCATGAATGGGACAGTTTTGACCTAGTTCCCAAATAAAAATATTATCCGATAATCGCCTAGGCGATTATTTGTGACCGATGTAACTTTTTAAGTTTTACCCCGACTTTGACGAAAAATACCTCATTTTTTAATTTTTAATTTTTTGGAGCTAACCGCATTTGAAATTGCTACTAACACATATATAAAATTATACAATGCTGTATGTGTGGTTACTAAATTTGTTAATGTGTTTGCAAAAATTGTATATGAAAATCGCTGCGTTGAATTGAAAAATAATTTTGGACATAAACCAATAACGACAATAATGATAATAATGGAGTCGAATTTCATAATAATAGTTGCACATCATATTCCCTGTATTGAGTTGTGAATAGCATACCATTAGGTGGCATAAAACGTTACAAGACATAAATTGAATGAAAAAATAAAATTTTCCAGGATTTGCTCTCGAATTCGAGGGCTGGGCTGTGTTAGTTATTATTAATATCACACAGAATAAGAATTCTCCAATTAACAGACTTTGCACAAAATACAATTAATTACAAAGAAATCTCTTAAACAATCATAACATGATACAAAATATCTTTAGAAGTATTTAGTAATTTATGGATTCAGATTCAATACACGCGCTACATGTCAGTTGAGATGATTATTACATATTTTAAAATTTATATTTTTTAGATACATAGTTACAATACGAACGATTAATTTCTAAAATATTCCTGGTAAATAAATCCAATTGGTTTTACAAATATTGTTAATTTTCTAAGACTCTACAAATTATTTTAGAAGGAACTAATTAAACCACTGAAAAATAAATTTTCTCTATATAAGAAATTTTCTAAAGAAAGAAATTTTTTTATGATGATAATTTCTATAGCCCACTGAAGATAATTCGCCAGAAAACACTTTATTTCTCTCACAAAAAAAAACTATTTATATGCAAGGCTCATAAATTTCCTTATTGCCGTATTTGTTCCAGTGTAATGTATTTGTTAGGATTTTTACTTGCCTGAGTCGTGAGTTTCGAATGAATTTTTTTTTATGAATAAGGAAATAAATTTTCATTATACTTGCATATACATCTTTGATTATACGCTATACCGCTATGTGGTCAGGGTATAATGACTTTGTGCTGATGTTTGTAACTAACAAAAATATTTGTCCTAGACCCAGCTCTTATTATACCGATCAACTCAGAATGAATTTGTGAGTCGATTTAGCGACTTCCGTCTGTGCGTCCTCCCGACCGTCCGTCTATATATCCATGTAAACCTTTTAATCAAAATACAGATCGCAAATATGAATATATTTTGGTAAAATATAGTTTATAAGCTTCTATCAGCCATAGGATCAATACTATTGGAAATGGCGAAAATCGGTTAATGTGGAGACCTAACCCCTATACAAATGACCAAATTATCATACAAATCTGTGTCAAATTAGGTTTGTGTATGTTTATTGCTTCAATTTATCAGTTGTCCAAAAATTAACCCTATAGAACAATTTTTAGTCATAGCCCCCATATGAAGCCAATTATCGCTCTTCACTTAAATCTATCATTAAACAAAAATATTGATAAATTTGGATTGTGCATGAGCTTATAAAAAATAGGCTGCCTTACCAAATATGGTTAGGATCGGTTCATTTCTCGACCTAGTCCCCATATATAGAGGATCAAATAGGAATTTCTGCATATCCGAAGGCAAACAATTAACAAAAAAAGCCACTCAAATTTGTTTTATGCCTATTTTCTATATCTACTTAGTTGAACATAAGAGATAGGGTGTATGGTTGAACGCTTGGTGTATTGGTGTATGGCACTGTAAATCGGTTTAGACCGACTATAATTTTCTTACTTGTTTACTTATGCATTTGTATCTCTATAATCATAGATTGTATAATTGTATAACCATTAAATTTAATTAAACCTAATGTTTATTTTCATGCTAGTGTTGATATGTATCACTTGAGCTGAATAATAATTAGATTGTTTTCTATGAACACATATGAGCAGAAAGGATGTTTAGTTGAACAAAATATTTTCAGATTTAATTACAGAAACCCTGGAATAAATTATTCAGCTAAAGAATTTGTTTGAAAAAATACAAATATATGTTTGTGTTAATGTGTATTTCAACAATGGCAAATCTGCTAATAAAACGAAACTAGAAAAAAACAAAGTCGGAAACGAAATTCACTAGTCAAAAATCTAAATTATATTGCATGCTTAGATACTGTGCCATGATAAATTAAAAACTTGCAATTCGAAAAGAAATTATTTCATTTAGTAGTCCTACCAGTGTTTCCTATCAACCATCTGTTATATTTGCCGATAATATCTAGCAACATATTTGGCTGAAATTTTGTAGATATGGTCTTAAAATACTGCCGAAAGAGTTTATATCTCGAAAAAAAGATATTTTTAGGTTATCTGTACTAATATAATAAAGAGGATGTGTTTTTTTAGGAGGTTATCTCCATAATTACGCATCTGAAGTTCCTGAAATTTTCACAGAGTTTTACCGCGGATATGGGGAGCGCTATAGGCTAATTTTTTTTTAAATATTTTTGATAGCGAGAGCTTTGCAAATTTGTATGACGTCGCCTATTATGTTAGTAGCTGTACCCGAAATGGGCGGTATCTGATAACTGGGCGAGGTACATCCTATACAAAGTAATTACTCAATATCATATATATCGAGTACTATGACAGAGACAGCTTGAAAATTTGTCTTAGCTCATCTATTATCAACGTGAGTAGTCAAAAAATGGGCAGGATAAGACAATACTAATTGTGATATATGTCTGGAGTACTGTAATAGTGATTGCATTGGGACTTTTCGTGAGCCATTTCATTTTGATGAGAGAGGGGGATGTGGTAGCAAAGCACACCTGGTTACATCTAGTTAAGGAGTAAATGAAGATATTTGCTGCTTTGCCAATTTATATCCAAGTCCCGCCAAACCATAGAAAATTCTATTTAACAACATTACATACTAAATGTTGTGTGTAATTAAATGTTATTTTAAATTGAATGTTTTTTGTTTATATATAACAAATATTTTTATTTTAATGTAGTTAAATACAAATCCATATTACTGTGAGTTATAATTGCTGTTGGTGAATTATGTATTTTTGTAATAATTTATGTTTTATTTTTCAAATAGACGACCTTTGATAAAGTCAACATAACATTGACGAAACGTCAGGAAAAATGGAATAAGCGGTTGTTTTATTTAGATTGGAAACATTAGGCCTAATTAGCTTAAATAAAATAAAAATAAATAATTTTATGAACTTGGCCAAAAAAACAAGTAACAAACATTACATACATCTTTAATCCATTCTTTTCGTGAGCCCTTTCATTTTGATAAGAGAGGGGGATGTGGTAGCAAAGCACACCTGGTTACATCTAGTTAAGGAGTAAATGAAGATATTTGCTGCTTTGCCAATTTATATCCAACTCCCGCCAAACCATAGAAAATTCTATTTAACAACATTACATACATCTTTAATCCATTTATGATGGAACTCTCCTTTCTGTTTATGTTAATTGCAGGTGACGTTTTATACTAGAAACATATGAAAATGGTTATAAAATAACTGTACGCTTGACCTTAAATGATGCTGAGATACAGGTTTTTGGGTCACACCATTGCGTAGCCAAAAACTCATCGGGTGATACTGATGGAGCAATTAATTTTATCGTGAGTATAATATGGGCACAATACATAATGAACAGCAGTAGTACTGATTTAAGTTAATTGAGAGTGAAATATTTGTTAAATCAAACTGACAAGTTGAATCGAATACATGGGAATAAAATAACAAAGTGAAGGATTTGAATGAAAAGTTTCCTATGAATCACAAAAATTGATTGTAATACATAACTTTGTGATACATAAGCATACGAAAAACAACACAGAGGGTGGACAAACATGTGAAATACATTATATATCCAAACTCTTCCCAATCGGGAAGCAGCTCTATATGGGGCCTATGACTAAGTGTTGTCGCATAGGGATCACTTTTAGACTACCCATTAATGGATGTAATAAACGCATACAAACCCAATTTGAGTAAGACCTATATGACAATTTGGATCTTATGGCAATATAAGTCGATTTCATAGGGGTCATTTGTATGGGGGCTAGGTCTGAACATGTACCCATTCTCACCAATTTCAATAGCGTTCATCCTATTGCCGATAAAAGCTTATATACCAAACTTCATCAAAATACATTCGTATTTGCGACCTGCAGTTTGATTACAAAGCTCACATGGCCACACACACAGACGGACGGACGGACGGACGGATGGACGGACGGACATCGTTAAATCTAACCAGTTAGTGATTCTGATTCGATCGGTATAATAAAAGATGGGTCCAGGTCAAATATTTTTGTTAGTTATAAAAATACTGGGCCCTTCTCCTGATAAAATGTTTCTCATTTTCGTATCGGTATAGTGCTCAGCTTTTTATACCCTATACCACTATGTGGTTTGCGTATAATGAGTTTGTGCTGCTGTTTATAACTACCAAAAATATTTGACCTAGACCCATCTTTAATTATACCGATCGAATCAGAATCACTATCTGATTCGATTTAACGATGTCCGTCCGTCCGTCCGTCCGTCCGTCCGTCTGTGTGTCCATGTAAAGCTTTTAATCAAATTGCAGGTCGCAAATATGAATATATTTTGATGAAATTTAGTATATAAGCTTTCATCGGCCATAGGCTAAATGCTGTTGAAATTGGTGAGAATCTGTTCATGTTCAGACCTAGCCCCCTTACAAATGACCCCTATGAAATCGACATAAATTGCCATAAGATCCAAATTATCATTAGATCTCAGTCAAATTGAGTTTGTATGTGTTTATTATATCCATTAATAAGTAGTCCAAAAATGATACCTATTGGATAACTCTTAGTCATAAGCCCCATATAGAGTTGCTTCCCGATCTTCACTTAAATCTATCAAAAAACAAAAATATTGCACTGATTCTTCTCAAATTTTGTTTGTATATATTTTTGCAAAATACAAGAGACTTTACCAAACATGGTCAGGATTGGTCCATTTTGGGTCTTAGGCCCCATATAGATATAGCATCCGATATGAACGTTTTCATATCTGCAGCCAAAAAAATTTATAAAAATCCCACTCAAATTTGGTTTATGCTTATTTTCTATATCCAGTTAGTTCGGCCTGAGAGATAGGGTCTCTAAACGCATGGTATAGGGTATCGTATAGTCGGTCTAGACCGACTATAATTTTCTTAGTTGTTTAAATTTACTTCAATAAATGTTTCCCAGTGTTATTTGTTATGATCTTGGATGCATTACTCTATTTTATTTCAAAATATTTTTTGCCTGATTACACATCATTAGACTGTATTTTCCCAAAATCTTTCCTTTGGTCGATGTGATATGTGAAAGTAGTTTATTTCGTTGAACTCAGCAACCATTTATGATATGAACGCGTGAAAACCATCAAAGAGTAGGTCCATTAATTAGTGAAGAGCGTATATATATATATAGTAGGGCGGGTCGATTTAAAAATCGCCCAAGTGACAAGGAAAATCGTATTCTAGGGATCAAAATAAGAAACTTTTCCCGAGAACCATACCTCTAAAACGAATTCTGATGTCCCGACTTTCATACGTATACGTATCTTCTACTCTGCTAATAAATAATAATCATACGCCTTGACTATGTTATGTTATTCAAAAAGATCGATCGGATGGGGGTAAATAACTTTTAGATCACTCCGTGGCTATGCGTGACTATGCGTGGTGACTGCGTGACTACCCCAAAATTAATCTGTTGTCACAACAAAACTATGGGCCAAGTGTCATATCAATTGCATGGGGGGGAATGGGGTTGCCCCATGGCAGACAGACAAACAGGTCAAAAGTCGGGACATCGGAATTCGCTTTTGAGGTATGGTTCCTTCGGCAAAGTTTCTTATTTTGATCAATAGAATATGATTTTCCTTGCCACTTGAGCGATTTTTTTGCCTTAAATCAAATCGACCCGCCCTAATATATAGTATAAAAGTGTTTTGCTGGACTTAAATAATTAATTAATAGAAAAATAAAATAAACAATACCAAAAGAACAAATTTCATAATTTTTGAAGCAAAAATGTATTTGAGAAAAATTTAATTTGTAAAAAAATTCTTTTTAAAATTCATTTTGAATCAAAAAGTGTTTTAAAATAAAAAAAAGGTTATTTTAAAGATGTCTTGAATTCAGTTTATATATGGACATTTTCGCAGTCACGCAGAACACGACATTTATAACCCTAAAGTGAAAAAAATAATCTTTACAATAATTATATCCTAAATCACCATATGGTCAGGGAATAAAGACTTTGTGCTGATGTTTATAACTACCAAAATTATTTGACCTGGACCGATCTTTTATTATACTGATCGACTAATAATCACTTTCTGAGTCCATCCGTCTGTGTGTGCATATAATTTTTGTAGTCAAACTACAGGTTGCAAATATGAATGTATTTTGCTGAAATTTAGTATATAAGCTTCTATTGACTGTAGGATGTACACTATTAAAATTGGTGAAAATGGGTTCATGTCTAGACCTAGTCCTCATACAAATGACCCGTATGAGATCGACTTAAAATGCCATAATATCAAAATTGTCATTATCGGTCAAATTCGGTTTGTGTATGTTTATTAAATCCATTTATCAGTAGTCCAAAAATAAAACCTATAAAACGATTCTTAGTCATGGCCCCTATGTGAAGCTAATTCCCGATCTTTACTTAAATCTATCTAAAAACAAAAGTATTGCACAGATTTTCCACAATTTTGGTTTGTATATTTTTTTGCAAAAAATAAGTGACCTTATAAAATATAGTCAGGATCGGTCTATTTTGCGACCTAGTCCCCATCTAAATACGACATCCGATATGAACAATTTCATGTCCGAAGGCAAAAACCTTGCCACTCAAACTTGGTTTTGTTTATTTTCTATATATAATTAGTTTGACAAAAGAGATATGGCCTTTATACACATGGTGTAGGGTATCGTATATTCGGTCTAGACCGACTGTAAATTTCTTACTTGTTTTTTCTCGATTTATTTTTTTGATAGCATTTTATTACCACTATGTTTAATGTAAAACGAAGGTACATTTTTATACCCTATACCACTATGTGGTTTGGGTATAATGAATTTGTGCTGCTGTTTTTAACTATCAAAAATATTTGACCCATCTGTTATTATACCGTTCGACACAGAATCATTTTCTGCGTCGATTTAGCGATGTCCGTCCGTCTGTGTGTCCATGTCAACTTTGTACTCAAACTACAGATCGCAAATATGAGTATATTTTGATGAAATTTGGTATATTAGCTTTTATCATAGGATAAACGCTGTTGAAAATGGTGAAATTCGGTTCATGTTCAGACCTAGTCCGCATACGAATGACCCCTATGAAATCGGCATAAATTGTATGCGTTAACTTTATCTATTAATCAGTAGTCCAAAAATAATCCCTATAGGACAATTCTTAGTCATAGGCTCCATATAGAGCCCCTTGCCGATCTTCACTGAAATCTATCAAAAAAACAAAAGTTTTGCACAGATATTTCTCAAAATTGGTTTGTGTATATTTTTTCAAAATATAAGTGCCTTTGCCAAATATGGTCATGATCGGTCCATTTTTCGACCTAGTCCCCATATAAATATAGCACCTGATATGACCTTCTACACACCTGCAGCCAAAAAAATTAGTAATAATGCCACTCAAATTTGGTTTATGCTTATTTTCTGTATCCAATTAGTTGGGCCGAAGAGATTGGGTCTCTAAGCCACGGTATAGGGTAGTGTATAGTCGGGCTAGCTCGACTATATTTTTTTTACTTGTTTAATATGATTTATTTTTTCTTATTTTGCCTTCAAATTTTTTGTTTCAAATTTCATTTCCCGTTTATCTGTATTATTAAATGTCACACGCTTAAGGATATACTCAAAAACCCCGACTCTATGATAGCACCCAATATCAAAAAATTTTAAATTCTACAATAATGGATTAAATGAGATTACATATAGTGTGATAGTGAGTCTTGTGTGAAAGTGTAATTTAATGCTTTAAAGGCAATTATTTTCTTCATATATGTAAAAAAAAATATACACTAATGCCGGTTTTCTCAATGTATAGTCAAACTGCCTGTTACTTAACCAGGACATAAATTTATTGGACCAATAAACTGCCGGTTAACAATTTTGGTTTTCTCAATGTACCGACAAAAACATTATTTTCAGTTGGCAATGCCTCTCAAAATACGTATGAAAGTTGGGAGAATTATTTTCAGTTGGCAATGCCTCTCAAAATTAATATGAAAGTTGGGAGAATAATTTATCTGTCCGATAAATAATTAATTGGCAGATGAGTGCCAGTTAGTTTTGCGACAAAATAAAAGCAAACCAGACATTGAGAAAACCAAATTTCTGTAATCGGCAGTTTCTCGTTGGGATAAGAGATAATCGCCTATTGAGAAAACGGGTATAAGAATGTGGCTGTTGTGAATCTTGGCTACCTGAAAAAAAATTGTGAATAGCGTAATTTGTCGACCTATGTTTGTTGCTGAATAAGTAGAACAATCGTTCTTCAATGGTAAATTTTTAAGAAAATACACTTTTTTAGTCAGTTATTTTGTGTTTTTTATTTTTATACCCTATACCACTATGTGGTTTGGGTATAATGACTTTGTGCTGCTGTTTGTAACAACCAAAAATATTTGACCTAGACCCATCTTTAATTATACCGATCGAATCAGAATCACTTTCTGAGTTGAGTTAACAATGTCCGTCCGTCCGTCCGTCCGTCCGTCTGTCTGTGTGTCCATGTAAACCTTGTAATCAAACTGCAGGTCGCAAATATGAATTGATGAAATTTGGTATATAAGCTTCTATCAGCCATGGGATGAATGCTGTTGAAATTGGTGAGAATCGGTCCATGTTCAGACCTAGCCCCCATACAAATTACCCCTATGAAATCGACATAGTTTAATTTAATATTTATTGAGACTTTTTATGCAAATAGTAACAGAAAAAAATAAATACATTAAATAAAGAAAATTTAGGATTATAATGTAATGCCTTAAAAGTAATTTACAGTAAGAGTAATTTACAGTAACAAACTTGACAGTAAGGGTATGATATTGAATGAGAAAATTAAAAAACGCCCTTGCTCCATAGGCTAGCCATAACGATAGAGTAATCTCTTAAAATAAAGTTATAAACTTAATATTAGTAAAAAAAAAAAAAAATCTTACAAGCTAGAAAAATAATAATAATAAAAACTAAAAATAACTGCTAATTAACCCCTGTGAGTACCAGGGTGAGTTTTTTTAAAAAAATCCGGTGTAAGAGCCGACAGATCACTAATTTCATGGTTTAAACCAAGAGGAGACAAATATTGAGTATTACGCCAATTGTAATTCCTCTGAGATTGTGCAATTTCTTTTAAAACAGTATTATCATGCAGTATAATCTATTATTATAATTCTTTATAATGTCAAACACGTAAGAGCTCATTGGAAGCACTCCCGACTCATTATAAATAATTAAATTTGAAAACCTTTTTGTTTTTGATGAAAAATTTTTTCCAATACAAAATCTTAAAACCTTTCTCTCAAAAATATCAAATTGTTCATAAATTGTCATAAGATCCAAATTGTCATATAGATCTTACTCAAATTGGGTTTGTATGCGTTCATTACATCCATCCATGAGTAGTCCAAAAATGATCCCATTGGCCCCATATAGAGCTGCTTCCCGATCTTCATTTAAATCTATTAAAAAACAAAAATATTGCACTGATTCCTCTCAAATTTTGTTTGTATATACTTTTGCAAAATACAAGAGACTTTACCATATATGATCAGGATCGGTCCATTTCTGGACCTAGTCCCATATGGATATAGCATCCGGTATGAACTTTTACATATCTGCAGCCAAAAAAATTAATAAAAATCCCACTCAAATTTGGTTTTTGCTTATTTTCTATGTCCAGTTAGTTGGGCCTAAGAGATAGGGTTTCTAAACGCATGGTATAGGGTATCATATAGTCGGTCTAGACCGACTATAATTTTCTTACTTGTTTTGTTATGAAAATGTACTATTTTAAGAACATCCCATTTTACAAGGGAAAATGCTCTTTAAAGACAATGGCCCTACTTGAGAAGAGCTACCCTTTTAAGAATATGTACTTCTAATGAAAGGGTATTTTAAGAAAATTTATTTTTTAAGAAAGGTACCTATTAGAAATTTTTTTTAGAAAAGAAAAAGAAGTGAATTTTTATGAAAGGTAATTTAAAAGAAAAAAAATTATTTGAAGAATAGATAATTTAAAAAAGATAACTTTTTAAATAACTATTCTTTTTTAAAAAAATAAACTTTTTAAGAAAAAGTACTTTTTAAAAAATAATACTTTTTAAAGAAAATTTATTTTTTCAAATATTATTATTATATTGGTCAACAAACTAAGCAAATTAATTGTTTGAGTTAGGATATAATCTGTAGTTTTAATTTGCCTTCTTTTTTGTACTTCCAGCTCCCGTCCATCCATGCTGTCGCGGATATGTGGATCTGAAATCCATGCTGTAGTACGGTGCCCACTCATTGGCATTAGAAAATAATGAAGTATATGGAAACACAGCTAATGCTGCTACCTCTTTCAGACAGATTTCCATGAGATTTTATTTCGCAGAACCGTTAGTTATGATTTTTCATTTTCATTATTTGTAACAATATTAGCACGTACTGTGTAAAAACATAATCGCATAGATGCTATTAAATTTTGTAATAATAATTCAAAAATAAATTAAAATATATTTAAATATGAAATTGTACATGTATTCGAATACACTGCATACTCCCAATGAGAGACCTTCAGGCGTAGAACAGAAATTAAAAAAAATATATTATGCATTAGGAAACACATATTTCAAAAATGGTTAACTTCGCTAAACATATGTAGTTTATTCTATTTTATAGATATGATATGTAGGACTCGAGTAAAAATTCAGAGATGCCTTTAAGAAATGAAAATGAAGTACTTCATTGCTAAGTGATCATAAATATTTTTAATTATTTGACTTAATTTTTTTCAGTCGTTTATGACCAGAAATTTGGAGTTTTTGACAAACTATTGGCTGAATTTTTTTTTTTTAATCTATTTAAACTATAATCGTTAACAGTTAAAAATATATAAATAAGTTTGTAAATACATTGTTGTAGATATAACTAAATAGTATTGCAGCAAATAAAAACTAATTATAATATAAGGAAAAGGGTGATTAGAAATTTACAATTTAAGGGAAAAAGATAGAACAAACCAATTGAAAATGTATAAGAAATTTTTTTAAATTAATTATTCCAATAGCTTAGTACTGAAGTTTACAGAAACATTAACTCTACAAATTTCTTATTAAATCATAACTTGAAGATCTGTTTTGGTTTTCGAATCTTTGTGTTAATTTTCTAGTTACTGTTTCAAACATATCTTCTTTGTAGTTTCTGTGTAGCAAAATTGTTGATTATCGCCTCGGTAAGTTATAGCAATTTCCATTTGCTGAAGAATATGTGAGCGTGAATAAGTGCTCCTTTCATTCTTTTGGTAATAGTATTAGAGACTTTTCCTCTGGTTATTATGGCAGTATCATCTGCGTACAATCTGCAGATTGGCCTTTTAAAATTTTGAAGTCAGATGTATATTGTAACGACGAGTTTTCCTCCGGTTGCTAGGGTATAGCTCGCGGTGGCCGGGGTCGTTGCAGAAATTTGTTTTCTACTGAGACAGAGAGTGAAAAAACGTTGGGTACGGTTTTAAGGTACAGTTATTGGTTTATTGAGATCTTAAAACTACAAAATACACTTAAATATGCCGGGGTGGTTCCGTGAGATCGGTCTGGGACCTCGGACGACAGTCTTCGCCAGACTGTGGAGACTCGGTATCTCTGGTGTCGGATTGTTCGAGGGTGATTAACTCTCCGACGGGCGCGTCGGACCGGAGGAAGAGTGACCTAAGTCGGCACACTCTCCGCAGGACTCGTTGGGCTTGCAGGGTTCGTTGGGTGTTGATTCAAGAGTGACCTAAGTCGGCACACTCTCCGCAGGGCTCGTTGGGCTTACAGGATTCGTTGATTGTTGATTCAAGAGTGACCTAAGTCGGCACACTCCACCTGTGGAACGAATGAGTAGTTACTTACCTAACCTCTGGGCTGTGCAAGGTAATTATGCGGTGAGAGTGACCTATGTTGGCACACTCCCCATAGGACTCGTTGGGCTTGCAGGATTCTTGATATAGTGGGTCAAGAGTGACCTATGTCGGCACAGTCCACCTATGAAAAAGAATTAGTCCCTTACCTGTCCTCTGGACCTCGCAGGATGATGGGTGTAGTGAGAGCGACCTAAGTCAGCACACTCTCCGCAGGTCTCGTCGGGTGCTGATTCAAGAGTGACCTAAGTCGGCACCCTCTCCGCAGGACTCGTCGGGTGCTGATTCAAGAGTGACCTAAATCGGCACACTCCACCTGTGGAATGAATGATTAGTTACTTTCCTAACCTCTTGGCTGTGCAAGGTAATTACACGGTGAGAGTTACCTGTATCGGCACACTCTCCACAGGACTCGTTGGGCATCTCCGGACTCGAAGAATTCGTAAGACTCGCAGGACTCGAAGGACTCGCAGGACTCGAAGTATTCGCAGGACTCGAAGTATTCGCAGGACTCGCAGGACTCGAAGGATTCGCAGTACTCGAAGTATTCGCAGGACTCGCACGACTCGAAGGATTCGCAGGACTCGCAGGACTCGAAGGATTCACAGGACTCGCAGGACTCGAAGGATTCGCAGGACTCGAAGGATCCGCAGGACTCGAACGATTCGCAGGACTCGAAGGACCCGCAAGACTCGAAGGATTCGCAGGTCTCGCAGGACCTACTAAGGATAATGAAGTGACCTAGGACGGCACACTTCGTTCAGCGAAAGGGTTATTAGTTTGCTTACCTTGTTACTGCTGCCACGACTACTGCACGACTGTCCCGATTGTCCTCATGACCGCCTTTTTATACTTGTGCCTGACGGCTGATGACAGCTGATTGTTACCAGTATCATATGATCGCCACGTACGGGATCACAGGGTGATCCGAAAAAGGAATTTACAAGTCTACTCAGTAATTCATTTTATTTGTGCAATTAAACATAAAATATAAAGTACAATTCAATCAAAATAATAAAAATAAAATAACTCAAATAATCCTAATGGATTGTGTGGGCCGAAACGATGGCACAGACTTCGGTCATCACAATATGTAGAATATAACGTTGGGGATAAAACTGATCCTTGTAGTACATCAGCCAGCAGTCTGCGTTCAGCAGAGCAATCGTTGTCTATGTTTTCTAAAAATGTTCTTTCGCGTAAAAAACTTTTTATTAATTTCCGAAGATAAGTTGAGTAGCCAAACATATTCAGTTTATAGAGCAGACCATTATGCCGTATGGAGTCAAAGGCTTTTTCTATGTCTAAAAATACTATTCCAGTACTCTATCGATCATTCTTATTGTTTGTTATATAATTAACAATTCCTTCAACTTGAATGATCCTTTCGAAATCTAAACTTCTCGTTTGGCATTATACCATTATTCTTTGTAAATTCATAAAGTCTCGTTAATATGATTTTTTCAAATACTTTATCCAAGACATTTAACACGCTAATCGGCCGATAGCTTGTTGGTGATATAGCATTCTTACCAGGCTTTAGAATTTGTATTACTTTTGCGGTTTTCAAAACTTTTGGAAAATATTAATTTTTCAAACACCAATTAAACGTTTTTGCAATAGTACTGAAAAAAATATCTGACACTTTCTTTAAAATAATGGGGCAGATGCAATCTATGCCGGGGGTTTTTGAATTCTATATTGTATTCTTTTGTTGTAAACGCTCGCTCTATACTGTCAGATATTGTTTAGTTTTTCAACCATTCAATATGTTTTGTCACCTTCCGATCGACTGTTTAAAATTGTACGTTGTTTTGTGATGATTTACAAAAACTTCTGCAATAATGTTGCTTTTATCTTTACTATTGTGGATATCAGCGCCATCTATTGTTAAACTACCGAATGTTGTCTGTTTACCTTGCATTGCTTTTGTCAACTTTCCGAACTTTTTATTACCAGTTGGCAACTTTTTTAAAAATTTATACCAGCTGTTATTTATCTCGTTGACAATGTGACAATTTATTTTAGAATACAATTTATCAAATTTCTTTTGGATGGAATAAAACATCTTTGTAGTTTTCTTCTGCTTCTTTGGCCGATCAAATAGACACTTATTTGAGAAAGCTTTTTCTGCCAAACAAGCCTCTGACGAACTGGGATTTGTTTTGAAGCTTCTTGAACAATGTAAGTGATTTTGGATAAAATTTGCTCTATGTTTGAGCTTTTTAATACTGTAGATTATATGTGGTTATTATGAATCTCATCATCAACCCGTTTTATATTCTTTTCCAGTTTGCCATATTATATAGTTGAATTTTAGCAGTACTTTGAATAACATTACCAAAAATCGCACATGTCATTAGAACATGATCAGAATTAAGCAGCTCTTGATAAGTTTCAATTTGTGAAACAAGTAAATTAGAATTTGTTAATAGAACATCAACAACTGATGGCTTCCTCGGCGTTTTGTTCTGACTAAATCGTGTATAAGAGTTAGGAGAGTGTATGTAATAGTGCGAGCTGAGTTGATGATTATACAGATTGGCTGAAATTTATTAGTAAACAGTTGGGAAATATTAAGGTTTTTTTGTTCAGCTTGATTTTTTGCATGTCAAAAAAAGTTATTTATCTAATCTAAACTAATATAATAAAGAGGTAGTGTGTGTTTGTTTGTTTGTTTGTAGGAGGTAATCTCTGTAACTATTAATCTGATCTTCCTGGAATTTATACAGAGTCTTACTACTGATATAGGAAGGGCTATAGGCTATAATTTTTTAAATGTTTTTAGTGGGCGTGGCACCTCCAGCGCAAAGTAAATTTTTAATATAATATATATTGAGTACTATGATAGGGAGAACTTCGCAAATTTGTGCTAATATTAGTAGCTACGCTAGAAATGAGCGGGATCTGATATGTGAGCGTGGTACCTCCCACACAAGTAATAATTCAATATTATATATGTCGAGTACAGTGATAGAGAGAACTTTGCAAATTGGTCTCAGATCATCTTTTATTAATGTGTGTAGTAAGACAAAAAAAAAAAATGGAAGGGATTGGACAAATGTGCGTGGCACCCCCATACAAACTCAATATTAAATGTGATATATCTGATATATCGGGCGGGAGGGGGTAGCGAAGGACACACGGGTTACATCTAGTAAACAATACAACAACACAACAGCTTGTGTTTAGGGAATTTTATTTACAATTGTCATATGTTCAAAACGTAGAAATATTTCTAGGTGTCATTTAAATATGTCAGCAAATATATTGTAACGTTACAAAATGCAACGTACATAAATAGTACATAATATAATTAATAATTGTAGTAATAGTAATAATAATAACACAGTAATAAACCTTTACACACAATTATCAATACATACGAGTAACATATAAGACGTCACACCAGCTACTTTAACACACTAATATTAATGAAGGACTAGTTGGCCACCCTTTGTTAAAATGTATCTGTACAGTAAATGTAACGCTGGCATTTAGTGCAGTTATAGAACGTATAAAACGAACCAGCATGCTGCTGTATAAAATTAACCATACTTTATCAGCTGTTCACAAATGTCACGTACAACCGTAGCAAAAATCCATTTTCAACAGATTGGGACGTTCCGGTTGAGTTCCGGTTGAGTTCGGTAACTGCTCTAATTGCTTTCCATGTAACAGAAGAAAACAGCTGACACGTTTGACTGCGGTTACGGGTGGCTAACTAGGCCTTAACACACGTACACTGACTGGCACTACACGCAAGAGATCACTTTTAAATACCATTATCATTATTGATACCTATTAATTCTCAACGAGTTGATACATCAACAGGGATAAGTGTGCAAAGTTGGCATAGGTAGAGTAAGTCAAGTCAATTTACTGACAATGTTCTGTGTCGGATCAATTTACTACCAACTAAATATTCCAAACACATAATGTAATCCAGCAGCCTTGGCTGTCTGCTCTCAATAATCCAGCAGCTTCGGCTGTTTGCTCTCATTAATCCAGTAGCTTCGGCTGTCTGCTCTCGCTAACCCCTTCTCTATTTTCAGACCTACGCCTACCGATCTTAACCAAACTACTGAGATTGCCAACGTAGTATCAACGTTGCCTATAATGCCGACGCCTATCGATTAACGTAACCAAACTACCGATATTGTGTGCTCTGAAATTAAAAAGAAGAAAAAATCTTATTTTTTTTATGTAATCATTGTTTTTAATTAAAACACAGCGCAGTTGAAAACAGTTTCCATCCTATTGATATTTTATCTACATTTGCTTTTATAAAATTTACTTTTTAAAAGCCACTTATTTTAATACAAACTTTTATTTCTTTCAACATAACAGACTCGAAAATGGCGCATTCAAACACAAGAAAGGCCTTACAATAAATAAAAAACTTTATTCTCATGATTTTCATACTCGTACTCTATTACATAACAAACACATTACTTAACTACCACTTCCGCTTCCCAGATGCTTGTACTTATATGACGAAACAACAGCTCACACAGCGTTGCTTTTTTTGCAAATAAAAAAGAAAACAAGAAAATCCTACACACGACTGACGTCGTTTTATTTACGTTAAGGACAATTGCTTTTTACATTATCGCACATGTAAAAATGTATGTGAAGAAATTTGTTTCTTGCTTATATTTAACCACCAGTTTGGTAGCGTATATTTCCTGGCTAGAAGAGAAGTTGGATGGACGGCTTTTATGGCTGTATACAGGGTATAACCACAAGAGGCCTTCAGATTCAATCACTGCTTATTTTTTCCGCTGGTTGTTTCCACATTTTCTTTTCTTTTTTCTATAAAAAGATTGTTGCATCTTTCTTGCTTTTTGACTTTATTTGTGTTATTTTGACTTTATGGCTTTCCTGCTTTCCTTTGCGTGCAATACAGATATAAGGTGGTTGGTACTAAAGTACTTTTTGGGCTCATTTTAAGGCTAAGTAAAAGTAATTCTTAGTTGATTTAAACTTAACTAAAGGGTATAAATATGATGAATATTGTAGCATATAACGAATATTTGAAGGTGTCAGTGGATGAAATTTTTAATATCAAACCATTTGTAGCAAAATCACGCATATATCTCCGGCTGCTATCTCGTCGGCTATTGGGGAGGTTTCTTGGCTACTTCAGGTTGAAATCTTAAAATGATATGCACAGATCACTATTTTATTGTGTGCGTGCTGAAGGTGGAGTTTTTCTTTTTTTTATACCCTATACCACTATGTGGTTTGGGTATAATGACTTTGTGCTGCTGTTTGTAATAACCAAAAATATTTGACCTAGACCCATCTTTAATTATACCGATCGAATCAGAATCCGTCCGTCCGTCTGTGTGTCCATGTAAAGCTTGTAATCAAACTGCAGGTCGCAACTATGAATATATTTTGATGAAATTTGGTATATAAGCTTTTATCGACCATGGGATGAACGCTATTGAAATTGGTGAGAATCGGTCAATGTTCAGACCTAGCCCCCATACAAATTACCCATATGAAATCGACTTAAATTGCCATAAGATCCAAATTGTCATATAGATCTTACTCAAATTGGGTTTGTATGCGTTCATTACATCCACTAATGAGTAGTCCAAAAATGATCCCTTTGACCCCATATAGAGCTGCTTCCCGATCTTCACTTAAATCTATTAAAAAACAAAAATATTGCACTGATTCTTCTCAAATTTTGTTTGTACATATTTTTGCAAAATACAAGAGACTTTACCAAACATGATCAGGATCGGTCCATTTTTGGACCTAGTCCCTTTATAGATATAGCATCCGATATGAACTTTTTCATATCTGCAGCCAAAAAAATTAATAAAAATCCCACTCAAATTTGGTTTTTGCTTATTTTCAATGTCCAGTTAGTTGGGCCTAAGAGATAGGGTTTCTAAACGCATGGTATAGGGTATCGTATAGTCGGTCTAGACCGACTATAATTTTCTTACTTGTTTAATATTGTTAAATGATGAAAAGTGTATACGAAAAGAAAGAACGGAGATCATTTATATAAAAGGAAACTTAAGTCTGACGATCGCATGTGTATAGATGTTTACACATTAAATGCACCCTCCCAACCATCACCATGTTATGGCGAGCCCGCAAAAATCGAACATGATCCCATTAATGTACCCTATCCGCCCAAGTCGCTAGAAATCTGAACAAAAACTTCTTAGAGATTCATTTTACAATACTTTCATTTACTGACGGAAGAATTTTTGAATCCAAAATAACAAAACTAAATCTAACTTATTCCTAGATAAATGAAGCAAGTTTCAAGAAAAAAAGGCTGCAATACTAAACATGACTTATAATTCAAAAAAAAAAAAAAAAAATAAAAAAAAATATATAAAAATTATGCAAAAAGATTAGGTATATAAGTCAATTGAAACCAACCTAATATATAATATATGTAACATAATGAAAATTTATAATAGATTTAATAATAATTTATGAACAAAATTATTAATAAAAAAAATGTAAAAAAATAAAAAAAAAAATTACATGGGTCCCGTCAGGATCTGAATTCGGGTCACACGATCCGTAAATTAAGAATGTCGCAAAATTATAACAATTTTCGATTTATATTTATGTAAACATTTTTATATTTTTATTATCTATTCGAAGATACTAACGACCGCGTTATTCGAAGCAAAAATATGGAAGAATAAAAAAAAATTAAAGGTCTAACTCGATTTCGTTAAATAATATTTGCTAAAATCAATATTTAATCAAATGAAGAATTCAATCTTTTAGACGCAGGAAAAAAAAAATATTATTTATATTAAATCCAACAAAAGTATTTTTAACCAGCGGAACAAACGGAATTGAAATTCGTAATATCCCGTTAAACATTATATATATATATATATATATATATATATATATTTTATATTTAATTTAATAAAGGCAATTTATAATTCAAAATATGATATTTAGACAATGATTTGGGTACCAAAAAAAGGATTTGAAATAGTCCATAATTTGCTTTTCTTAATTTTGATCAATATTTAGTAGAAATTGCATAAATATTATCCAACCATATATCACTAACAGAATTAATTCATGTTTAACAAAGCTGAGTTCCAAGAATTAACAGTGCTGTTAATTTCGATGTTAGTGAAATATACAGGTGGCTTGAGAAATAAAAATAAACGTAAATAAAAAAACTTACATCAGCGTTTAATCCAACGATGAAAGATCTTTCATTGCTTCGACGATGATGATGATGATGATTTAAAAATGATGGTTATAATTATGTTGTTCCATTTTTTTAATGATTTTATTATTTTTTTTTTAAATGTAATTATTAGTCAAAAATAAAATATATACATATAACCAAAATCGCGTTTTTACCGATATGGCAACATAGTCGATATCAAAAAAATAGTTGTTTTTTCCATTCGCTTTATCCTCTTCGTAACATTTTTTTTAGTTAAGCTACACGATTATTTCTATACATTTTCGTTTTTAGTAAATTACACGTTGGTGATAAATATTTTTTTTTTGATATTATAATTTTTAATTAAAAAAAAAAAAACAAATTTATATCAAAGTTGCTGTTGTACGAAGAGTTCGCGGTAAAAACCGAGGTTTTGTATCGAATGTAGCAGTTAGTTAAGCACTTACACTAGCGATTATAAATTTAATGGAACAATTATAATTCTCTAAAGCTAAGTATTCTTCCTCACTTCATTTATATATACATTTATTAATTACAACTTTTTCTTTTTATACCCTATACCACTATGTGGTTTGGGTATAATGACTTTGTGCTGCTGTTTGTAACAACCAAAAATACTTAACCTAGACCCATCTTTAATTATACCGATCGAATCAGAATCACTTTCTGAGTTGATTTAACAATGTCCGTCCGTCCGTCCGTCCGTCCGTCCGTCCGTCCGTCCGTCCGTCTGTGTGTCCATGTAAAGCTTGTAATCAAACTGCAGGTCGCAAATATGAATATATTTTGATGAAATTTGGTATTTGATCTTTTATCGGCCATGGGATGAACGCTATTGAAATTGGTGAGAATCGGTCCATGTTCAGACCTAGCCCCCATACAAATTACCCCTATGAAATCGACATAAATTGTCATAAGATCCAAATTGTCACATAGATCTTACTCAAATTGGGTTTATATGCGTTCATTACATCCACTGATGAGTAGTCCAAAAATGATCCCTTTGGCCCCATATAGAGCTGCTTCCCGATCTTCACTTAAATCTATCAAAAAACAAAAATATTGAACTGATTCTTCTCAAATTTTGTTTGTTTATATTTTTGCAAAATACAGGAGACTTTACTAAACATGGTCAGGATCGGTCCATTTTTGGGCCTAGTCCTCATATAGATATAGCAGCCGAACTTTTTCATATCTGCAGCCGAAAAAATTAATAAAAATCCCACTCAAATTTGGTTTATGCTTATTTTCTATATCCAGTTAGTTGGGCCTGAGAGATAGGGTCTCTAAACGCATAGTATAGGGTATCGTATAGTCGGTCTAGACCGACTATAATTTTCTTACTTGTTTCTAGCTACCACATTGTACCACTTTGGCATCTTTTTTTTTTGTTATTTTTTTTTCTAGCGATGCTGTAGAAATCTACAAGTGAATCAAATTAGATATGACAATTTTGCTAATAAAGGTTATTTTGATCTGTTTTTTATACCCTATACCACTATGTGGTTTGGGTATAATGACTTTGTGCTGCTGTTTGTAACAACCAAAAATATTTGACCTAGACCCATCTTTAATTATACCGATCGAATCCGAATCACTTTCTGAGTTGATTTAACAATGTCCGTCCGTCCGTCCGTCCGTCCGTCCGTCCGTCTGTGTGTCCATGTAAAGCTTGTAATCAAACTGCAGGTCGCAAATATAAATATATTTTGATGAAATTTGGTATATAAGCTTTTATCGGCCATGGGATGAACGCTATTGAAATTGGTGAAAATCGGTCCATGTTCAGACCTAGCCCCGATACAAATTACCCATATGAAATCGACATAAATTGCCATAAGATACAAATTGTCATATAGATCTTACTCAAATTGGGTTTGTATGTGTTCATTATATCCACTAATGAGTAGTCCAAAAATGGTCCTTTTGACCCCATATAGAGCTGCTTCCCGATCTTCAGTTAAATCTCTTAAAAAACAAAAATATTGCACTGATTCTTCTCAAATTTGGTTTGTACATATTTTTGCAAAATACAAGAGACTTTACCAAACATGATCAGGATCGGTCCATTTTTGGACCTAGCCCCTTTATAGATATAGCATCCGATATGAACTTTTTTATATCTGCAGCCAAAAAAATTAATAAAAATCCCACTCAAATTTGGTTTTTGCTTATTTTCTATGTCCAGTTAGTTGGGCCTAAGAGATAGGGTTTCTAAACGCATGGTATAGGGTATCGTATAGTCGGTCTAGACCGACTATAATTTTCTTACTTGTTTCTTATTGGATTCGTTCTTGGATTTAAGGTGTCGTTTTAGAAAATCTGTGATATTAGCTTTTAGACAAATTATTTCTATACAAAAATTTTGCTTTAAACTTTCACTTCTACTTTTGCAATAATTTTATGGTTGTTAAATATTTAGTTTTAGGCACTTTTCTGTTTTAGGGTGAAAGTCTTTAATTTGACATTTTTTAATTTACCAACACTTTTCTATTAATTTTCCTTCATTCTTTCACTGAAACAAAAACTTTTCACTATTTTTACTGCTTTCCAACTGCTGGTCAGAAAGATTTCGGGTTTCTCCTCCGGGGTTTTCCGTTCCCAAAAAGAATTTATTAAAATAATGACTGTTTATTTTTCCAGAATTTCCACACTGTTGACCAGACAGCGGACTTTTAAGAGGAAGCCCTTATTACATATGCATATGAAAAAAATCGTAACCTCAATAGCTTTCATCCCGGTACACTGTAATCGCAGGAGCAAAAAAAACGTTTTAAAGTGTTGATTTGCCCACGTTTATGTTATTTTTTTTCTAGTCACCTGTTTTATAATATTCGATGGTGACGAGGTATAAATGGCGTTTGCTGACACGTAATAAATTCCTTATTTGCGGAAATGACAATATTGTTTCATATGAAATTCAAAATTTTATTCTGAAGAAAAAAGTATTTTCATTTAGAAGAAAAGTTGGACAACGAATTGAACAAACATTTTAACTCGCTTTTTAGTGGGAACTCAAGATATCCTCGAAAGGATATCAAAACTTTCAATAATGAAAAATAATTTTCTATTTTCCTCTTGATAATTAGTTGCTTTATTCATAGAAGAAATAAAGGTTAAACAAAAAATGAAAATTAAGCAAATTAAAGAAGAACTAAATATTGAAAGACTTTTGTAGATTCGAACTTACATTTATTTTATAAAATTGACAGAGTCGATGATTGAAGAAACGTGATGTTGATGCTCAGCAAAATAGGAAGATATTTCCGCGTGCTAAGCCTTTTATACCTCAAAACGATGGAATTATTTTCCATTTGGAAAGTTTGCGTTAATTCAGCACTAATATAAACATACATTAACGGTTACTTACACCAACAAACTACACAAATGTAAGAGTTTTACACTGCATTATCTACTTACAACAGGGTGTAAGGCCTTCAAAGCAGGATGCCAAAAATATCTATCCTCGATTAAAAAAAAATCAAACTATAAAGAGAAAAATTCAACAAAGACTTTTCTGGCCACAAGCGCCCCTTCAATATATAGCTCGCACTCATGTACTCAAGCAAGTGAAAGCATTCACAGTTAAACTGCACCTAATTTTTTCGTCAGCTTAGATACGTGTATGAGATATAGTTTTCAAACTGTTGTAAATTGTTTTCTTTTGTCTACGATTTTCCCGATTTATAGTTCAAGATAATGCTATTTTAAGAGTTGGAAAAGAAAATGGTTCAAGTTACTATCAAAATGAGGGGAATATCCAAATGTGATAGTTTATGAGATGCTCTTTCATTAAACTCCTCATCAGCACTAATTTTTCTGAAAAATTTCAAGAGAAAAGTTAACACTAACGTAACAATAAAAAAGATGGCTGGCGCGATAACATTGACAGCACACGTAAACTTAACTTAACGCGATTAGCTATGATAATATACTAAGTAGAAAGAACACTTGACATCCTTGAATATAGTAAAATACCAGAGAAATGAAGAGAAATGGGAACAACTACCGCGAATCTGATGCAACGAGTTATTTACTTTTAACAAATGTAATTATTCAGCTCACATATTTTAAAGATGCGAGGCACGGAGTGGCTTAATAATCCGAAAGAAAGCCAAGGTACAAAATTCTTTAATAAAGAAATCGGGTCATAAATGTTATATCAAGAAAGCTGTTTGAACTTTTGGGAGAGAAAAATTGCTGCGAATATATGTATCACAAAATATACCGCAAAGGTAACTTCAGCATGCTTACTGGTTTTAAAAGAGAAATCCTTCTAGTTTGGAAAATATCTGTTGGATTTAAAACGTTTGATTTTTTTCTTGTCCGGCAGGCATTGGTCACAACAGTAGGAAGTTATCTCATTTATAACAACAGGAACCACTAATGCACAAATGTAATCAGAAGAGTGCTTAAACACAGAAAACTGCGTCATTGTTGCAACCGAATTTATGGAAAAACTTAATTATTTTAGCAATATATGTAAAAAGTGCTTGATATGATAAGAAAGCTAATTTTATTGTTAAATATACCTCTACTTTAGATGGATTATGTTTGTGCTAGTTGAAAAGCATGCCCATGCCGGATGGCTCAAAAGTTTAAAAATCAAAAAAGCTTTAATGAATTAAATCTTAAGCTCATGTAGTTAAGAGGCAATCCCTATGTGGAAAGCCGTCAGTCACAGGTTGTGGTTTAAGGTTAAATTATAAATATTTATTTTTTGCAATTAAAGTTTTCAAATTTTTCCGGATGGTGTAAGGCTATTTAAGAATTACATCGCACTGCGACTATACTCAGGAACGTTGGCCGCTCTCAATCTAAAATGTTCAACACTTCTTCGCTAATTGAGCATACTCATTCATTTCATGGACAAAGAATTCATAAGCTCTTATTCTTTCACCAAAATTATTCTTCACATCGGAGTGACGGTCTATCATTTATTTTACTATTTCATTACGTCTTACCAAAACTACGAGCATAACTCCCCACTGCTAATCTTCAAAAGCCAATTGCTGTCCTATGTATCGCCCACATCGGCCAGAAGGCGGAAGATTTCAATTTGGTTTGCATAATAAAGCAGCCGTGTGAGCATGAGGTACTACTGTCAAACGTTGGCGAAAATCAGTTTAGCTTTTTTAATCTGCTTTCTATAAAACGTTTTCTACAAGAAGTTTCAAAAATATTTCCCATAGCTTTCGCGTATCTACGGGATTGCCAGTATATACATTAAGGCGGGTCGATTTGTAGGGAGGCAAAAAAATCAATCAAGTGACAAGGAAAATCATCTTCTAGGGATCAAAATACGAAACTTTGGCCAAGGAACCATACCTCTAAAACGATTTCTGATGTCCCGACTTTTGACCTGTCTGTCTTCTTTCGGTCTGCCATGCGGCAACCCTATTCCCCCTTAAGCAATTGATCTGGAATTTGGCCCATAGTCTTGTTGTGACTACAGGTCAATTTTAGGGTAGTCACGCAGAGTCACGTATAGTCACGCATAGTCACGGAGTGATCTAAAAGTTATTTACCCTCATCCGATCGATCTTTTTGAATAACATAACATAGTCAAGGCGTATGATTATTATTTATTAGCAGTGTAGAAAATACGTATACGTATGAGTGTTAATTTTAATATTAAATCCAGTTGTTGATTTGGTAGATTTACAGCATGACATACATCTACATGTATTTATACTGTTGTCCATTACTGCCATGTAACACCACTGTGTATTATTATTGTGCTTTTTATTATGGGGTTTCATGTCAAGTGATCCAACTTTTGAAATCGATGTCTTCGGGATGAAAGTGTAGTCCTATTAGATAGTACTTCAGATGGAATTTTTCAACAAGATCGGTCCAGATTACTCAGACTTATAGGGGGTCAAAATTGACATTTTGTCCAAACAAGTGTTTTTTTTTCATCCATGTAACTCTTTGCCTGTTGTTCTTAGCAAAATTTGTCCCAAATAGTTTAGTTTCTTTAGTCTTTCAGAAAAAAAGCCTTAAAAAAATAAAAAAAAATTTTTCGACTTTTTTTTTGCAATATAAAAATTTTTTTTGATTTATTATTCAAAAAAGGATTTTTTTTTTGCTCAAAACCAAGCTTACTTTTTTCCTTTAAGAACTTTTTGGTCGCTTAGTGGGATGAGAGTGCGATATCTATCAAAAAAATAAATGTTTTGTAACTCAAGACAACGGTTTTTAAATTTTTACCATATGCGCTAATTTAAATTTTTTCCTAATAATGTGTAAGTGTGTCTAAAGCCTTAAAAATAAAGCATAGACTCTAGACAAATTAACCTTTCCGACGGTATGTAACATACCTAACTAAAATTTCGTACCCTCAATACTGTAATACCCACAATATGTTCACCTAAGGGAAAAAATCACTTTTTTTCTATAGAAATGTTGAAAACTTATTATTTTTTTTTTGTAGTAATAATTACATTAAATGCAATAGTAATAATAATAAAAATAAATAGAAAAATAATTTAATAAAATTTAATCTTAAGTACATTAGATCCATTTATACCAAAACTATTTTTATACCCTATGCCACTATGTAGTTTGGGTATAATGACTTTGTGCTGCTGTTTGTAACTACCAAAAATATTTGATCTAGATACATCTTTTATTATAGCGATAGAATCAGAATCAATATCTGATTCGATTTAACGATGTCCGTCCGTCCGTCCGTCCGTCTGTGTTTCCATATGACAGCATTTGTTAGTACACAAAACTTAATAATTAATACAATAATAATAAATAAATATTTATAACTTACAGTGTATCTCTGGTTTCCAATCGTTGATTACTTAACACCAAATTTTAAATTTCCTTAGCTTATTGATACTTAGTCAAACGTAAGATTGGTACGTGACTTCGATATGAAAACAAGCGGATCATTAACTAGCTCGGACAAGCTGAGTATCAGCTAGGATCCAAAATAAAACTGATTCACAGAATGGCGTTATTAAAGCCACTTATTGATACTGAATTAATAGTAGTTCTCGAGGAACCTTAATTAATAACAGTTAGGTGGCAAATTGATCTGCCTGAAAAAGCATGACAATTTATTCTTAATACCAGAAAATGGCTTTATAAGAAATTAAAACGCGGAAGAAAGGTTGTAAATAAAATTACGTAATAAATTTTTTTGTTGATAATTTTTAGCATTATTAGTACCTGTTACAACTTATTGCATAAAATTTATCATATATCTTCTTTGGTACGATTTTTTAGTAATTAAGTGGCCACATTTCTGCCTTCATTCATCATTTCAATGACTTGTTTTTTATTTCTTTTCATTCTTAAGTTTTAACTTTTTCATTTGATGTTTTTTGCAATTTGTTTTTGTTGTACTATTTTTTATTGGGCTATATTGATCTTGAATTTAAATTTCGTAAGCTTTTTGATAAGTTTTATTTTTCTAACTTGGCTTTCAAAACAAGAATTCACTTTAGTGTTCATAATAATGTAAACTAAATTCATTTCTTACAATGATATTATAAAAATGTAAAACATCGTTAATGATAAATATGCTAGAAAGCTTTTTGCGGTTATTATCACTTGAAAAAACTTATGTATTGTAGACATACCTTCAGCGGAATATAAGTATGCTTTGCAAGTTAAAAGTATACTTATTAGGCTTTCAATTATTATAATAAGAAATTCGTTGAGCCGTTTAAATCAACCAGCAGAGCCCAGGCCTCGAAATTTGAGTGGAAATATTTTTTTTTCCGTTTAACAAATAATTTTTTTTAAGAGTCTAAAGGTATGCTAATAAATTTTATCCAATTCAAAATTCAACGATTTTTAAACAAAATTCATTGAATTTTATTATAAATATTTGCTGAACAAACAGAGGGCATATAAATAAATAATTTTAAAGGAGCCTAAAGGTATGCTAATTAATTTTAGCCAATTCACAATTCCACACAGGGGTTTTGTTATTTATAATAAACACACACACAGTATGTGTTTTATGAATGTGTTAGTAGCAACTTTAAATGAGCTTAAATCCAAAAAAAAGGTTCAGACAGTGCAAATCTGTATATCCCGTAAACAGTTAAAGAAATACCTTTCAAATGGGGTATTTTTTTTTATCGTTTATTTATTATAATAATGACATCGGTAACAAGATGTTGTCTTGCCTATTAATATTGTAGATTTTACAAATAACTTTAATTTAGGTCTGTCATAAGCCGGAAATTATCTTTTGCGGATTCTGTACAGTAAATTTTAACTGGTGGTTTATAGCATGATAACCAATAAACAAAAGTATTGTATAGTTAAATCTTTAGTCAAATGTATTTTTGCAAAATGTTACTAAATAAGAAAAAGGTAATATTTTCAGAATAGTGAAATTTTTCAGAGCAGTTAGATAGCATTTTAAGAAAAGAAGGTACCTTAAAAAATTACTGGATAAAGAATGGTACTCTTTTTAGAAATGTAACATATTAAACAAGTAAGAGTGTTAAATTCGGCTATGCCGAATCTTTGATACCCTCCACCTGGGTTTTACGTTTACATTAATATCTGGAAATATTTGAATATGTAAACACTTTGATAAACCTATTACTGAATTATTACAACAAATGCTCTGAATTTTCAGCATTTTATAGAGGTGTCTACATATTTTAGGTCATAAATTGGCACAATGACTCCCGATTTATCCCATTTTAAATACTAACCTGATCCAGATAATTACAAACAATATTAAGTTTAACCAGGTAAATGGTTTATTTTGTAATTTTCTTTTTAATTTAAATTTTTTAATATAAAGGTGCATTTTATTTTTTACAATCCTTTTCAATTTTCCAAACCTATTAGTATAGGGCACATTTGTGAGTCCGCATAGATCAACTTTCAACTCTTACTTCTTTTTATTGTATTAAATCTATCTTTGTGTCTTTAAATTAATTAAGATAATTAAGATGAAAATATTTAACAAACTGTTTTTTTAGTTAATATCTGAACATTTTACTGATACAAGGCAAAACTAAAACTGCCAAAAAATTCAGTCAAAACTATTTTGAATGTATTTGTTAAATATCGCATAATTTTTTTCAATTTTAAACTTTAAAGTCTTTTTAAGTCTGGTAATAATTCTATAATATGAAGGAAGTAAATATGTGGATTCTTTAATAACAATGACAAGTATAAAACACTGTTTTGTGCATAACATTAAAATATTATAAATTTGAACATAATTAATTTTAGAAACATAATTAATTTTAGAAAAATGTTCGATTCGTTTTTCGATGATGCTGAAAACACATTAAAGAAATACAGAACATAAAGATTTTGCTTCAGTTAGTTGGATGGCTGGAGCAGGTCAAAGGTGACGACTATAAATGCAAATGCAAGGCTTTTGAAAATATATTAAAATGCGATAAATCAGATCTAAGTATATGTACATGTCATGCTTATAACCACTGTTATAAAAAATCTTTTAAAACCAACAGTATTGCCATAATTTGAAATTGTAAAGATGCTAAATTGCAAAAAAAGATGCTTAAACGTACTGGATGCTAAATTTTTTTTTTTCAAATTTCATTACCTTTATACTGAAAAATTATATACTTATTAATAAATTCTTTGGTTTTTAAATCGAAAAATTAATATAAAACATATGTTTCGATTTATATTTTTTATATTTTAATTAAAATTATTTTGAATTTCATCTGAAATTTTTATTAACATCAAATTGAGTTTATTTTAAACTTAAATTAAATAATTTTAATTTTAGAGGGATTTTTTTTTTATTTAAAATATAACAGAAATTACATTATCAAAAGATACGATTATATTAGAATAATTGGTTTATGGAATCTAACATTTCTGTGATGTCTTCATGTTCAAGTTCTTCTTGGCTCTGATATATTTCTGACGATCGACTCTTATCAACGACATCGCTCGGTATATTGTAAGTGTGACAGCACCGATTGTTCAATTTCAATCCTTCTTTTATACGTATTACAGAACATAACAACTCGGATTTTATTCTGTTCGAAATTTGCTTTTAACTAAAGCTATTAAACTAAACAAACGTTCAACTTCGGCTTTTGAGAAAGACAAAACTAATATAGACAATACAAATATTGATAACTCCTAAAATGGATTTTCGCCAATAGAATTTTTCAATCCATAAAGAGGTTGTATTCAGTGTTGTATCCCAGTTTTGTTCTGTGATATAACTCCATTGGATTTGAATTTTTTCTGTTTCAGATGATATAAATTTAAACTCTTCTAATATATTGGTTATCTGTTCTTTTACCCGTTTTAATGTGTTTTGTATTGAAAATTTTGGCATTTTTTTAATACAATAATATTTTTTGGCAATCGACTTTCAAATTCATTAAAAACTGTTGTTGGTGTTTACATTCTTCTATTTCAAAATGTTTTGTTATATTTGTTGAAAGAAACGAGCAGAGTGGTAAAAGGAGTAGTACACAAAATTACTGTACTACACTTTGAGAAATAAAAACATATCAATACCATTAAAATTATATATTCAAAAATTATGAAAAAAAAATATAAAAAAAAAAGATGTTAAAAGCAACTTTTTATTAATAAAAGATTCTAAGTTAGCATCTAGCATCTTTTGAGAAATTTTGGATGCTAAACGCCAAAAAAAAAGTTGCTAAATCTAACAACTAAAAAGCTAAAACGGCAACACTGAAAACCAAGAACAAATATTCTGTTTGAGTTGTAACATCTCATTTGCAAGCCATTTTAATTAAGCTGCGTTCACACTATGTGTTTTGCTTGTGTTTTTCTTATTGTTTTAGCACGTGCAATTTGTACACATAGTGTGAACCCTTTCAAAAACTGTTTATGTACAACACATTTGGCAAAACATATGTAAATTTTTCAATTAGAGCAGGTTCTATTTTGGCATGACAACCATATTAAAATACAATACTGCTTGTGGCGAAAGAAAAACAGAGTAAATTATAAAGATAAATATTGAAAGAAAAATAAATTGTTTAATATTAATTAACAATTAAAAAATATAAAAAATATATTACTTTATTTTTAACAATAACTTTTTGTAAATTCACAAATTAAATCAGCTGTTGTTTACATTTAGAGGTTATGTCATACGGAAATACATATGTACGTTTGATCGCAAAATGATGAATTGTATATAAAACGCCAATTTTGACACATACGCCGAATTACGTATGGATCGTAAAACTGAATTTACATATGGAAAATACACATAGTGTAAACACACCTTTAATTGTGTAAATTTTAAATGCACATCTAACCATATCAAAAAGATGAATTAAACAGAATTGCAAAAATATTTTTTTTATAATATCTGTATGTTTTTTATATTATTCTTATGTAATTCTCATGATATTTTTATCTTATTTTTTATATTTACATAATTGAAATTGAAAATGTACAAATTAAAAATAAATTTAAAAAAAAGTAGTGTAGGGAAAAAAGGGAATTTTTTTCATAAGTGTAGAGATTTCTGAAAAAATCTCCTGGCATCACTAGTACCTGTTAAAAAAAATGTAAAAATTCACAAGACAACGCGACATAGACTTGCTTTGTTCAAAAGCTTCCATAAGACCGAATGAAATTGTTGCTTACTTTACTCTTTGGTGAGTATTTTCATTTTTGTTCGGCTGTATACATATAAGAAGCCAATTTGAGTTCGGTTTACTCGTGCTGCTATGCATATGTTTGTGTGTTAACAAAAATATACGATATCCCAGTCATCATTTCGAAGATTGTTTTAACAAAAATTACCTTACTGTGTCTTCTTCGAGCACTTTTGATGATTAAAAACTGCTTAATCACATGCGCTATTAGAAAAAGACTAGATAATGATTTTTGCTTTCTCTCAGAAAGTGATTTATAGAAAAATTACATTAAATAAGACTCAAAAATGAGTCGAAACTGATTAGAAAAGCGGATAAAAAGCACTCTCAAGAAGATTCGCGGGTAAGGTAATATTTAATCCCAACAAAAGAATATTTTGTGATCAGCAAAAGGGCGCATTTATAACTGTTTTAATAGCACATATGAGTCAAAAAGACTCTACATGATCATTTATTGCATAAAATGTTTACTGGGATTTTATTCACTATCTGTAGAAACAGGTTTTTTAAGTAAAACAAATCTGCATACAATTTCAATTCTATTTCGTTCACAATGATACGATCACTTTGTTTACTAGCTACTAGTAAAATAAGAAAATAGTATTATAATACAGCGTACTGATGAATTGCACTTCTCAATTAGTTTATTTTTAATGTGCCATAAGAAGTTCGGTTTGTGCTAAGAAAAGCATGAATATATGTTTCCCAGGGCGAAGCTTCATCATTGCACTATGATTGAGTTAAGCTCCGCGACTATTCATAATGTGAATAGCTCGTGTCAAAAATTTTTGGTAGTTGGGAATGGTGTTTGTGTTAAGAGAAGCATAAACGCATGTTTCCCAGGGCAAGGCTCGATCATTGCACATTGATTGAGCTGAGCTCCGCGGTTATTCTTAATGTGGATAACTGTTGAAACAAAATTTTGGGAATGGCGTTTGCCTCCGTCCCGACATTAAATAACAAAGTTTAAAAATTTATTGTAATTAACATCTGACAAAAAATAGTATTTTTCTAAACAATTTTTTTTACAGGGTAAATAAATATTTTATGGCTTACCTATCTACTACTTTTGAAAGCAAGTATGCAGGGTTTATACATGTACTAAAAATACAACTCTTAAAACCATACTATTTTTTCAACTCTAAAAATTTCAGAATTTTGTAAAAATAAAATAAAATACCGATTTATTTTAATATGCGCTTATTATGAATATACATTTACAGAATATATGAATATTATTTATAGTATTTTGATATTGGCAACAGTAGTATGTATCAATTTGTAACATTTTGTGATGTTATAAAAATCGCAGAATATTGATATTGATTTTATATAGTTTCTTTTATTAATTAATTAACTTAAATATTACACCAAAAAATATTGATATTGATGAATTTTTATATTATTAACACAACGACCACAAAAACAACATGCACAGCTATGACAAAATGCAAAATTTAGGAAAACAATATAGGAAAACGTCATATTTTTTTTACCTTTTCAGTGATTTCTCGGAACCTATGAAACCTATTGTCATGATTTAAAAACAGGAACCTTCTCAAGATGTTAGTGAATCATTATCACTAAAAACAAGCGTCCTATCTGCCCTATTGAGGGCGTTATCACAAGAACATATATTCAAATCATATTTTCTCATGACTTTTTAATTCTTCGCTCAATTCTCGGGACCAGATTAACCGATTTGGACGATTTTAAATAGCAAACTTCTCAGGATGTTAGTGAATCATTTTTTATACCAAGGAGCACCCTAGCTATCCGATTGAAGCCGTCATCGTGATTTCCACAGACGGACAGACGGACAGCCGGACAGACGGACAGACGGACAGACGGACAGACGGACATCGCTATATCAACTTCGCTTGTTATAAGGATCACAAATATATATATTTTATGGGGTCCAGAATTTTTTTTCTAATTATTACAAACGGAATGACAAACTTATATATACCCTCTGCACACTGGAGTGGAGGGTATAAAAAAGGTACTCTTTCAACAACGTAATTTTTAAAAAAAGGTGTTTTTTTAGAAAAGGTACTTAAAAAATGTTATTTTATAATTAAAGTACTTTTTTCGGAATAGGTTTTGTTACGATATTTTTTTTTTTTTTTTTTTGATACGCGAGAAATTTTTTTTAAAAATAAAGTTATCTTTTATACTACCACTATTTCAAGAATAGTAACATTTTTAAGAAAAGGTGCTAATTTGAGAAAAGTAAATATTTCAAAAGTGCTTTTTAATAAAATGTAATACATTAAGAAAAGGTATTTTCAGAAAGGCGTAATTCTTCAGAAAACGTATTTTTTAAAAAAAGTATTTAAAAAAATTACTATTTAAAGAAGTATACTTTTTAATGAAAAGTTACACTTTTAAGAAAATATACTCTTGGAAAAGGTAGTTTTTTCAGAAGAGTTAATTATTAGTAACATAAAAGAGTGTTAAATTCGAATATTTAATACACTTAAACCATGTTTTACAAACAATATTATAACCAAGATTGTCAACGCTAAAATTATATTTTTAAGCTATGTTTATCTATACTAAAATAATAAGGAGGAAACGTGTGTTTGTTTATTTGGTAGCTACTCCCATACAAAGTAAAATTTTAATATCATATATGTGACCTTCTCCGAGTAAAGGGACCTATTGTGTGAAAATTATGTTTTGAGAAACAAACGCATTTAAAGTTTCTACACCCTTTTAGGTACCAGAATCTACCGTTTTTCGCACAACCCGTTTTTTGACACACTAGGTCCCTTTTCGCGGAGAAGGTCACATATATTGAGTACTATGATAGAAAGAGGCTTGCAATTTTTTTTTTGGGTCACCTATTATTAATGTTAAATGCTATGCCTGATATGGGCGGGATCGTGTAAGTGGGCGTGGTACCTCCCATACAAAGTAATTACTCAATATAATATATCTCAAGTACTATGAGAGAGACAGCTTTGCAAATTTGGGATAGGCGGGATCGGACCAAGGGGCTTGGCAGCCCCCATACAAAGTAAATATTAAATGCCATATATCTGGAGTACTGTAACTTTGGACTTTACGTGAGCACTTTAATTAAGTTGCGTGGGTGGGGAGGGGGAAGCGGAATGCTTAGCAGAGCACACCGGGTTACATCTAGTATTATAGTAGAACACATATAATATAATAATCTAATTTGCTACGGGTATAGAAATCGTAGAAGGAATATAGGATATGTAATCAATCCATGACAGGTTAGGTGAATTGAAATCAGCAATAATTACAAGTGAGTCGGCATGTTTCAGACAATTGCTTATAGAGGAAATATTCAAGAGCATCAGAAACTGTATTCGCAGAGTATGCGGAATATAGAAAGAGGTGATTAAAGTAGTAGTATACATAGGGATTAGTGTAAACACAATCAATTATGATTCACTATAAACTACTAAAATGTATGCTTATGAAGAAGCGTTGGGCTAGGTTGCCTACACTGCATAAATGTACGTAGATAATTTTAGATAATGAGTAAATGAGTTAATTCGACTCAACTGTAGAATATAAGCTAGAACATAACGCCGATTTAAAAGGAATTAAACATTAAGATAAAGAGAGAAATGAAAACAAAAGATACACATTGCAAAGTGTGAGAATACAACAAAAAATATACAAAACATTAAACAACAAAGAAGACAAAGATAACACTAAGCTGCAATATTCAATTGCAATTACTTAGATATTAGTTCTGTGATATTATTCGTTAAGTTTAAAACTGTGATTTTTATACCCTATACAACTATGTGGTTTGGGTATAATGACTTTGTGCTGCTGTTTGTAACTACCAAAAATATTTGACCAAGACCCATCTTTTATTATACCCATCGAATCAGAATCACTATCTGATTCGAGTTAACGCTGTGCGCCCGTCCGTCTGTGTGTCCATGTAAACCTTGTAATCCAACTGCAGGTCGCAAATATGAATATATTTTGATGAAATTTGGTACGTACGCTGTTATCGGATGGAAGCTGTTGAAATTGGTGAGAATCGGTCCATGTTCAGACCTAGACCCCATACAAATTACCCCTATGAAGTCGACATAAATTGCCATAAGATCCAAATTGTCATATAGATCTTACTCAAATTGGGTTTGTATGCGTTTATTACATCCATTAATGAGTAGTCGAAATATGATCCCTAAGGGACAGGTCTTACTCATAGGCCCCATATAGAGCTGCTTCCCGATCTTCACTTAAATCTATTAAAAAACAAAAATATTCCACTGATTCTTCTCAAATTTTGTTTGTATATATTTTTGCAAAATACAAGAGACCTTACCAACATGGTCAGGATCGGTCCAATTTTGGGTCTAGTCCCCATATAGATATAGCATCCGATATGAACTTTTTCATATCTGCAGCTGAAAAAATTAATATAAATCCCACTCAAATTTGGTTTATGCTTATTTTCTATGTCCAGTTAGTTTAGCCAAAGAGGTAGGGTCTCAATTATTTTTTTATTAATTTATTTAATTTTATTAAATATGTATCGTTATGTCCAGCTTTTTATCTTAAAATTTATTAAATAATAATAAGCTGACAATCTGTGTTTGGCTTAATCGTAAGTTAAGCTATTGTAACTAATATAACATTATGTCGATATGTTGTTTTACTTAAATTTTTTGTCGCAAGAAATAAATAAAAAAAAAATTATACACTCCTGATGAAGTTTAAAAATCGCCAACGAAACGTAGAGTGGAGACGAAATAAATTTTTTTATGTGTAAACATCTATACGCGCAGGGGGGAAATTTCTATTTCACAATACAATCACAAAAACAGCGTAACATGTGAGCCGTAAGACAAAATCTGTGTGACTTATGATTGTATTGGTGAAAAAATTATGATATAAAATTGTTTCAGCTAATTCAACAACCCTTTGTTATAAAACGTTAAAAATTTCACAATATATAAGTAAAACATATACATAATTCAACGACCCCACAAGCATAACCAGAGTCCCTGCAGTTGTTTGCTATAAGTGATACAGAATACATGGCACTTGTAGTTGAATTTTACAAAACTGCACTTGGAATAGTTTGTTATTCCATTAATAATGTGAAATGTGTATTGGTGATGAAAAATAAAAAATTAAAAATAAAAAACGAGAAATTAAAAACTAATAAGTTGAAATCATAAACAATAATAAATATTTTTATATTAACAGAGCCCCTGCAGTTGATTGCCATAAGTTTCTGTTTCATTTTAAAAAAGTAACATAAAAAAAAATAATTACTAGATGTTTACACATCTTCCCTGTGATCGGACTCACATGATTTCTTTAAAATTTATTTTATTTAAAACTTATAAGCTGACCATCATAGCCCAAAAGAAATAACAACATAGAATAATTAGATTAGTATGTAAGAGGGATATTTTAAATATTAAGTAATCATATTTATGCAGGTTCACTTTTAATTGAGTTCTGCATTCCGTTTGTTATTTAGTTAATGTTTCAATTTTATAGGATACAGTATAACATATAAATAAACAGGAGTCATGCTTCAAACATGATTGAAACAATAAGTAGGAAAATGACTCATTGACAACAAATATCCTGTCAGTCTGCCTCTCTGGATCCTTCTATATTCTCAACATGGCTATACTTTAAACCTTTCTCTACATAGCGACCCTGTCACCCTAAACTTTTTCCTTTACTATGACATCAATATTAGTATCAATACCATCAAAACCAACTGAACTTGAAGTAAGATTTCTATGTACAGAATCGCAATCATTGGGTTATATTAGTTAAATAATCTTATTTTAAACAATTAGTTATACTCGGATGAATATAGACTTTTGGTAAAAAAATCATACTAGCTTTTAGGAATAAAATTTTTTATGCAATTTTAGTGGATAATTTAGATTTAGATTTATTTAGATTTATTTATTTGTTTTTTCATTATTAGAACCTTAAGAATATAATTCTTTTGTGGTTCAAGTAGAATTACATAAGTAAAGTCATTATTAAGAATAAATGAATAAATAGATAGTTTTTTCTATAGAAAAATAAAAGACAATAACATTAAATTAACAACATGATAAAATTAATTAATGAGCTGGCTATATAGTTTTGAGAAGAGAGAGAGAGAGAATGAAAGATAAATTAAGAAAAAATGAAATTATTGATATGTTAAAAAAAGAAGAGCTAGTTGTTGGCAGTTGTATGTTCAAATAAGGTTTTCTTGAAACTGTTTATTATCGATATCTGTTTAATGTGCATGGGAAGGGCATTCCATAGCTTAATTGTGTTAACGAAAAAAAATCTACTTGTGTTCAGAAAGTTGTGTTTTGGTATTATTAGAGAAATGGATCTTGTAGATCTCGCAAATATGAGTTTTTCAAACAAATAGACAGGAGTTTTGTGATGCAGAAGCTTGTGCAAAAATATTAGGTTTGGCATAGTAAGGTAATCATCCAACTCACAACCAAGGATCATTTTTCGCCACGATGATATACTTTCAAACCGCGCTAGACCATATACATATCGCGTAGAATTATTAAAAGACACCTGTAATTTGTGCATTGAGTGTGAATCTAATTTACTATATACCTCAGCTGAATAAGTAATCAGTGGGAGTATTAACTGAACAACAAGCTTTCGCTTAGTTTCAACTGGTGTAAAGTAAGAAGACACTCGTAAATTACGTAGTACAAGAAAAACATTACGCACAACATTGTTTATATGGTCTGTACATGAAAAGGTTGAATTTATATAAAATCCAAGATATTTTACTTTGTCAATATACATCAGAGGGGAGGAACCAAGATATAATACTGGAAAATAACTACGGTTGAGTATGAATTTGCTAATGAATTTGGTAAAACAACCGATTTTTTAGGATTAAGTATCAAATTATTAGTATCAGCCCAAGTTTTTATAGCATCTAAGTCCTCATTAAGTTTGCAACATGTATCTTCTATCAAACCAAGACGAGTAGATATATATAGTTGAATATCATCTGCATAACCATGCATCCGAGCATACTTACAGACACTAAACACGTAGAACGGATCCTTGCGGTACACCTGAGGTTATACCTCTCAAATCAGATTGCCTATTCCCTACAATTACCTTCTGAGCACGCCCGGTCAAGTAATTCTTCATAAGAATTAAAGCTGCGTCAGTAAAACCAAAATAGTGCTTTAATTTCTGACAAAGAATAGCATGATCCACTTTATCGAATGCCTTAGAAAAATCTAATAAACACATGAATGTCAAATTTCCCAGGTCATACTCAGGTCTGATATCATCCATCACCTTTAAAGTAGCGGTAGTACAGCTATGAGCAGCACGGAATCCAGATTGCAAAGGAGATAGAAGTTTGTTAAGATTAAGATAAGATGTAATTTGCTCTGCCATAACAGACTCAAAAACTTTAGCAAAAACTGGTAGAATACTTATCGGTCGGTAATCACATGTATTAACAGAAGTGGATAATTTAGCCACGGGAATTACTCTTCCTATTTTCCATAATTTAGGAAAGTTGGACGTTGTTATGCAATGATTAAATATATGCGTTAGTGACCCAACAACATAGGGCAGATTTAGTTTTAAAAATTTAATAGACACCCCATTATCACCAACAGCATTAGAAAAAATTTTTAAAACATTCTTGGTCACTTCAGCCTCCGATACCGTAGAAAACGTAAAGCTATTATTGCAAAAAAGAGTGCTTTGAGGTCTAAAATTATGGTTTCCCATTTTGGGGCTATAACAAAAAAAAAATAGTTAAGTTCATCAGGGGCTAACTTGCACTCAGGTGAACTACTGGAGTAGACACTTAAAGTCTTAATGTTTTTCCAAAGTTGGGCAGTAGGTAAATTCGTGTTTAGTTTTTGAGCAAAATATGACTTTGTAGCCTGTCTAACTACAAGATTAGCGTGATTCCTAGCTCTGTTATAAGCAACTCTGTTTATCAATGGTGAGTTTTTCTTCCAAACAGTATAGCAATGATTGCGATCTTGAATAAATTGTTTTACAATTGATGTGTACCATGGGCAAGAACAATTTTTTATATAAAAACTACGCTCTGGTACATGACGATTATATACTTCCTGCAATGTAGTAAGAAAAACATCCAGCTTTTCATCAACGGATGGCCGATACCAACAGTCATTCCAGTTCAAGCCCCCGAGCTCAGCAAATAGTGACGGAATATCAACTGAATTATAATCTCTATATGTTATGAGACTTAAATTTTCATCTCTAGCTAGCTTTATATGCAACGTGCAAAACAAAAGGTCACGATCTGAGAGAAACGAAATCTGATCAAATAAAAGTAATAAGTTCGGGTGCGAGAGTATAATTAAATCAAGTAAACTTGGACGAGAATTGGCCGCAAAACGTGTGGGACACTCATTATTAACAATGGTCATGCCAACGGAGCTGACAAAGTCAAGCAGCTCACTACTAACATTATCCTCTAAGAATAGGTTAGCATTAAAGTCACCACAGGTGATAAAAAAAATCATAGTCGATAGCATGGTTATTAAAATCATTAAAAAAAGGTTCAAGAGTATGTGACCTATTAGGATTATAGACACATGACACTAAAACCTTAACATTATTGTCATAAATTACTACATTAATGAATTAAATATCTGAATGTTTTGACATATTAACAAATTTAGCCTTAAGATTTGTTTTACAATATATGGCAACTCCGCCACCCTTCCTATTCTTTCTACTATTTCGGAAGAGGTTATATCCACTAATTTTGTAATGACTATCCGCTATATCATGATCAAACCACGTTTCCGTCACACAAATCACATCAACTTTTGAATTTTCAAATATAAATCTTACATTATCCAGCTTTAACCCATTTAAACTTCTCGCATTAAAATTTACAGCATTAAGACCTGATCGCTGCTTACACAGTATGTTCAGCATAGCAGAATGATTTCCGTTAGCACAATTACCATTGTTAATTGGCATCATAAATAGATATGGAAAAAAAACAGTTTCGTTAATTTGAGATAGCTTCCAAGAATGAATTAGAGAAATGAAGAAAGATAACTACTATAAAGCCTTACAAGTTTGTTACACATTTTATGTTTAAAATATATTAAAAAGAAAATAAAAAAAATAGAAAAAACAAAAAAAAATTAAAAAATAAATAATATAATAATATAATAAAAGTGCACGTTAAAATAAACTATATATAATAAAAATTTAATTAAAATGCTCCAACGTATTCTCATCCGGTATAAGAACTGCTTCTGAGCCTCTTTGGAGTCGTACAAAAACCTTTCCCCGTGCAGAGAACACACTAACAAATTTACCTTCCTTTTTCTGCTTTATAGCTTCCTGAAGTATCTTTCTACTTACAAGATCCAAACTTTCATATATGCGAAACGAATTATCATAATCAAAGCCAGCTGCACGCATTGAAACAGCACCCTTAATTAGTTTTCGATATTCCGAGAATGCTTTTAATGTTCGATTTCTATCAAAAGGCGTATAGAATTTTACTATTACAGCAGTATTATTTTTATCTTGGTTCTTCGGACGCACTCTAAATATATCACGTATTTGTGGAGCCAAGAAGTTAATGTAGTGGCAAACTTGATTAAAAATACTTTTCAAATTTTCAGTATTATCAGCTTTTACTCCAAAAATAATGGCATCTGCAGCAATGTCCTTCACTGTATTTTTTGTTTGTTTAGTTTTTATTTCTTGTATTTCTTTTTTTTAATGTTGCAATTTCACTAGTCAGTTTATCAACAGTAGTTAACTCACTCTGAATTGATGCAATACGATCCTCAATATAATTAGCTCTTTCTTCAATAAGTTTAATTTCGCTCTCTATTTTATTTATAAGTTTTGTCTCAACTGCAGTGAGCTCAGTACTTAAACGTTCAAACATAACATCAGCATGATTTTGTAATCTTTCTTCCATTCATCTCATTTCACTTAACAAAGATTTCAGTGTTATTGATCCATCATCAAGTTTTTGAGTTTTAAGTGCCGGAGAAAAAAAAATTAGTTTTTGAAGTATTAGGGGAGCTGTTTTTGCGTTTGGGTGTAAGGGAAGTCATTTATAAGTTTAGTTTACTTGTTGTTGATTTCTTTCTTTGTATAGCATTTATTTTACTTGACACATGATGTTTAATTGAAATATTTTTTATTGTAGTGGATCGCCAGTCTTGGAACAAATCAGCGCTAAACCAAACAGATTATTAACTAACAAGGAAGAGCTTGTGGGTGTCTCTTTAATTTGGAGATGTGATAGACAAGATCAATGTTTTGTTAGAGTGGACTACGCTTAAAAAGTTCGCAACTTGGGATTTTTAATCGACATAATTTAACATTTTTTTTTACAAAGTAACCTATATATATGGGGCGTTTCATGTCAAGTGATCCAACTTTTAAAACCGATATCTTCCGATCGGGACTAAATTTGCACCAAGGTTAGTCCTACTGAATAGTAGCTTAGACACAATTTTTCAACAAGATTGGTCAAGAACTCTCTGAGATAGAGGGGGTCAAAATTTTACATTTTGACCAAACAGGTGTTTTTCTCATCCATGTAGCTTTTTACCTATTGTTCTTCGCGAATATTTTAAATATTTTAGATGTCCCAAATAGCTTAGATAGCTAATTCTTCAGTATTTCGAAAAAAAAAAAATTTTTTGACTTTATTTTTTGAAAATCAAAAGTTTTTTTGACTTTTTTCAAAGAAGGAAATAAGAAAAGCTTAGGTTTTTCCTTTAAGAGCTTTTTGGTCGCTTAGTGGGATGAGAGTGGAAAATCTATAAAAAAAACTGTTTTGTAGCTCAAGACAACGGTTTTCAAATTTTTAGCAAATGCACTAATTTAAATTTTTTCCTATTAGTGTGTAAGTGTTTCCCAAATCTTAAAAATAAAGTATACACTGAGAAACTAGACAAATTAACCTTTCCGACGGTATGTAAAATACCTAACTAAAATTTCATACCTTCGACACTGTAATGCCCGCAATATGTTAACCTAAGGGAAAAAATCACTTTTTTTTCTATATAAATGTTGAAAAATTATTTTTTTTATTTATTTCTAATAATAATTAAATTAATATGTAATAATAATAATAAAAATAACAACTAACTAACTGGACATAGAAAAGTTTGAAATTTTAAACCAAATTTTATTAAAATTTTGGCTGCAGATTTGCAAAAGTTCGTATAGGATGCTATATCTATATGGGGACTAGGCCCAAAAATGGACCGATCCTGACCATGTTTGGTAAGGTCTCTTGTATTTTGCAAAAATATATACAAAAAAAATTTGAGAAGAATCAGTGAAATATTTTTGTTTTTTGATAGATTTCATAGTCCCATAGGGACTATGAATTTAATAAAATTTTATCGTAATCACATTAGGTGCCCTTTATAACATAACTATTTTTTCTTAAATTAATTTATTGTAGCTGATGAAGTATTTAAATTTTGTACATTTTTAAATACCCAGTATTACATCCATCTTATTTATCCCCTTTATTTGCTGCTGTTTTGCTAATCTTTTCTTGGCGCATAACTTGGTATAACTAAAATATCATGCCTTCGATACTGTAATACACGTAATATGTTAACCTCAGGAAAAAATCACTTTTTATATCCTATACCACTATATTATACCGATCGACTCAGAATCACTTTTTGAGTTGAAATGGCAATGTCCGTCCGTCCGTCCGTCTGTGTGTCCATGTAAACCTTGTAATCAAACTACAGGTCGCAAATATGAATTTGTTCTGATGAAACTTGGTACGTTAGCTTTTCTCCGGTATGGAATAAACGCTGTTGAAATTGGCGAGAATCGGTCCATGTTCAGACCTAGTCCCCATACATATGACCCCTATGAAATTGACATAAATTGCCATAAGTTCCAAATTATCATATAGATCTCAATCAAATTGGATTTATATGTGTTTATTACATCCATTAATCAGTTGTTCAAAAATAATCCCTAAAGGAAAATTGTTAGTCGGAGGCCGCATATAGAGCTGCTTCCCCATCTTCACTTATATCTATCAAAAAACAAAAATATTGCACAGTTTTTTCTAAAATTTGGTTTGTATATATTTTTTCAAAGTATAAGTGACTTTACCAAATATTGTCAGGATCGGTCCTTTTTTGGACCTAGTGCCCATATAGACATATCATCCGATATGAACTTTTTCATATCTGCAGCCAAAAAAATTAATAAAAATGCCACTCAAATTTGGTTTATGCATATTTGCTATATCCAATTAGTTGGACCGAAGAGATAGGGTCTCTATACCATGGTATAGGGTATCATATAGTCGGTCTAGACCGACTATAATTGTCTTACTTGTTTTGAATTAAGTTATGCTAGGTTCGGTGTCAAACTAATGTATGTTAATCTCAGATATATTTAAGACAACTCCTTTTTTAACTTTTGTCGAGCTCAAGCTTTTACGTCGTGAGAGCGACTCAGATAGTGATTTTTAGTCATTTGGTATATAAATATAGAATATTTCTTAGTATAGCGTGAATAACTGACACAAATTTTATTTAAAACAATTAGTATTAATCATATGCTACATCATGATATTTTATTTATTCTACATAATAATACAAGTAAGAAAATTATAGTCGGTCTAGACCGACTATACGATACCCTATACCAGGTACTCTATCTTTTCGGTCCAACTAATTCGATATAGAAGATAAGCATAAACCAACTTTTAGTGGCATTGTTATTAATTTTTTTGGCTGCAAATATGAAAATGTTAATATCACATGTTATTTTTATAGGGGGACTAGGTTGAAAAATGGACCGATCCTGACCATATGTGGTAAAGTCACTTATATTTCGAGAAAATATATACAAACCAAATTTGAGAAAAATCTGTGCAATATTTTTTTTTTTTGATAGATTTAAGTGAAGATTGGGAAGAATATTGAGGCCTATGAGTAAGAGTTGTCCCATAGGGACCATATTTCGACTACTCATTAATGGATGTAATAAACGCATACAAACCCAATTTGATTAAGATCTATATGACAATTGGATCTTATGGCAATTTATGTCGATTTCATAGGGGGTCATTTGTATGGGGACTAGGTCTACGCGTGTACCGAATTTCACCAATTTCAACTGGGTTCATCCTATGGCCGATGTGAGCTAATATGACAAATTTCATCAAAATATGTTCATATTTGCGACCTGTAGTTTGATAACAAAGTTTACATGGACACACAGAAGGACGGACGGACATCGCTAAATCGACTCAGTAAGTGATTCTGAGTCGATCGATATAATAAAAGATGGGTCAAGGTTAACTATTTTTTGTAGTTACAAACAGCAGCACAAAGTCATTATACCCAAACCACATAGTGGTATAGGGTATAAAAATTTATTAATATGTTATACATTAGCAAACTGTTAGATAATTTTCTTCATAGAAGAAAATATTCAAATTGCTATTGTGCACCTTTGCAAATTCTTATGAACGTTAAATATTAACAAATTGTTTATAAAGGTATATATTTGTTTTTTAGAAATGGTTACCCATAATAAATTCCAATTAGTGTGCTGCTGACAAATATAAGCAAATTGTCAAAATTATTTATTTGTTTTTCTAAATAATTCTTATATGGCTGAGAAACTTTTTAAAATTTTCAATTATAAGGAAATGTACTTTATGTTAGTAAACAATTATAAAATTAATTGCGGAAAATTTTAGTTATTTTTAGCACATTTTTAAAGCCACTTTATCTTAAATTGTTGTCAAGCAAGAATGCTAAAGAAATATGAGAGAGAACTAGAAAATGTTCAAATAAGATGGTGGCTAATTAAAAGTTGAAGTGGTGTTTTGTCATAAGTAGTCTTAAAATTAAAGAAAATGCAAAGAAAATATAAACTAAAATATGGAAACTTTAATTAGTTGGATTACATAACTTTAATTGATTACAAAATTCATTTTATGTAGTTTAATATTGAATATACTTATAACATTGTATAAAAATAAATTAATAATTATTTTTTTTTAATTGTAAAACAGAAACTTAATATATATTTGAAATTTTTATTATTTATCTAATAAGGAATATCTAATCGTGTTGCTTAATTTGAAAATAAACTACATTTTGAAATTCGTTTATACTCTCACTGTTGCATGTTTACTATCATTACACTTCAACCACAAGAAACTGTATCATTTTTACCTGCCTTGGGAAAACAAAAGATTAATTGTGTACAATAAAAGCTGCAGTTATTGTTTAAGTATGGAGTATGCTTCTTAAAACAACCACTTTTTATATAAATATGTAAGTATAGTTTTATTCGCTAACATTTAACAGTTCGACACTTGGTCTCAGATTTTACGTGATTAAGTATGCTGGATGAGGATGAATATTCCAGACTAGCTGATTGTGTGGCGCCTAGGCGCCCGTTTAAAAATTATGAATAAAACAAACAGTTTAAATTTAAATACACGAAAAATTTATAATAAATTAAATTTCTTTTAATACAGTAGTAAATTGAAAATTATACTGGTTGTAATAAATTTTCGTTTATAGCGAAGAATTTCTTCGGTCCCAAGAGTTTTAATCACATTTTTCATACAAATTGCTTGTCTTATAGCAAACAGTGGTTATATCAAACTTTTGACTTTAACAACAATAAGGTTTTAAAAGTTTAAAATAGTCGTATTTTCATAATTCTTTTTTGAAGATATGAATAATGTTGGATTATTTATTTCATATGTACATCATAGCATAACATTTGAAGAATTTTCGAAAAAATTTTCAATTAAAAATTTTAATAAATAAGTCGATGACAGGGAATCTCCGGAGGCGTTGTTGTTTTGCGGTGAACATCATAACTCGTTACCAGATTATGTGAAATAAAAAAAATCGAAATACGTTTCAAAGGTTACATGTTTCCTGAGGTAGTGACGAAGAGTTTTTTAAGTTTTTTTTTTGCAGCATTTTGAAGTGACAAACGATTTTTCTATACAATTTCGGGAATTTGTTGTTAAAAAATAGGGAAGAAAATGGAATTAAAAAAACTCTTCGTGGTTAACTGTTGATTTATATGTAGATATAGTGTCTAAAATTTCAAAAGAATCGGTCAAGTAGATTTTGAGTTATGATGTTCACGGACTTCGAACATTTATTTGCAAGAAAATCGATTTAAAGTTTTTTAAAAACTGATTTATATACGATATACCGTATGAGGCCGGTCGCTGCACACTGTGAGATTTAATCAATTTGGCATCTCGAAATTCAAAAAAAAAAAATGTTTTCGTAACTCGCTCATGTTTTTTTTTACGTGAGAAGAGACCCCAATTGTTACGAAAACAAACACAAAAGAGAACAAAAAAATGTTATTGGCGTGATAACAGCTATCAAACACGTGCAATTGCATAGCATGCAAAAATTGATTTGCAAGCTTGCATTGATCACAAAAGTTTGAGTGATCAGGTCGAAGTTGTGAGTGGTTTTTTTTTGGCCTAAAATATTTTTTGTATTAAAGGTTATTACTTAAACTTAAAATTTTTGCTTTATACAATATTTATTTTTGCACTCAATTATTTTGAAAAAATTGTTTTATAACCAGCTAAAAGGTAAGACAAATTTTAAAGCTTTCAAATTTTTGATAGACTAGAACTTCCAAGTCCCACGGAGTTTCGTGATGGGAATGCCAGCAGAATCTTTGTTAATGTGCCCAAAACAAATTTCAAAAATAAAATCCTGCCCATTTTTTGCCTTTTTTTTAGTATGAGTGAAATATCGCGAGAGGAGCTATTTTGGATTTGGTTGAGCAAGGTGAAAAGAGAAAAAACAGAAGCGGTCGAAAAGCACGTTATATCAGTTTTTGGACCAGATGTTGACGATATCAAAATTAAAGATCGTATAAAAAAGCTTTGCTTCCAATTTCAATCGCGATGGAGCAAATCTCGCCGTGATAAAGCAAGATTTATGCATGACAATGCTATTTGGCTAAGTTCAAAAATTTCTGCTGTTGATTTTGCTCTTGATCACGCACCATCAACTTCAAAACAAATACCGCAACGCGGAAGGCGAGAAAAAGAGTTTGCTGAAAGTGCTTCGGAAAAACGGAAATGCAAAGAGTTAATATCAAATGTAGCTTCGGAACAATTAACTATGGCTACCGCAATGCATCTGAGATCCTGTGGAAAAAGAGACTCAGCAAACATTGTCAAAGAGTTGTCGGCTGCATCCCCTTCGAGAGGTACAGCTATAAAAAGAGCAAGGGTAAGCAGTATTGAAAAGAAAAGTCTTACACCAGATCAAGCACTGGCCATGATCGTAGACGAAAATTTATCAACTGAGCAATACCGTGGAATACGATTGCATACGATACCATACAGTCCGAAATTGTATCCATGCTATGACCTCGTTAAGCGATCAAAATTATTGTGCTACCCAAGCCTTGTTACTGTTACTGAAACATATGCCGAAATCAATTTGCAATCCTTAATAGACCACACGGTGAACAGAACCGTTACAAGCAAAAATTTTCGGATGACAACATGTCAGACGAAAGCATGTTTTCTCTTTCGATGGTGCCTCTTCAACTTAACTCTGGAGCTGAAGGAAGGAAACATATTTTTTGGCAAAATCCAGCTGCGTCTTCGACAAGATATTGTAGACCGATCAAATTTATTTTCACGAAAGAGACGCGTGAGGTCATTAAAGCGGAAGTGGAGCATATTCGGCAGCAAATTAAATTTCTGTTTTGAAACCAACTAGCTTTGAGCTTCACGGTTATAGTTTCACGGTTAAAGCCAATTTAATTCTATGTATGATTGACGGCAAAGTGTGCACCGCTCTTTCAAATTACACGTCATCGCAAGCGTGCTATATATGTGGTTCAACTCCAAAAACTATGAACGACATGAATGCCTTATCACAGCGCGAAATCGATGAAAATATGCTTGCTGTTGGTCTTTCACCTCGACATGCCTACATAAGGTTTATGGAGTGCTTGTTGCACATTTCTTACAGATTGGAAATAGAAAAATGGTACGTATCAGGCGATGAAAACAAGGAGAGAAGGAAGAAAAAAATACAAGACAGGTTTAGGAACGAAATGGGTCGTCTTGTGGATATGCCGAAACAGAAAACAGGAAACACAAATGATGGCAATACGGCTAGAAGATTTTTCAAAGAAGCAGAAAAGACATCGGATATTACTGGCATAAATGTCGATCCGATCAAGCGGTTTGGAGTAATACTTATTTGCATAAACATCGGCTATTTTATCAATATAGATCCGTTCCAAAATTTTACGTCAGAAACAAGAGAGCTTTATTTGAGTTTATATCCTTGGTACTATATGCCAGTAACTCTCCACAAAATATTGTTTCATGGAGGAGCTATCATTTCTTCATGCATTCTTCCCATAGGAAACTTTTCTGAAGAAGCGCAAGAAGCACGCAACAAAGAGTCGAGACAGTATCGCGAACTGTTCACAAGAAAAACGTCCCGAGTTGACAAAAACATAGATTTATTGCATAGGTTGCTTATCACGTCAGACCCTTTGATTGCAAGTTTACGTTTGCCCCCAAAAACCAATCGTTTTACTTTACCTTCTGAGGTCATTGCACTTTTGTCTGACACCCAACTAAATGATGAATTTGATGATTTAGCATAAAAAACTTTGCTTGCAGCTCTCTGGAATTTTTATTTTTGTATAAATTTCTTTTTTTTTATTTCTACTTTTCGCTTTTTACTTTTGTATAATTTGTATATAATTTCTTTATTTTGGTTTTTGATTGATATATTATTTTGAATATTTTCCATCCTTTTAAGAACTTTCGTTGAATATTTTAGTTTTTCCTCTTTATTTTGTTTTAGATATCAATAAATTTAACATTGAAACAACATTAACTTTTTATTTTTCTCATTTGCAAAGAATCATCGAAAACTAAAGTTCGAAACTTGAAGTATTTTATAGAAATGGTTGTATGTGGGTACTTATATCAATATATCGACAGGTTTTAGTTAGAAGAGAAAAAAAGAAGAAATTTTGAATATAAATGTGTAAAAAAAAAATTGTCCCCAACTAGTGTTTTTGAGGATAGTTCGGAACTAGTCCCCTTTGACACTAGTTGGAACTAGTTATCTTTCACCATATTGAAGCTTATAATCTCCTTAACGATCGTGCCAAATTTCAAGTTGATATCTCTAAAACTTCATATAAAAATTAATTTTGAGATGCTAGATTGACTAAATCTCACACTGTGCGCTGGTAACGCTGTGTCTTCTTAAGTTTTGCTCTGATTAACTTAAAATTTTGACATAACACGCTCGACATGTTGTGCATTCAGAAAGAGAAAATCAAAAAAAGGTTTTATAACCTACCACCCCTTAAGGAAGTGCAACACCAATACACTTACACAAAAGAGAAAAAAATATTTCATATTTCATCATAAATGTGAACTGTAAAAAGCGAATATTTTTTCCAGTTATCTATAAATCAAAAAAAAAAAAAAAATAAGGGCGTATTAGTTTAACTTAAAAAAAAAACTTATTATTGCCAATCGCCTTTAATTCTTCCATGATAATTTCAATAAATTATTCAAATTAAAATCTCTAATATACCTATTTACGTAATTTACGTTTGTCTAAATTTTTTGAAAGCAAATTATGCAAAAATTAATATTATGAGTGAAAAAAAATTATTTTCCCACTTCGCTTCTGAAATTACAATGTAATTTAATTATGCAAAGTTAGAATAATTTAAATTTTAAACCTAATATTGCACTATTTTTTCAAGTGCTTTTCAATACAACAACAAAATCCACACTGAAGATCTCTTTTTTCTCAAATATATATCAAAAAAGCATACTCTTTGGTAAGTACTGGCCATCAGAGAACCTGATCGAAAGCACTCATAACAATACAAAACAATTTTGAGATGAAAAACAAAACAGACAAACGAAAAAGTTTAGTTTGATAAAAGAAGCATGTACGCAGAAGTAACGTCGGACGACGTTAAATGAGACAAATAAATATGTTTAAAATTTCATTCGTTACCTTGTTTGCAGAATTTTTTTATTGACCAACAAAGGGAATTTAAAGAAGAATTTGAAGAGATATTAGTTTTTTATGCATTTTTTGCGTTTAAATTATTCCATATGTAACACGAAATCTGCATATGTAGTGCTATTGTCGTTAGCAGTGCTGCCAATTTTGGCAACTTATTGTAATTTCGACGATTTTTCAATTTGTTAAAATGATTTGTTAAATTTGTTAAAATGATGATTGAAGATGTTCAGTGTAAATTTAAAGTACAAAATAAATTTTATTGTTTTCTTTTGTAATATTTTTTCCAATTTTATAAGCGGTAAAATTTTCTTGGCAATTTCTTGTTTTAAAAATGACGATTTAGTTTCAAAAATTGTCGATTTTCAGAAGCTTTTATTATCAGCACTGGTCGGTAACAAAGAAGAGAGAAAATTGTGTGAGGGTTTGTATCAAATGAGAAAAATAAAAATTTTGTTTGTAGCTTTGTATGGAGTGCTATGTGTGTGTATTATTTCAGCGTTATAGAATCAGTCAGTCAGTCCGTGAGTCAGGGATCAGCGTAAATATATTTAAGATAAGAAGATAAGTGTTAAAAAAATGAGTAATTTGTTACGTTCAAAAACCTGTTTCTTATTTATTTTTATTTCTGATAAATCTGATCATATTCTAAGAAAATTTCACATAATATTTTTTTTATGCACATTATAAATAAAGTAAATAAGGGGTGTGGTACCAGATCTTGACCTCCATCATGCCACAGACATTTTATAACTCCATAGCAAATATGGATGGAGTAATTAGTGGGCATAGCAGCAGACATACAAATAAATAAGTGAAAAATGCTGGTATCGAAAAAATATTTATGTTTTAGTACGCAGAGAACCAATCCCTCCAAATTGCCTTAATCTCATATTTATTTTGTAAAGGGTATACTTTTAACAAAATTTACCTTTTTAAGGATATGAACTTTTTTAAGAAAGGACATGTTTTAAGAAAAATAGCCTTTTCAAGAAAAGGTACTTTTTTCATCTTTCTTTTCATCCTGCCCTTTCCATAACCTATTTTTATTGAGAAACGCTCAATATTTCTAGGGGGTAGCCGCTCAGAGCTAGTAAATAATTAAAAAAAGAATTTTATTACTTTTTTAAGAAAATGTACTTCTTTAAGATATGTAATAGGGCGGATGGCCGAACGCATAGGTTTTTGCGTAAGCTGACTTCCGTAGGAGCTGTATGGATGTGCACGAGGAGGAGTCAGTGCAAAATTTGCTGTGTGAATGTTCTGAACTTAGATATCTAGTATAAAGATTATTCGATAACCTGGGCTGCATATTAGGACGACCTTGCAGACTACTTGATGGAATCTGGTAGATTCAAGAGGGACGCATTGCGGACGAAAGAGCTCATTTTCACTTTCCTTTCTTTCCACAATCCTTACGTTATCTATTTGTACTTTTGTAATCTCTATTCTAAATCTACCTTCCGACAATATCTCAGGGGTTTCACAATGGGCCATATGGCCTCCAAATTTACCAGCATTCGGGAGCGCAGCTCATCTAATCTGGCCTCCAGCCTAAGATACGTATTTTATTCGATAGAGGTAACTTCTAACAAAAAGTTTTTTTACGAAAAGGAATATTTTTAAGGAAAAAAATATTATTTTTAATAGAAGGCACTTTTTAGGAAAAAAGTAGTTATTTGGAAATTATACTGTTTAGCAAAATTTTACTTTTGTAAGAAAAAGGAACTTCTTAGGAACAGGTATTTTTTAAGAAAAGAAACTTCTTAGGAACAGGCTCTACTTTAAAATAGGTACTTTAAAAGGAAGTACTCTTTAGTGGAAGTAGTTAAGAAAAAGGAAAATTTACTTTTTTAAGAAAATGCACATTTATAAATATATGTAACTTTTTTTTTACTTTCTCTAGAAAAAGGTAATTTTTAAGAAAGAGGTTGAGTTGTGGCCATGGTTCGGTTGTGGCCACCCCAGCGTATCTTTTGACCTAAAGCATATGCGTTTCTCTTGCAAAAGTCATTTGTGTGTCATAGCAGCAAGTTCTTTTTGTACCGAGTACCGAAACGGGCAGACGCGTCTGCATTGTTCTGGGAACAAATTTATTTTTCTGTGCTTGAAAAAGACCAATAATACAAATTTACCCCTTTTCAATAGAGTTAGAAATCGAAGTGAATCAATCAAAAATGTGAGTGCAATGCATTTTTATTCAGTAACTTTATTATATTTTGTGAGTAAATATCGATTGCAACCAATATGTTGACACCAAAAAAAATTTTCACCACATCTCAAGATGGCTGCAAAATTGGGTTGTGGCCACTAAAATTGGTTGGGTTGTGGCCACCCTTTTTTTAATGGTGAAATATCGTCGTAGATGTCAAAATAACTACCCAGTAAGCAATATAACACATATAAGCAATAATAACTCGGTGTGTAGGGCAGATGTGAGTGCGATAGTCGACTAAAGTTTATCAAACTTGTTTACTGTGTATTTTAGTGGTGTTTTTATGTGAGTCGGAAGACGAATAATGCCATTTATTTATCATTATTATTTTTTATTTAGTTTTAAGTTTTTCTTAATAATAATGCCAATGGAGGCTTTGAAAATAAATAAACTTTAAGTTTTTCTATACTCGTAGTGGTTTTTCTCCATATTTTCCTATTTTTACCAGATTTTTCAAGGGTGGCCACAACCCAACCAAAAAAAGTTTGCCCAAAAATAGCCACTTCACAAAATTTAGAAAAAAAAATTTCCATTTGACGAAATTGATTTAGTTCCTTCACCAGCAGTTAGCCAAGGTCTCTAGCTTTCCATATATACCCAAAGTCGAAAACCTAACTATGGCCACAACCTAACCTCTTCCCCTACTTTTATAAGGAAAGATATTATTAATATATTTTATATGATAATTTATTTGTATATTTGATAGAAAATAGTGTCCTTTCTTAATATTATTCTTGAATATCCTTTCGAATTTCCAATAAATTTTTTCCAACAAATTATGTTTACGAACTTTATCATGTACCAGTAACACGAAAAGAATCTAAACCATTTAAAAATTATTATTGACATTCTTCTGTCGTGGTATAGTTAAATATCTTTTTTTTTATAAAATTTCCAACATTCTCACTTTATATGTCTTCATATGTTCTTTAATTTCGTAAGTGATAAAAAAAACTTTAAGTATATTTAGTTTGTCTACAAACATTATTAAGGAAAATTGCATTTGTCACGCAATACTATCTGTAGAAAGACTTGCAAAAACAAAAAATTCACGAATTAGAAAAAGAGTAGTTTTAATAAATACGATTTAAAGGAGTAAAGCATAAGCTCACAGACACAGAGTATTATGTGCAACATATATAACACTTTTTTTTTGCAAGGACTACCCAGAAATCACCAACAGCAGATACCAAGCACAGTAGGCCAGAAGTTCCTTGTTGTGTCAAAAAAAAAGTAAATCAAGAGATTTTTTTTTTTAACTAACCATAACACTTATTTCAATAATAACAAGTAAGAAATTATAGTTGGTTTAGACTGACTATACGATACCCTACACCATGGTTTAGAGACCCTATCCCTTTGGTCCAACCAATTCGATATAGAAAATAAGCATAAACCAAATTTGAGTGGCATCGTTATTAATTTTTTTGGCTGCAGATATGAAAAAGTTCATATCGGTTGCTATATTTATATGTGGACTAGGTCGAAAAATGGACCGTTCCAGAGCATATTTGGTAAATATATACATATCAAATTTGAGAAAAATCTATGAAATATTTCTGTTTTTTTATAGATTTAAGTGAAAATAGAGAAGGATCTTTATATGGGTGCTCTGACAAAATATTGTCATATGGGATTTATTTTTGGACAAATGATAAATAGATGTAATAAACACACACAAACCCAATTTAACCGAGATCTATATGATAATTTGGATCTTATGGCAATTTAAGTCGATTTCATAGGGGTCATTTGTATGGGGACTAGATCTGAACATGAACCAAATTTCACCAATTTGAACAGCGTTCATCCTATGTCCAACAGAAGCTCATATGCCAAATTTCATTAAAATATATTCATATTTGCGACCTGCAGTTGGATTACAAGCTTTACATGGACACACAGACGGACGGACATCGTTAAATCGAATTAGATAGTGATTCTGATTCGATCGGTATATTTAAAGATGGGTGTAGGTAAAATATTTTTGGTTGTTACAAACAGCAGTACAAAGTCATTATACCCAAACCACATAGTGGTATAGGGTATAAAAACAACAAAAACAGTAATGAAAATATAATTATTTTCTACAAAAAAAAAAAAAAAAAAAAAAAAACAATATACAAATATCAAGACTGATGACTTAGTAAATGAAATGAAGCAAATTAAGTGTCAACACAGGATTATAAATAAAACAAGAATAACTAAAGGAACGACCAGTGCTTAACAAAACAAGGACGACAATTATTTCCCTTATTTAAGCATTTTCTTCTAAAGCTTGATGTGTTTGCATACCGTAAAATATCGTATTCTTTGTTATGAAAAAATGACGCGAAAAGTGCTTTTAAGTTCTACTCCATATAAGTAGAGGGTATTGGATAAGAAGTTGATCTAGTTATGTCCGTCTGACTATTGAGTTTACGATCACGAACATTTAAAAAGGTACTTTTTTGGAAAGATGACTTTCTAAAAATGTGTTTTAAAAAAAGGTACCGTTTTGAAATGGTAGGTTTTGAAAAAGGTACTTCATTTTTGAGATGTTAGTTTTAATAAAGGTATTTGCTTAAAAAGGTACTTGTTATATCTACATCTACATCTGCATCTTTAAAATAAAAAAACACTGTTTTAAAGAAGATGATTTTTTCTAAAGGGTCCTATTTTGAAAAAGGTACTTTGTTTAATATAATTTTTTAAACAAGGTTCATTTTAAAAAATTTGATTTTTTAATAGGTAATTTTAAAAAGGCACTTTTGTGTAAAAAACTATTTTCTTTGAAAGATAGATTTTTTAAAAAATTACTAAATAAATGTAATTTTCTTTTAAGATACATTTTTCTGAACGGAACTTATAATAAATATTTTTATTTAATAGGGACTTTTTATAAAAAATAAAGTTTTTATGAAACAGAATTTTTTGAAAAAATAATTTTTTTATGGAAAAGTAATTTATTTGAAAAAGGAACTTTTTTGGGATTGGTAGTTTTTAAACTCTTTCTTTTAATTCATAGTCTCTGTCAGTCTGCCGTGGGACAACCCCGTTCCCCCTTATCCAATTGATCTGAAAATTGGCCGTAGTCTTTTTGTGACTACAGATTAATTTTGGGGTAGTCACCCACAATCACGCATAGTCATGACAGTCACGGACAGACAGACAATCAGCGATTTAAAACCCATTTCTTCTTATCGATCCATCGATCTGAGACTTGGTTGATAGATTTGCTGTGAAAAAAGATTAACTTCGACATAGTCACGCACAGTCACGGAGAGGCTAAAACCTCCCTTACCCACATTCGATCGATCTGAAACTTAGTCCATGGACTTGCTGTGAAAATGGATTAAATTTGACATAGTCACGCACAATCACGCAGAGTCACGCTCAGTCACGGAGAAATTAAAACCTCACTTTCCCTAAGCCGATCGATCTGGACTTTGTCCATAAGGAAATAAAGAGTTTTAATAAAAAAATTTGTTTTTATGGGTTAGATTATTTTATATACTCGTAGTACTTTCTTTGAAAAACAAATATTTAAAAAAAAATTTTATTTATTTAATTGAATATGCTATTATATTGAAAAGAGATACTGTTGAAAAATATTTCAAAAAGTCCATTTTTAAATTTTTTATAAAAAGTAACTTTTTTAAAAATGGAACTTTTTCAGGGTTTTTTTTTTCAATAATGCACGATTTATTTGAAAAGCTCCTTTATTTTGTAAGTTACATTTTTTATGAATGACTTATATTTTATTTTAAATGAAGAAAATGCATTTGGATTGAGGAATTTTATTTCAAAATACCTTCTTCAACAATTAAATTTTTGTCAAATATAATATTTTGTAGCTAAAAAAAAGTAGATTTTTATAGCATCACATGCCAACAAAATATACTATCTTTTCAAAAAAAGTTAAGTCCCAAAATTTGAAACTAGTATATCGAAGCACAGAACAACCCACCAAGTTTTGGATCCAGAGTCTAGTGAGGGCAATTTATTTGTTATGACTACATGGTTCATTTTTCACTATTTGAGTACCCTAATTACTCAATATCCCACTCTATTCAACTTAACTCTTACACGGAAAAAACAAGCCTAGGATACTAACTATAATGATTATTTCATATTTTATGAAACAGTCAGGTGTCAATAAACATCAATCAATATGTCTTCAATGAAAACAACTTCAATATATAAAGTGGTTCCAGTAATTTTATCCATGTTGCTTTATCTATAAGGAAAACTATGTAAATTTTCTATACTCTTTTGTCGCTAGTTGTTCCTTTTTATTATTTTATAAACTTGGTATTTTATATTTCTGTAAAAAACTTAAGTTACGAATCATGTGTGGTTGTTTCTGTCTCAAGGTATACCACAATATACAATATAACAAAAGCATCCTACATGCAAGTTGATGTAGTTAAAGCTGTTGTTTTTATTGCTCTTGTTATTTTGTTATTGCGCACCACCTTGTCGACTAATGCTGTTTAGTGTGGTATTCGTGTTTGTATTTGCATTCGTATTTTCATTTGTACTTGTACGAGTATTTATGTTATGTGAAGCAAAAGTTTTGTGTTTTAATGCATCACTAGTCTTGAGCAGATGACGCTTCACTGTCAATTTTTATACCCTATACCACCATATGGTTTGGGTATAATGACTTTGTGCTGCTGTTTGTAACTACCAAAAATATTTGACCTAGACCCATCTTTTATCATACCGATCGACTCAGAATCACTTTCTGAATCACTTTCTGAGTCGATTTAGCGACGTCCGTCCGTATGTCCGTCCGTCCGTCTGTGTGTCCATGTAAACATTGTAATCAAACTACAGATAGCAAATATGAATATATTTTCATGAACCTTGGTATATTAGGTCCTATCGCCATAGGATGAACGCTGTTGAAATTGGTGAAATTCGGTCCATGTTCAGACCTAGTCACCATACAAATGACCCTATGAAATCGACATAAATTGCCATAAGATCCAAATTATCATAGAGATCTCAGTCAAATTGGGTTTGTATATGTTAATTATATCCATTTATCACCAGTCCAAAAATAATCGCTACAGGACAATTCTTAGTCATAGGCCCCATATAGAACTGCTTCCCGAACTTCACTTAAATCTATCAAAAAACAAAAATATTTCACAGATTTTTTTCCAAATTTGGTTTTTATGTATTTTTTCAAAATATAAGTAACTTTACCAAATATGGTCAGGATCGGTCCATTTTTGAACCTAGTCCTCATATAAATATAGCATCCGATATGAACTTCTTCATACCTGCAGCCAAAAAAAATTAATAATAATGCCACTCAAATCTAAACCATGGTATAGGGTATCGTATAGTCGGCTTAGACCGACTATAAATATCTCACTTGTTATTTTTATTTTTTTGGTAATGTTGTGGCAAATGTTGGTATATATACAGAAAATGGCAAAAATATTTGAACGAATGAGAAAAACAAGTAAGATAATTACAGTCTGTCTAGACCGACTATATGATACGCTTACCATGTATTTAGAGGTCCTATCTCTTAGGCCCAACAAACTGGACATAGAAAATAAGCATAAACCAAATTTGAGTGGGATTTGTATTATTTTTTTTGGCTGTAGATATGAAAAAGTTCATAACGGGTGCTATATCCATATGGGGACTAGGCCCAAAAATGGACCGATCCTGAATATATTTGGTAAAGTCTCTTGTATTTTCGAAAAAAAATAAAAACAAACTTTGAGAAGAATCAGTGCAATATTTTTGTTTTTTGATAGATTTTAGTGAAGATCGGGAAGCAGCTCAATATGGGGCCTAGGAATAAGAATTGCCTTATAGGGATTATTTTTGGGCTACTGATTAATGAATATAAAAAACACATAAACCCAATTTGACTGAGATCTATGTCATAACTTGGATCTTATGACAAGTTATGTCGATTTAATAGGGGTCATTTGTATGGGGGCTAGGTCTGAACATCGACCGATTCTCACCAATTTCAACAGCGTTCATCCTATAGCAGAGAAAAGCTTATATACCAAGGTTCATCAAAATATATTCATATGTACGACCTGTAGTTTGATTAAAAGGTTTACATGGACACACAGACAGACGGACGGACGGACATCGTTAAATCGAATTAGTTAGTGATTCTGATTCGATCGGTATAATAAAAGTTGGGTCTAGGTCAAATATTTTTGGTAGTTACAAACAGCAGCACAAAGTCATTATACCCAAACCACATAGTGGTATAGGGTACAATTACGTATTCGTACTATGCTTTAACTATATAAAGTTCCCAGTTAGGGAAAAAAGTTGTATTCTATTTTTAGGATAAGAGCAGGTAGGAAACGGTTTTTGGAATAACATTTTTTGCCTCACAGGTAAGGTTTTAAGACCTATTCTGAGTATACAACATGTCGCGAGTTTTGTGTCATAATTTCAATAAAATTGGAGCAAAACTAACGAAAATACAGCGTTTCAAACGACCGGCCTCATACGGTATATCGTATATAAATAAGTCTAAATAATCAAACCCATAAACATAAAGTTTTTATTAAAACTCTTCCTTTCCTTATGCATATGAGTTTTTAATCTCTCCGTGACTGTGCGTGACTGTGCGTGACTATTTGAAAATATTGATTGGATTAGGGGAAATGGGGTTTAAATCACTTCGTGACTGCGCGCGACTACGCATGACTATATTTAAGTTAATATTTGGTGACAGCAAGTCTGTGGACCAAATTTTAGATCGATCGGATAAGGGGAAGTGAGGTTTTAGTCTCTCCGTGACTGCTCGTGACCATGCGTGCCTGTGTGTGGCTAAGCCAAAGTTAATTTTTTTTCGCAGCAAGGGTATGGACCAAATGACATTTATATCACTCCGTGACTGTGCATGACTATGCGTGACTGTGCCTGATTACACCAAAATTAATCTATAGTCACAACAAGACTATGGGCCAAGCTTCAGATCAATTTGACGAGGGGCAACTTTAACTTTAAATCGATTTTTTCGCAACTAACAAGTTTGAAATCCCTGAACATTATAACTCAAAATCTTATTGACCAATTATTTTGAAATTCTATACACTACTTCTTCACATAAATCACCAGGTAATCATTTTACCGTTTTTTTCCCATTTTTTAACAATGAAATTTTATGGCCAAAAACGTGTTTTTCAATTCAAAAAGCTACCAGAAATAAAAAAATTAAAATAACTCTTCTTGATTACGGGCAACATTCCACCTTTCAAACGCATTTCTTTTTTTTTTTTTCATTTGAGCTGGTAATGAGTTATGATGTTCACCGCAAAACAAATTTTGTTCGAGGTACCTCCGCAGATTCGCTACGGTGGACTTATTTATTAACATTTTTAATTGAAAATTTTTCAAAGATACTTCAAATTCTATACTACAACGTGTATGTGAAAATACGCATTTTTTAGCCTTTAAAATCTTAACATTAAGAGGTTAAGTTCACATATGAACAGAAGAAGCTGTTTTGGATTTGTAAATAAAGAAACTTAAAAGTAGAATGAAGAATATTAGATAGTAAATAATATTAATGATTGTTTTTTGTGCAGATGAATTTTTTCTTAACAAACAAATTTTCTAAAGTATTTCGATTCCTAATAATGTGAAAAAATATTTAAAGTTAAAATCTCCTTTATGTATTCGCTAGAGATAAAAGTTGAAATCACAAAATAAAATAAAGTTTAAATTTAAATACAAATTGTAAAATCAGATGGTAAAAACCAAACACACCTACCAAATTTAAATACCACAACAATTCATTTTGGACCGTTATGTTGGAAAAGGATAAAATATTGTTTAGACATATTTACACATTAATTCAAAGGTGTAAAAAAAAAACAAACAGAACAGAAACTTGAAATAACAAAAAAAATGTAAATGAACTGTACTTGTGTTCATCTATAATATTAAGAGGCTAGGCGACTTCTTGTGACCGATGTTTTGTTCTACCTTTTCATACCGATTTTGACCAAATGCATATTATTTAAAAGATATTTCTATTTAACTGTTTTGCAGATTTATAGATTTTTAAAATTTGTACCTTATTTTGAGTAAATTGCATTTAAAGTTACACATACATAAAATTTTACATTTCCTATGTGTGTTTTATTAAATTATTTAATGAGTTTGTTATCCTCATTCACAATAATAATAAACCATAAAAGTGTAGGTTTGTGAATTGGTTAAGTTGAAAAATAAATCTGTCTAGAAATTGCACTCGAATTTCGAGCGCTGAAACCTGCTAGTACTTATAAATTTAATAATAATAAATTGAATTCTGAGTTGCCTAAACTGATTAGTATACCTTTAAGTTTTTAAAGATTATTTATTAACAGTCCCGTTTAAATTCCTCCTGTGTGTTCAACATATATTTAAAATGGAATTTTTTGAAAACTATAAATATCGTAATAAAGGATTTTTCAATCACCTATTTTAAGAGAGCTTCCAAATCTTCATTGGCCGAGTACACACTCAACCTAATGAGAATATTTGTTGAAATTAAGCAGTATCACCATGTCTGAATTAGTTGCTGGACAAAAACTGATGACACCTTTTATTTAACTGCCCACACATTTTTTTTAATTTTTTGAGGACTATTAAAAAAAATTGTTAACCAATCTCGGGCATGTAATTTTACCACCTTTTGGTAGTAGAATCTAATCTATACTGTTAACATAACAAGACAGATACAATATATATACAGGTTGGTGCAAGAAAATGAAATTACAGAAACCAATCAACAAATAGCTTATAATATCCAGACAGTAACAAATATTGTAATGGAAAGAAACAGCATGACGTCAGAAAATCAAGAGAGAAATCAAAACTGACAGAAGGGTTACTCGAAAAACTGATAAACTGTAATTATTAAACTTATATTTTTTTTATACTATTTTTGATAAAATCTGTACATAATTTTAAATCATGAATTTATACAAAATTTCACTTTGCCAATCTGGCTCACAATGGTGACTGAGAGAATAAAAAATTTTTACTTTATCTTTACAATTAAGTTGGAATCAACGCAGTTACTAAATAGTAAAATTATGGCTTTATAGAAGCCTCTTTATAGGAGATTTCTTAATATTTATTTCGAGACCAAACTTAACTAATAATACCCTGATCATTGAATGTAGGTACAGAGTAAAAATCATGCAGATTAAAATCGTCACAATGCCAATTATTTAATACCACAAAAACCAACAATAACAAATTCACGTGTTGACCCAACATTTTACGAACGAGTCGCTACTGCCTTAGTCAATTCTCCTGATCGGGGAAGGTAAATGGAAGAACGATTCGAATTTATTGTTGCCGTAGTTGTTGAAGACGTAGATTGTGCGCCGGATGAGAATGAAGCTTCCGATATTCAGCAGAAACAAGGACTGGAGATAGGGGAGAACTATGGCAGCGATGAACCTGAAAACGATATTCAGCCAGAAGTCCAAGTGCAGTCAGAGCGAAATACCATAGACCGGCTCAAAATAGAGCAAAGTGGCACATGCAGCCTCCCTAATTCATACCCACAACATTATGCGATTTACTGCAGGTCCTGTGCAAAACACGCAATTCCAATTGAAGTATTAAGAATTTTTAACCCCACCAAAATCGAATTTATTATTTTAAATGCAAAAAATTGGTATGCCAACTATTCGATATCCAAGTTGTATCAAAATAAACCAGACAAGAACAAAATGTGGAAGAAATTTACAGAAAATGAGTTAAATGCTTTCATAGGCATATGGTGTATGCCATAACAATATGCAGTATGGCGGGTCGATTTAAAAATCGCCCAAGTGGCAAGGAAAATCATATTCTAGGGATCAAAATAAGAAACTTTTTTCGAGGAATCATACCACTAAAACGAATTCTGATGTCCCGAGTATTGATCTGTCTGTCTGTCTGTCTCACCTTGACCCACTTAAAGTGCCCCAATCGAGTCCAAATGTATGATCGACCTCCACTAACTTTGGAGCGCCGGCCCACCCATACCAGTGGCATACCCCCTGGAAACCCACTGGGGGGTTCTGCATACAAACATTTCAAAAAATGAGCATTTTTGTTTAGAATTGGTCTGACTATGTTCGATTTAATATTGAAATTAATGTAGCGTATACGTATCTTCTACTCTGCTAATAAATAATAATCATACGCCCTGACTATGTTATATTATTTAAAAAGATAGACCGGATGACTTTTAGATCACTCCGTGACTATGCGTGACTACCCCAAAATTAATCTGTAGTCACAACAAGACTATGGGCTAAGTTTCAGATCAATTGCATGAGAGGGAATGGGGTTGCCCCATGGCAGACAGACAGACCGACAGGTCAAAAGTCGAGACATCAGAATTCGTTTTAGTGGTATGGTTCCTTGGGCAAAGTTTCTTATTTTGATCCCTAGAATATGATTTTCCTTATCAATTGAGCGATTTTTTTGATTCCCTACAAATCGAACCGCCCTAATATGCAGCATGCATCCGTCCTCTGGAAAACAACACGTCTACCAATTTTTAGAGCAACAAAGTCGTACCATCGCTTCATTTCTTTATTGCGTTATATCCGATTTGATGATAGCAGCGCGCGTGCATTTCGTGCCCAAACTGATAAAGCTGCAGAAAATAGTGATATCTGGAACATCCTGAATGAGAACCTGGAAAGAAATTACCGGCCACGTAGCAACATCACAATTGATGAGAAATTACTTCCATATCGCGGCCGCAAAAAACTTACCCAGTATATTCCCTGAAAGCCTGCTAGGTATGGCATTGATGGTGGGCGTGGAATGCTAAGACTCCTTACGCACTATGCGGCAATAAATACATTGGTAAAAATGCAAATGGGAACCGCGATACAGGCCAAGGCGAAACGGAAATGATGCGATAAGCTGCAAGATATGCTCACTCTGGTCGGCCAATTATAACGGATAATTTTTTTACAACCGTTTACATACGGTTGATAAATATTGGTTTCGGTTTTGTTGCTACTATTCTGATTAGCATGTATTCCTCTGAGGTAACAGAATCTTAAAAAGCTTTGGATTAATCCCATCCCATCCGATAGAGTTAAATTTTATGGCCAATACACAAGATAAAACGTCACATTGGTCTACTTCAGCAAAAGAAAACAAGTGAGAAAATTATAGTCAGTCTAGACCGACTATACGATACCCTATACCATGCGTTTAGAAACCCTATCTCTTAGGCCCAACTAACTGGACATTGAAAATAAGCAAAGACCAAATTTGAGTGGGATTTTTATAAATTGTTTTGGCTGCAGATATGAAAAAGTTCATATCGGATGCTATATCTATAAAGGGACTAGGTCCAAAAATGGACCGATCCTGATCATGTTTGGTAAAGTCTCTTGTATTTTGGAAAAATATAAACAAACAAAATTTGAGAAGAATCAGTGCAATATATTTGTATTTTAATAGATTTAAGTGAAGATCGGGAAGCAGCTCTATATGGGATCAAAGGGATCATTTTTGGGCTACTCATTAGTGCATATAATGAACGCATACAAACCCAATTTGAGTAAGATCTATATGACAATTTGGATCTTATGGAAATTTATGTCGATTTCATATGGGTAATTTGTATGGGGGCTAGGTCTGAACATGGACCGATTCTCACCAGTTTCAATAGGGTTCATCCCATGGACAATAAAAGCTTATATACCAAATTTTATCAAAATATATTCATATTTGCGACCTGCAGCTTGATTACAAGCTTTACATGGACACACAGACGGACGGACGGACGGACGGACGGACGGACGGACGGACGGACGGACATTGTTAAATCAACTCAGAAAGTGATTCTGATTCGATCGGTATAATTAAAGATGGGTCTAGGTCAAATATTTTTGGTTGTTACAAACAGCAGCACAAAGTCATTATACCCAAACCACATAGTGGTATATGGTATAAAGAAGATTCAGAATTGTTAACGGGACTAATAATCGTCAAATTTACTGATACCTGTCTATAACTTCAGAGTTACTATTGAACCAGTGTAGGTAGTGCCATCATATATGATACAAATGTCAAAAATAGAATCCGAATCGAGGAACATGTTCCTGAAGCTAAAATTGAGGAGTCCTATTTTTATTTTGGCACATTATAATATGTAATATCTAGTATATGATATTTCATACAATACAATATAATTTTGCCCAGTTAGTTCAATTAAATGTACTTAAATGTTAACTTGCTTAACAAAAAGCAAATAAATGCTGAATGCAATGAACTTCTTTTTTAATTTGTGTTATTGTATTAATTTTCGACGAACACGCTACGTTTTTTATGGAAAATAGCAACAACTTTATAAATAACATCAACAACAAACATTTAGTACATTTGCTATGTAATTTTCAAATTGCATTTTGTAACTTTTAGCAATTATGTACTCAATTGCAATACAACCACTTATTTTCATTTGCATAAGTTGAAAATGTGTTTGAGTATTTTTGTTGTATATTGTGTTGCATATAATTGGAAGTACTCTAGCAAAACGTCTATTACTTGTACTTAAACCGTATACCACTAATATGGTCAGGGTATAATGACTTTGTGCTAATGTTTGTAACTAACAAAATATTTGATCTACTCCCCTCTTTTTTGATACCGATCGACTCCGAATCACATTTTGAGTAGATTTAGCGATGTCCGTCCGTCTGTCTGTCCAGCTCTCTGTATGTGCATGTAAACTTTTAATCACACTACAGGTCGCAAGTATGAATATATTTTGATGAAATTTAGTTAATAGCCTCTATAGGCCATACAATAAATGCTTTGAAATTGGTGAATATCAGGTGATGTTCACGACTAGTCCCCATTCAAATGGGCAATAAGATCCCCATCGACTTCATTTTCCGTAAGATCCAAATTATCATACAGTTCTCGGCCAAAATGAACCCTATAGGGCAATTCTTAGTCAGAGCCAGATTTTTCTCAAAATTTGTTTGTTTATGTTTTACCAAATATGGTTGGGATCGGTCAATTTTTCGACCACGTCCCCATAAAACCATGGTATCCGATATCAACTCTTTCATATTCGAAGGCGACAAAATAAATTTATAACAACGGAGAGGGTCTCTGAACGCATGGTATAGGGTACCGTATAGCGGGTCTAAACCGACTATAATTTTTTTAATTGTTTTGTTAACTTTTTCGTTTTAACATCAAAGAACATGAACTGGAAATGAATGCTTTGTATAAGTGAAACGAACATGTTTGGGGCGTTTTAGTTTGAGTTTAAATAATGCCGATAATGCTAATGATGACGGTGATGATAATGATCTTAGTACTTTGTAATTAGTTAAATTAAAGTTTTAGTAACAGTCTTTAAATTCTATTCAAATTTAAATGCAATTAAAATTTATAAATAAATTAAATAAGTGATCAGGCTCGAGGTCTGTCTTTATAATATTTTATTTTTATTTTATTTTCAATATTTCGCCAACCATGGGCAAGCATCATCAGGAACGTACAGAAGCGTAGACGTAAAAAGGAGCCTGTAGTATTTGGGGTTAACACTTCTGAGGAGCTCAATGTTGTTGCACAAAAAAAGTGAATTCATATATCTTCGTTTCAGCCTACTGTTTCAACGGAACAAATAATTCAATATGTTGAAAAACATACTAAAATAAGTAAACAACTTATGGAGTGTTTTAAATTTGTAAAAAAGGATGTCGATTTAAATAAACTTAGGCGAGTTAATTTCAAACTCGGCATATCCCCATGCTTTATTAATGAAATTGTGAAAGCTGAGATATGGCCAACCGATATTAAAGTACGTCCTTTTTTAAATTTTTCAAGAAAACCAATGCCGGAAATGCAAAATTAGTTTGTGGAAAATCTGGTATGCGTATATATATGTAATGTAGTTATATATATGTAATGTAAATTTTGTATGGGAGCCCCCTTAATAGTAGGAAAGGGAGAGAGGGTATGTGTGTCCAAAAAAATGTTGGTGGTGAAAAAAAATAGGAGTCTGCAATACATTTGATCTCTCTAGGGTCATCTTAAGAGCTGTGGAGGACATTTTTTACAATTTCTTAAATTTTTAAACTTTGTATTGGAGCCTCTTAAGAAATGGAGATAGGGGATAATTTTGTTCGAAAAATATGTTGGGTTGGTCCTATATTTTATCTTTCGATGAAGAGTCACTTGCAATCATCCTACCATCTCCATTTTTTGGTTCATGTAGTTTTTTTTCAGACCTCACCCAATTTTTTGGGGTTTAAGATATCATAGTCCTGATACTAAGAAACTCCATACAAAACTGTCTCATACCTAGTGTCCATGCAAACTTTGTAATCAAACTACAGGTCGCTATGAATATATTTTGAAGAAATTAGCTATATAAGCCTTCATGGGCCATATGACGAACACTGAGGTAATTCGTGAAAATCTGTACATGTCCAGACCTAATCCCCATTCAAATGACTACTATGAGATCTACTTATATTACCATAAGATACAAATTATTATATAGAACTCGGTAAAATTTGGTTTGTGTGTTACAACTATTTACCAGGTGTCCAAAAAAAATCCTGTAGGACACTTTTTAGTTATTGCTCCCATATGAAGCTACTTCACTTAAATCTATACAAAAAAAAAACATTGTACAGATTTTCTTAAATTTGGTTTGTATACGTTTTTGCAAAAAATTAGTGTCCCCCTATAAATTTAGGGGATTATGCAAAAAAAAAAAATAATATTAATGCCACTCAAATTTGGTTTATTCTTAATTTTTACACCCAATTAGTTGGACTCAAGAGTCTTTCTCTAAACGTATGCTGCAGGGTCGGTCTAAACCGTCTATAATTTTCTTAGTTGCTTATTTTCTTTTGGGCACTTATTATGCTTTTTTAAAGGGGAGACATCTAGTACATTATTTCTTAGGTCATGTCTTATATTGGTTGGGTGATAATTCATTTGGACAATTTATCGTATTTTAAGTTTGGGCGGTTTAGGAAATTTTTGAAAAAATTTAGAATTGGAATATGCTGAGCTCAAAATTTAATTATTCCCATGGAAACCCTAATATCTATCATTAACAGAAACTAATTATATCTTAACAGCATAGTGGTGTGGTGGATACGATTGAGTTCAAAAGCTATATTCCTACAAGCCGGTATACTTTACAATATTCTGGTACATACATGTGGGCTTCTGTTGGATACATTCTGCTTTAATTAATACCCTGTTTCCATAACACAATTCGTCACAGAGGAACGAAAATTTTTATGAAGAACAAAAATAAAATACACACAAATTTTCGTTCGTCTGTGGCGACTTCTTAAGGTGTTTTAAGTTGGTTTAAAAAAATTGCAACACATTTTATTCAAAGCAGTGTGATTTTATATTCTAAATACAGGGTCTGAAAGCATATTATGCAATTCAATTGACACACGAGTTTTAATATAACAATGGTTGGAATAGCTAATATTCCAATTAGAGCTGAGGACAGTTATTACTATTTTTTAAAATGGTATGAAAATTTGATGGAATTTAAAAGTTATGTAAGTTCTCATTTGATTTTCTTCTTCTTGAATGTACATATGTATCATAGGAATGTATTATTTACAAAGCTCCGCTTATTGATTATTCATCAAAATCATCTGGCATCTCTATTTTAGAAACGAGAAAATATCGTCACTTTGTTTTACAAGCTAAAAAACAAAACGTTACAAATTCAAATCTGTTATATCTAGTAAAGTTGGCCAATAAACAACGGCAGATTCTAGGTGACAATAAGTACAAGAACATGGTATTAAACATTTATTCGACTGTTATTTCTTTGAATTGTCGGTGGACAAAGCAAATGCATTGAATAGAAACTTCTATGTATAACGTCGGTTACCACATCAACTGTGAAAACAATAATGTACGAAACTGAAATCAAAATTGTAATTGCTATTGCAGTAATGAAGAAGCCTATGTACTGAAAGTAAAAATACAAAAGAAACAGAGTTAAATACGAATTGTTTCCGAAGAATGAATATGTAACTTTTAAATGAATCGATCAATATCGTTTTAAAAATGACACATATAAATAAAAATGAAATAAATACCCCTTCCTTAAAGTGAGAAATATCATCCATTAGTTTTTTCTCATATATAGCTGTTAATTTGGGAATTTCATCGTCGAACAAATCGGCTAAAGTCATATCCGACAATTCCTTTTTCGAATAAGTGTTGAAGAAGGATTCGTTATTTATATCGCTATTTATGCTTCCATTACTGGAATTATATGATTCGCGAGCGCCTAAATGTATTATGATTTCTGATTTGTTGTTGTCATGGGCATACTTGAAATCAAAGGGATATTTATCAATCTCAGATGTAATTAAGTCCTGTTCAGTAGTTTCCTGTGTTTTTGTGGGTTGTTCAATTTTGTTGGCAGGCTTAAAAGACACGTGGTGGTTTTTTAAAGTCTTCTTTGATTGTCCACCAATTCGAGGATTCTCCACTGGTTCCATTTGCGTCATGAGTATTGGGAGATACTGAAGTTTTGCTTTGCGAATCGCTTTGATTTTTCTGATGTTGTGTATCTGAACTTAGGGAAGATGATGAAGATGAATTTGTTTTCGATTTATTTCTTTTGGACATAATTTAGTCGAATTGTCGGCAAGTCCGATTAGAAATTTCTTCAAAGTGCTTTAATGATTTTATTTTCTTTTATTCGCTTAAGCTATTAGAAAGATTTATCAAAATGAAAATCATAATCGCCGCAAAAAATCCAACACTGTAGAAAATTATCTATATACGTAAAGAATGGAAATTAATTGTTGTTGTTACTTCGAAAACTGTCTATACACCTTTTGGACCAATGTAAGGCTAGCATTTATTTCGACACTAGTTGACATTGGCTGCTGCAAAATCATGCTAGTTTTTAAAAAATATTTTCTGATGCTGAATTTCTTGATCTTAATCTTTTTAATGTTTATCGGAAGGATAGAAATGAGACTCTCACCGGCTGTTCTAGAGGTGGTGGACTGCTTGTTGCAGTCAAGCATGAATATAAGTCATCTTCAGTTGGCATCGATAATATGGACGGTTTAATAGATCAACTGTTTTTTATCAATCTATAACCCTACTTTTTATACCCTATACCACTATGTGGTTTGGGTATAATGACTTTGTGTTGCTGTTTGTAACAACCAAAAATATGTGACCTATACCCATATTTAATTATACCGATCGAATCAGAATCACTATCTGATTCGATTTAACAATGTCCGTCTGTCCGTCCGTCCGTCCGTCTGTGTGTCCATGTAAGGCTTGTAATCACACTGCAGGTCGCAAATATGAATATATTTTGACGAAATTTGGTATTTGATCTTCTATCGGCCATGGGATGAACGCTATTGAAATTGGTGAGAATCGGTGCATGTTCAGACCTATCCCCCATACAAATGACCCTTATGAAATCAACATATATTGCCATAAGATCCAAATTATCATAGAAATCTTAGTCAAATTGGGTTTGTATGTATATATTACATCCATTAATCAGTAATCCAAAAATGATCCCTATTGGACAACTCTTAGTCATAGGCCCCATATAGAGCTGCTTCCCGATCTTCACTTAAATCTATCAAAAAACAAAAATATTGCACTGATTCTTCTCAAATTTTGTTTGTATATATTTTTGCGAAATACAAGAGACTTTACCAAACATGGTCAGGATCGGTCCATTTTTGGGCCTAGTCCCCATATAGATATAGCATCCGATATGAACTTTTTCATATCTGCAGCCAAAAAAATTAATAAAAATCCCACTCAAATTTGGTTTATCTTACTTTCTATGTCCAGTTAGTTTGGCCTAAGAGATAGGATCTCTAAACGCATGGTATAGGGTATCGTATAGTCGGTCTAGACCGACTATAATTTTCTTACTTGTTTATTTTATATTTGTGTGTCTACATTCCACCTGCAAGTACGGATGAAATATATGAGGCAAATGTTTCACATTAGATGAGAAATTGGCAGAAAATTCTCGAATCTGTGTTTTAGGAGATTTCAATCTTAAAGAATTTTTTGGTCACAAATTTGCGATAGCTCGGAGTTATTACCTAGCAATATAAATAAATGTAAGGAGATTTATGATTTATTTCATTGATAGTATGTTAAGTTTAAATTTAAATCGTTTTTATACCCTATACCACTATGTGGTTTGGGTATAATGACTTTGGGCGGCTGTTTGTAACTACCAAAAATATTTAACCTATACCTATCTTTTATTATACCGATAGAATCAGAATCACTTTTTGAGTCGATTTAACAATGTCCGTCCGTCCGTCCGTCCGTCTGTGTGTCCATGTAAACCTTGTAATCAAACTGCAGGTCGCAGATATGAATATATTTTTAATGAAATTTGATATATAAGCTTTCATCGGCCATGGGATGAACGCTATTGAAATTGGTGAGAATCGGTCCATGTTCAGACCTAGCCCCCATACAAATGACCCCTCTGAAATCGACATAAATTGCCATTAGATCCAAATTGTCGTATAGATCTTAGTCAAATTGGGTTTGTATGTGTCTATTACATCCATTAATGAGTAGTCCAAAAACGATCCCTCTTAGTCATAGGCCCCATATAGAGCTGCTTCCCGATCTTCACTTCCCGATCTCAAATTTTGTTTGTATATATGTATGCAAAATACAAGAGACTTTGCCAACCATGGTCAGGATCGGTCCATTTTTGACCTAGTTCCCATATAGACATAGCATCCGATATAAACTTTTTCATATCTGCATCCAAAAGATTAATAAAAATGCCACTCAAATTTAGTTTATGCTTATTTTCTATATCCAATTAGTTGGGCCTAAGAGATAGTCTCTAAACACATGGTATAGGGTCTAGACCGACTATAGTTTTCTGACTTATTTGGATCTGGTTTTTGTTCCAGACGATTGCAAGTTTTATCAATGTGAGAGTTTGCTGGCAATTTCTCCTCCTAATGTACACCGTAGTGCTTTATTATTTGAAATAGAATCGTATTGTTTTTTTAAATATTCACAATGTCCATTATCTCTCAATTTCAATTTAATCGATATAATTTTGATGTGATAACTTAGTGATGTTCTTTGGAGACAGATATTTTCGTGCAAGTCATCATCATCGTGTTAAGAGGAATTTTTAAGTATTGTTTTGGGAATTTGCAATGTAAATATTCCTTTAAAGAATGCCAAACCGTATAAGCTACCTTGGTATACTCCAGGTCTTAAAAAACTCAAAAACCTCCGTAATAAGTTTCATAAACATTATATTGATTATGGCAGTCTAGAAAGCCATGGGAAGTTTATCTATTAACAAAGAGAATTTAATTTTTTAAACAAATTTTGGTATAAACAATTTATTTTGCAGAAAGAGAAGCAAATAAGAAGTAATCCGAAATCTTTCTGGTCTTTCGTTAAATCGAAGAAAAAGTTTTCGGATATTCCATTGAACATTATGTATGGGGGCCATGGTTCTGAATCGGGGAATGATGCCGCCAGTATGTTCGCATATTATTTTAGTTTAAATTTTGAATCTTCAACGATCCATGCAGCTAGATACCCAAATTTGCTTGATATGCTAGACATTGGTATCCTAGAAATTTCAGAAGATGACGTTTATAATGCTATAATGCAAACATAAAACAATATGAAGTCTGGCTCTGACGGTCTATGTGCTTCTTCATTATAAAAATGCGCACCATCAATAACTTTTGCTCTTACTTATACATTTAATTTGTCACTTAACCAAAGAGTGTTTATTGATAGATGGAAGTTGGCATTTATTACACCCATTTTTAAGAATGGCAGAAAGGATGACGAAACTAGTTATATGCCGATATCCAAGTTGTCATGTGTTTCGAAAGTTTTTTAGCATGTGGTGTATAAAAAGCTATTTTTCTTAACCAAGTCTTATATCCCCATGTCAACATGGGTTTTGTTCAAGAAGGTCAACTACCACAAACCTAACAGTTTTTAGTAAGTATTGTTTATCAGCTTTAGAATTAGCCAAACAAGTTGAGGTCATTTATACTGATTTCTCTAAGGCCTTTGATAAGGTATCCTTAGATATTCTCTATTCTAAGTTGCAAGGGATGGGTTTCCATTCAAATTTCTTAATGTGGAAAAAGTCGTATCTATCAAATAGAATGTGAAGAGAAGTTGTTGAAGGTTATGAATCTTTGCAATATGAACAAGTGTCAGGAGTCCCTCAAGGTAGCGTCTTAGGTCCGCAGTATTTTAATATTTTCATAAGTGATGTATCAATTTTTTTTTTCTAATGTAAATTATTTGTTATACGCTGATGATAATTTATGTCGATTTCATATGGATAATTTGTATGGGGGCTAGGTCTGAACATGGACCGATTCTCACCAATTTCAATAGTGTTCATCTCATGGCCGGTAGAAGCTTACATACCAAATTTCATCAAAATATGTTCATATTTGCGACCTGCAGTTTGATTACAAAGTTTACATGGACACATAGACGGACGGACATTGTTAAATCAACTCAGAAATTGATTCTGATTCGATCGGTATAATTAAAGATGGGTCTAGGTCAAAAATTTTTGGTTGTTACAAACAGCAGCAAAAAGTCATTATACCCAAACCAGGTAGTGGTATAGGGTATAATAAAAACTTTTTTTTGACTTTTTTCCAAATCATAAATTTTTTGACTTTTTATAACAACGGAAATTTTTCTTTGGGCTCAAAAGGAAGCTGAGGTTTTTTCCTTTAAGAGCATTTTGGTCGCTTGGTGGGATGCGGGTGGGATATCTATCAAAAAAAAATGTTTTGTAACTCAAGACGACGGTTTTTCAATGTTTAGCATATGCAATAATTTGAATTTTTTCCTATTAGTGGGTAAGTGTTTCCAAAGCCTTAAAAATAAGGCATACACTGAGAAACTAGATGAACTAACTTATCCGACGGTATGTAATATGCCTAACTAGAATTTCATACCTTCGATACTGTAATACACGTAATATGTTAACCTCAGGAAAAAAAATCACTTTTTTTTGTAGAAATGTTGAAAATAAATTTTTTATTTATTTCTAATAATAATTAATTTAATATATAATAATAATACTATCGCCACGAGTAACAATCTTGTCGTGATGCGGTGGCTTAAGTGCACTGCGGTTCCTTATATGGGGCAGGTAAAGGAATGGGATTTACTGTCTCAGTACCTCTTCCTGAACCTGGGCCATATCTAGAACCTTGAAGGTGCACGACCAAAGGTTACTCACCCCTAATCCGGAGTGTTACGCGACCCGTGCTCATCGGACGGTTTGCAGTCAGGGGTTACCGACTGTATTTTAACGGAGCCTCGCTGATACCTGGGCACCTCAGCGAGTAGGTAGAGGCAGTGGGCCGCCCTTACTGCGTTACTGGTGGCTATGACGCGGCTGAAATTCTTTCCCCTACACTCGTGGGACCAAAAATGGAAGCAAAATGCAACAAAAAAAATAAACAAAACAAAATTCGAGGCTCTAAGACCCAGGAGTCTGGCCAAGTAAAAACCGCTGCGACCTCTGGTCAAAGCTCAAGTGGGTTGGGGTCCGTTGTCGGTCCGAATTCAATCCTCAGCACCGGCAGCAAACCCATGGTGGCTACGATCAAATCCGGTCACCTTGGAACAGCTGCTAAGGAGGGGTCTATGTCTGCCAAGACAGGGGGTAACAAAGTCCGTCCGTCTAAGGTAAGGTACAACCAGAGAAGGTTGTGCCTAAAAATCATCGAAAGGTTGGAAAAATTAAATCCAGCGACGCTGTCTGAAAAACAGAGAGAATCGCTCACATGGGCTAAGAAGGTCACTGAAGAACAGGACCTCTCAGCTAAGACAAGTGTTCCTGGCAGTAATAGCAATCAGGACACTTCGAAGACGGCTAAAAGGTTGCGCCCGCCAGATGAGATACCATTACCTTAACGTACTAAGATGGGCGGCAATGCTGTGCCGAAGTCGTTTAGCCAGGTTGTCAAAGACAACCTTGTAATGGCAATCATTAACAGGGGAGATGTAGATGGCACTATCTCCAAGGACAAGTGGAGTTATATGGTGTTCTTCACCGTCCTTGAGGACATGCCAGGTCCACCTGCAACCTGTCGCGACGCAGGCTGGTATCAAGGCCGCGCAAAGTTGATAGCTTTTGCTGATCAACGATCAATAGACCTATATAAGGCTGCCGTCAGCAAACTTGGAGAGCTATGGCCGGGAGCAAAACTGGATGTCGTGCAAAAGCATGACATCCCGTCCCGACCTAGAGGGCATGCTTGGATTCCGGCAACACCCGGGGACGCTGAATCCGTGTTAAGGATGCTGAAGTTCTGCAATCCCAACCTTCCAACACACAATTGGAAGATTGGTAGATTTGTCCCGCATTTAACCGGGACAAACGGCATAGTTTCCTACGGCTTTGGGCAAATCCAAGTAAAAGTCTACAAGGGCGACCAAGGACCAATCTTGGAGATTGCCAAACCAGTAGAAAAATCTGCTGGGGAGGGGACCACAGGTGAGGTCCAGGCTGAGGAGAGCTCCCAAACAGCCATGGAGGAAGGATACTTAACATCCGACTCCTAACTGCTGGGGGACGCTTCTGGCCTATTTGGTGGCGAAGATGACCTCCTTGATAGCACGGAGGACGAGGCCGAAATCACGGTGATGGAGATGGATATGCAGGCAGATAAATCTCCATCACTGTAAAGCCGCCACGGCTGCACTTCTACTTCGCCTGACGACAGGTGAAGTAGACATAGTCTTCATCCAAGAGCCCTGGGTTTGTGGAGGCAGGGTTTGCCGACTGAAGACGCCTGATTACAAGCTGTTCGTCGCTAAAGATAAAGGTACACCAAGGACCTGCATTTTGGCGAGGAACAGCCTTAATATTTTCTTGTTATCTAATTTCAGTGACAGGGATGTAATAGCGGCCAGCCTGGAGCTAGATGAGGGTATGGACTACCCCTAGTGGGGAATCACTTAGCCTGCTACTGGATAACCATTTTCCGGGCAACTCCCCTACATCGCTTCAGGCGTCAGGATACTCAGACGCTAGTACGACGGATATTGCTTCGGAGATAGTCAACATACCAACACTGAACTGGGCGATTGGAAGCTTCAAACCTTACAAATCTCCAGGACCTGATGGTATCATTCCAGCTGAATTGCAGCACGTGTCGGACTACATTTCCCCTTGGCTATGTAGACTTTTCACTCGCTGTATCAACTTAGCTTATATACCCCTGAAGTGGAGAGAGACGAGAGTGGTGTTCATTCCAAAAGCTGGAAAAAGTTCACACACCGTCCCAAAAGACTTCAGACCAATAAGTCTATCATCGTTCTTATTGAAGACAATGGAGCGCTTGATAGATTCTTACTTACGAAGAGTTATTGATCCTAAACTGCTGTCGACGGGACAACATGCTTACAGCAAGGGAAGGCCAACCGAAACAGCTCTTCACGAGCTTGTGAGTACCATCGAGAAATCGCTCTCGATAGGAGAATACACCATGACAGCCTTTTTGGATATAGAAGGGGCTTTTAACAGTGTCACACCGGACTCGATTTTAGCGGCACTATCTGGTCTAGGAGTGAATTCCGTGATCATCTCACTGATTGGAAATCTGCTTGCCAACAGGCGGATAACAGCTAAATTGGGAACGACTCTAATATCCCGATTCGTGAACAGGGGAACGCCACAAGGAGGCGTTCTGTCACCACTTCTATGGAACTTAGCGCTGAACTCAATGCTACTTTCATTGGAGAGACAAGGCTGCAACTTGGTCGCCTATGCTGATGACGTGGCCATAGCCGTAAATGGGAAGTTTCTATCCACACTTAGAGACATTCTACAGAGGGCTCTCACTATGCTATCTAGCTACAAGTGCTTGCGGTCTGGGGGTAAATCCGACCAAAAGGGAACTTGTTGTTTTCACGGGGAAGTATAAGATACCTACCTTCGACCCTATTTCTCTTTACGGTGCTGATATCGCCTTCTCTGATGGAGCCATGTATCTTGGTGTATTCCTGGACAGGAAGCTGAACTTCAGACGGAACTTGGAGGAAAGGGCGAAGAAGGTGACTATAGCTTTATACTCCTGCAAAAAGGCCATTGGTAAGCGGTGGGGCTTCAGCCCGAAAATTGCTTACTGGATCTACACAGCGGTGGTTCGCCCAATACTGCTTCACGGGGTCATCGTCTGGTGGCCTGCACTAGAGAAGGCCTCTAATACCAACCTTCTTGCAAGGGTACAGAGAATGGCTTCCATGTGTATTACTGGTGCCCTTCGTACCACACCTACGGATGCCTTGAACATCCTCTTACACCTAATACCGTTGGACATATTAGGAATGCAGTCGGCGGCCTCATCGGCCATTCGACTAAGAAGCACAATACAATGGCGTGGTCATAACTGTGGCCATGGAGTGATCCTGAATAACAGGAACTTACCATTGAACGTGGATTACACCACTCCGAGGAGTGTATTCGAACGACACTACCAAACTCTGATACCGACCAGGGAATCCTGGTCAGGGGGGTTCCAGGTAGCAGGCGTTCGATAAATTTTTATACTGACGGATCGAAACTGCGTGGTCAAGTTGGTTTCGGAGTCTATTCAAAGGAGCTTGGACTAAATCTGGCTCGCAGGTTGCCAGACCACTGCAGTGTTTATCAGGCAGAGGTACTGGCAATAAAGGAAGTTGCTGACTGGTTGGTTCGGAATATTCTGTCTACAACCGCAGTCAACATCTACTATGATAGTCAGGCCGCGGTAAAATCCTTGGAATCAATGTTCCTGAAAACAAGAACCACCCTTAACTGCCGCACGTCTTTAAATGAGATGGCCAAGCAGTTCGACATCAGACTCATTTGGGTCCCAGGGCACAGGAATATACCGGGAAACTGTAAAGCTGACGAGTTGGCAAGACAGGGCACTACCTTACGGGTTCCAGCGGACTTGGAATGTGTTGGTATACCCCTGGAATCTTGTATGCTGGAACTTCGGCTTCACACCGCCGGCATAACCGACAACAGATGGGCTAATGGATCAACGTGCAGGATCACGAGACAGATCTGGCCGGCTCTAAATCATAAGCGCATTAGCGCGCTACTATCACTCCCCCGTAGGGAGATTTCAACAGTAGTTGCTGTTATCACTGGGCACTGCCTCATAGGGAGACACGCTGAACGCCTCAGGGTCTCGTCAAATGACTTCTGTCGTAGCTGCATGGATGTGGAGGAGGTGGAGAGCATAGAGCACTTCCTTTGCTATTGCCCGGCGCTCTCCAGAACGAGACTTTGAACATTGGGATCGCCGTTTCTTCACGATCTCTCTGATCTGTCAAATGTGGACATTTCACATATCAGGGGCTTCATCAGGAACTCAAACTGGTTCTACGGTGGGGACTGAGGGGAACACCTATTCGCCCCGTGGTATCACAATGGACCCCAGAGTCTAAGTGTGCTTTTCCTTTGGTTTAGCAGCCACTTTCAACCTAACCTAACCTAACCTATAATAATAATAAAAAGAAAAAAATAAATAATTCATTAAATCCATTTATAACATAACGACTTTTCTAATTAGTTTATTGTAGCTGATGAAGTATTTAAGTTTTGTATGGTTTTAAATACCCAGTCTTTCATCCAGCTTATTTATCGCCTTTATTTGCTGCTTTTTTGCCAATCTTTTCTTGGCGTTACTAGGTTCAGCTGTTGCTTAAACTGATGTTGAAAGAAATCAACTTAAAGTGCTTAACAGATGACCCGCCAGAAGATTTACACGAATACCACGATTGCCTTAAATTCACTGTGTCCTAATGCAACAACTTCTTGCCACTTAAGTGAAGTTCAAATTTATCGACGAGAATTTAGTCAACTCTTTTGATCGCGAATATATTGAGGAGCTGAAATTTGAATCTTGGGTCCAGACTGACAGATGCACATTGAAAAAAATAATTTTAAATGTGGATGACTTTGTGGAAGAAATGTATACAGGATTGCTAAACTTGAGAACCCATGACTTTTTGGTCAAAGAGCAATGGTCATTCTTCAAAGATTTGAAGATACATTTGAAGTCTGGTGATTCGTTATATCATATGATTTCGCAGAAATCTATAAATATGTTTTTCAGGATGCCATACAAGCTTTCTACTTCAAAAACGACGAAGCAACTATATTCACAGTAGTTATTTACTACATGATAGATGAAAAAGTGGAACGCGAAAGTGTGGTAATCATATCCCACGAATTAAAATATGATACCGTTGCAGTTTATGAGTACCAGAAGATAATACTAAAATATCTAAATTCTAAATTTACAGTAGAGGAGGTATACTACGTTTCGGACGTAGCTCCTAAGTATAGCCTCCATCAAGATCGCATCTCATCAAGATCGCATCTTAGATGCGACTGCTTTTTCCATTGGGCAATGAATTATTGTAAAGAAACTAAAATAAGACTGGGTATTTAAAAATGTACAAAACCTTAATACTTCTTCAGCTACAATAAATTAATTAGAAAAATAGCTATGTTATAAATGGACCTAATGTGATTACGATAAAATTTTATTAAATTCTTTATTATTTTATTTTTACTATTATTATTATATATTAATTTAATTATTATTACAAATAAATAAAAAAAAATAATTTTTCAACATTTCTATAGAAAAAAGTCATTTTTTCCTGCGTTTAACATATTCCGGGTATTACAGTATCGAATGTATGAAATTTTAGCTAGGTATGTAAATTAAGAAAACGTTATATTTTTCTTTTAAAAAAATTATTGTTGTGTGTTTTGTTAGAACACACAACGTCTTTATTGTTTTACGATAAAATACAGAGTGAAGTTTAAACTTAAATTACCCTAATTAATAACCGCAGGTTTTTGCTTACTTTCACACCACCTTAATCGAGTTGCTCGTGTACGTCGCAGACGTTGTGTCAGCATGTGAACAAGCTGCGTTGCGGAATGTGTCTCAAATATCGCAGACGCGACGTCAGCTGTGTGAACGTGTGAATTTCTTTTTTTTATTTTGTTATTTTAAATGTTTCTCGTGTTAACTCCTCCCTCCTCAAATGCAATCGTCCCGATTGCCTAGAACGTGTGTAAGTCGTAAATGCTTGGTTTTTTTTTCTCGGGTTTCCTCTCTGTGTCTTGTACTTTTTCTATTTGTTCTAATGAAATTGTTTCTGTTTCTGACCTTTCTTTTTTCTGTTTTAATATCTTCTTCATTGTTAACCAAATCGTGATGACTAGGGCTGAAATTATGGTAATTGTACTTGAAGTTATCAGCAAGTTATTCTTGGTTTCCAATAGTTCCAATCTCTCAAAATTTCCCATATTGATCTTATGGAGTCGTTGTAGGGATAGGACTTCTTCTGTTTTTGCGTTTGCTGCTTTTGGTTGTAGAGAGGCTGGGAGAGGTTTGCTGCCGCTTACTTCTTTGGAGAAATATTCACGATCATCGATTATTATTGTTGTATTGTAATATTTAAGTAGATAAGTTCCATTTAAAATTATTTCTTCATTGTTCACACTGATTTTGCCGTTATATTGATTTAATAATAGAATATCACTTCCGATTTCCTCTACGGTGGGTATGTGTTCGTTGTTTACCTGGGTGCAGTTCCCTATCTTGTTCTTAAATAGATTTGTTATACAATTATCATCTCTTAATTTTATTAATTTATCTCTATTACATATGGTTAGATCATTATAATTTTTGCATTTATCTTTAATAGCAAATAAAACATTATTACAATTCAAAATTTTATCAAATTCAATTCTATCAATTAAATGACCAATTTTTACTGGTTTTGCTAAATACATTTTGCAGATATCATTTTGAGTGATTGGAATACTTAAAATGTACAGAATTTCTTTATTATTTGTAACGATTTTTACATTTCCGAATGATAATAACTCATCTACGTTAAATAATGGTATATTATAGTTAGTCAGAACATCATTAAGTACTTCGATTTCAGTTTTTGATAAAATAAATGAATTTACAATATTAACTTTGGCCCATTGGATGGCATATTCGATGTTCTGTAATTCTTTTTCTATCAAAATCAATTTGTGTTCTAATTTACTTGCTAACTCGTTATTCCAATCTTCTCTTTTAACTTTCAATATTTCGTTAGTAATATTCGATGTTTCTTGTATTCTGTCAATAGTCAGTTCATTTATTACCATTTGTCTATTATTATTTTCTAAAAGATTTCCGATCTTTTGATTAAGGATTTCCCAATCATGACTGTCTGGAGTTCCGGCAATCCATTTCCATGCACTGTCTATAAAATCTATTGATCTCTTCTTTCTACCTGGACATAGGCGTTTAAGAAGACTTTTTATATCAATGATTTGTTGCGTTAAAAACGGACGGAGCGGATGTTTGAATGTAATGTTCGTATTTAAAATTGTTTCAAGTTCTTCTGATAAGGCTTGATATTGTTCGAGATTGATTGAGTGTATAACTTTAAATGTGCCATTCTGTCTCCTTGCGATACCATTCTGAATGGTTATCAATCTAGAGTTGGAGTAGTCTAGAATGTTGAAATCTGCTAACGCGCTGTTTATTAATAATCTGTAAAAAAAAGTAAAATAAAAGTAAAGAAATATTTCGTCAATTTCTAATATGACCTTTGTGGATAACACGGCCGCTTTCGGTAACTACGGTTGTCCCTCTATTTTCCCTAACAATCTCTTCTTTAAAGCGATTACTCAACTTTGTACCCAACCTTTTATTAGTTTTTACGTAAATCAACTGACCGGGCACATATTCTTTTGTAGGTTTTTTATTTTTGTTATGATAACTTAAGTCTTTTTCCTGTTTTCGTTTCAGTCTCTCAACGTTGGATAGTCTTGTCGTCTCATAGTCTTGGGGAGAAAAATCAATTGTTCGCCCAAAATACAAGTCAACTGGTTTCTTATTAGTCGTCGAATGGAACGTGTGATTATATTCATTCACCGATCTTTCCAGCAATTCTTCAAAATCTCTGGATGTTCCGTCATTTTTCAGGCATCTCATGATTTCCGCTAAAGTAGAGTGGAATCTTTCTATTTGACCATTTATTTCGCTCTTGTATGACGGGGTGGTAAATACATCAATTTTTAGATCATCTTTCATCATGAATTGTATGGATGCGGAGTTTAAGGAGGGTTCGTTGTCCATAACCACATACTTTGGCACTCCATATGAAAACAAAATTTCCCTAAGGGGTTTTCGGACATGTTCTATAGATCTTCCGTTTAATAATTTTACTTTTGCGTACTTAGAAAATTTATCAATTGATGTTAAAATGAGTTTTTTATCGGTCGAAAAAATGTCGATATGGACAATATGCCCTGGATATGTTGGTATGGGAGTTTCGCGTAATTCTGGATTATTTGGGTGTCTCTCATATTTTCCTTTTTTACATATGGAACATAATTTTATAATTCTTTTTATTTTACCTGACATGCCGGGGAAATAATATTTTTCCAACATTTGCTTTTTATTTTCTCTATCATTTCGATGAGCCCTATTGTGTGTTTCTATTATCAGATTTTCTTGATCGTTCTCAGATGTTATATCTTCAACGGTCGACTGTGTAAAGCGGCATTTGTAATTTGCGAAATGATTGGGATAAAATAATTGGATTTTTCCCATTATCCATTCTGGAGTTTTTATTCCGTTAATGACAGACGGATTCAGATATTTTCTTAGAATGTTCACTAGGATTTGTTCGTCGTATTGGGGTTCTTTAATAATGTGTCTATGTACTCCGGGAAATACAATTTGAAATTGGTACGATGATGTGTTGTCCACATTTATAAATAACTGATTTTTGAAAACATTTATTGGAATTTCTACGCTATGTATTAAATGTTCTGACGAACTTTCTGCGCTGTGTTCGGTGGGGGTCAAAGAGTTTATTTGAGCATTTATAGGATTTAATCCTATAGGGACTCTGGATAGAGCATCAGCAACTACATTTGTTCGTCCAGGTTTATACTTCAACTCGTAGTTATACTCTTCCAAAATACATTTCCACCTTTTCATTTTTGAGTTATTATTATTATTACTGAGGGCGTATGTCAAGGGCTGGTGATCCGTGTAGATCACCACTTTTTTTGAACCATACAAATAATTTCTTAGAGAGTTCAGTGCCCATATTATGGCTAACATCTCTCTTTCATTAGTTGCATAGTTCTCCTCTGTTTTATTCAATGTTCTGGAAATAAATGCAATTGGTTTTTCTTCTTGACTTAACACTGCACCAATTGCAAAGTTGGAAGCGTCTGTAGTCAATTGAAAATCTTTTTCGAAATTGGGATATGATAACAAAACTTCACGTGAAGCCAATGCGTTTTTCAATTGATCGAATGCATTCTTGGATGAAGTATCCAATTCTATTTTCGTCTGACTTGATATAGATTTTGAAATTCGTCCGTCCGATCCTCTCAGAAGCGCCGTCAATGGTTTTGCAATATCTGCATAACCCCTAATAAACCTTCTATAGTACCCGGAGAGTCCGAGAAATGACCGAAGTTCTTTTAGTGTTTTTGGATAGCAAAACTTCAAAATTGAATCGACTTTTTTGGGGTTTGTCATTATACCTTCCTTTGATACCACGAAGCCTAAAAATTCAACCTCATGTTTGAAAAATTCGCATTTGTCTAGTTGAACTTTCATATTAGCTAATTCTAGTGTCCTAAATATTGTTCCCACATGTTCCAGATGAGATTTCTCATCCTTACTGAAAATTATGATGTCGTCCACATATACGTAACATATCTTCCCAATAAATTCTCTCAATATATCGTCGAGTGCTCTTTGAAATATTGATGGAGCATTTTTCAGCCCAAACGGTAACCTGGTATATTCATATTTTCCGTTGTTTACTGAAAAGGCTGTTTTTTCCCTATCCTCTTCTCTTAATGTTATCTGATGAAAGCCGCTCTTAAGATCTAACACTGTAAAGTATTGATTCCCACCTAAGTTAGATAGAACGTCATTAATTTCCGGAATGGGGTACCTATCGGCCACAGTTACTGCGTTTAATCGTCTAAAATCGACAACTAATCTGTATTTTTTCTGTCCTGAAAAATCTTCTTTTTTGGGTACGACCCATATGGGTGAATTATATGGAGACCGTGATGGTCTTATAATGCCATCGCAAAGGAGACGATCGATTTCTTTTTCTACAATATCTTTTAAGGCCATTGGGTAAGGGTAACTTCTAGCGTATATTGGTGAATTATTGACTGTGCGGATGTCACCAATTACTGTAGTGGTATATGTCAATTTCTCATCAGGGTCTGCAAAAAGGCAACGATGTTGTTTTATGAGATTTTCTAATGACACCTTTTGGTGACTGGGTAGGTGTTGTATTCTTAATTCGAGGTTATTTACGTTTTGTGACAAACGTTGTTTAATAGGTATCTTTTTACCTCCTCTAATTGTGAAATAGTTTTCGGCTGTATGAATAACTGCTGAAATTTCTTTCAAACTGTCATTCCCTAAAATTCCATCAAACGAGATTAATCCAGGCAATAAGTAGAATTTGATTGGGGCGTTGTCAATTCCGAAAAGGTCTACTAATGTATGTTGAGTAATTTGTATGTCGCCACCTACTGATTTCGCACTGAATATTTCTTTATTGTGTCTGGGGTTTTTTACTAACTCTGGTTTAATGTAGTTCTTATTACTTCCTGTGTCTAATAAAAATGTCAATATTTGTCCGTCCCTCGTTCTTGTCTCAAAATAAGGTAACGAGGAACAATTTAGCCTAAAAAATTTACAGCAAGTTGGATATCGCTTAGTTGGTTCTCCTGGGTTTCATTTGTTATAAATTCTTCTGGCAATTGTTCGAAATATTCTTCGGTGTATTCGTACGCTTCTTCTGGTTCCTCAATTTCATGTCCTCCGTATGAATAATTATTAGCCTCTTCTAAATTATTGTTCGGCCAATATTCGGTATTTAAATGAAAATTTCTTTGTATCTTGTTCATGGGAGCTTGAATTGAGTTTTCTGCTGGTCTCTTAAATGACAGATTACGTTGGGGCGTTACTTGCATAGAACGGTCTATGTCCATTGGTTCTGGTTTTTGTTGATTGTTGTAGTGGTTTTGCCGTTGTCCCTGATATTGATGACGTTCGAAGCTTCTTTGTACATTCGATGGGATTTTCTGGTAATTATTTTGGTAATTTTGACCGTTGTAATATTGTCTATTTTGTAGATTCTGGTTGAATCCTGCCCCCTGATGAAACCTAAAATTTGGTAAGGTAGGTCTATTATTACCCACTCCACCAATATGGGCTAATTCAGGGTAGAAGTTCGGTCTGTACTGAGGTAAAGTTTGTCTAAGGTTATCCTTGCGCGTTTCGCTTCTTGTTATGCGATTGTGCGCGTAGTCCCTTCTAAAAGACATATTATCTAGTTTTAGGCAAATGTGAAGAGCCTGCGGCAGGGACGTTGGTTCCCTTACACTTAATAATCTAGGTAGATCGCCATTGAGTCCCCGTACAAAGGTATCCAATGCCTTTTCCCTATACGTATTTGTCATAGTTCGGAGACTTCCCTCGTTTAATTCTAAGCAAGAAACTTTGTCTAGGATTAAAGACAAGTGTTGGTACACACTTTGATAAAATTCAGATATTGATTTGCTTCCCTGACAAAGAGATGTCATTTGGTATTCTAGAGTGCCTATGTCACGTTTGTCTGAGTAGTGCATCATTAGGCACTTTCTTATCTTAATCCAATCTAATGGTGTTCGATAAGATTCTAAGGCAATATCGGCATCGCCGATGATTTTAGTACGAATTGTGTGCAATATTGCGTAATATCGCGCAGTTCCTTTCAAAGTTTGATAAAGTTCTAAGACCCTATCAACCGATTTTCTCCATGAATTGAATTCTCCTGGTTTCCCTGAGAATTCCCGCAAGGACCTAACAACATCCGGAACTTTATCTAATTCATCTAACCTTGTAGTTATGGTACCTATTGGTTGATCTACTCCATCATCTGAAAAAATATCTTGAGAAGGGTTTATTGTTCCTCTTATTAACTCTCTAATCTGTTCCATTTGGACTTCATTCAATCCCGAAACAATATTAGCCGAAGGACTGGCCATGTTCAAGGACCGACTAAATTTTTCTGTCAATTCGTTCAAAGTATCGTCTGGCATTTTTCTTTCTTTTTGTTCTTATAGAGAAATTTGGAATATGAATTTTCTTTTACACTGAATATTTTTTAATGAGATTTACAAACGTTATTTTCTTTGATTCTGTCAACCACTACTGAAATATTAATGTCAAATATAAAATTTTAAAATAATTACTTATTTTACAAAAAAATAAAATATTGTGTAATAAAAAAAAAGTTATAAATAAATGTCTTACATTATTAGCAGCATCGCAAGAATCAGGTAATTTACTTGAACTTGATGATGGGTGGACGTCTTGATAATTGAAGGGATGATGATTGTTGAAGACTCCTTTCGATGTAATTATATTATTAGATGTAATTTGTTTCTTTTTTAGCTTTAAAATTTGGATAGTTTACTTCTTTGTCTTTCCTGTATTGGTTTATTTTCGACTTGATCTTTGTATTAAATTTTAATTAGTTTTATTAAGTTCGAATTTTTCTTTTATTTGCGACTGTCTAAATTATATTATTATTTTCAAATTAATTAATTTTTTGCTATTTTTTATTTAAAATCTTTTTCACATAAGATTCTTACACTTTTTCTCTCGAATAGTTTCTTTAGTTTTACTAGGTTTTTTTTCTTGTATTGTTTCTTTAGTATTAATTTAAACTTTTATTCACTTAGTTTTGCAAATGTCACTTTTGAGTCTAAAATATTAATTATTTTCTGGTTTAGATAACTTTATTCAGATTATTTACTTGTTTTTATTTTAGTTGGAACTTTCGTTCACTTGATTTTTGCAAAAGTCACTTTAAATCTTGATTATTTTATTATTTTTTTGTTCTTAAAATAAATTTTATTCAGTTACACTTATTTTTCTTTAGTTTCACAAACATTTATTGATTTTGGCAAATCTCCTTTTAAATCTTGATTATTTTATTAATTTTTATTCAGCTACAATTATTTTTATTTTTATTCACTTAACTTTTCTAGTATTTATTTTCGCGAATGTCACTTTACGCGAGCTTATCAGGCTTTGGCATAACGCACAATCCGTTTTGTCCTTTTTAGGATTACTGAGGGGCCTGACAAGGCTTGACTCGAATTTTACCGTGAGGACCTTTCAGGGTCCCTGCTCGGGCGCCAATTAAGAAAACGTTATATTTTTCTTTTAAAAAAATTATTGTTGTGTGTTTTGTTAGAACACACAACGTCTTTATTGTTTTACGATAAAATACAGAGTGAAGTTTAAACTTAAATTACCCTAATTAATAACCGCAGGTTTTTGCTTACTTTCACACCACCTTAATCGAGTTGCTCGTGTACGTCGCAGACGTTGTGTCAGCATGTGAACAAGCTGCGTTGCGGAATGTGTCTCAAATATCGCAGACGCGACGTCAGCTGTGTGAACGTGTGAATTTCTTTTTTTTATTTTGTTATTTTAAATGTTTCTCGTGTTAACTTGTATGTTACATACCCTTCAGAAAAGATAATTTGTCTAGTTTCTCAGTGTATGCTTTATTTTTAAGGTTTTGGAAATACTTACGCACTAATAGGAAAAAATTAATATTAGTGCATTTGTTAAAAATTTAAAAACCGTTGTATTGAGTTGCAAAACATTTTTTTTTGATAGATATCCCACTCGCATCCCAATAAGCGACCAAAAAGCTCTTAAAGGAAAAAATCTAAGCTTAGTTTTGAGTCCAGAGAAAAAAAAATTGCTTTTAAAAATAAGTCAACAAAATTTTTATTTTGGAAAATAGTCCAATAATTTTTTTTTTTTTTTAATTGTTTTTTCCGAAAGAGTGACTAAATAGCTATCTAAACTATTTGGGACAAATTTTGCTAAGAACAATAGGTAAAAGGTTACATGGATGAGAATAAACACATGTTTGGTCAAAATGTCAAATTTTGACCCCCCTCTAACTCAGGGAGTTCTGGACCAATCTTGTTGAGAAATTGCGTTTAAGTTACTATCTAGTAGGACTAACCTTGGAGCAAATTTCATCCCGATCGGAAGACATCGGTTTTAGCAGTTGGATCACTTGACATGAAATGCCCCATATATGGAATACTTCTGGGAATGTTTGCTAATAAATATTTACGATAAAATGTTCTTGTTGCAATATTATATTATTTCCAAGGTCAATGCTTACATTCGTAAACGCTTATGAATGTTACTCTCTATGTGTTTGGATTGCGTTTACCATTAAAACGAATATTATGATTTATACGATCAGTGCTCAAAACTAGAATAAGTACTCTCTGGTGTTTAGATGTTTCAACATGATGTGTACAGCTGTTTGTTATAATTCGGGTGAGCTATATTTAATGATGATAGCCGTTTTTCAAAGTTTAATTAGATGTTGCTGTACCATAGGGAACGACATTTATAAACAGTTTTTGCTAAAAGTATTTTAGAAAAAATTATATTGGATGGATTTGAAATACCAACAAGGCCTTTCACAAAATTGCTTTTTAAATAACCATCTATATATTGTAAGATTTCAGCCATTTTTTGTTATCGACCGTGAATTACAGTCTGTGTCAATTCTATCCATGCATCTGTCTGTGAGTCCATGTAAGCCAAAACAACTCATCTGCAAAATCTCATTTAACATAAATATTGTATAATTTAATTATGCAAAGTAGATTTTTGTGTGCCACCAATGCACTTGTTTTTGAGACCTCCAAGTCAGCTAGTTTAAAATGCAATTATGCAATTACAAAAACTGCTAAGCACATTTTTGTTATAGTTTTTATTGCTCATATATACAGGTTTGCAGGTTTAAAAACAAAAAAATTAACTTTCTTCTGGCCAATATCACTGCAAAGGTTTTAATTCTCAAAAATAAGAGAATAAAATTATTTCATACATTGTTCTGTCCAAATTTGTTAGTACTTGGTTAGGGTGATGTCAGTTACACATGTTTCATCTTTCTTAGCTCAAAGCATTACATTTTCTATTTTTTGCCGTCTTGGCGAGAACTTCCAATACAATAATTTACAAAAAAAATTTGATTTTGAAATTTTTTACTAAAAAATCCCTTTCTCAATCCCATCAGTCATTAAACAATTAATTAACTTAAATGGGCATAATTCAATAAGGGAGGGAAAATAATCCGAACTAACTATTGTTCGTGTACCTTTGTAATCGTTCTCCTTTATTTACTAAAAACTTTGCCAAATAATATGTTTTACTTAACAATAATTTGAGTATAATTAAATGATAACATTAGGGCGGGTCGATTTATAATTCGCCCAAGTGACAAGGAAAATCGTATTCTAGGGATCAAAATAAGAAACTTTTCCCGGGGAATCATACCTCTAAAACGAATTCTGATGTCCCGAGTTTTGATCTGTCTGTCTGTCTATCTTACTTTGACCCATTTAGAGTGCCCCAATCTAGTCCAAATGTATGATCGACCCCCACTAACTTTGGAGGGCCTACCCACCCATGCAAGTGGCACACCCCTGAAACCCCTGGGGGGTTACCCATACAAACATTTAAAAAAAATAACAATTTTTTGTTTAGAATTGGGCTGACTGATTTAATATTAAAATTAAAACTCATACGTATACGTATCTTCTACTCTGCTAATAAATAATAATCATACGCCTTGACTATGTTAAGTTATTCAAAAAGATCGATCGGATGAGGGTAAATAAATTTTATATCACTCCGTGACTATGCGTGACAATGCGTGACTCTGCGTGGCTACCCCAAGTCAAAAGTCGGGACATCAGAATTCGTTTTAGGGGTATGGTTCCTCGGGCAAAGTTTCTAATTTTGATCCCTAGAATACGAGTTTCCTTGTCACTTGGGCGAATTTTAAATCGACCCGCCCTAATGTACATACATATATCATTTAATTATACTCAAATTATTGACAAGTAAAACATATTATTTGCAAAGTTTTTAGTAAACAAAAGAGAACGATTACAAAGGTACACGAACAAAATTTAGTTCGGATTATTTTCCCTCCCTTGTTGAATTATGCACATTTAAGTTAATTGATTGTTTAATGACTGGTGGGATTGAGAAAGGGATTTTTTAGTAAAAAATTTCAAAAACAATTATTTTTGTAAATTATTATATTGGAAGTTCTCGCGAAGACGGCAAATTGGGCGATTTTTAAATCGACCCGCCCTAATGTACATATATAAATAATAAGCGAATACCACCTCCAAAAATAAAAATAAATAAAAAAAAAAATAAAAGCGATTACTGGAGATGGTGTGTAAATTTCTTCATGATATTGTTACAAATCAGTAGACAGTAAAAGCTATGATATATTTACATGAGAGAACGGCCAAAGTCTGACAAGGGTCCATAAGGAAAAACTGTTTAACTTTAACGAGCCATATCAAATTGATCTGATTGTTATGAAGCACATTTGAATAGTATCGTTAATCTTTGCTTTTACATTACGGAAGCATTCCGATTTTTTTTGGAGGCGTCGTTTTACACTGTCCAATATTCCGTTTATAAAATCCTTAACAATTTTTCCACAAGAGAAAAAAAAAAAAGTCATATATAAAAATACATTTTTTTTTTCATCTTATTAAATAGCAGTTGAGTTGGAAATCAATGAATCTCAAGATCAGATGAAATATAAATCGAGTTTTTACATACACTGGGGACTTATTCGTTTAAGTAAGAAAAACGGGGATAGAGAAATATGAGCATATATGTATGCTTAAAAAATTGATTTATATTCTGAAAGACAGACATATCGAATACAAAATTATTTAAATATTTAGCTTTTTTAGTTAAAAAATATAACAATTTATTATTTTCTCATACTAACAATATAAAAATATAAATTGTCTTTCGAAAAATTAAAAATACGAAGGGGAGGGTACGCCATTAATGATAAATGTGAGTTTAGCAATTATAAATTGTTCATTTCAAATCCAATACAAGTACGTATGTACATATATTGTATTGTGTAATTTGTTGTATTGGAAAAAGTTTAAAATCTTTAAATTTTTACCAAATTAATTATTTAAAGCGAAAACAGCTGTTACACATACCTTGCAAGGTAAAATTTTTGGTCTTAGCTTGACTCAATCATTATTATACCATACACCACTATGCGGTTTGGGTAGAATGACTCTGTGCTGCTGTTTGTAACTACCAAAAATATTTGACCTAGACCCATCTTTTATTATACCGATCGAATCAGAATCACTAACTGATTCGATTTAACGATGTCCGTCCGTCTGTGTGTCCATGTTAACCTTGTGATCAAACTACAGGTCGCCAATATGAATATGTTTTGATAAAATTTGGTATGTAAGCTTTTATCTGCTATAGGATGAACGCTACTGAAATTGGTGTAATTCGGTAAATGTTCAGACCTAGTCCCCATACAAATGACCCCTATGAAATCGACATAAATTGCCATAAGATCCAAATTGTCATATAGATCTTACTCAAATTGGGTTTGTATGCGTTTATTATATCCATTAATCAGTAGTCCGAAAATAATCCCTATAGGACAATTCTTAGTCATAGTCCACATATAGAGCTGCTCCCCGATCTTTGCTTAAATCTATCAAAAAGCAAAAATATTGCGCATGTGCCTTTTTTGCTGCATTATCCATAATTTTTTCGAGCATCTCGGGCTGTAAATCAATTATTTAGACATGAATGCTTACGTTGAACTCGTCAGTTGTCTGAGGCTTGCTAGCGCACATTTGGCTTTTCTAATAACCACACGGAAAAAAATTTTCGGGGGTGTCCAATCTTCCTGTTATTTTTTGACTACAGGCATTTTTTGTTTCAGAAACTGTATTGTTTCATTTGCAATGCTGCATAGTATACCATCTTGTTAAAACCAGTAATCATGCACACGCCTTTCACGCACTTTCTGACATAGTGATCCAACATCCACCTATATCATTTCCCATCGGCAGTTTTGCCGTCCGGAAATAATAATGGCTCTATGACCGTTTTGGTGCAAACAACGGCCCAAACAATGACTTTTTGGCAATGCAATGGTATTCTGTTTCTGGTGAGGATCCACCTTCCACAAATGCCGCAATTTAGCTTGTGAAAGTAGAGAGAGACTGCGAGATGGGCCTTGTTTGTCATATAAATTAACTTCTATTAGCGGCCATGTCAGCCAAAAAGAATTATTTAAGTCAGCTGTTTTTATACGAGAACAAATGCGACTCATTTGGGTTCTCGGCAACCGTTTCAACCTGTTAGTATCGGTCGTTCATGAGCGGCATGTGGACGCTCTCCCACTATCCCGTGCTCAACTAAATTCGACTGTAAACGGATATAGTGTTTTCAGATTGTGCTTCTTGCCACGATATTTTCTACGATATGCACGTTGATTTAATATAAGTGAAGGACTATTTTCGATGTATAGCGTCACTATTTCGGTGCGCTGTTTCGGTGTAAAACGATACACGGTAAAAATTGTACTGTACTAACGCTTCAGCGACATTGTACCATTAAGATATACCGACATAGAGAATGGAGCAGACTGTATATTTATGGTACATACCATATTTTGTATATTCTTGGATTAGTTTTTTTGTTCTGGAAAATTACAAAGACTACAAATCTGCACAAAATTATTATTCGTATTGTGATTAACTGTATTTATCAAAAAAAAAAAAAAGAAAAAAAAAACACGTTATTTAATATAGGTTTAAGTTTATTTACTTTAGTTTATAAATTGCTGTTACTGCGTCGCTTTCCAATTGACAGGTGAGTCAAAATAGGTTTTTTTACAATACCTTACATAACTAATAGAGAACTGACAGTAAAGTATAACGGACCGCTTAACATAGGAATGCACACAAGGGTGAACTAAAAATATTAATAAAGAATGAGAGCGCGATCTAAAACAACACCTTTAAGATAATGCCATCATTCTGCTATAATGCTGCACGCGTAATGATATCCTTGTGTATTTCAAAGCACCTCACTGGCATTGAAAGCGATTTTAGGTTTTAAGAAACAGAAACGATTATGTGTTTTATCGAACCGAAACTGTGAACGCCAGAAGGTATGCCTCTTGTAGTAAATTCGTAAGTACGCAATTAGTTGTCCACTTAAGGAAGAATTTCAATTGGCGTAGACTTATTGATATTTAGATCATATAAACGAAAACATTCTTGTAGATAACTCATACGTCATAGTTTTTGACCTTGCTGGCCATTCATGCAATATATACAAGAATAATGCTAGATCGAATGGGAAACGAATAAGGGTTAAAAATTAAGTTTTCTTTTGCACAGTCTATATTATTTCTTGAACCGATTAATCTGAGTAATATAACCAGTTACATATGTGGACCTGGACTTAAGTCAGGATTACAGCAGTTGTACTAAAACAAGTTGCCCTATAAAAACTCATCTATTGTGGTAACTTGTTTGTGAAGTGGTGCCAACAATACTTCAAGTTTCATATTGGTTCATCTTATATGATATTGTAAGTCTATTGCGTTATTAAATCCAACTACGTTAGCATTTACTGTTTGTTTAAATATTCAATGTATGATTAGTAAATAGCAAAACTATTAATGATTTAATTGATTACGTGCATTAAACCCCACACAACAATAGTTAAGCTACAGCTCAACCTCTTAATTACTGGCATTGTGTTAATATGAAATGGTTTTCTTTTTCATTACTCTTTAAAAATTAATGTGTTAATGTTTGATGGGATTTACGCTTAAATCAACGTGATATTTTTGCCTCAGAAACATTGTTTGACAATATTCAAGGCTGGGCAGAAAGGAATGCACCCAATTTTCAATTTTCTATTCCTAATTTCTTTAACTATGCAGATAATATAAAAGAGGAAAAATCAGAATCAGTACTACACAAGTAAGAAAATTATAGTTGGTCTAGACCGACTATACCATACCCTATATCATGGTTTAGAGACCCTATCTCTTCGGTCCAAGTATTTGGATATAGAAAATAAGCAGTTAAATTTTTCTTCTGTGATAGCTAGTTTAATAAGAATTTATACTGCGATAATTTTTTATTTTTTTTTAAATTATATTTTTTGCATTTGTTTTGTTAAATATTATTTGTGTTTTATGTTGTGTAAAACTAAATGTGTGTTTTTTTTACTATAATTGTGAATAATTGACGAAAAGATTATATGTAATAAAATATCCCTGATGATGTTGGGAATCTCCAACGAAACGTCGGAAAAAACTATGGAATAATCTTTTTATTTACATACATAAGTACGTGACCTGTTTTAGAAATGTCTAAAAATCATAACAATAATATTAGGAAAAGGTCGATAATAACTAAAATTAATATAAGCATAAACCAAATTTGGGTGGCGGTATTATTATTTTTTAGGCTGCAGCTATGAAAAAGTTTATATCGGGTGCTATATTTATATTGGCACTAGGTCGAAAAATGGACCGATGCTGACCATATTTGGTAAAGTCACTTATATTTTGAAAAAATATATACAAACCAAATTTGAGAAAAATCTGTGCAATATTTTTTTTTTTTTTTGATAGATTTAAGTGAAGATCGGGAAGCAGTTCTATAAGGGGCCTATGACTAAGTATTGTCCTATAGGGATTATTTTTGGACTACTGAATAATGGATATAATAAACACATACAAACCCAATTTGACTGAGATCTATATGACAATTTGGATCTTACGGCAATTTATGTCGATTTCATAGGGGTCATTTGTATGGGGACTGCACGCGGACCGAATTTCACCACCTTCAATAGCGTTCATCCTACAGCCGATAAAAGCTTGTATATCGAATTTCATCCAAATATATTCATATTTGCGACCTGTTGTTTGATTACAAGGTTTACATGGACACACAGACGGACGGACGGACATCGCTAAATCGACTCAGAAAGTGATGGGTCTAGGTCAAATATTTTTGGTAGTTACAAACAGCAGTACAAAGTCATTATTCCCAAACCACATAGTGGTATAGGGTATAAAAACGAATAATATTTAAAACCGAAAACACTTAATATCGCAATAATGCAAATATAAACAAGTAAGAAAATTATGGTCGGTCTAGACTGAATATACGATACCCTATACCATGCGTTTAGAAACCCTATCTCTTAGGCCCAACTAACTGGACATAGAAAATAAGCAAAAACCAAATTTGAGTGGGATTTTTATTAATTTTTTTGGCTGCAGATATGAAAAAGTTCATATCAGATGCTATATCTATATAGGGACTAGGTCCAAAAATGGACCGATCCTGATCATGTTTGGTAAAGTCTCTTGTATTTTGCAAAAATATATACAAACAAAATTTGAGAAGAATCAGTGCAATATTTTTGTTTTTTAATAGATTTAAGTGAAGATCGGGAAGCAGCTCTATATGGGGTCAAAGGTATCATTTTTGGACTACTCATTAATGGATGTAATGAACGCATAAAAAACCCAATTTGAGTAAGATCTATATGACAATTTGGATCTTATGGCAATTTATGTCGATTTCATATGGGTAATTTGTATGGGGGCTAGGTCTGAACATGAACCGATTCTCACCAATTTCAACAGCATTCATCCCATGGCCGCTAAAAGCTTACATACCAAATTTCATCAAAATATATTCATATTTGCGACCTGCAGTTTGATTACAAGGTTTACATGGACACACAGACGGACGGACGGACGGACGGACATTGTTAAATCAACTCAGAAAGTGATTCTGATTCGATCGGTATAATTAAAGATGGGTCTAGGTCAAATATTTTTGGTTGTTACAAACAGCAGCACAAAGTCATTATACCCAAACCACATAGTGGTATAGGGTATACAAATTAAAGATCACAACCACGATTAAACGAAAATTTGGTAAAATGATGTAGAAAAGGTACTTTTTTAGGAAAAGTAATTTTTTAATAAAACGTGTTTTTTAAGAAATCGTTGTTTTTGAGAAAAGGTACTACTTCTGCAACGAACAAGGACTTTTTTAGAAAAGGAAAAATATATCTTTTTTAAGAAAATTTACATTTTGAGGAGAAGGCACATTTTTAAGAAAAGCTACTTTTTTAATAAAAAGTATATTTTTATGAGATTGTACTTTGGTAAGAGCAATATCTACGTAAGAAATGGTAATTTTTACAACAAAGTACTTTTTTAAGAAAAGGTGTTTTTTATAGAAAATTTATTTTTTTTAGAAAAGGTACATTTTTAAGAGAAAATATCTTTTTAAGAAATTTTACGCTTAGTGGATTTTAATTTCCGTAGGTATATATATTTGTTTAAATTTCCGAGATCCAAATAAATTTTAGTCATATAGGGTTAAAAAATCTGTCAGAGTAATAATACAAATACGAGCATGTTCGAACTTTATTATATTAAATATTACTAAAGTGCCAACGTATTGGACATATCATAGTAGATATCAAGTATTATAACCGTTTTCTTGCAACTGGCAATAGCGTTTAGTAGTTGTTTTCCTTTTCTGTTTTTGCATAATGACTTCTAATTCATTATTTCACCACCATTTTACTTATTTTTGTTTTTCGTCATTAATTAACATTAAAAAACGATTTGTATATTTTTTCATAGTTAAACTGTTTAAGAATTTATTGTTGAAGTACTTACTATTAGAGATGTTACGAAGATATCTTTTAAAATTGTCTTCAACCACCAAAACAGAGCTACAATGTTCAAATCGAATAATTGGTGTAAGATAATAAGCAGCGTTGCACAGTGGTTCAAAACCAAAAAAAAGTGGTAATAAGTCTGGAACTTCTAAACTATTGGTTGGATTGGAATAGTATATTCTAGGCGATTGTAGTCAAGGATATAGGCTTTCAAAATATTTATTTTTGAGATACCCTGTTGTAACACAGGGTGAGCTACAGGGTGCCAAAGTCGACCACCTCGAGGTGGAAAATGCTTTCAAAGCTTGTAACTTTTATAAATATGAAGTGATTTTTACGTTTTTTAATTTTTTCCAATAACAATTAAATTATTAACAAAAAACATGCGTATACTACCTAGTTATCGCTTATGGTTTAAAAAATATTTGATTTTAAAAATCAACATTTGAACTTTTCACCAAATTCTTTCTTGGTTTTTCGCAAATAACATTTTTATTAAAATAGATAAAAAAAATCTAAAAATATGTGGCGATAGCCAGTACTTTTTGAAAAAACACGCTGAAGTACTTTTTGAATTATTTTAAACCGTTTAGTGAGCACAATATCTTAAAGTTGACTTTTTGAATCAGGTTCTAAAAATTGCAAATTTTTGCCAAAAAATACCCTTCATTCTTTCAATTTTTTCTCACAACCTTGGTAAAACATGTATACATTTTTCTACACATTTTAAAAGAATATGCTTCAAGAATGGTTGTAACCGAAACTTTAAATATTTTTGGACATGCACCCTACGTCCAGCATTGGACGAAATTGGGCAATTTAAAAAAAAAAAAACTAAGTTTTAAAAGTTAATACAAAAATATCCGCACGATTTCTTCAAATATTTCACCGCACTATTAAAGCTCCAAATATTTTTATTTATTAGCCGCAATAGAATTCACCGCTGTTACATAAACGTGGTCAGGAGGGCTTAAAAAGTGAAAAAAGTCAAATTTTCATACGAATTTTTTTTGTTAACATAAAAAACATATTAAGATTAGTTATTTTTATATTTTGTTTATTGATTCGGAACGGCATTTAAATTATCTAAAACACTTCAAAAAATCATTTTGATAACTTTAACAGTTTTTGAGATATTTATATTCAAATTTCAGAAAAAAATATAGAAAAACTATGGTTTTTCGTTTTTTTTTGGTTTTTTTGGTAAAGTGTTCCAAAATTTTTTGAATTTTTTTATTATTATATATATTGTTAAAAAAGACATATTTATCTATTCAACGATATATAACATGTCTATCAAATGTATTGCAACATGCTGAAATAATGACCCCAAACCACACTCCACAGTCAAAAATTTAGCTATTTCTCTATTTGTTCATATAAATGGTCATTTACATAGTGAATGACATATTTTTTTTTTGTTTTTTGTTAAAGGGTTGCATACGTTTTTATTACTTGAAATAATTTTATATATCTTTTCAAAGAAGGTATAATTATAAGTTAATGGTGTATGAAATATTTTCCTAATGAGTTTCAACAGATCACAAAATTGCCCGAAACTCTGATGCTGATTTTATACAAAAAAAAAAAACAGGTAAAAAGCCAATGCCTAAGATATTTTCATTATTAAATAACAAATATAACCAAATTTTTTTAATGAGTATTTTTTTATTTGTTTTATAATAGGCTTAAAATTACATAACAATTGTCAGCTTTTTTACTAGTTATTTTCTACAAAACAATCAGAAATATCAAAAGATAAAAGATGTTTTATATCCATAGCTTCGGAATCATCATTTTCTATTTCAAGACTTATTTTAGGTAACCATTTTGTTCTTATGGAGTATATTACTGGATCTGATGATATCAATAAATATTCCATTAAATTTTGGGCTTCTTTGCTACATTTTCTTGTATTAAAAAGTCTAAAGTGTTTGACATCTCTGTTTCTAGCTTCTTGTGCTTCTTCAGTCAGTTCTCCCAAGGGCAGGATGCTATTTTGTATTATTTCTTTCCCATGTGCTAATACTTTGTGTACAGTTGGTGTCATTGGCCTCCAAGGATATAAGTTCATTATTAATTCCTTAGTTCCACTAGCATATATTTTCAATTTCTCCGCATTAATTTGTTGTTTACTATTAACGACAGCTAATATTACTTTAAACCGTGCGATTAAAGCCGTGTCAATGCTGTATTACCATCATTTGAACTTCCATAGCCACAAAGAGGCTTATCGATAATTAGACCAAGTTGCATTTTAAATTCATCCTGAATTCTTTTCTTCTCAGTTTTTCGTATGGCGTGTAGGTCAGTATTATTTTTAACTGGTATATTTTCTTGTCCTGGAATTTGCCGGTATTTTAGATCATATGCGAGATACAAGCAATATTCCATAAATCGTATTCTTGCATGAAGTGGTGATATTCCAAATTGTAAAGCATTTTCATTAATAGGAATTTCATCACAACTATTATGAAATTCTGAACTTTTCTTTCCAAATATATTACATTTCCAAGTAGATGTTATATCTGTAATGGCATTGGCTACTTTCCCATCAATCATTGTAAAAAGTGGTTGAAATAACACTTTAATGACACTTCCAGATATTTCCACAAAAACTGGAGACAATCTCGAAATTTCCTGATTTATTGAACTCACTAAGCTTTGTGTTGTAATTTTGTCTTCCTTTGTGTACTCCGACATAGAAACTTAGATCCGGGTGTTAAATTACGCCATATGTCCTGATATTCTCTTTCACTAGAAGAACAACATTTCTCATTATATAGCCTCATTTTTAATGGTACTAATGATGTCATAAAAATTTTTGAAAAATCTATTTCTGAATTGCTTCCACTTGGTTGTCTATACTCAGAAAATCCAGATGTTCCATCGCATCCCCATTTACATATTAACGTAACTTCTGAATTGTTGCATATTTCTATTTCTTCTTTGCTAAATGTGGATATTATTCTAGATGCAGTGTTTTCAAGCAGTTCCGCTAATCCAACATTTGCACTTTCAGTATTGGATTTCACATTAGATGGTAGAATTTTATTTTTTGTTTCCCTTATGGCTCTGCTGGTAGGAAAAATATCAAATCCTTTTTCTTTGAGAGCTTTTCTCAAAATACCATATTTATTTCTTGTAAATTTTTTTGCATAAAAAGGTATTGTGAATTACAGATATTTTGCAATAGGTATCAGAGTTTCGGGCAATTTTATGATCAGTTGAAACTCATTAGGTAAATATTTGATACACCATTAACATATAATTATACCTTCTTTGAAAAGATATATAAAATTATTTGAAGTAATAAAAACGTATGCAACCCTTTACCAAAAAACAATAAAAAAATATGTCATTCACTATGTAAATGACCATTTATATGAACAAATAGAGAAATAGCTAAATTTTTGCCTGTGGAGTGTGGTTTGGGGTCATTATTTCAGCATGTTGCAATATATTTGATAGACATGTTATATATCGTTGAATAGATAAATATGTCTTTTTTAACAATATATATAATAATAAAAAAAATTCAAAAAATTTGGGAACACTTTACCAAAAAAAACCAAAAAAAAACGAAAAACCATAGTTTTTCTATATTTTTTTCTGAAATTTTAATATAAATATCTCAAAAACTATTAAAGTTATCAAAATGATTTTTTGAAGTGTTTTAAATAATTTAAATGCCGTTCTGAATCAATAAACAAAATATAAAAATAGCTAATCTTAATATGTTTTTTATGTTAACAAAAAAAATTCGTATGAAAATTTGACTTTTTTCACTATTTAAGCCCTCCTGACCACGTTTATGTAACGGCGGTGAATTTTATTGCGGCAAATAAATAAAAATATTTGGAGCTTTAATATTGCGGTGAAATATTTGAAGAAATCGAGCGGATATTTTTGTATTAACTTTTAAAACTTAGTTTTTTTTTAAATTGCCCAATTTCGTCCAATGCTGGACGTAGGGTGCATGTCCAAAAATATTAAAAATTTCGCTTACAACCATTCTTGAAACATATTCTTTTAAAATATGGAGAAAAATGTATACATGTTTTACCAAGGTTGTGAGAAAAAATTGAAAGAATGAAGGGTATTTTTTGGCAAAAATTTGCAATTTTTAGAACCTGATTCAAAAAGTCAAATTTAAGATTTTGTGCTCACTAAACGGTTTGAAATAATTCAAAAATTACTTCAACGTATTTTTTTAAAAAGTACTGGCTATCGCCACATATTTTTAGATTTTTTTTATCTATTTTAATAAAAATGTTATTTGCGAAAAACCAAGAAAGAATTTGGTGAAAAGTTCAAATGTTGATTTTTAAAATCAAATATTTTTTAAACCATAAGCGATAACTAGGTAGCATAAGCATGTTTTTTGTTAATAATTTAATTGTAATTGGAAAAATTTAAAAAACGTAAAAATCACTTCATATTTATAAAAGTTACAAGCTTCGAAAGCATTTTCCACCTCGAGGTGGTCGACTTTGGCACCCTGTAGCTCACCCTGTGTTACAACAGGGTATCTCAAAAATAAATATTTTGAAAGCCTATATCCTTGACTACAATCGCCTAGAATATACTGTTCCAATCCAACCAATAGTTTAGAAGTTCCAGACTTATTACCACTTTTTTTTGGTTTTGAACCACTGTGCGTTGGGTTATGTATGACCATATGAGTAATTAAGTTATTCGAATTCCGGTTTAAACCCAATACCAAATATTCTTTTTTCGGTCAAACACATTGTTCATGGCATCTCTACCTTTTATTGTGCGTTTTTTTTTTTCAGATAGTGCGTCCAAACAGATAGTTCAGCTAAAATGATTTGAAATCAGTTTTGTTAAAAATTATGAAGAATGAAAAGTTTACTATGTTGATGGGAACTATACGTTGTATATATAATGTTGTTCTGTAGCATTTCATTGAGCTCTCTGTTTTTTTTTTTATATTTAAGCTATACTTTTGCATTCCTACTATTCTCTGAAGTTTAGGGCTGATTCCAAGTGTATTAACCATTGTAGCAGCCATGGCACAGCTTTTCAAATGCGTTGTCCACATCTCGAATTGAATTAAGACGATTTGAATTTAGACGATTTATAACTAAATATCTAACACAATATCTAAATTTACTGACAACTAGTAGGAAAAATTAAAAATAAAGCTGCAAAGTGCAACATTTAAGATGAACCCAAATTTACATAAACGGTTATGTAAATAAAGTCCAATATTACAACGTAAAAAACAATATATAATAATAGTTACAAAACTTTTGTCCATAAAAATTAACCATCGTGAAACACCGTATTAAGTATATTTTTAACGACAGTAAAAAAATATTATATAATATATAACACTAGCTGGACCCGGTAAACGTTGTTTTGCCCTCAATGAATTTTTTATTTTAGTTAGAATTTGTATATACCTAACTATATAAAAAAAAGCGTTGTTGCATTTGTTAATATTAATTGAAAACTGTTAAAGAAAAACCGTGTTTTATTTATGAAAATGAAAATAAATATTTATTGTAACATATAAGAATGACCAATATATTTCTATTATTGTAACTCTAAAATAAAAAGAATGAAAAATATTTTTAGCATCATTATTCTGGCAGTAAATGAAAAAATTTGCTGACTTTCCGACACGTGAACATGCCACATATAGTTGGTCGTTGGAAAAACAATTGTTTTCGAGGTCAAAACCACATACATATTTGCTATGATTGTCCTTGAGATTTACTAATGGTCATGGCAAAGCCCAATCTGATCGAACCGAACCTATGGTGCGAATCTTAGCTCGACAGCTCTTATGGTTCCGGAGATCATTCGTTAGAAACAAATGCACCAACGTTTTTATATATGGGGGTTTCATGTCAATCGATCGGGATGAAATTTGCACCAAGGTTAGTCCTATCGGATAGTAGTTTAGACACAATTTTTCAACAAGATGGGTCAAGATTCCTCTGAGTTAGAGGGGATCAAAATTTGACATTTTGGCCAAACAGGTGTTTCTTCTCATCCATGTAACTTATTTCATATTGTCCTTAGAAAATTTTCTCCCAAATAGTTTAGATAGCTATTCTTTCAATATTTCGGAAAAAAATACTTAAAAAAAAAAAAAATTTGTAACTTTTTTTGCTAAATCAAAGGGCATTCAAAAAGGGCATTTTTTTTTTTTTTTTTGTTTTTTTCATAAGAAAGATTAGGATTTTTCCTTTAAGAGCTTTTTGGTCGCTTCGTGGGATGGGAGTGGGATATCTATCAAAATTAATGTTTTGTAGCTCAAGACAACGGTTGTTCAATATTTCACAAATGCTCTATTTTGAATTTTTTCCTATTTGTGTGTAAAACCTTACAAAAAAAAACTTATACTGAGAAACTAGACAAAGTAGCCTTTCCGAAGGTATGTAACATACCTTCATAACATAACAGAAGAGAATGGTTATCTGTAACCTGAACGAGTTATTTGCAACATTTCAATCCGAACACGAGGATGTTAAAATTGGATCACGAAATTTACCCAAATGAGGCCAAAACATTGCGTTTTTTCAAGAAGCAGCGGAACTCACATAGTATGCGTTTGCATTTACCATGAAAATGGTAAACTGATGTTGAAGGAAATCAACTTAAAGTATTTAACAGATGATTCGGCAGAAGATTTACACGATTACCGCGATTTCCTTAAATTGGCTATGTGTCCTAATGCAACAACTTCTTGCACGATTGCCCGAAAACCACATTCATCAAAGAAAATTTAATCAACTATTTAGATCGAGAATATATAGAGGAGGTCAAATTTGATTCTTGGATTCCGACTGACAGATGCACATTGAAAACAATCATTTTAAATGTGGATGATTTTGTGGAAAAAATGTGTACAGAATTGCTAAACTTGAGAACCCATGACTTTTTAGTCAAAGAGCAATGGTCATGCTTCAAGGATTTGAAGATACATTTGAAGTCTGGTGAATTCGGTATTTCGTATGATTTCGCTGAAAACTATAAATATGTCCTTCAGGATGCCATACAAGCATTCCACTTCAAAAACGACCAAGTAACTATATTCACAGTAGTTATTTACTACATGAAAGATGAAAAACTGGAACACAAAAGTATGGCAATCATATCCGACGATTCAAAACATGATACCGTTGCAGTTTATGAGTACCAGAAGATAATACTAAAATATCTAAAATCTCAATTTACAGTAAATAAGGTATACTACGTTTCGGACGGAGCTCATCAACATTTTAAAAACAAAAGTAGCTTCGCAAACCTTATGGCTCATGAAAAAGATTTTGGAATGCTGAGTGGCTTTTCATCCTACTGCTTATGGTAAAGGAGCATGTGATGGTATTGGAGCAAACCTTAAAAGAAATGCAGCGAAGTATAGCCTCCAATGCTCTCATCAAGATCGAAACTTAGATGCGACTGCTTTATTCCATTGGGCAAAGAATTATTGTAAAGAAACTAAAATAGTTTTTAGTAGCAAAGAGGATCATTAGGAAACATTTAAAACACTGAAGAGCAGATTCGATGCTGCGGTAACGATCGATGGCACCGCCTAATACCATGCTTTTATACCGTTTGTCGATGGAAGACTCAAGTTGAAAAAGTTTTCTGCCTCTATTCAATGCGATTTCTTTCCAAAGCCAGCAAATAAACCTGCAGCGAAATCAACAGCAGAACCTAGTAACGCTAAGAAAGGATTGACAAAAAAACGCAATAAATAAAGGCGACAAAAAAGCTGGATGAAAGACTGGGTATTTAAAAATTTACAAGAATTAAATACTTCATCAGCTACAATAAATTGAGTATAAAAATAGTTATGATATAAATGGATCTAATGCAATTAAGATTAAATTTTAATAAATTATTTATCTTTTTATTTTTAATATTATTATTATATATTAATTTAATTATTATTACAAATAAATAAAAAATAATAATTTTTCAACATTTCTATAGAAAAAAAGTTTTTTTTTTCCTGACGTTAACATATTCTGGGTATTACAGTATCGAGGGTATGAAATTTTAGTTGGGTATGTTACATTCCTTCGGAAAGTTTAATTTGTCTAGTTTCTCAGTATAAGTTTTATTTGTAAGGTTTTAGACACAAATAGGAAAAAATTGAAAAACCGTTGTCTTGAGTTACAAAACATTTATTTTGATAGATATCCCACTCCCATCCCACTAAGCGACCAAAAAGCTCTTAAAGGAAAAATCCTAAGCTTTCTTATGAAAAAAAAAATGCCGTTTTTGACAAAAAGGCAAAAAATGATTTGATTTAGCAAAAAAAAAGTCTACAAAAAAAAATTTTTTTTTTAAGTAATTTTTTTGCGAAATATTGAAGAAATAGCTAAAATTTTCTAAGAACAATAGGAAATAAGTTACGTGGATGAGAAAAAACACCGTGGCGCAAATTTCATCCCGATCGGAAGACATCGGTTTCAAAAGTTGGTGCACTTGACATGAAACCCCTCATATATAGATTTGGTACACCGCCGAAGCCCACTCAGATCGCTTATTTAAATTGGTAATATTCTTTTTTTTTTTTGAAATTTTGGGGGAAGTTATTTGTAAATAATTTTGTATGCGAAAAGTATTTATTAAATATGGTTTTTTTTTTTTTTAATTTGAGATTTTAAAATAATATACATATAAATGTATGTGTGTAATAAAATTGGGCTAGAACCACGTGCTAGCCAATATTGTGTTAATATTTAAAATATTCAAGAAGTTTGTATTTCCTCTTCACTTGATATTTTTTTAAATACAATAAAAATTTACTTCAATTTTTAATTACACGAATTTAGTTCATTGAAGGTGAAACCAAGATTTAAATTTTTTGGCTCCCTTTACATGTTTTTTCCTAATACTTACATTACCAAGAGAGAAAATTATAGTCGGTCTAGACCGACCATACGATAACCTATAGCATGCGTTTAGAGACCCTACTTCATAGGCCCAACTAACTGTACATAGAAAATAAGCATAAACCAAATTTGAGTGTGATTTTTATTAATTTCTTTGGCTGCAGCTACGAAAAAGTTCATATCGGATGCTATATCTATATGCGGACTAGGCCCAAAAATGGACAGATCCTGGCCATGTTTGATAAAGTCTCTTGTATTTTGGAAAAATATATACAAACAAAATTTGAGAGAATCAGTGCAATATTTTTGTTTTTTGATAGATTTAAGTGAAGATCGGGAAACAGCTCTATATAGGGCCTATGACAAAGAGATGTCCCATAGATATTATTTTTGGACTACTTATTTATGGATGTAATAAACGCATATAAACCCAATTTGACTGAGATCTACATGACAATTTGGATCTTTTGGCAATTTAAGTCGATTTCATAGGGGTCATTTGAATGGGGGCTAGGTCTGAACATGCACCGATTCTCACCAGTTCCAATAGCGTTCATCCTATGGCCGACAGAAGTTTATATACCGAATTTCATCAAAATATATTCATATTTGCGATCTGCAGTTTGATTAAAATTTTAACATGGATACAGACGGACAGACGGATGGACGGACGGACGGACGGACATCGTTAAATCGAATCAGATAGTGATTCTGATTCGACCGGTATAATAAAAGGTGGGTCTACGTCAAATATTTTTGGTAGTTACAAACACCAGCACAAAGTCATTATACCCAAACCACAAAGTGGTATAAGGTATAAAAATGTACCATTGTCGTCCATATTTTACAAGGCTTCAATTAATTGTGGCATTGAATTATAAAATACTAGATGTAACCCGGTGTGCTTCGCTACACCCTCCCACTCCCCCGCCCCCCTTCCGAATCGTTATGAAAGGGCTCACGCAAAGTCCCAAGTCTCTCACTAATACAGTAATTCAGATATATCACATTTGTTATTAAGTTTGTGTGGGGGTACCATGCACATTTGTCTAATCCCGCCCATTTTTTTGTCTGACTACTCACGTTAATAATAGATGACCTGAGACAAATTTGCAAAGCTTTCTCTATCATAGTACTTAATATATATGATATTAAAAATTTATTTTGTATGGGAGGTGCAACGCCCACTAAAAATATTTAAAAAATTTAAGGCTGCAGCACTCCCATATCCGTAGTAAGACTCTGTGAAAATTTCAGGAAGATCAGATGAGTAGTTACGGAGATTATCTCCTACAAACAAACAAACACACATTACCTTTTTATTATGCTAGTATAGATTATTAGTATAGATTTTTTTTTTTTGCTTGCTGATGCTGATATACAATGTTTTTTGTTTTTTCATGCGGTACAACAATTATCAGATTTTTCGGCGTTCCTACCCTGGAGCAAGGTACATGTAGCTGCCCATGAGAAGAAGATGGATTATCCATATTAGATCTGGCAACACTTAACTATTGGCCTTGAACTTAGAATATCATTTGGCAATTTTTGTTTTTATCGATTTTTGCTTTTGCCCATTTTTGATTTTAAAGATTTTTGTTTTTGGGCGATTTTTATTTTTCTCGAATTTTGCGTTTGGCGATTTTTGATTTTGGCGATATATTTTCCACGACAAATCACATTGATAACTAATGAACTTGTCAAAAGACTGCCGCTTTCGTAGTGCTTCATATTTTTTACATAGGAGATGCCAAGCAAACTAATCCCATTCCGCCCAATATTTATTGGACTACTCACATTAATATTTGATGGACTCATGCAAAATGTCGAGTCTTTCCGTTTTATAGTACACCAGTTATATGATATTAGATACCTACTTTGCATGGGCGGTGCTACACCCACTGCTACGATCACGCCCATTTTCTTGTTCGACTACTCATACTAAGATCTGATAGGCTCGTGCAAAGTGTCAAAGCTTCCTTTTTTAGCACACCAGTTATACGATATCATATATTTACTTTGTATGGGCGGTGCCACGCCCACTGCTCCGATCACGCCCATTTTTTGTCTAACTAATCAAATGAATAACTTATGAGCTCACACAAAGTCCCAAGACTCTCACTATTACAGTACTCCAGATATATGGCATTTTATTTTTACTTTGTATGGCAGGTGCCACGCCTATTGGTCCGATACTGCCCATTTTTCATCTGACTACTCACATTAATAATACGTGACATCAGAAAATTTTGAAAAGCTCTCTCTATCACAGTACTCGAGATACATAATATTGAACTATTATTTGTATGGGAGGTACCACGCCCACTTATTCGCTCCCGCCCATTTCCGGCGTAGCTACTTATATTAACAATGGGTGACCTCACACAAATTTGCAAAGCTCTCCCTATCATAGTACTCAATATATGTATATGATATTAAAAATTTACTTTGTGTGGGAGGTGCCACGCCCACCAAAAATATTTAAAAAATTATAGCCTATAGCACTTCCCATATCCGCAGTAAGACTCTGTGAAAATTTCAGGAAGATCAGATGGGTAGTTACGAAGATTACCTCCTACAAACAAACAAACAGACAAACAAACAAACAAACACACATTACCTCTTTATTATATTAAGTATAGATTTGTACATAGTCTTGCCATTCAACCAATCGAGTTTCGAGGTACAATTGCAGTCTTTTATTAGATTGTCCGCTCTTTTGAAATATATTTGACACCATTCGTGTTATTTTTGAAGACCCTCGAAAATAATAACATATTTCGGAAATTGTCGCAAAAGCATTTCTTATTTCTACAATTTTTGATACCATATTTAGACACAAATTAAGGCTGGATATTAGCGCTGGAATATATTTGTATTATTATGGCTTGAACACCATTAAGCCATCCACATATGTTTGCAGCATCGTCACACCCTAGTCCTCTCAACATATTCAAATCAAGGCCTAGGTTTTTGACTGTCTCAAGTAAAGTTAGTGAAACATATTTTCCTGTTACAGCATTTATATCGACAAAGTTTACAATATATTCTTATCTAGTCATATCACAGTCCTCTCAACATATTCAAATCAAGGCCTAGGTTTTTGACTGTCTCAAGTAAAGTTATTGAAACATATTTTCCTGTTACCGCATTTATATCGACAAAGTTTACAATATATTCTTTAATTTGAAGCTAACTGTTGTGAAAATCTAATGCACTAAGTCAACTATCTTATCCATGTCAGTCGTTATATAAGCGAATATAGAAAAACACCATCGTTGATTTTTTGAACGTTTTTTTGAATTTCTTTTCCAATTATATGTAATATTTAATTTCGTATAAACCGACTAGTATATGAGGCATCTTAGTGATTTTTCTATACTATTTTTAGATATTTCATCAGCTTTGTCCATATATGTCAAAAGAGCTCGAATTTTTCCATATTTTTGGGTTGATTCTTTAACTGACAAGATGCGTATTATTTACTAATTAGTTGAGTTTCAAAGTTAGCTCTAGCTTAGAATATTATTGTAAACAATTTTCGAACATTATTTTTTTTTTTGACTGAAAAAAAAAACTTTTTTTGAATTAATATGTATATATTATAAAAAAAAAACGTACCGCCACGCATGAAATTTGTATGAAAAACTTTAAAGTGAAATTAAAAAGTTCGAATTTTTTATACAAATTCAAACTGAAACGCAAAATCAAAAACTATAAACTGAGGGCCTTAAGCTAATATTGCATCGATTACAATCGACGATAATAAATTTAGGTTTCAATTATCAGGATATTTTCTTTACGTTTTAATAAATCGAAATAAATTTTGATGATAAATAATGTCTTCGTTATTAACAAATATCACAAAGTATTTAAGTTCTTTTAAGTTACTCTCAAATTAAAAAAAAAAAACATGATGATATGATGTGAAAATGTATATGCAACTAAAAATTTTCAAATGGCTACGTCCCAGTGTATATGTGTTTGCAAAAATAAGTGAGCTTACCAAATACGGTCAGGATTGGACTTTTTCGACTTAGTCCCCATGTAAATATAGCATCCGATATGAATTTTTTCATATCCGAAGGCTATGAATGCCAATAAAATTTGGTTTATTCTTATTTTCTATATCTAATTAGTTGGTCATAAGAGATAGGGCCTCTAAACGCATGGTATAGGGTATCGTATAGTCGGTCTAGACCAATAAAATTTGGTGTATTCTTATTTTCTATATCTAATAAGTTGGTCATAAGAGATAGGACCTCTAAACGCATGATATAGGGTATCGTATAGTCGGTCTAGACCTACTTAAATTTTCCTACTTGTTTCTTATTTTGTCTATTTAGATTGTACAAATGATAAAAGTGCAGGAACTGTCCATCAACAATTTTCTTTTTTATTTCACACTTACTGAATGATTTGCCATCTTTATGTTGTATATTGTTTGCCATCAAATCGAAACAAGTTTGAGTGAGTGTTCGTTGAACAAACAATATATGAAAATAGAAAACAAAATTATCGTAATGCTTCGCAAGAGAAATGTGCTAAAATGCATTTGAGAGCATTTTAAGTGACAAACAAAATGATTGGCACTGTCATTTTCCTCATTCATGAAGTTTCTGTACACAAATTTAAATAAATAAATATATACATGTTATTCTGAACTTCATCGTAGAGTGTCATTTAGTGATTTAGTTTGTAACGCATTAGAATATTTATGGTAGACCATTAACTTTGTTTGAAATCAATCTTCACACATAATTTAGTTTGTTTGCTAATTTAAATATTGATAGGAACCTTAAAATTAAGTCTTACAAAAGCTTTTTATAAAAGTTATTGGAATAAAATTGTAGATGTTATATATATTTTCTCACAGCTGCACTATATATTAATTTATTTATGTATCTAGTGCTACACATAGCAAATAATAGCAAATATTAACTTTGACATAGTCACGTACAGTCACGGAGAGATTAAAACTCCACTTCTCCTCATCCGACGGATCTGAAACTTTGTCCATAGACTTGTTGTGGCCAACGATTAACTTTAAGGTAGTCACACACAGTCACACACAGTCACGGAGATATTCTAAACTCATATGCATAAGGAAAGAAAGAGTTTTAATAAAAACTTTGTTTTTATGGGTTAGATTATTTAACCAATAAAAAGTGTAACAAATATTACCAAGAAACGCAAACACACATCCATACTTTTTGCCTGCTAAGGCCCACAGTGTTAAACTATGTTAAGAAATTTTACCAAATAAAAAAATAGAACCTTCACTTGCTAGATATCTACTTTTCCAAAGTAGAGTGTGTAACTTTATTTGTTTGCCTCAGATTAAATAATTTGCATAGGAGGAACAACATACAAACATGGCGGATAATCATTAATGATCTAAAAATTAATCATTAGTTATATGCTATTTATTGGTGCGTTCTCAGTTGACAATATTGGTCAAATGATCAACATCGAAGGGATTATGAACGCAGTTATATATAGAGTGTAGAAGTATTTGTGTTATATCTAAAAATGCAACCATGTATTAATGTAATGTTTCTGCCGATAGAATTTTTTTGCAATCGACCATCAATATGTTAATCGTTTTTTAGCTCTTTCTAATTTTAGAATTTGGAAAAGGCAAAAACACGCTGAATTTGTTCAAATATATTTTATTTAAATTTTAAGTTTTTTTTATTTAACCCTCCGACGAGCGGTAACTTTTTAGTCGGTCGTTGAGCGGTAAGGTCCCTACGGACCTTGTATGAAAATGCATTGAATTTAGTTTTAATTATTATATTTTTTATTAATTTTGATTACAATGTACTATATCTAGTTAAAATATGATTTTTATAAAAATATAAGGAAAAAATTCGAACTTCTAAAATGCAAACTGCATATATAAACAAACCGAATTCAAGCAAGTCTTATGAAAAATAAATATTAGTGACTAATACTAGATATTATTATCGCAATCCTGACATTTTTTTAATATTGTAGAATGCTCAGTACACACAGGATGTTGGCAACATACGCATACAAATGGGGTTTTACGTTGCTTATTGTGCTCCGTTCGACATATTCTGCAAGTGAAACGATTTACACGGGGTGCCATTGCTGGTGTTGCACTACTACTTCTTGATGTTACCTGAAATGTTATAGAAATATTACAACAAATTACTAAATATATTATTGAAATTTTTTCAATTAACGTAATTAATGCCCAGTGATTCCATAGCTGAACGTATATTTGGAAAACGAGTTACTCTCGGATTCTTTGCTCGTTCTTTAATGTTACCCATAACTAACTCCTTACATAGTTGCTTCAGAAAAGAACGGCGTTTGTCAGATTTCTTGGAGTTATTTAGTTTGTCATAAATAATAAACGATGCCAGTGCAGCTATGTCCAAAATGTTGTAGAACATTGCTAATGGCCACCGTTTAGTAGCACGCTTGCATGTATATGTTCCCAACATTTGATCCATTGTATCAACTCCACATTTATTTGAGTTGTAACTTAAAATAGTTTCTGGCTTTTTTTTTCGTATTATTTACATCCACTGTGCTCGTGTAGTGTACAGTAGATAACAACAAGACCGCCTTATTTTTTTTAGGAACATAAGAACACAATGAAACATTTCCCTGGTTATATCCAAACAACGTTGAATATATTTCACGGGACTTGTGTTTTTTAAATTCGTTGGGTACAAATGTTTTATTACTGCGGACTGTGCCAACATATCCTAATCCTTTTGTCGTGAGGTTCCTTGCCAAATTCAACGAAGTGAAAAAATTATCTGCATAAATTGTTCTACCGCTTCGTTCAAATTTCGTAACTAAATTTTGCACAACGCGTTCTCCTTGATTGATTTGTCTTTCTTCATCTGGAAGCTTGCCTGTATAGATTACTCCTTTTAGAGGGAAATATGTTTTTGCATCACACAGCCACCGCACCTTAATACCATATTTTGCAGGTTTAGATGGTATATATTGAGTAAATCGGGTTCGTCCACGATAGGGAAATAGTTGTTCGTCAACAGTCATATTTTCATGCGGAGTGTACGAAGTTTCTAAGTTGGCCATGACCATCGTCCACACATCATCTATAGCAGCCGACTTACTTTTCTGAAGCCTTTCTTCCCGAGAATTGCTATTGTCAAATCTAATGGTCTCATTTATATTTTTGAACCTGTTGTATGACATTGCTGCTTTATATAAAGGCAAATGTTCATCATTCCACAACTCTTTTGTTGGCTCAGAATTCGAACGATAGCATCCTGCATAAAGCAAGATCCCATTATAAGCGTGTAACTCCTTTTGGGTTAGTAATTCCCATCTTTTTTGTGTTGCATTTGGGTTTTTTTGATTCCATGCTGCAGCATTTTCATTTCCTTTCCTATTGGTTTCTCGAATTATAAGATAAGAAATCTCCTCGCTAATTATTTTGGTAAATATCGAAAGAGGTTGCATAGTGAATGCTGGTGATGGACCCGGACGACGTTGCGTAAAATTAACAACATTATGTTGTCTAATACGGCCGATTTCCGGGGGGTTCATATGCCACTTATCGCCACTTTTTGAAATAAAGTGTATACCTTCGTCACTTGTTAAGGCATATTGCTGATAATCGCCATTATCGTCGTCATCTGAACAATATTCTTCAGCTTCTTCAATATCGATGTCGAACTCAGCATCAGATGCTTCATCTGGCACATACTCCTCATCAGAATTTTCATCATAAAATGGCTCTTCCCCTTCTTCAAGTTCAAGGAAGATTGCTAAATTGTTATTAGCATTTTCTTGATCACTTACACTTAGATTTTGGAATGCTGATCGACGATTTAGAGTATTTTTTACGCGCTCCCAACTCATTTTTTATTTTGTTTGTAAAACACGTCCATGCGTAGGGAAAATCACGACGAAACTGATTTATTCTATACTAAATTGTAAAAATCAGATTTGTTTCATAGCCTACTCTTTTTATTTTTTCATATGTATATTTCAAATATTTGAAAATATTTGTAGTTAAATGCAAAAAAAAACCAAATTTATTTTAGCGCCTGCTTTGTTTTTTTTTTATATAAATTTCAAATATTTGAAATTCAAATTTTAGTACAACTTTCAACTTTATGTATGAATTTCATACAAAGTCCACGGGGACCTTACCGCTTAACGGCGTACTAAAAGTCTTCTAAATAAAAAAAAAATACTTTTAAAACTACAAATCAATCGGAATAGGTACTAAAGTATTCTTAACACTCCAATAATAGAAGTCAAGAAATTTAAGGTCAATCCTACCAGTACTTTTAAAATGGCAGTTGCTTTAAAATGTAGAAAGTCCACACGGACCTTACCGCGCGTCGGAGGGTTAAAATTTAATTTAAGAAAAACCATCTGAATTAATTAATAAACCAAGCGAATTAATTTTATGCTAGCTGTAATGTCGAGCAAATCAAAAGTCGTGACACGTTCCAATATGGCGACTCCGTTGGAGAGAGCTGCTTCTTCGGCCAATGTAACTTCAGTTGCTCCTTCATCTGTGGTGTCTTCCATTGAAGCATCTTCTGTTACTAGACCCAGCTATTGTCTCAGCAGCAACTTCTGCTACAACTTCAGCCTCAGTAGCGCCTTCATTTACAACTTCAGCAATATTCCTAGCTTTAATTACTGCTGCGTGTTGACATCGAAAGTTAACTTGAGAGTGAACAAGGCCACAAAGCTGGAACATTAGGTGATGTAGACGCTTTAGAACGCGAATTTGCATTACTAAATAAACGCGCGGAGATACTTCAACTAAAAAAATTGGTGGCAGAGTTGGAGCAAAGTGCTACTCCAGCTTCCGTACATAAAGTGGATTTCTCAGATGTTGAAAATGCAGTTTTGCCTTTTACTGGAGACGATGAATATGCAGTCATGAAGTGGGTCGCAGACTACGAAGACGTAATGGCATCGCTAAACGCGAAAGATAATGATGAATATCGCTGCGCTTGCCGTCTAATTCAGGATACAGCGAAGATGTATTTGCGAACCATTCGTGTATCCACTTGGCCGGAATTGAAGAGTGCCCTCTTGAAACGGTTCGACCGTCACCTCAGTCAGTTTGAGCTGTACGAGCGCCTAAGTCAGTGCGTTAAAAAAAAGACGAGCCATTCGACAAATATGTTTTGGAAATGACTGAATTAGTCCAGCAGGGCAACATAAGAGAAGTGGAACTAGTGCAAATGATCATTGCAGGCCTGCAGGATACCTCAGCTTACATTGCCGTACTTGCCGGGGCAACCACCATTGACGAGCTGCTTGATCGCGCTAAGATTTACCATGCTTCGATAGCAGCTTTTAAGAGAGTCTCTTTATTAAACGTTCCTGTTGCTGCTGCAGCCAAGCCACCACTGCGCGCGCCTTCTGTCACCTCTACTGACGCTAAGGCACAAGTTCGCTGTTTTAATTGTTCTCGTAATGCACATATGGCCAAAGAGTGCCCACAACCAAAACGATCTCAAGGCACATGCTTCCGATGCGGAGATCCAAATCATCGCTACAAGTAGTGCCCTAAGGGGAAGGTAGTGGGAGTGGTTCAAAATACTGCGGATGAGCCTGATAAAGAAGAAGAGATGCCAGAAACAAATGAAGTAGTGGGAGCTTTGGATGGGTAAGTGTTGCGTTTCTACTAAATTCGAGTTTGTGTACTTTATTGAGAGCGCATTTCTCTCTTTTGGATACAGGAAGTCCCGCGAGCTTCATAAGTAAATCTATAGTGCCACAGGAGTTGTGTTCTGGTGATTTGATTGATACAGGCTACACTAGTGTTGGAAAGTGTTCTATTTTTACTTATGGCAAAATGAAGTGCTACTTAAGAATTTTCCAAGAGATGAAACTCGTTTCTTTTTTGTAGTTCCAGATGGACTTCTGCCTTCGAAGATGTTAAGAAGATTTACTATATAAATTTCATATTGGACTACAAGTGCGTCGTTATGTGAAAACCTTTAAGTCAAATACCAATGTTATTAAAATATTAAATAAACCAGAAGCTCTCACCAGATCTACTACTGTGTGCACAAATGACTCGAATTTAGATAGTGAGACTCCCAATTCTTGTATTGTAGGCTCGTTATACTATATAACTCCTTCGGGGAATTTGAGTGAAGATACTACTATTAACGAACTTTCATGGGGTAGGGAGCAGGCTTGCTCCAACCCTCTTGACTTGTTCAATGAGTTTTCTGCAATAAATGCGTGTGTGTGGGAATCAAAAATAGAATTCGATGTCGATCCTCGACTCGGTGTAGGGTACAAATCCCAGATTGAGGACATTATCAAAAATCGTATTTGGGAATGGACCGTTCGTTAGTTAGGACACCTTGTTACAAAATGGCTATCAATTTAATAAACGATGTACCTTTCTTCAGGTCACCATGTCGTTTGTCTTTTGCCGAAAAGCATGAAGTGCGAAGTATCGTGCAGGATCTTCTTCAGAAGGAATAAATAAGATCAAGCAATTCCCCTTACGCCTCCCCGATAGTCTTGGTCAAGAAAAAGATTGGAGAAACGAGAATGTGTGTGGATTATAATCCCTCAATAAGTTGACAGTTAGGGATAACTACCCGCTTCCGTTAATCGAGGGCTGCTTAGAGTATTTAGGACATAAAAAATATTTTGCTTTACTTGACCTTAAGAGTGGATTCCATCAATTTGAAATTGAGGAGAGTTCTATCAAATACAGTTCATTTGTTACGCCGGAAAGCCAATTTGAATATCTGCGTATGCCATTCGGTCTAAAGAATGCTCCTTCCGCTTTTCAGCGTTTCATTACAATGATCCTTAGGGATTTTATGGACGACAGTAGGGTTACGGTATAGTTGGATGTTATCATTATTGCTAGTGAGAATCTTAAGGAACATCTTCAGTTACTTCAAGTGTATTGCCGAAAATGGCCTTGAGCTACAACTCACTAAATGTAAATTTGGATATTCGCGCATTGAATATTTAGGATATGAAGTATCTTCAGAGGGAATTCGCCCTGGTTGTCGTCATTTAGAAGCTATTCGGAACTACCCCCTATCTAAGAATCAGAAACAGCTTCATTCATTTAAAGGCTTATGGTCTTACTTCAGGAAATTTATTGCAGGTTTTTCACAGATTGAACGCCAACTCTATCAATCACTTAAGAAGGATAGCAAGTTTGACTTGGACTTGAATTGCGTCAAGCCCTTTGAAAAACTTAAGAAGGAGCTTATAAGCTCACCAGTTTTAGCTGTCTACGATTCCGGCAGGGAAACAGAGTTGCATTGTGATGCTAGTAAGTTAGGATTTAGAGCTGCGTTATTACAGCGACAAGATGACAAAAGTTTCACTTTTCACAAACAACCAGTTCAGCTGAAATGAACTACCATAGTTTTGAGTTAGAGACTTTAGCTATAGTGTCAGCATTGCGTCACTTTCGCGTATACTAAGAGGGAATACCATTCATAATAGTGACCGACTGTAAATCTCTGACTATGAGTTTAGCAAAGAAAGATGTTAATCTTAAGATTGCTCGCTGGTCTCTCGAGTTGGAAAATTTTGACTAACAAATTAAACATAGAAGTGGTAATTCCATAGGTCATGTTGATGCCTTAAGTCGAATGCATACAATAAGCGTTATTACTTCAGTTGACGTGGACTTCCAATTACGGGTGACCCAAAATAGGGATCCTGTTCTAGAAAGGTTAAAACAAACGCTGGAGGGGGTTGAATTACCAAATTATGAGTTGATTGACGGTATAATATATAGAAAAGATACGACCTGTTTTATGTTCCAAAGGAAATGGAAGCTAATTTAATTAGGCATGTCCATGAGAAGATAGGCCATTTTGGTGATACAAAATGTCATGACCAATTGCGAATGTATTATTGGTTCCCAGGAATGAAGGAAAAGGTCGATAATTTTGTAGAAAACTGCATTCAGTGCATAATGTACTCAACACCAGTTAGAAAAAGCGAGCATTTGGATCACTTTAGACTACATCCTGCTCTTCAGTCTAAGCGTAAGCAAATATGTCCGTCTCTACCCAACCCACGAGTGCAAAAGAAGTGTGTGATGCATTGGATAAGTTCTTCAGTTATTATTGTAGACCTGCACGTATTATTACGGATAGAGGTAGCTGTTTCACGTCCTTGGAATTTCAAAATTACTTAGGCGCGAGTAATATTGCATATGTTTAGATAGCTGTAGCGTCGCCTCAGGCCAACGGTCAAGTGGAGCGTGTTAACAGGGTACAGGGTACTTGGAAAGATTTCAGAGCCTCTTCAGCATGCTGATTGGCATAGGCGCCTTTCCGAAGTCGAATATTCTATAAACAATTCGGTTCATAGATCTATTGGCTCCACACTAAGCCAGGTATTATTTGGAGTCGCTCAGAGAGGTCCTAAAATCGATTTACTGACCGAATACTTAGAAGATGGGGATACGAATTCTAGTGAGAGAGACTTGGGCGAAATACATGCAAGTGCCCTAGAATATATAGTGAAAACTCAGTTGAACCACTGAAAATGGTATGAGCGAAATTGCAAACCCGCTCGCGAATACAATGTTGGTGACTATGTTGTTACATGCAACGTGGATACTTCCGTTGGTACCAACAAGAAGTTTATTCGTCGTTTCCGTGGACCTTATGTAGTCCATAACGTGTTTCCCAATGACAGATATGTTTTCCGTGACATTGAAGGTTATCAAATTACTCAGATTCCTTATGGTGGTGTAATGGAGGCTCGACGCGTCAGGTTATGGAAAACAGCTGACTGTATTCAGAATCGTTAGTCTACTGACACTTAACTTGTTAAGTTAGAATTAATTATTTAATTTATTTCATGTATTATTATTCAATATATTTACGCTGATCCCTGACTCACTGACTGACTGACTGATTCTGTAACGCTGAAATAATACACACACAGAGCACTCCCTACAAAGCTATGTGAAATACACAAACAAAATTTAATCTTTCTCATTTTAGAAAAACACACACACAATTTTCTCTCTTCTTTGTGCTCAGTGCTGCTAATAAAATATTCTGAAAATCTACAATTTTGGAAACTAAATCGCCAAAGTTGTCATTTTTAAAACAAGAAATTGTCAAGAAAATTTTACCGCTTATAAAACTCGAAAAATATTACAAAAGGAAGCAATACAATTTAGTTATATCATTCATATTACGAATATTATTACAGCATTGGTTATTTCTGTACATAAAAATGTGTTAGTGCTGAAATTTCAACGAAAAAAATTTAACACAGCAATCAACTAAATAATTTTATTGACATGTATATAAAGCTGAAACATATAACATAGGGTTAAAGTATAGCCGTAATTAAAACTTAAATCTTAAATGGAGATGCTATTCAAGGTGTTTCCGTTTTGAAACGACTTGACCCAGAATTAAATACATACATATTTTGTAATTTACATTTACACTGAACAAAAACTATCAATTTTCGATAAACAACCCATTAATTGTTAACCCTTGAAATCGAAATTTTTATACTACTGAAAATTCAAAATCTTCAATCATCATTTTAACAAATTCAACAAATTTTAACAAATTGAAAAATCGTCGAAATTAAAATAAGTTGTCAAAATTAGCAGCACTGCTAATGACAATAGCACTACATAGGCAGATTTCGTGTTACATATGGAATAAATTGAGCCCAAAAAATGCATCAAGAAAAACTAATATCTATTCAAATTCTTATTTAAATTCCCATTGTTGGTCAATGAAAAAATTCTGCAAAAAAAGGTAATTAAGGAAATTTTAAACATTTTTATTTTTCTCATTTAACATCGTCCGATATACATACATACTTCTTTTATCAAACTAAACTTATCCGTTTGTCTGCTTTGTTTTTCATCTCAAAATTGTTTTGTATTGTTAGGAGTGTTTTCGCTCAGGTTCTCTGATTGCCAGCACTTACCAAAGAGCATGCTTTTTTTGATAAATATTTGAGAAAAAAGAGATCTTCAATGTGGATTTTGTTGTTGTCCAATGTATGATTTCGTTTAAAGCTCTGTATTGAAAAGCACTTGAAAAAATAGTACAATATTAAGTTTAAAATTGAAATTATTCTGACTTTGCTTAATTAAATTACATTGTAATTTCAGAACAGAGGTGGGAAAATAATTTTTTTCACTCATAATATTAATTTTTGAATAATTTGCTTTCAAAAAATTTAGACAAACATAAATTACGTAAATAGGCATATTTAAGATTTTAATTTGAATAATATATTGAAATTATCATGGAAGAATTAAGGGCGATTGGGAATAAGTTTTTTTTCAAGTAAAACTAATACGCCCTTATTTTCTATTTTTTTTTTTTTTTTGGATTTATAGATAACTTTGCAAAAAATGTAGTTCTCTTTTTTCACTTTATTTCTGAATGCACAACATATCGAGAGTGTTGCGTTAAAATTTTTAGCAATTCAGAGCAAAACTTTAGAAGATACAGATTTTCCAGCGACCGGGCTCATACGGTATGTAGTATATAAATCATAGTATATAAATTCGAAGTCCGTCAACATCATAACTCAAAATCTACTTGACCGATTCTTTTGCAATTTTAGACACTATATCTACACAGAAATCATCAAGTAACCACAAAGTGTTTTTTTAAATTCCATTTTCTTTCCCATTTATTAACAACAAATTCCCGAAATCGTATGGCAAAAATCGTTTTTCACTTCAAAATGCTGCAACAAAAAAAAAAAAAAAAAAATTTGAAAAAGCTCTTCGTCACTACCACAAGAAACACGTCACCTTTGAAACGCGTTCCGATTTTTTTATTTCACATGATCCGGTAACGAGTTATGATGTTCACCGCAAAACAACAACGCCTCCGGAGATTCGCTGTCACGGATTTATTCATTAAATTTTTAATTGAAATTTTTTTTCAAAGATTCCTCAAATATTATGCTATAACGTGTATATGAAATAAATAATACAACATTATTCATATCTTCAAAAAAGAATTATGAAAATACGACTTTTTTTAACTTTTAAAACCTTACCCCCCTTAAGAAACTTTTAGGAACCTTGCTCTGAAACGTTTTTTTTATGCTATTCTATTTTTCTACAATAAAATGGAGTTAGTTTATAGCAAACTCGGCGGGACCGGCCAAATTAGTTCCTTATAGACTAAGTTCGTTATAACCGTAGTATTTTTTGATTTGGACGAAAGGTTTAAAAAGTTTTTTTTAGTTGAATAAGTTTATTTATTTTGGGGCATTTTAAAAAGTTATAAAACATAAATTAAATTACTAAAAAGATACATATTAATTGTTTGTCTTAATAAGACTAAAATTACCGAGTTTCTATCAAAATAAAATATTTTTTAAAATCATATAATATAAAAAACTCCTTATGTATAGAAGCAGAAAGTACAAAGCAAAGGTTGGCTACTGGCAAACTTTTACGAAAATATACATAAAAGGACCTTTTACAAAACTTCATTTGAAAATCGAAGTTTTTGTTTTGTATTAAAATTAAATGAAAATAAAATTAAATTAAATTGAAATTAATTTTTTTTTAATATATAAAATACTAGATGTAACCCTCCCCCTCCCGCGCCCTTCCGAATTGTTATGAAAAGGCTCACGCAAAGTCCAAAGGCTCTCACTAACACAGTTATTGAGATATATCACATTTAATATTAAGTATGTAAAGGGTGCCATGCGCATTTGTCCAATCCCGCCCACTTTTTTGTCTGACTACTCACGTTAATAATAGATAACCTGAGATAAATTTTCAAAGCTCTCTCTATCATAGTACTTAATATATATGAATTTAAAAATTTACTTTGTATGGGAGGTGCCACGTCCACTAAAAATATTAAAAAAAATACAGCCTTCCGATATTCGCAGTAAGAATCAGTTAAAATTTCAGGAAGATCAGATAAGTCGTTACGGAGATTACCTCCTACAAACAAACAAACACATTACCTCTTTATTATGCTAAGTATAGATCATTAATATAGATTCATTTATTTTTATACTTGCTGATATAAAATGTTTTTTGTTTTTTTTAATTCGGAACAACAATTATCAGATTTTTCGGCGTTCCTGCCCTGGAGGTACATGTAGCTGCCCATGAGAAGAACATGGATTTTCCAAATTAGATCTGGCACCACTCAACTATTGGCTTTGAACTTAAAATATCACTTGGCAATTTTTATTTTTTAACGATTTTTGATTTTGCCCATTTTTGATTTTGAAGATTTTTGTTTTTGGGCGATTTTTGGGTTTGGCGATTTTTGATTTTGACGATATATTTTCCACGACAAATCACATTGATAAGTAATGTACTTGTCAAAAGACTGTTGCTTTCGTAGTACATCATATTTTTGATATAGGAGGTGCCACGCCCAATTATCCCATCCCGCCCAATTTTTATTGGACTACTCACATTAATATCTGATGGACTCGTGCAAAATGTCGAGCCTTTCCCAATTATATGATATTAGATATCTACTTTACATGGGTGGTGCTACGCCGACTGCTTCGATCACGCCCATTTTTTTGTTCGACTAATCACACAAAGAACCTATGGGCTCACGCAAAGCCACAAAGCTCTCTCTTTTACAGTACTCCAAATATATGACATTAAATAGTTACTTTGCATGGGGAGTTCCACGCCCATTGTTGTGAACCCGCCAATTTTTTATCTGACTACTCATATTAAGATCTGATGGTGTCTTGCAAAGTGCCAAAGCTTCCCTCTTTTAGTAAACCAGTTATATGATATCATACATTTACTTTGTACGGGCGGTGCCACGCCCACTGCTCCGATCACGCCCATTTGTTGTCTAACTAATCATATGAATAACTTATGGGTTTACACAAAGTCCCAAGACTCTCGCTATAACAGTACTCCATATATATGGCATTATATATTTTATTTGTAAGGCAGGTACCACGCCTATTGGTCCGATACTGCCCATTTTTTGTCCGACTGCTCACATTAATAATAGGTGACATCAGACAATTTTGAAAAACTCTCTCTATCATAGTACTCGAGATATATAACATTGAATTATTACTTGTATGGGAGGTACCACGCTCATTTCTCCGATCCGGCCCATTTCCGGCGCGGCTACTGATATTAACAATAGGTGACCTCACACAAATTTGCAAAGCTCTCCCTATCATAATACTCAATATATGTATATGATATTAAAAATTTACTTTGTGTGGGAGGTGCCACGCCCACTAAAAATATTAAAAAAATTATAGCCTATAGCACTTCCCATATTCGCAGTAAGACTCTGTGAAAATTTCAGGAAGATCAGATGGCTAGTTACGGAGATTACCCCCTACAAACAAACAAACAAACAAACAAACACACATTACCTCTTTATTATATTAGTATAGATACGAAAATTCTGAAATGGAAAAAAAATTTGTTTGTTAAAGTTAAATTTGTATGAAAAATGTGATTAAAACTCTTGGGACCGAAGAAATTCTTCGCTATAAACAAAAATTTATTACAACCTGGGTTCGTTATAAGCGAACTCCATTGTATTAAATTTTAATAATTTTGGGAATCTCCAATCTCCTAACTTTACCCGGTCTTCCCATATTCAAGTCAAATTGATCACACATCCAATAGTCAAAAAATTATTAAGCAACTGTCCCATTGAAAAATTGAAAGAGAGAATTGAAACATATGATTGTTTAGTAAATAAGAGTAAAAAGTGTGAGTGCATTATAACCTGAAAGCCAAAAATATAACGTGTGAAAGCCAGGTAATATCTTAAATATATTTACGCTGATTCCTGACTCACTGACTGACTGACTGAGAGACTGACTGATTCTGTAACGCTGACCAAAATGATACGGTTCTTATTCCTAGGATTGATCTCGCCCCAACCGACACCACATTACCTTTCATATTAAAACGCCGCCAGTTTCCAGTAATTTCTGCATACGCAATTACCATAAACAAGGCTCAAGGCCAGTCATTTGATTACGTTGGCATTAATTTGGAGACCGCGGTATTTTCACACGGCCAACTGTATGTGGCTTTGTCACGATCAAAAGTTGCAAGCCAAGTTAAGATACGTATACAATCGAACCCACAGCAAGGAAAACTATTAAATGAACAACGATATTTCACACTAAATATACTTTTTCAAGAGATACTTATGTATATAATTTCTACAGACACAATCTTTTTTCACATGTACATATGTAACAATATAATTTTCAATTTACTACTATATTAAAAGAAATATAATTTATTATAAATTTTTCGTGTATTTAAATTCAAACTGGTTTATTCATAATTTTTAAACGGGCGCCTGGGCGCCACACAATCAACTAGTTATTCAATATTAATCTATATTTTTAAATTATAAAGATCGAGCCGATCTGAATTGTCAGGTCGACCGAGTTGTATATGTTATACCTAAAAGTGCAATCATGTATCAATGTAATGTTTCTGCCAATAGAATTTTTTGGCAATCTACCATCAATATGTTAATCGTTTTTTAGCTCTCTCTAATTTTAGAATGTGGAAAAGGCTAAATTTTAATAAAGAGATATAAAAAAAACCATCTGAGGTTAATTACAACAAGTGATATATTTTTCAACATGAACGCAGTCCCCAGCACTCAAGTCACTTTTGGATTGGCCACCACAATCCACCGATCTCAACCACATAGGTAACATATGGAAGTTTGAAGATCGAGAATGTGAAAAGAAAAATCCGTAAAATCTCACTTAATTTGAATCAATTTTGAAATCAGAATGGGACCAAATATCCCTTAACCCCAGCACATTGTTGATTTTATGCCTTCCAGATAACAGACGGTAATAACAAATAATGACGCTACAAATATTAGTTATAAGAACGGCTTTATAGGAAACAATCTGTAACCCTATCACGGAATAAATTCTTTAGGAAACTATTTTATGTGGCGATTTTTGTTTTTTTCTAATATGGATGTTGGCGTTTCTCCATTTTGGCGATTTTGTTATTCGTGATTTTCGCTTTTGACGATATTTGATTTTGGCGTTTTTTTTTCATTTTTGTTACTCTCGATTTTCAGTTTTAGCAATTTTTGATTAGATAATTTGTTATATTGGCATTTTTTGTTATTCGCGATATTAGATTTTGGCGTTTTTAGATTTTGGCTATTTTTGTTATTCGCGATTTTTGATTATGTGACTTATGTTATTCGTGATTTTTGGTAATTAATGAACTTCTTCTTATTTTTTGTATAGGAGGTGCAACGCCCATTGGTCCGATCCCGCCCTTTTTGGAGTGACCACTCAAAATAATAACTTATGAATTCAGACAAAGTCGCAAGTGTTTTCTGTTATAGTACTCCAGTTATTAAATATTTACTTTGTATGGGCTTGATACGCCCATTAGTTTAATATGTACATATACGTAGTTTCAGAACTCCTGCATTCGTAGTACTCCGGACATTATATCGCACCTGTACCTCTAAAGTGAATTAACTCAAAATTTTTAATTTTTCACTTTTTGCAAGAAAACGATACACAGTGGTTATATCTATCCACTAGTCTTTCGCAAAAAAAAAAAAAACTGTTGTAACCCTTTTTGTGTTATAAGAGTAGCTTCTTTTGAATCCACTAAAAAGTCATATTTTGATGTCCATCAAAAAGAATTGTTATTTTTGCTGATGACTGAAAAAATCGCAAAAACAACTACTGTTGTATACCTATTATTCGCAATTCTTTACAATTAAACAACTGTTTTTAAATTTTATAGTAAATATTAAAAAAAACCGTTTTTGCATCTACTTAAAATTTGTAAATTTTGAGTTGACTCACTTTATAGGCACTTTAACATATCGCAAAGTTTGATGTTAAAATTTCACTTAATAATGATGGTGCCACACCCACTTCAGAAATCAAAAAATAGATCCTGTTTTGCCTTCCGCATAAGCAGTTACTTACTACAACAATTTCGAGACGACCGGTATAGTGGTGTAGCCTCCTATAAGCCACATAAACACAAAATTCCATTTCTTACTTATATTAACTCGTAGTGTTTGATTGTCTGCTTGTCTGCCGACAAAACTTTGTATCGTGACGATGACAAAGATGACGTAGATATTATCAGTCAATCAATTATTTAATTACATGATGGAAGATTAATTTACAAATAAAAGGAGTATAATAAAAACTTGGATTTTATGGGATGTTTTTTTTTTTTTATATATATAATGGCAAATTAATGCTATTATACGTACGAGTACTTAATGAGAAGAAGTTTAAATTTTCTTTCACATAGAATAACTGTTTATTTCATTAAAGAATTATTGATCTATTCGTTTAACATGCGAAGACATAGTTTACTAGATCTATAGAGAGCAAAAACCAGAAAAGCTAGATGAATTCGGTACCGTTATTATCAAAGTGACACACTTACCACATTTCTTACCGCCAAATTTCTTGGACCATATTTTGAGAAGGTGGCCAAAAATTATTTTTTTTTTTGTTACCGATTTTAAGGTTACATCATTCATTTGAAAGTAAATACCACTGAGCTTCGGGAGCCAAAAAATTGCGATTCTATTTCAACTCTATCACAACGAACAGGGTCTTCGAAAATAGCTATTCTCAGTATTTTGCTAATATTAAAAATTTCTTTGTAAATTTTAACTTTTGATTGACTGTAACTTTTTTTTAAAGGTTTTAAAGTAAAATAAATATTGAATAATTTTGTAACTTCTGAGTAATTAATGTTCGAAATTTAGAAATTAAAAAAGGCCAAAATTGCCCGAAAATCACCTAGTTAAATCTACTGCAAAAGTCCGAACCCTTCCGCCCGTTTGCACCAGAACAATTTTTCTGACCCAAGGTAAGATATTTTTCAAAATTTATGAATACAAAAGTTTTCCACTATGCGGTTAGGGTATAATGGCCTGATGTTTGCAACTACCAAAAATATTAGACCTATACCCATCTTCTTTTGTACCGATCGACTCAATATTGCTTTCTGAGTCGATTTAAAAACGACTACTGCGACACACCCTTTTAAGATATGAGCAGCTATGCTTTACCTTTTGAAAGGCGCTAGGGTCTGGGTTTTTTACGCTTCAAAAAGTGGTAATAAAAAATAAAAACATTTTATTTAACATATTTGCAAGAGAGAGTATTTATAATAACTAGCAGATTCCAGCGCTCGAAATTCTAGTACGATTTCTAGGCAACTTTATTTTTCAACTTAGCCAATTCCCAAACGAACACTTCTTTGGTTTATTATTATCTATTGTAAATTAAGATAACAAACTCTGTAACAAACACATTAATAAATTTAATAACCAAATACAGAGCATACGTATAATTTTATGTATGTGTTAGTAGCAACTTTAAATGCAATTTACTCAAAATAAAGGAAAAAATTTAAAAATTTGTAAATCTGAAAAACAGCTAAAAATAAGTACCTTTCAAATAATATACGTTTATCAAAATCGGGATAAAACGGTAGAACAAAACATCGGTCACAAGAAATTACCTAGCCTATTAATATCATAGATGTTTCCACAATTATAATTCATTACAGTTTGAACAATGGCTAAGTACTGTTAAATATATTTATTTTCAACAAAAAGATAAAGACTATATAATTTAAACTAGTATAGCAACAGAAATTGATGTATGGAAAAATTAAATTCCTTCTTCAACAAAGTTTTGCAGACCAATAAAATTTGCATTCGAAAGGGAAACCAAAGATGTCGTAACTGAAGAAGTTCAAAAAATAAAGAACTTCAGCCAGTAATATTTAAATTTGATGACCAAGAAATTGAAGTAAATTTTAAAATGTCATTCACAATGATTGGCGGAAAAGTTGCACAAGCTTTAACTGAAACAAAGTCATCATCAAGCTGCATTATATGCGAAAAGACAATTAATCCAACCCAATAGTTTGTGGAAGCCTACGAACTTGGAATGTCCCCTTTTCATGCAGAGTACGTTTTATGGAGCATATTCCTAAATTGGGATATGATTTGAAATTTGTTCCGTTAGACGAAACAGTGAGAAAAAACAAAGAAAATGACAAAAAACAAAACAAAACAAAAAACAAATTCAAGAAAAATATCTACAGCTAGGCCTAATAATCGACAAACTAAAACAAGAAGAAGGAAACTCAAATGATGGAAATACTGCAAGGTGATTTTTTTTCCGATCCAGAAACTGCAATATATACCACAGGTGTAGATCACGAATTAATAAGACGATTTAAAATCATATTACAAGTTCTAGCATTCAGCAGAAAGACAAATGAAAAAAAATTTGGAGAGTACGCCAATACAACAGTTATACTTTATAACGAAAAATACTCTTAGAGATATATGCCATCCACAGTTCATAAAATCTTGTGCCATGGGGAACAAATAATTAAAAACAATATGCTACCAATAGGAGATCTATCTGAAGAAGCGCAAGAAAAAGAAACAAAGACTACAGATTCTTTCGCGAGCACCACACAAAAAAATGTTCAGATGTTGCACTAATGAAATTTTTATCACTATTTTGTTGTGCACTTCAGATCCATATATGTCCAACATTCGACTAAAATGGAAACCTACCTCCATTGAATTACACGAAGAAACTAAACAACTTCTAGAAGATGAAAATTAAGGCTATTTAGAAGAAATATTTACTAAAATTTTTTGATTTAAAGTGGTTTTTCAGTACACTAACAATAAGTTATACCCTTTTTTTTATATAGTTAAAAAATTTTCTTGATTTAAAAATTTATATATTTTGCAAATATCAATAAAAATTGTTATATTTCATAAATTTACCATAAAAATTGATATAGAAAAATTTAAAAAACAATAAAAAAAAATTTCTAACCAAAGTAAAAACATACGACTTTTTCATTGAAACTTCTCTATCTTGAACCACTATCAGGTGACTTTTAAGTACGCTGCTTCATAAATTATATTTTAACTCGGCTCTTTCAAAAAAAAAAAAAAAAAAAAAAAAAAACCGATCTTTGGCCCTTGTCAACATTAAGACTAAAAAGTTTACGGTGGCCAAAGTTTGGCACTTTCTGACAATATTTATCTTACAAAACTTTGTAAAATTAATTGAAAAAATAAGATATTATATAAAAAAAAACCTTTTTTAAACCTTTTAACACTTCACTTTTATACTAAAATTCAACTAAAAATTAAAATGTATTTGAACCCTCCATCAATTTTTTATTACCGGTTGATATTTACGTTTTATAGCAAAAATAAAAGACTAAAGTCCCACCTACCAAACAAAAAAAAAAAAACACATATCAAAATTCCAAGCCAATCAAAAGTTATGGATTTTTGACCGCCTTCTCGTAAGATGGTCCACTGTGCGTCACAAAGTAGCGCCCTTAGATTATATGAAGCTGCAAAAATCAAAAATTTCGTGTGCGCTTACTATATTTTGAATAAACTTATCTTATAGGAAAATTGCTCAATGATTACAAATTTGCTACCTTCAATAGAAACAGATTTTTAGTTGACCGATTTTCAGTTTTCAGAAAAACACACATTTTTTAGTTGTTTGGACGAGTTTAGGTGGAATATAAAAAAAATTGAAAACTAATCGTAATTTTTATACCCTATACCACTATGTGGTTTGGGTATAATGACTTTGTGCTGCTGTTTGTAACAACCAAAAATATTTGACCTAGACACATCTTTAATTATACCGATCGAATCAGAATCACTTTCTGAGTTGATTTAACAATGTCCGTCCGTCCGTCCGTCCGTCTGTCCGTCTGTGTGTCCATGTAAACCTTGTAATCAAACTGCAGGTCGCAAATATGAATATGTTTTGATGAAATTTGGCGTGTAAGCTTTTATCGGCCATGGGATGAACGCTATGGAAATTGGTGAGAATCGGTCCATGTTCAGACCTAGCCCCCATACAAATAACGCATATGAAATCGACATAAATTGCCATAACATCCAAATTGTCATATAGATCTTACTCAAATTGGGTTTGTATGCGTTCATTACATCCATTAATGAGTAGTCCAAAAATGATCCATTTGACCCCATATAGAGCTGCTTCCCGATCTTCACTTAAATCTATTAAAAAACAAAAATATTGCACTGATTCTTCTCAAATTTTGTTTGTATATATTTTTGCAAAATACGAGAGACTTTACCAAACATGATCAGGATCGGTCCATTTTTGGACCAAGTCCCTATATAGATATAGCATCCGATATGAACTTTTCATATCTGCAGCCAAAAAAATTAATAAAAATTCCACTCAAATTTGGTTTTAGCTTATTTTCTATGTCCAGTTAGTTGTACCTAAGAGATAGGGTCTCTAAACGCATGGTATAGGGTATCGTATAGTCGGTCTAGACCGACTATAATTTTCTTACTTGTTTTATATCTATTGATTTATGCATATATCCAGTATCTTATAGAAAAAAATTTTAACTTTGATGTAAAACAAATAAAATTTGTTTTTGTGTTAAATTTATGGATAATAATTTTAAAACATAAAACCCGAAAATGAAACCTAAAAAATATTAAATTGTTAAAAATTGTTTTCTAGTTAATAGAGACATGATTATACCCTATACCACAATGTGGTTTGGGTATAATGACTTTGTGCTGCTGTTTGTAACTACCAAAAATATTTGACCTAGACTCATCTTTTATTATACCGATCGAATCAGAATCACTATCTGATCACTATCTGATTCGATTTAACGCCGTCCGTCCGTCCGTCCGTCCGGCCGTCTGTGTGTCCATGTAAAGCTCGTAATCAAACTGCAGGTCGCAAATACTAATATATTTCGATGAAATTTGATACATAAGCTTTTACCGGCCATAGGATGAAAGCTGTTGAAATTGGTGAGAATCGGTCCATGTTGAGACCTAACCCCCATACAAATAACCCCTATGATATCAACATAATTGCCTTAAGATCCAAATTATCATATAAATCTTGGTCAAATTGGGTTTGTATTAGTTTATTACATCCATTAATCAGTAGTCCAAAAATAACAACTCTAAGTCATAGGCCCCATATAAAGCTGCTTCCCGATCTTCACTTAAATCTCTCAAAAAACAAAAATATTGCACGGATTTTTTTCAAATTTTGTTTGAATATATTTTTGCAAAATACAAGAGACTTCACCAAGCATGGTCAGAATCGGTCCATTTTTGGGCCAAGGCCCAATATAGATATAGCATCCGATATGAACTTTTTCATATCTGCAGCCAAAAAAATTAATAAAAATCCGACTCAAATTTGGTTTATGTTTATTTTCTATATCCAGTTATATATATAGGGTCTCTAAACGCATGGTATAGGGTATCGTATAGGCGGTCTAGACCGACTATAATTTTCTTACTTATTTTTTATGTCTTTGACAAATTTCAAATTTGATAACCCATAAGTGTGCACATAGAAGCCGTAGCACCTTGATCAAATTCTTATTTTATTGAATGGAAAATTATCTATAATATGTCTTTTAACTTTATTTACCCCAATCGGTTCAAAAGTTATTATCATTGTAACGGACAAACTCAAATGGCGCCACTGTCTGCCGTAGAGGAAAAAACTTAGTCTTTCCTCCTCGATGTGTTTTAAATTTTATGAATTTTGTAACGCTGCAAAACACAACGTACATAACTAACACGATATACACCACACGATATACTAACTAATACGATATAACATAACATACACGACACTAACTGACTACGACCACCCATACTTAACGTGCATGACGTCACTATACGCATTAACAACAGGAACACTGACTGAACCTATACCAACCGTATTACATTCAAGTATCATTTTTATTGATTCTCATTCAGTCAATATATTAATTTAGATAAGTAGCAAGGCTGGTATAGGCAGAGTCAGTCAAGTCGAGTTAATGACAAGACTCTGGGTTAAGTCTAGTTAGTGACAAGACCCTATGTCGGAACAATCTGCCACCATGTAGATCGGTCGTCATCACTAAATGTTACTCCAGCAACTTTTGTTGACTGCTCCCGCTACTCCAGCAACTTCTGTTGACTGCTCCCGCTACTCCAGCAACTTCTGTTAACTGCTCCCGCTACTCCAGCAACTTCTGTTGACTGCTCTCGCTACTCCAGCAACTTCAGTTGACTGCTCTCGCTACTCCAGCAATCTTCGGTTGACTGCTCTCTCTACTCCAGCAACCTTCGGTTGACTGCTCTCGCCAATTTTTCTCCTCTGCTTCCAGGTCGGCGATTGCCATCAACCTACGTTACCATTACAGCCGACCATTGCCGAGCAGCCAAATCAGCCGACAACTAAGCGAAGCAACCGAGCTACCATCACAACCGATCTGTACCGAGGAGCCAAACCAGCCGACAACTAAGCGAAGCAACCGAGCTACCATCACAACCGATCTGTACCGAGCAGCCAAACCAGCCGACAACTAAGCGAAGTAACCGAGCTACCATCACAACCGATCTGTACCGAGCAGCCAAGCCAGCCGAAAACTAAGCGAAGCAGCCGATCTAACAATACAACCGATTACTACCGATTGAATACCGATTAAACAGCCGACCTACCGATGCGGCCGATCTGTGCCGATTAAATTACCGATTCACAAATACAACCGATTTACCGACAACTCAACGAAGCAATCGAACTACCGTCACAACCGATTTGTACCGAGCGTGCCAGCCGACTACGAAGCGAAGCAGCTGATCTAACGATATAACCGATTACTCCCGATTAAACAGCCGATCTACCGATACAACCGACGGCTACCGATTGAATTATCGAGTTACCAATACAACCGATTGCTACCGATTGAACAACCGAGTTACCAATACAACCAATTGCTACCAGCTAAGCAGCCGAGCTACCGATGCAACCGACGGCTGCCGTTTATGTAGTCGATTCACCAGCACAACCGACTGCTACCGATTACGCAGCCGACTTACCGATACAATCAACTTCAGCCGATATTGTCGGTCTACGGATAAACCAAACCATTTCAACCACCGATAAGAAGCCTAGAAGGTCCGAGTAAGAACCGAAAATCCATCGCCAGTGTGTCATTATTTATAATATATATATATATATATATATATATATATATATATATATATAACAATTAAATAATAGAACTCAGTTTATATTCAATTCTAAGGAAGGAAAACGACTGTCTTATTATTTAGGGTTTTGAGGGTCCTTGCATAGACCCTGGACATGACTGACTACCCCAGCTGCAAGACAAAACACTCGTTACAATATCTTTATATTTTTCATTAAATTTTGTACACAATTCGTATATAGTAAATTAAACTTATTTTATTTTTCTAGAGACACCTTCCAACTAACTAGTTCAATAATATGAAACAGGAATTTCCTATTACATATCATATAAAAAATGGCATATCTGCCATCCTAAAATCACTTTTATTGATATATTTTCTAAATGTTCTACAGTATAATGTATGCTTATTACCTTGAAATCAGTTTTGGCATTGAAGAATCCTAACGAAATTATTTTCCGAACAAGTAAATTCCAACTTACAAGTAAGAAAATTATAGTCGGTCTAGACCGACTATACGATACCCTATACCATGCGTTTAGAAACCCTGTCTCTTAGGCCCAACTAACTGGACATAGAAAATAAGCAAAAACCAAATTTGAGTGGGATTTTTATTAATTTTTTTGGCTGCAGATATGAAAAAGTTCATATCGGATGCTATATCTATATGGGACTAGGTCCAAAAATGGACCGATCCTGGTAAAGTCTCTTGTATTTTCCAAAAATATATACAAACAAAATCTGAGAAGAATCAGTGCAATATTTTTGTTCTTTAATATTTTTAAGTGAAGATCGGGAAGCAGCTCTATATGGGGCCAAAGGGATCATTTTTGGACTACTCATTAATGGACGTAATGAACACATACAAAACGCAATTTGAGTAAGATCTATATGACAATTTGGATCTTATGGCAATTTATGTCGATTTCATAGGGTAATTTGTATGGGGGCTAGGTCTGAACATGGACCGATTCTCACCAGTTTCAATAGCTTTCATCCCATGGCCGGTAGAAGCTTATATACCAAATTTCATCAAAATATATTCATACTTGCGACCTGCAGTTTGATTACAAGGTTTACATGGACACACAGACGGACGGACGGACGGACGGACGGACGGACGGACGGACGGACATTGTTAAATCAACTCAGAAAGTGATTCTGATTCGATCGGTATAATTAGAGATGGGTGTAGGTCAAATATTTTTGGTTGTTACAAACAGCAGCACAAAGTCATTATACCTAAACCACATAGTGGTATAGGATATAAAAAGAAATGTTAAATCTAATACACGTAGCTCCCACCCACATTAAAATTTTGTTTTCCTAACAACATTTCTTACTAATTTTCATTCTTACAAATCATTTCGTTTCTTACTAATCTCACATTGGAACATCTTCAAGATATTTATAACCAAAAAGTTAAAGATTGAGTTTGAAATTATTCAGGATCAAGATCAAATGTATTTACTTTAAATAAAGCAGGCACATTTGTTTCAAAAAATTGATCTATATTCTGCATGACAGGTTATACAGCTGTTTCGGGAAGGTTTACCAAAATTAAATTGAAAATCGGAAAGGTAAAGCAAGTGAGTGAAGTGAATTATTAAATCGCGATAGAGAAAAAATTTTTATATTAAGGGGTTTGATCCCCTTTTAGCTCAAATTTCGGATAAATTAAAAAAGTATATATGACGATATAAGCGTAAGATTTATTCATACCCCCCAAAATGACAAGTTTTCTTTATAAAAGTTCTCGACTCTATTTACAAAATTAATCACTAGTAACAAGAAGTCAAAACAATTAATTTAATTTCATTAGATTTTTAATCTTGTAACAACATCACCATCCACAAAAATAAAAGTATAAAACCATAAACATTTATTCACACTCAATTAATATTATGAGTTTAGGACAACACAAACTGAAGACCTTCCTGCCGTAAAGTGATAGAGCAAAAATTTATTAATTATTATACTTAGTTACAACAATCTCTTTGGCATAGAACATAATATAAAAGGCAATAAACTGTAGATTGTGTCGCTTAATGTCTATAAATAGCAAAAATAATTTGTTATATACAGTTTTTCCTTTTTAAAGCTTATGGACAAAAGTTGAGCTACATTTAATTGGAAGAAAATAAGTCAAAGAAATTATGACTTGTGTTGTGAATAAAAACACGAGCAATTGTATGAAAGACGTTGCAAATAAAATTTGTTGATAAAAATATAAAAAAAAAAAAATAATTAGATATTTGTGAAATATACAACGAGTCAAAGTTCCGTTGACTAATATTTTCTGAAACACAATTCTTGTTTAAATCGATAGCAGTGCTTTAAATTCTAATAAATTCTATTTTCAACTTTCAGCTTTGCGTGTTTTTAATTTTATAGATATAAAACTACTTGATATAACACCAACCTTGTTTGAAAAAGTTGTCTGCTTATCTGTTGGATTATTTGCTAACCATTTAATTAAACTGTAGTCTGTAAATGAAAATATATTTTTTTAACACTTATACTTTACTTGAAAAAATATCTATGCCTAATAAAAGACTGCCTTCATTTCTTTAGACGTTTTATGTTTGAAGTCAAAACAAATTTGTAAAGTTAATTGTATAACAACATGCCAACATGCCAACTTGAAGTGCCACATAATTATTTCAGAAAAGTCAGAAGAATAATGTGAAAAATTTGTTTGTGTCATTTATTAATTGTTTCGTTAGATCCAAAGGTAACAGAAATAACCCAGCAAAATTTATCTTGACTTGTTTTTCTTATTGATTAGATTCCTAAATGCGTTTTGTAGCAGTTCTTAATAAAAAAAAAATTACCAATCTAAATAAAAGCTGTTTTCAAAGAATTACTTCTTCGTCTTATTTTAACACTGAATAAACTACAGCTTAAAGTTGTATGAATAAAATTTCTTTGATCTACATGTACTGTACCAATTATAATGATATATATGTTATTCGATAGATATGAATCTATCTCAATACAAATTGATAAAATTATTTTTGTCCGCGAATTTGAAGCAAAAATGACTGAAAAAAATGCTTTTTGTTGTTTGAAGGAAATAATTGCCAAAAATTAATTTATTTTAAACTGCTTTGAAGTTTTGCTTTTAGTTGCTGTGATATATTTGTAATTAAATAAAAATAAGTGTTTAAAATATATTTTTGAAATAATATTTTATTTATTTTCAAAAAGCTATTACTTGTTAATAGAAATTTAAAAATTACATAAGTTGGATGGAGTACAAAAAAATATATATATGGGGGGGTTTCATGTCAAGTGCACCAACTTTTGAAACCGATGTCTTCCGATCGGCATGGAATTTGCACCCAGGTTAGTGCTATCGGATAGTAGTTTAGACACAATTTTTCAGCAAGAGCGGTCAAGAGCTCTCTGAGTTAGAGGGGGATCAAAATTTGACATTTTGGCCAAACAGGAGTTTTTCCTCATCCATGTAACTTATTACATACTGTCCTTAAAAAATTTTCTCCCAAATAGTTTAGATAGCTATTCCTTCAATATTTTGGAAAAAAATACTTAAAAAAAAAAAATTTTTGTAGACTTTTTTTTTTGCTAAATCAAAGCATTTTTTGCCTTTTTTCAAAAAGGGCATTTTTTTTTTTTTTTTCATAAGAAAGCTTGGGATTTTTCCTTTAAGAACTTTTTGGTCGAATAAATGTTTTGTAACTCAAGACAACGGTTTTTAAATTTTTCACAAATGCACTATTTTGAATTTTTGCATATTTGTGTATAAAACCTTACAAATTAAACTTATACTGAGAAACTAGACAAATTAAACTTTCCGAAGGTATGGAACATACCCAACTAAAATTTCATACCCTCGATACTGTAATACCCAGAATATGTTAACCTCAGAAAAAAAATCATTTTTTATACCCTATACCACTATATGGTTTGGGTATAATGACTTTGTGCTGCTGTTTGTAACAACCAAAAATATTTGACCTACACCCATCTTTAATTATACCGATCGAATCAGAATCACTATCTCATGCGATTTAACGATGTCCGTCCGTCCGTCCGTCTGTGTGTCCATGCAAAGCTTTTAATCAAACTGCAGGTCGCAAATATGAATATATTTTAATGAAATATGGTATTTGATCTTTCATTTGAAATTGGTGAGAATCGGTACATGTTCAGACCTAGCCCCCATACAAATGACCCCAATGAAATCAACATATATTGCCATAAGATCCAAATTATCATACAAATCTTACTCAAATTAGGTTTGCCTGTATATATTACATCCATTAATCAGTAGTCCAAAAATGATCCCTATCGGATAACTCTTAGTCATAGGCCCTATATAGAGCTGCTTCCCGATCTTCACTTAATTTTCTTAATTGTTTTCTATAGAAATGTTGAAAAATTATTATTTTTTTTTATTTGTAATAATAATTAAATTAATATATAATAATATTAAAAATAAATAGATAAATAATTTGATAAAATATAATCTTAATTACATTAGATCCATTTATATCATAACTATTTTTATACCCTATACCACTATGTGGTTTGGGTATAATGACTTTGTGCTGCTGTTTGTAACAACCAAAAATATTTGACCTAGACCCATCTTTAATTATACCGATCGAATCAGAATCACTTTCTGAGTTGATTTAACAATGTCCGTCCGTCCGTCCGTATGTGTGTCCATGTAAAGCTTGTAATCAAACTGCAGGTCGCAAATATGAATATATTGTAATGAAATTCGGTATATAAGCTTTTATCGGCCATGGGATGAACACTATTGAAATTGGTGAGAAGCGGTCCATGTTCAGACCTAGCCCCCATACAAATTACCCATATGAAATCGACATAAATTGCCATAAGATCCAAATTGTCATATAGATCTTACTCAAATTGGGTTTGTATGCGTTCATTACATCCACTAATGAGTAGTCCGAAAATGATCCCTTTGACCCCATATAGAGCTGCTTCCCGATCTTCACTTAAATCTATTAAAAAACAAAAATATTGCACTGATTCTTCTCAAATTTTGTTTGTACATATTTTTGCAAAATACAAGAGACTTTACCAAACATGATCAGGATCGGTCCATTTTTGGACCTAGTCCCTTTATAGATATAGCATCCGATATGAACTTTTTCATATCAGCAGCCAAAAAAATTAATAAAAATCCCACTCAAATTTGGTTTTTGCTTATTTACAATGTCCAGTTAGTTGGACCTAAGACATAGGGTTTCTAAACGCATGGTATGAGGTATCGTATAGTCGGTCTAGACCGACTATAATTTTCTTACTTGTTATACTTAATTTATTGTAGCTGATGAAGTATTTAAGTCTTGTAAATTTTAAAATACCCAGTCTTTCATCCAGCTTTTTTGTCGCCTTTATTTACTGCGTTTTTTTGTCAATCCTTTCTTGGCGTTACTAGGTTCTGCTGTTGATTTCGCTGCAGGTTTATTTGTTGGCTTTGGAAAGAAATCGCATTGAATAGAGGCAGAAAACTTTTTCAACTTGAGTCTTCCATCGACAAGCTGTATAAAAGCATGGTATTGAGCGGTGCCATCGATTGTTACCGCAGCATCGAATCTGCTCTTCAGTGTTTTCAATGTTTCCTGATGATCCTCTTTGCTACTAAAAACTATTTTAGTTTCTTTACAATAATTCTTTGCCCAATGGAATAAAGCAGTCGCATCTAAGATCTTGATGAGAGCACTGGAGGCTATACTTCGCTGCATTTCTTTTAAGGTTTGCTCCAATACCATCACATGCTCCTTTACCATGAGCAGTAGGATGAAAATGCCACTCAGCTGGCATTCCAAAATCTTTTTCATGAGCCATAAGATTTGCGAAGCTACTTTTGTTTTTAAAATGTTGACGAGCTACGTCCGAAACGTAGTATACCTTCTCTACTGTAAATTTAGATTTAGATATTTTAGTATCATCTTCTGGTACTCATAAACTGCAACGGTATCATGTTTTAAATCGTCGGATATGATTGCCATACTTTTGTGTTCCAGTTTTTCATCTTTCATGTAGTAAATAACTACTGTGAATATAGTTACTTGGTCGTTATTGAAGTGGAATGCTTGTATGGCATCCTGAAGAACATATTTACAGTTTTCAGCGAAATCATATGAAATAACGAATTCACCAGACTTCAAATTTATCTTCAAATCCTTGAAGAATGACCATTGCACTTTGACTAAAAAGTCATGTGTTCTCAAGTTTAGCAATCCTGTACACATTTCTTCTACAAAATTATCCACATTTAAAATTATTGTTTTCAATGTGCATCTGTCAGTCTGAATCCAAGAATCAAATTTGACCTCCTCTATATATTCTCGATCTAAAGAATTGATTAAATTTTCTTTGATGAATGTGGTCTTCGGGCAATTGGTACATTGACCTAAGTGGCAAGAAGTTGTTGCATTAGGACACATAATCAATTTAAGGCAATCGCGATAATCGTGTAAATCTTCTGCCGAATCATCTGTTAAATACTCTAAGTTGATTTCTTTCAACATCAGTTTAGCATTTTCATGGTAAATGCAAACGCATACTGTGTGAGTTCCGCTGCTTCCTGCCAAAACGCAATGTTTTGGCCTCATTTGGGTTAATTTCGTGAAGCCAACTCTAACATCCTCGTGTTCAGACTGAAATGTTGCAAATAACTCTTTCAGGTTACAGATAACCATTCTATTCTGTTATGTTATGAAGGTATGTTACATACCTTCGGAAAGGCTAATTTGTCTAGTTTCTCAGTATAAGTTTTATTTGCAAGGTTTTTCACACAAATAGGAAAAAATTCAAAATAGTGAAAAATTATAAAACCGTTGTCTTGAGTTACAAAACATTTATTTTGATAGATATCCCACTCCCATCCCACTAAGCGACCAAAAAGCTCTTAAACGAAAAATCCTAAGCTTTCTTATGAAAAAAAAAAAATGCCATTTTAAAAAAAAGGCAAAAAATGCTTTGATTTAGCAAAAAAAAAAGTCTACAAAAAAAAAAAATTTTTTTTTTAAAGTATTTTTTTTCCGAAATATTGAAGAAATATCTATCTAAACTATTTGGGAGAAAATTTTCTAAGAACAATAGGTAATAAGTTACATGGATGATAATTTACATGGATGATCCCCTCTAACTCAGAGAGATCTTGGCCGATCTTGTTGAAAAATTGTGTCTAAACTACCATCCAATAGGACTAACCTTGGTGCAAATTTCATCCCGATCAGAAGACATCGGTTTCAAAAGTTGGTGCACTTGACGTGAAACCCCCCATATATAAAAGTTACCATTTTTTTCTGTTTTTGTAAGTTTACACTATTATCTAATACCATTAAAAAATTAGTATCTATTTTTTGCAACAAAATTAAACAAAACAGGTGTCTCAAAATGTCTAAATTGATGATTTTTCTTGAATTTAATCAATTTAAAAAAGAATAAAATTTTATTGAAAAACCCTAAATTTAAAAAAAGTAGTGAAAAATAAAATAAGAATATATTTGTTTAATGTAGGTACTAAACCTTTACAAGAGGGCGCTAAATACATATCTATATATATATAAAAAATTGTTGCAAGTGTGTTGTGACTTTATAACTCACGCACGGTCAAACCGATTTCAATTAAATTTTTAGGGTTTGTTTGTATGGTCGTGTAGATGATTTATCTAAAGTTTCGGTCGACGCGTTCATGAGTTAGGACTTTTCATGTCAACATGTGATTTTGTCCATATAAAAAAAAAACAGCAACAAATGCGTAGGCGGCCATGAGCTTGTGCGGTATGTATACTGTGTGCTGACATTGACAGCTGTCAGTGAGTGATCATTTTAAGGTTCTTTTTTACCGAACTCGCATTGTGGACAGACGTAATCGGTAAGAGTCGCATTTGGTTTTTTCGTTTTTCATATTTTCAGTCATACATCATCAAACAATTCATTTGTGTTTGGTTAATCGTTTGAATACAAACAGACAGCAGACTATATACACTTTATATTTGTATTGGCTGGTTGAATTGCTATCGGATTTCATGTCATATGTATACGTATCGGTATATTTTTATTTATTTAAACTCTTGAAATTAATTTAAATGATTACACTTTTTATACATAGAACACATTTGAAATGCCACGTGTAGACGTACACGTCATTCGAGAGTTGTTTCAACCAATCGAAGATCACTAAGTGAACAAGATCGTAATCAACAAAATGCATCACAGAGGGAACGACGTAGACGTATAAACCAATCGGTTGATAGTGCAAACGCGGTTGCCAGTGCTAAATCAATAAATCGACGTACGCGTCCCTTAACTCAAATCATACGACAAATGGAATTGGCTGCTTATAATTATGATATCACAATTGACTACAGTACGCATTCTTATATTGGACAAATAACTAAACAATGTGTGCATTGTAAAGCGGTCAAATGTATGAACGAAGTGCCTGGCATGTGCTGTGCTGGTGAGAAAGATAAATTGCCTGTATTAGAACCTACACTCATTAATTTATGGCAATTCACCAGCGTCAAAGCATATCTTAACAAATATTCAAAAGTACAATACATGCTTCCAAATGACATCTTTTTGAGCTACAAATATTATAAGAGATGCTTTTATGCCGACGTTTAAGGTAATTACTTCGCATGGAATAAATGATTTGAAATTTGACTTATGTCTCTGTAATTGATGTCTTCAAAAATTCATATTCGTTATCTAAATATATTTCAAAAACATTATAGATTCAAGGACAGATATACCATAGAGCTGGGTCATTGTTGCCATAATGATAACAGCAAATTGAATCAGCACTGTGCAATTGCTTCAAATACAAGAAGAGAAATCTTGAGTGAGCTGCAAAGATTTTTTCATCAGCACAACGAATTGGTCAAATTATTCAAGATTGAACTGGATCAGATGCCCACCGATGACCATAAAATCATAATACGTGTCATCAGAACACCACTCCGACACATGCCAGGCGATTTAATGTACCTCGATGAAATGGCAATCGTAACAATTGGTGAACAATTTTGGCCAAGAGTTATCGTTTTGTACTGTAGGAATGAGCAACTAAATTGTATTATGTTATGAGGCATTGCAATACCCTATTTTGTTCTGGAGATGAGATGACAAATCCAATGACTGATAAAAAATTGTGATTTTTGATTACTTTTTTGAGTAAAATTTGGGTTCAGTTCACTAAAAGAAAAATTTCTATTATTTCCAAGTCAAGAAACAACGATAAAAGTTAGTGCGATGCATTTTTTTTCCTATCGATTGATGATTCGTGATCAAGAGGACAATTACATTTTGAGAATTTACAAGAACACTATTATATTTGGAAGCACCACGATATTTCACTTGGAACGCATTATCAAAACAATTTCAACGCAGCAAAACAAGGTACTCCTGTTGATGGCTGCCGAGGTGTTTTTTCAACGGATGCTTTAGGCCGCACTTATACAGTTAGTCCAAATAATGTTGAATGTTTTTATTTGCGATTGTTATTGGTGAACGTATGTGGGCCACAGTCATTTCAGAATTTAAGAACTGTTGGCGGTTAATTGTGTGTAACATATCGTGATGCATGCCAACGGTTGCGTTTGCTTGAAGATGATACGCATTGGGATGCTATGCTTCATGATGCATCAGTTTCAGCTCACCCAAATCAAATACGTACGTTATTCGCAATAGTAATATCAACATGCTATCCATCAAACCCACTTGAATTGTGGAATAAATATAAAGATTTCGTGGCTGAAGACATTTTGATTCGTCTTCAACATCATTCGAGGGATCCCGAATTGGCACATACATTAGAAATGTATAATGAGGCTTTGATATTGATTGAAGATATTGGCTTAGGATTGCAAATAAAGCATTACGACAATTAGGCATGATCGCACCTAATCGAGAATTGCAACGCGAACAGCAATTCGATTGTGGTGAATTGCGTGCGTTTGTGCAAACACACATTCCACAATTGAATGTTCAGAAAAAGAACACATACGATAGAATCATGCAAGCTGTCATTAACAACACTGGTGGATTATATTTTTTGGACGCTCCTGGTGGCACTGGAAAAACATTTCTCATTTCATTAATCTTAGCAACAATTAGATCCGAACGAAAAATTGCATTGGCACTTGCAGCTACATTATTGGATGATGGCCGAACTGCACATTCCGCTTTGAAATTGCCATTAAACATGCAAACGGTTGAGATTGCAACGTGTAAAATTTCAAGAAATTCTGGAATGGCCAAAGTTTTGCAACAAGCAGCAATTATTTTATGGGATGAATGTCCGATGGCCCAGAAAAAATCTTTGGAAGCATTGAATCAACAGTTGTTCGGAGATGCATTAATATTGCCATCTGGTGATTTTCGGCAAACGTTGCCCGTCATTCCCAGATCGACTCCAGCTCTTTGGGGAAATGTACAGAAGTAATCGCTTAACATAGATATGCGTATGCGTCTTCAAAATGATCCATCCGCACGTGAGTTTTCGAAGCAACTGCTGCAGATTGGCGATGGCAAAATTGCAAGTGATTTATGTGGCTTTATCACGTTACAAATAACTTTGGCACAATTATGCCATCAAAAGAAGGACTAATTGATCGTGTTTTTCCAGAAAATTTTCAAAACTATAATAATCGTGATTGGTTAAGAGAACGCGCAATTTTAGCACTAAAAAATGCAAATGTTAATGAAATAAATTTTCAAATTCAACAGAAATTGCCAGGTGACTTGGTATCATACAAACCCATTGATACTGCTACGAATGAAGAAGACACAGTAAATTATCCGGTTGAATTTTTGAATTCTTTGAAACCACCCGGTATGCCACCGCATCTTTTGAATTTGAAAATTGGTTCTCCGATCATACTTCTTCGAAATCTCAATTCACCAAAACTCTGCAATGGAACGAAACTTTCCGTGAAAAAATTAATGCCCAATTTGATCGAAGCAACAATTCTCACTGACAAAGCAAAAGGAGAAGGTGTACTGTTACCACGGATCCCATTAATACCAACAGATATGCCTTTTCTATTCAAACGTCTTCAATTTCCGGTGCGTTTATATTTAGCTATAACCGTTAATAAAGCTCAAGGACAAACGCTTCAAGTGTGTGGTGTGAATTTGGAGGAACCGTGCTTTTCTCACGGACAATTATACGTTGAATGATCCAGAGTGCGAGCACCAACAAATTTATTTATTCATGCACCACACAATCAAACAAAAAATGTTGTATACACTATTGTATTGAATTGATTTTTTTTTTTTTTTCATTATTTCCAAATAAAAAATAAATATAAAAAACCAGTGAATTTGATTCAATGTTAATATTCATGCGTAGCGAAGCACGCCGGGATCCGCTAGTAGTTTTATGAAAAATTAAGAGTTGCACAATTAATTTAAAATTATTCGCTTGAGTAACTTGAGTTTGCCGTTAAAAAATTAAAAGGAAGATCAAATTTGATTTCTGACAGCCAGAACACGAATCTGAAAAGTTTACCAGTTTCAAGAGTTTTAGCGTTATATATATGGATTAAGATCCATCTGTTCTTCGCCAAGCACTTAATTACATCCAAATTGTTTGCCGTCTCTGTCTGTATGTGTTGAGAACCAATAAGCAAAAATTAATGCCACCTGTTACAGCAACTGAAATTTCAGCAGAAGTAGACTTAAACACTGTATTGCGTAGAAACGCAGAGACTGTTTAACAAATTTGTGAAGTACAAGATAAAACAAGCAAGTTCTCGTTAATTTCCAAATGGGGTCTGAATGGAAGCTCCGGTCAAAGCCGTTATAAACAAATATTTGAAAATAAAAACCAAACGGATAAGTTTATGTTTTTCATAGTATTTGTGCCACTCAGGTAATTTGTAATGCGTTTTTTTATATAATAAGTATATGATGAATTTCATTTAAAAATCAAGATATAACTGAAATTTTGAACCCGACCACCTCAGATATCGATGAAATTTTGTTCACTGCTAAATTTGATCAATACAAACAAACCCTCATTTTTAGAAATGACTGTTTTGCCATTTTTTTGGGCGTGGCACAGTAGGAAAGTTTTCGAAAAAACGCGAAAATGGTCGAAAAGTGCTCCATTTAAAATGCAGTAAATCAGAATCGGCTGAACCGATTTCCATAATCTTGGTATCATTAAAAAGATATTTTAACAGGCTTTATAACGCGTTTGAAAAAAAAAAAAATACACTGTAAAAAATTTTATAACAAAAAGAAAATTTTAAATAACGAAAAACCAAAAAGATCAAGGGTTTTTTTACAGTGTATTTTTTATATAAAGGTTTATCCTTCACCTATACCATATCCAAAAAGTAAAATGGGTTCTTTTTTAGTTTTATTTATATAATTTTTTAAGTAGTGTCACTTCTAGTAATTGCCCTTATATTTTATATTTACAGGTAAAATAACACAGTACAACACATGATTTGCCAACTCAATTCGCTTTTATTCGCAATTGAGTAAAGGTATGAATTTAAAAAATTTGCTCTACATATGCACAACATTCTTCGGAAATCCCTCGATCATATTTTTTATGATTCTCAGAATTAACAAAACGGAATAAACAAAGGGTTATTTAATTTTTATGATTGCGTAAGCAAAGTAATTTTTAATCATTTGGGTTTTTCAGTTGGCTACCTGTACTTTTTTACAGAAATTCAACCCACATTTAAGGGTGGTCATTATTCGGAAAATTTAAAACTCACACATGGTGGAACAGGTATATAGCCACCGTAAAAAAATATGCACCCATTTATAAGTACCTGTCAGTAAACTAGTGAACAATACACAGTATAAATAGGAGTGCATTGATCGATTTTACTCATTCAACAAGAGTCGACGAATGCGAAAATTACAAGTCCATATTTTAAAAGTGCAACGTACCGAAATTCATAATTATAAACAGTTTCGAGAAGCCAAGATATCCCATTACAATTTTTACGCATATATTTTAAAAATTTGAGTGAATATGAATTCAAACAATAAGTACAGATGCATAAAAATATCTAATAAGTGTTGCGCTTCGTAAAGTAAGTGAGAACGAGGCTGCAAATATAATTGAGAATTTTCCAGCTGTCGCCAACATTCATTGCAGCCGTATTTGCGTAACTTGCCGGAATACACTGAGAAAAGCGCGCAGTCGTAATGAATCCAACGTGGAGCAGAATGAAGTCTCAAATTATTTACCAATAACGCCCAGCGATGAAATTAGCGAAGAATTGAATGAACTTCCAACTTGTACCAGCCGTAATGCAAACATCGAAAGCAACGAACTCATTGAAAATATAAATGATCACATTATTCCTCATCTACCAAACCAAATGACGCCTCTTAAAAGGAAATATATAAAACGAGATGCATACAGAAATAGAAAATCAGTGCAAATTTTGGAAAATATAGCAGATTCACTTGGAGCTGATCCATTATCTGATTTGTCAGCGCAACTTGAAAACGTCAAAGCCATTTACGAAGAAATTTTGCAAAACATCATATATCAAATAGAGAACAGCTCAAATCTTTTGGAAACGCAAAAACTTTTATCTCTCTTACCAATCAATATGAGTCACGCAGAAATTAAAGATCGTTTTGGGGATGATATATCTCACGATTGTATCAAAAAAAGTAAAGATATCCAAAGGAATAAAACGAAGTTTGCAGATATCAATCTTTTAAAAATGAGCGGACATAGTTTACCAACCGAAACTCTAAGCACAGTCAAATTATTTTATGAAGATGATGAAATTAGCCGAATGATGCCAGGATCGCAACATTCAATTACTATTAAACAAGGAAACTTACGTGAAAAAGTTCAAAAAAGACTGATGTTATCTTCACTACGCGAATCTTACTACGAATTTAAAAAAAAACATCCCTTGGCCAAAGTTGGTTTTACAAAATTTACAATGTTATGGCCAACTGAGTTGGAAACCAGCAAAATATCTGTGTATGCACATTGCATCAGAATATGAAATTGATGTTTGAAAAAAGTCGCTTAAAATCATTTTGTTTTGAAGGAAAATGCACATTTACCGACTACAAAGATGTTCTCAAATTCGTTGTTTGTAATGGCGACATACAAAAAAGCGAGTGTTGCGTTTCAATGTGTGGTCACTGCTTCAAAAATTTAAATAATTTAAAAACGCATATGCTAAAACATTTTGAAAATAACCAAACTGAAGAAATAATATACAAAAAGTGGAATACAACGATTAGATGTATTCTGGAAACGTTAACCACCAACCGAGAATCATTTGTCAGCGATTTTACTGAACACATCAAAGTTCTGATTCCGCATCATTTCATAGCAAAGCGACAATCTGAATTTATCAGCAATAAAAGAGCGGCGCTGTTATCAGGAGAAATGTTAATTCAAATGGACTTTGCTGAAAATTATGCATTTCTTGTACAAGATGCCGTGCAGAATTGTTGCCGTGTTAGAATTGTTGAACTATTTTGTAAATGTGTAAGAATGTGACCTGATATTTTCGCTGTTATTCGAATTATTTCAAAAACTTTCGGTACGTATTATTAGAAGTGACACTACTTAAAAAATTATATAAAAAAAACTAAAAAAGAACCCATTTTACTTTTTGGATATGGTATAGGTGAAGGTTAAACCTTTCTAAAAAAATAATACACTGTAAAAAAATCCTTGATCTTTTTGGTTTTTTCGTTATTTAAAATTTTCTTTTTGTTATAAAATTTTTTACAGTGTATTTTTTATTTTTTTTCAAACGTGTCATAAGGACTGTTAACATATCTTTTTAATGATACCAAGATCATGGAAATCGGTTCAGCCGATTCTGAGTTATTGCATTTTAAATGGAGCACTTTTCGACCATTTTCGCGTTTTTTCGAAAACTTTCCACTGTGCCACGCCCAAAAAATCGCAAAACAGTCATTTCTAAAAATGAGGGTTTATTTGTATTGATCAAATTTAGGTATGAACAAAATTTCATCGATATCTGAGGGGGTCGGGTTCAATGCATCTCGATTTTTACATGAAATTCATCATATAGCAATTTAATTTTGTACTTGTATGATTTGGTATGTTAAACTTTACATCAAAAGATAAAGTGTGGGTTAATAAAACACCATCTTCTACGTTGTATTGTAGGCATATCAAACTGTTTTAGAAAAAGAGAATCTAGACTTAATAATGAAGGTTTTTAATGAAACGAATGAGAATATTAAAAACTTAGAATGTGATATTTTTGAAATAAATGGTTCAGTAGTAAAGTTTCGTATGATATTCATTGTACAATGATATTCATTGTACAATTATTTTAAGCAGTTAAAGTGCATCAAGCAGGTGCATTATTTGCAATGCAATCCCAATGGAGATAAACAACATAAACATATTTGGAACTGCAAACGTAGACAATTATATATATGGGCTTTTGAATCTTCATTATTGGATTCGATTTTTCGAACGTTTACTTCATACTTCTTATCGGCTTCCCTTCAAAACTTGACGGGTATGTAAAGAAAACAAAAAACAATTTTCAGTAAATAAAGCAAGAATTCAGAATGAGTGTAATAGAAGAACATGATTAATAATCGACCATGTTAAGTTTGGTTACGGCAATATTAACAACGGAAATACTGCTCGTCGATATTTTTTAAAAAGTGAAGAATCATCCAAGATCAACTGGGATTGATAAACGACTTGTTGATAACTTTGCCATTATATTTTGTGGATTTTCAATGAATTTAGAAGAACCTTCAAGGACATATTAGTGATAACTAGAAATATGTACCATATACATAATACCCATATACCCATATGCCCAGCACTGTTCATAAAAATTTAGTTATTGGATGTGATGTTATTGAGCTTTTCAATTTCTCAAAAGGTATTTATATATTTATGCCTACTGATAAAAACTTATGAATTTAAAAATAATTAAATTTTTTATTCCAGGGTCTTGATCTGAAGCAGCATTGGAAGCTAGACATAAAATTTTAAGAAATGCACGATTGTCTCACACAAGGAAAACATTGCGAGAGGTTACAAATAAAGACAGTTACCCATTTGTTGTTGTTGTCTTCCGATCCAGTGGTAGATGAAAAAATTGAAAAATATATGCTAAGAGAAAATGTCGGTAGAGAAGATAAACAAATAGAAGAAAATTAAATAAGTTCTTTGTTAAGTGAAAACTAGTTTTGGGAGGAATCGATGATGATTAGTTAGAACTTATAAGTATTTATTTTTTGTTATTTAATGTTTAATTAATTGCTTTCTTCTGTTTTTCTAAATTTATATAATTCAAGATTCTTAGTCAAATTTTACTAAGATACAAGGGTTTAATGCAACAGTGAAACTAAAAGTAGGACGAGATATGTTCTTAATTATTTTATACTAGTTGATTGTGTGGCGCCTAGGCGCCCGTTTAAAAATTATGAATAAAACAGTTTAAATTTAAATTCACGAAAAATTTATAATAAATTATATTTCTTTTAATATAGATTATATACATAAGTATCAAAACAGATAAGAAATATTTGGCAAAAAAATTTTTCAATTTAGAATCTCTTGAAAAACTATATTTCGTGTGAAATATCGTTGGTCATTTAATAGTTTTCCTTGCTGTGGGTTCGATTGAATACGCATCTTAACTTGGCTTGCAACTTTTGATCGTGACAAAGCCACATACAGTTGGCCGTGTGAAAATACCGCGGTCTCCAAATTAATGCCAACGTAATCAAATGACTGGCCTTGAGCCTTGTTTATGGTAATTGCGTATGCAGGAATTACTGGAAACTGGCGGCGTTTTAATATGAAAGGTAATGTGGTGTCGGTTGGGGCGAGATCAATCCTAGGAATTAGAACCGTATCATTTTGGCCAGCGTTACAGAATCGGTCAGTCTCTCAGTCAGTCAGTCAGTGAGTCAGGGATCAGCGTAAATATATTTAAGATATCACCCGGCTTTCACACGTTATATTTTTGGCTTTCAGGTTGTAATGCACTCACACTTTTTTACTCTTTTTTACTAAACAATTATATGTTTCAATTCTCTCTTTCAATTTTTCAATGGGACAGTTGCTTAACAATTTTTTGACTATTGGATGTGTGATCAATTTGCCTTGAACATGGGAAGGCCGGGTTAAGTTAGGAGATTGGAGATTCCCAAAATTATTAAAATTTAATACAATGGAGTTCGCTTATAACGAACCTGGTAGTAATAAATTTTTGTTTATAGCGAAGAATTTCTTCGGTCCCAAGAGTTATAATCACATTTTTCATATAAATGTGACTTTAACAAACAAATTTTTTTTCCATTTCAGAATTTTCGTATATTTTATATATTAAAAAAAATTAATTTCAATTTAATTTAATTTTTTCATTTAATTTTAATACAAAACAAAAACTTCGATTTTCAAATGAAGTTTTTTAAAAGGTCCTTATGTATATTTTCGTAAAAGTTTGCCAGTAGTCAACCTTTGCTTTGTACTTTCTGCTTCTATACATAAGAAGTTTTTCATATTATATGATTTTAAAAAAATATTTTATTTTGATAGAAACTCGGTAATTAAGACAAACAATTAATATGTATCTTTTTAGTAATTTAATTTATGTTTTATAACTGTCTAAAATGCCCCAAAATAAATAAACTTATTCAACTAAAAAAAAACTTTTTAAACCTTTCGGACAAATCAAAAAATACTGCGGTTATAACGAACTTAGTCCATAAGGAACTAATTTGGCAAGTCCCGCCGAGTTCGCTATAAACTAACTCCATTTTATTGTAGAAAAATAGAATAGCATAAAAAAAAAAAACGTTTTAGAGCAAGGTTCCTAAAAGTTTATTAAGGGGGTAAGGTTTTAAAAGATAAAAAAAGTCGTATCTTCATAATTTTTTTTTGAAGATATGAATAATGCTGGATTATTTGTTTCATATACATGTTATAGCATAACATTTGTAGAATCTTCGAATCAAAATTTCAATTAAAAATTTTAATAAATAAGTCCGTGACAGCGAATCTCCGGAGGCGTTGCGGTGAACATCATAACTCGTTACCGGATCATGTGAAATTAAAAATTGGAACGCGTTTCAAAGGTGACATGTTTTCTGTGGTAGTAACGAACAGTTTTTTCAATTTTTTTTTTTTTTTTTTGTTGCAGCATTTTGAAGTGAAAAACGATATTTGCTATACGATTTCGGGAATTTGTTGTTAAAAAATGGGAAAGAAAATGGAATTAAAAAGAACCCTTTGTGGTTACGTGATGATTTATGTGTAGAGATAGTGTCTAAAATTGCAAAAGAATCGGTCAAGTAGATTTTGAGTTATGACGTTGACGGACTTTGAATTTATATACTATGATTTATAAACTATATACCGTATGAGCCCGGTCGCTGGAACGCTGTATCTTCTAAAGTTTTGCTCTTATTTGCTAAAAATATTGACGCAACACTCTCGATATGTTGTGCATTCAGAAATAGAAATTCAAAAAAAATGTTTTAAAACCTACCACCCTTTAAGGAAGTGCAAACACCAATACATCTACACAAAAGAGAAAAAAATATTTCATATTTCATCATACATATAAACTTAAAAAAGAGAACTACATTTTTTGCAAAGTTATCTATAAATCCAAAAAAAAAAAAAAAAATAGAAAATAAGGGCGTATTAGTTTTACTTCAAAAAAAACTTACTATGCCCAATCGCCTTTAATTCTTCCATGATAATTTCAATATAGTATTCAAATTAAAATCTTAAATATACCTATTAACGTAATTTATGTTTGTCTAAATTTTTTGAAAGCAAATTATTAAAAAATAAATATTATGAGTGAAAAAAGTTATTTTCCCACCTCTCTTCTGAAATGACAATGTAATTTAAGTCAGAATAATTTAAATTTTAAACTTAATATTGCACTATTTTTTCAAGTGCTTTTCAATACAGAGCTTTAAACGAAATCATAGGTTGGACAACAACAAAATCCACATTGAAGATCTCTTTTTTCTCAAATATTTATCATACTCTTTGGTAAGTGCTGGCAATCAGAGAACCTGAGCGAAAGCACTCCTAACAATTCAAAACCATTTTGAGATGAAAAACAAAACAGACAAAAGATAAAGTTTAGTTTGATAAAAAAAGTATGTATGCATATTGGACGACGTTAAATGAGAAAAATAAAAATGTTTAAAATTTCCTTCATTACTTTTTTTGCAGAATTTTTTCATTGACCAACAAAGGGAATTTAAAGAAGAATTTGAATAGATATTAGTTTTTTGATGCATTTTTTTTCGTTCATCTTATTCCATATATAACACGAAATCTGCATATGTAGTGCTATTGTCGTTAGCAGTGCTGCTAATTTTGACAACTTATTTTAATTTCGACGATTTTTCAGTTTGTTAAAATGATTTGTTGAATTTGTTAAAATGATGATTGAACATTTTAAATTATCAGTAGTATAAAAATTACGATTTCAAGGGTTAACAATTAATGGGTTGTTTATCGAAAATTGATAGTTTTTGTTCAGTGTAAATGTAAATTACAAAATATGTATGTATAGATTTAATTCTGGGTCAAGTCGTTTCAAAACGGAAACACCTTGAATAGCATCTCCATTTAAGATTTAAGTTTTAATTACGGCTATACGTTAAACATATGTTATATGTTTCAGCTTTATATACATGTCAATAAAATTATTTAGTTGATTGCTGTGTTAAATTTTTTTCGTTGAAATTTCACCACTAATACATTTTTATATATAGAAATAACCAATTCTGTAATAATATTCGTAATATGAATCATATACATAAATCTTATTGTTTCCTTTTGTAAGATTTTTTCGAGTTTTATAACTGGTAAAATCTTCTTGACAATTTTCTTGTTTTAAAAATGACGATTTTGGCGATTTAGTTTCCAAAATTGTCGATTTTCGGAAGATTTTATTAGCAGCACTGGTCGGTAACAAAGAAGAGAGAAAATTGTGTGTGGGTTTGTATAAAATGAGAAAGATTAAATTTTGTTTGTGTATTTCCCATAGCTTTGTAGGGAGTGCTATGTGTGTGTATTATTTCAGCGTTACAGAATCAGTCAGTCAGTCAGTGAGTCAGGGATCAGCGTAAATATATATAAGATATAAAAGAGAAAGTGGTGAATTTGCTACTCCCTCTATTTTAATGTCTTCTTGCAAATTCACTTAAGGTATTTTAACGAAATTTTTAAAAAATTGATATTTTTATACTTGCTACATTTTAAGTTCGATTTTAATTTAATTTAGTACAAATGTGTGTTTAGTAAATATCAATATACATATATGCCAACTTTCATGAAAAGCGGATATTGTTTCTGTGCCTTGTAGCGTATTTAAAATAAAGGATATACGTTGGGACCTAGAGTCCTTGAAGTAATTACAATGATAAATAACACTGCTAGGCTTACATGTATTATATAAAACTATTTTCATAATTATTCGTTCATTGATGTAATCAAAATAATTCAATTCAATTCTTTTATTTACTATATAATATTACATGTCATGTTTAAATCTATCTTAAATACTAAAGAGTTTAGGAACGATCCTTTTCTACTTTATTATAAATGAACTACTAATAATTTGAGCACAAAAATGAGTAATATACTTAGCATGGGAGGAAAAATTTACATGAAAAAAATCTTTTTGAATATTTTTTTTAGGTATAAGATAAAAAGACTAAAATTATGCTGAGATTAGCTCATTGATATGATTATATTCCGATAAATGGGATCTTGTATTGAAATTAAATGTCAAATTGTTTATTTTATCATTAACGAGATCAATATTTGCAAGTTAGTGGAGACGATGTGTGGAGAAATACCCAGGCAAGTTGAATATCATCTTCAGTAGTTTGTTTTGAGCTACTTGCAGCTTTTTAATGTGACATTGTGCGGACGTAGACCATACTGGGTTGGCGTAAAACATTATGGCGTGGAAAATGGTTTTCAAAATTAACGTCTTATTGTTAATATTCAATGCTGAATTACGATTTATAAAAGGATACGTAATTTTTTAAGTTTATTTATTTTATCAATTACGTATGCAATATGATCCTTGAATTTTAGTTTCTGATGAAGTATGACTCCTAAATATTTCGCATTTTTTTCCCAAGTAATATGATAGTTGTTATAACATAATGAACTTTGTATATAAAGCTTGCGTTTTATGGGTTTTTACCATTATTTTCCATTTGGTAAAGTATTTATGTATTTTTTTAATGCTTCTTCAAGTTTAATAACGATGTCAGATGCAAGAATTTGCGAGCATAATATAGCTGTGTCATCTGCAAAGATCGAAGTTTGGCACTCATTTAAAAGAGGAAAGTCTGCGGTATATATATTATACAAAATGGGTGATAAACATGATTCCTGTGGGCATCCTGCGGATAAATTTCTTTCTTGACAGTGAGTAGCACCTATAAATACATTAAAAGATCTCTCTGTGAGAAAAGTTTGAATTATTTTGATGACTTCAATTGGAAAATTTGACCAAGACTTTTTAAAGATGAGACCGTTATGCCACACAGAGTCGAAAGCAGCCTTAATATCGAGCGAAACGATTCCAGTCGAATTTCCATGCCTAAAGTTTGGTTGTACCAATTTTCTTATCCTTAGAAGTGGTTGAATACTGTTATGCTTTTTTCTGAATCCGAATTGATAAGATGGTAGTATATTGTTCGTGTTCATAAAATCAGTTAGTTTGTCGTTAATAACCTTCTCAGGATTTTGCTAACGGATGATAGCCAGCTTATAGGCCTATATGAGGAAGGATTTTCTGATGGTTTACCAGGTTTTAATATTGGAACCACCTTAGATTTTTTCCACATTTGAGGAAAGTAGCACAGTCTAAGACAAGCATTTATTAACAACGTTAAATATTTTATACCTGTTCTTGGTAAGGCTTTTAGGCATTTGTTAGTTATTCCATCTATGCCTGGAGACTTTTTCGCTGTTAGTCTTTTCATAATTGTTTTTATTTTAGCAGTAAATACTAACGACGAATTTTCAGAATTGGAGTTTATTAAGTTGAGACCACTTATAACGTCATTTGTAGTCAAAATAACAATTTATAATTTTAAATCATATGGGAGGTGGCCGTTTCGTAGGTCTATTTTTCCAAAAATTTAGATTATTCTTGATTGAAGCATTTAATGTTATTGTTGCAAATTTCAAAATTCTGGGACAACTCCTTCTATTTTTGTCTCATCGTTATATGGAGACAAAGCACTCTGCGTTGTTTCATTTTAAGTTGAAGATTTCTACTTAGGTCTCCTTCTCGTATGATTAACTTGAACTACTGTTAAAAATACTCATACGCTTTAGGTGACTTAAAGTGTTTCATCTATAAAAAATTATTATTTAACCACTAATTAAGTCATTGTCAAATAAAATCAGCTGTCTATTCTTCTTAGTTTTAAATCAAAAAGACAACGGAAAATTATTTATAAAAAATGAAATTTATTTAAAATGTTTTAGAATTAAATGTCAGACATGATATGGTTTTCCAATAAATATTTTCTTATACCCTATACCACTATGTGGTTTGGGTATAATGACTTTGTGCTGATGTTTGTAACTACCAAAAATATTTGACCTAGACCCATCTTTTATTATACCGATCGACACGGAATCACTTTCTGAGTCGATTTGGTGATGTCCGCTTTATGTTGAGATGTTCATCGGCCATATGATCCAGAAGATCCAAATTATAATCTCAGTGAAATTGGGTTTGTATGTGTTAATTATATCCATTGATCAGTGGCCCAAAAATAATCTCTATACGACAATTCTTAGTCACAAGAGCTGCTTTGCGATCTTCACTTAAATTTATCAAAAAACAAAAATATTGCAAACAAAAAGAAAAAACAGATAAAAAAAACAAAATTCCTAATAAGGTGATGCTAAAAATTTTTTTTACTAGTAAATAGGGTCCCACTAGGGAGTGCGCTCGGCCCATCCGTTTTCCCAAAATTTATACAACTGATATTCACAATATTACTTTTAATGGAAAACTTTTCATTTTGCTGATGGCATCGTAACAAATTCAGATAGAATATATGATAATATATGAAAATGTTAGAATTAACAAGCTAATTGTAAAGACAGACAAAATAATATTTTTTAGATTCCGACCATACGATTTAAAAACAGATCTTTTAATGACGGTTCGTATCGAACGAGTCCCCATAACAAAATCCGATACTGCTAAGTTTTTAGGCACGAACTCCAGCAGTGACAATGGGAAAACTATATGGATTTGATTAAAACAAAAACTTCTTCTGCCTTTAAGTTTCTTACAAATGCAAAAGCAAATTAAATTGTAAAATGAAAACCTATATTTACGATTATTGTATTCACGGTCGTATATAACATCCTAACGTCTATGGGTTTAAATGCACTATTTAAAAGGTCTACAGACAACATAATACAAAGCCTGGAAACTGATAATTCATTCACCGATCCGGTATCGCACATTGGACCTCTCTAGGCGCTATTATGAAAATGGAATGCCTGTGAGGGGATTATAAAAAATGAAGCTAATAAGAGACTTTAACAAGATTTGTAAATTTCTCTTTGGGTTACAAGAAAATGACACAATTTATCGATAACAAGATGTCATCTTCAGTTACTGAAACTATATGTATATTTTGCTGGTCCTAATGAATATAACAATTTACCAGTTAGTTTCAAAATTATTTTGTTTTTCCACATTTCAAAGAGAACTTAAGAACCCTTTAAAAAAACAACCTATAAACACTTCTTTTGAAAAGCCTAATATTAAGACATTAATAATGTTGCCTTTTTGTCTCCTTAATACCAGTTTTGAAGCTGATACCCTAATTAGAATTTTATATGTTTTTTGGTGCGATGCCTACTGGTCCTATTACACCCAATTTTGGGCAACTACTCACAATAATAACTCATGAACTCAGCCAAAGTCACAAGGCTTTCTCTATTATAGTACACCAGTTATGTGATATCAAATATTTGCTTTGTATGGGGGATTCAATATCTATTGTTACGATCCCGCCCAGTTGTTTTCTCACTACTGACATTAATGCTTCATGAAATCAGAGTAAGTTCAAAGGCTTTCTCTATTATACTATTCCAGATATATAATATTAAATACTTACTTCGTATGGGGGTGTCACGCTCACTGATGTAATACGACAGCATATCCGCAACATTTTGATGATTCCAATTCTCGAACAATTTGCTAAAATTTTAGACCAGCGGTATATGTTAATTAAGTGGTGGTCTGACAATGAATTGAACTTCAAAAAAGTATTAATAGGATCACCAATACAGAATAAGAAGTTAAACGAAATGAGAACAAAACAAAAAAAAAAACACTAGTAGAAACAGATATTATTGAACTCAAAAGCAATGAGAAAACAATAGTTTTTGTATGATCATTCAGAGAGTAATAACTGGTCTATCCGTTAAAATATAAATTTTAATAACAAAAACTGTTATTTCAACTATCGCTAAAAATAAAAAAAATTTCAAAAATCTACATATATTTTATTGCAAGAAACTAATTTTTTTTTTTAAAAACTCCTTAAAAACAATTTAAGAAATAAGAATAAAAATTCGTTATTTTTTATTTATTATTTGTTATTTTTTATTTATTATTTATTTAGCATTGTTTTGCTATCAAGAAAAAATCTTATAAACTGTGGATTATATACAATTATAAAAATGTTTGTTTAATAAAAACAATAATTTTACGTTTCAATACATAAAAATTATTTTCGTTTTTTAATTCAAAAGGAATTTCATTATATAATTTAAAACCTTTATAAAATAATAAACTTTGATGAAAACTTGTTCTGCTAAGATTTAGCCTAAATTCGCCAGCATTATGTAAATTGTAAGGTTGAACGCTAGCTAGATAAACTAACTGCTGGTGCAAGTAATTCGGTAACATCCAATTCTTTATCTTAAATATAAATATCAAGACATTCATCACCAGCCTTTGATTGACAGAAAGCCATTGCAATTTTTGTAACATGTCATTTATATGGGTTAACCTATGACACCTATTTTGTAGCCTTTCAAGCCTCTCGTTCATCTGCTGACTACCAAGAAACAATAACGTAGAACAATGTTCAAAATGCGATTTTACAGTTGTGTTATATATTCGTATGGCAGTAATAGTTGATATTTGATTTCGAATTCTTCTTAGAAAGTAAATTTTTTTAGAAATCTTTTCGCAAATATATTCAAAGTGTAAGTCAAACTTAAGGTTTTTATCTACAATGACACCAAGGTATCTTATTTCTGGAACTTGTTCTATCGCCACCCCTTCAGTACCTATGCTCTCGTCCGTTATTCCATTTATAACCATTGCTTTTGATTTACTAGCATTTAGCTTTAATTTGTTCATTTTAAGATATTTCTCAACTCCTTTTAACTCATTATTTAGATTCCGCACACATTCTTCCTTATTTTCCCGCTTATATATATGAGTGCATCATCTGGAAACATGCATACTTTCGCATTTGTTAAGACCTTTTTTAAATCATTAGTATATATAAGGAACAGTAGAGTTCCCAAAACTGCCCCAAGAGGTACTCCTCTATTTACATTTTTAATTTCTGCTACGAACTCTCCACACTTTGTTCTTTGAGTCCTTCCTCCCAGGTAACTGCTAAACCATTGTAATTCGGCGTTTTTTATTCCATACTTTTTTAACTTCTCCATTAATATTTCTGTATTAATCGTCTCAAATGCTGGTTTCAAGTCTAAGAAATCTGCAACTACATAATTTTTATTTGCCACTTCAGTTTTCCATTGAGTTAGTACAAGATTTAAAAGGGATTCACAACTATGGTGATGTCAAAAGCCAGACTGAGTTTCATTTAACAAATTGTTATCTTCAGAATACTTATTTAATTGAGCGTGTACTACTTTTTCTAAAATTTTGCTTATTAGCGATAACATATTAACAGGTCAAATTTCTTGAGGATCTTTTGTATTCTTTACTTTTTGAATTGATACTATACAGGATTCTTTTAGGCAATCGGGAAATACTCCCGTCTGTAGAGATGACATAATTATTCTATGTAACTTTGGGCCCACAATATCAAAATTATCCAATAACTTCTTAACCGTAAGAAAATTCTGATCTTTGTTGTTATTCATGGCTTTCATAGTATCACTTAGCGCATTTATGGCAATAAAATTAAATTTAAAGTTTAAACTTGAATTTTCATCAATAAAATTTTCATATTTTACAAAACGAATACTATCTATAATTTTTGTGACACTGTTTACAAAAAAAGAATTTAATTCATTAGCAATTTCTTTTTCATTTGATATAGATTTTCCGTTTAATTGTATTTCTTGTATTTTTGAACTAACTTTTTTAAGTACAAGTGATTTAAACGTTTTCCGCATCGTTTTTTGATCGAAACAGCTATTACTCTTATTGTTGATAAAATTTTTTTTACCTTTGAGATTTATGTTTTTTATTTATTTTTAAAAAACTTACAATTGTTCCAATGTAAATCATTGTTAACCCACACTGCTGTTTGGTAGAATTATACTTTCATTTCTTTCATAGCTTTTAAATTGTTATTAAACCATTGATTTTTTGTACGAGTTTTTATATTTTGAGTGGTTACCATTGAAGACAGTGCCATATTCAAATTATTTATTAACATATTTGATAATTTATTACCGTGATTATTTGTAGAGATATAATTATTTTCACTTCAAAGTAGATAATTGTTGAAATGCAAGGTTTTTATCTTCTTTCTTTCAGTAAGCTTTATTCTTTGTTTTGTAGGTATAATCAATTCTATGGACCCATGGTCACTTATTTTCATGTTCAAATTTGTTTTTGCATACATAGTACATGTTATTGTTGTTGGCTGAGTTATAGTTTGTTTAAAACTTCTATCACTGATTATTTCTTCAAAATTGGTTTTATTGATATTACCATCAAACCAATTAATATTGAAATCTCCCATTATTAGATAATTCTCATAATCTTCCAATTGCTCCAGCTCATTTTCAAAAAATTCCGTAAAAACAACATCTAGGCAATTTCTTCTATCAGGCGATCTATATATTCCTAATAAATAATATTTTAGATTTTTATTCTGCATTTCAAGTCTTAAGCACCACACCATTTTGTCAATTGAGCTGAATTCTACTTTAAATTGCCAGTTATTTTTTATATAAAAACAAACACCGCCTGTATGTACAGATGAGCTGTTGCACCTTTAAAGATTATAATTTTTTAATGTAACTTCTCCATTAACAATATCCTTTGTTAAATGTGTTTCAGTCAGACAAATGAAATCAAAATTTTCCTGCAAACATAGCACTTCTAATTCATTCAGTAACCGCCCCTTTGCATTTTCACAATTTATACACTTCATTTGTTCATTACTGCAATTCTTATAAGAATGACTTTTTTCGCCACATTTGGCACAAATCTGAAAATCGCTTTTACAATTTTTAGAGGTGTGATTAAAACCCCAACGCTTGAAACATCTAAAAACGTTGCAGCTTTCACAAACTGGACATCTGTCCTATTCTATATTTATTTTATTTTTTTCTTTAATTTTGCTAAAACCTTCTCCATCAATTTCAATTAAAGCAGTAAATACCTGTGGATTTTTAAAGGATTTATATACTTTTATACATTCAATATAACTACACTGACTAACATTTTGATTTTTTATTGCTTCAATTATTGTATTTTTATCTAACTCATCATTCATTCATGTAATTAACAATTTAGGTCGCCGTATTTTGGGCATCTGAATGTCGTATTGGTTACCCATCTTCTCTCTAATTTCATCAGTCAAAATATTTTTTTCACTTTCGTTTTGACATTTGATGACAACTACACCATCATTTCTCTTATTAATAACTTGTAATTGCAAATTAAGAGAGGAAGGTTTAATGTTTTCTTTTACTTCTTGAATTGTCACTTCGCTGACTTGTTTATTTTTTGGCTTTAAAATAACGGGAGCATTATTTGTTGTTTTTTTAATTGATTTGCATAAGTCTCTTTCTTTGCATTTCCTTGATTTATTTTCGATTCGTTGACAATCTCTATTTTTGCCTAATCAACTTGTTCCTTGATAAAATCATTAAAATTAATTAATTGGCCATCTTCATGTAATCGATACATCCATCACACATAAATTTTATATTCTTATGTTTCAACATCTTGTCACAATCGTAAGCCGTAACACCAATACCCTTTGGGTATAATGACTTTGTGCTGCTGTTTGTAACAACCAAAAATATTTGACTTACACCCATCTTTAATTATACCGATTGAATCAGAATCACTATCTGATTCGATTTAACGATGTCCGTCCGTCCGTCCGTCTGTGTGTCCATGTAAAGCTTGTAATCAAACTGCAGGTCGCAAATATGAATATCTTTTGATGAAATTTGGTACGTAAGCTTTCACTGGGCATAGGATGAACACTGTTGAAATTGGGGAGAATCGGTCCAAGCTCAGACCTAGCCCCCATACAAATGACCCCTATGAAATCAACATATATTACCTTAAGATCCAAATTATCATACAGATCTTAGTCAAATTGGGTTTGCATGTATATATTATATCCGTTAATCAGTAGTCCAAAAATGATCCCCATTGGATAACTCTTAGTCATAGGCCCCATATAGAGCTGCTTCCCGATCTTCACTTAAATCTATCAAAAAACAAAAATATTGTACTGATTCTTCTCAAATTTTGTTTGTATATATTTTTGCAAAATACAAGAGACTTTGCCAAACGTAGTCAGGATCGTTCCATTTTTGGACCCAGTCCCCATACAGATATAACATCCGATATGAAGTTTTTCATATCTGCAGCCGAAAAAATTAATAAAAATCCCACTCAAATTTGGTTTATGCTTATTTTATATATCCAGTTAGTTGGGCCTAAGAGATAGGGTCTCTAAACGCATGGTATAGGGTATCATATAGTCGGTCTCGACCGACTATAATTTTCTTACTTGTTTATGATAAAATCTGTTACAACAGCAACTGCACTGAATAGTACCATCTTTTGTAGTATTATTACATATTCCACAACTTAAATCTATGATTCCTCATGAACTTGCAATGCCAAGAAACCGTAAAAAATAATTGTTGTGTTTTTTTAAATTTAATATTTTGTTTTTTATGTAAAAAATTCAATTTTCGCTGAGCTTTAAAATTCACATCTGTTCGCTTTTCTATTAAAATACACTACTCTTCTAAATTGAGGCCAATCAGTTTTAGCCTCATTTCAGAACTTATAAAATTCGGGTAATGGTTGTATCAGTAAAAATAAAATGTGTCGATGGTCCAGGAAGTAATGCTCAATATAGACATTCCAGTCGTGGATATTGTCCAATAGATTTTTTTTAACAAATTCAGATATCTATATCGAGCATTAAAAGTTTGATAATTGCGATCATGTAGTCCAGCAACATTGTCATTGGCAACCTTGTCATTGGTGGAGGTGTCGGTGAATCCGGTGGCAGATACACCGATTCCAAGAGCATCGGTTGATTCCGTGCAGCAAAATGGACAAATAAAACAATTTCTCAGTCGAGTCCCTGTACCAGCATTAAAAGTTTGATAATTAAGATCATTTAGTCCAGTAACCTTTTCATTGACTGCCCAAGGTCCTGTTATAGTATGATATGTAATTAATATTTTCGTAGTTCTTCCATCAGAGTGAGGGTAGCCGTTTTGATGGAGGTTGATCTGCAGAAGCGTGATCATATTTCTTGGGGGTTAGTTATATTTAACTCTCCCTTTGTATCTGAGGAAGATGGTGTTGGCTCTGTGAAAGTCCACTCAACAGTACCTTCTTTGATTTCATCATTTGCCTTTTCCCAGCCAATCGTCGTTTTGCCAACTTTGAAGCAGACTGCTGCTGACACGAAGAAAGCCTTTACTTTTGTGGATCTTACGCTAGGCATTGATTACTGGCTGATTCCTACAATGATGGGAGTACTGTCTTGGCCCTTCTCTCTATAGAATATTTCCCATTTTTCAATTGCTAGACTTTTGCTTTGCTTGCCTAGGACCTTTTAGTACGTATTCTGTAGCAAGCTTGCAGCCCCAATCTTTTTATAAAGAAAGACGCTTTGGTTAGGGATGAAATTTCCGCTTTTTTGAAGAAGGACATTTTCGCACTATCCCAATGCGCTCTGGTGTGAATTCCACCATTTTCCCAAGAATTTGTATACATGCATTGGAGGTAAGCTGCAACATTATTTATTTTTTATCTATTTAGTCTACTGATTACATCTTACAGACTATAAGAATACAATAATAATAATATTTGTACAATAACTAATATTTTCAGTTTAAAAATTTACAATAGGAATTAATTGAAAACCTTAAAAAAGTTCGACTTGAAATTATTTCCATCCAAGTTGAAATATAAAAGGATTTAAAAGCTATTACAAATCTTTAAACATCTTGTAATTGATTCATTAACCCCATAATTCGTACGATGAAAACCTTCATAAAATAAAAGCTCGTGACGTAAGTCACGATGAGGAGTATGAACCCTCATTAAATCAGGCAAAGCATCACAACATATAATATTTGTTAAAATTTTAAATATAAACATTATAGCAAATGATAATCTCCTCAAGATTGTAGTCCTAGAAACTTATGCGTGCTTTAATAAGAGAGAACATTGCCGGACCAATATAGTTTCTTAAATGCAAATTTTGTAAATAGTTTCTGAATTTTTTTCAATTCTGTCAGAATGGTTTCCATAATAAAGGTTGTAGATTATAGAAAAATATTCCAAATTACTTAAATTAAATTTCGCAGTATTTTGCTTAATGAATCACAACATTGCATATGATTTAGATGTAATTTATATGATTATTAAATTTCAACTCGCAATCAAAAATAACTCAAAAGTCTTTAACTTCACCAACTCTTTCAAGAGTGACGTCACTTAAGTTTAGTTATAAAAAACTGGATTATGACAATGAGTATATGTTACAACGCAACATTTGTCAATATTTAAAACAAGCCTGTTTAAATCACACCACTCTTTTAGTGATATCAAATCTTTTTGAAGCATACCTGAATGTGATATACTTGTATGTATCGGCAAATAATAATGGTTTACAAAAACGCAAACAGTCAGGCAAGTCATGTATAAAAATTATAAATAATAATGGGCCTATATGTATTCCTTGAGCAATACCAGAATATTCATTAGTTACGTTTTTACATTAGTATCTCCATAGAGTATTTGCAGCTATTTATTCGGATTCTCTGGGCATCATGCTCAGCCTCCAGCTTATGTTACATGAACTTTTTATTAAATGCCTCTTCGTTGTTTTTAATTTAACCGCTACATCCACCAAATATACAAACACCAGCCAAGAGAGTTATGCTTGCAAATGTCAAGGAGTAAATTCTGCGATATCGGGAAATGATACGACATGCATCATCTTGATATGATAATCTAGTGATGCAAATTTTAATATGTAGATTTCAGCCAAAATGAAAAAGCGCATTAAGAGGGCATATAACAGTCCTTTTTATAAAAAACTAGCTGTTTTTACCCGGTCTTGCCCGGGATCCGAAGGCCTTTGACTTGAAAACCGAACAATGAACAAATTCCACAAAAAAATGAACTTTCTCCCCAAAAATTTGTATGGGATTGGGGAATTTGTTCGTGATGAAAAAATTCCCCAATTTTAAGTTTTTTGTGGGGTAAATTCATTTTTTATTTCAATTAAAATTTTTTCCATTTTTTAATTTAGAAGTTTTTTTGTAAGACGCTACAGCAAAAATGCTTCACGTTTTTTTTTTTGTTTTGAAGTTTTATTTTGTAAACATCAAATATAACGGAATCGCTTGCAAATTATAGGAATCAGAACTTTTAAAAATTGAATTACTTCATTCAATAAGTGGTCATCATTGAGCAGAGACACCATATTTATAGAAGTTGCAAAAATGAAAAATGGATGCGACGTTTTAAACTGTGCCGCAAGGTTGCTTTAAGCAACAGGTAATTATTGCACATCGGGTAATTATTGCACATTCAGAAGACTTTTCACTGAGCTCTGTTGCGGGAGCATGTCGCGTCCACGTCCACACGTTTGGCAGCTACTCCGTGCTGTCGCGAATTTGTCGTCAACTTATTTTAATCGCCAAAATATATTTTTCAGATCATTGCGATATTTTAGCTGAGCTTTGTTCCGCGATCGCGTCGCGTCGGCGGCCGCGGGCCGCTTCCGCGCATTTGGCAGCTACACCCGTGCTGCCGCGCAGTTGTCAACTTATTTTAATCGCCAAAATATGTCTTTCAGATCATTGCGATATTTTAGCCGAGCTGTGTTCCGCGATCGCGTCTCGTCGGCGGCCGCGGGCCGCTTCCGCGCATTTGGCAGCTACACCCGTGCTGCCGCGCAGTTGTCAACTTATTTTAATCGCCAAAATATGTCTTTCAGATCATTGCGATATTTTAGCCGAGCTGTGTTCCGCGATCGCGTCGCGTCGGCGGCCGCGCGCCGCTTCCGCGCATTTGGCAGCTACACCCGTACTGCCGCGCAGTTGTCGTCAACTTACTTTAATTGCCTAAATATATTTTTAAAATCATTGCGATATTTAAGCTGAGCTGTGTTCCGCGATCGCGTCGCGTCGGCGGCCGCGCGCCGCTTCCGCGCGTTTGGAAGCTAGACCCGTGCTGCCGCGCAGTTGTCGCCAACTTATTTTAATCGCCAAAATATGTTTTTCAGATCATTGCGTTATTTTAGCCGAGCTGTGTTCCGCGATCGCGCCGCTTCCGCGCGTTTGGAAACGCCTAAATATATTTTTAAGATCATTGCGATATTTTAGCTGAGCTGTGATCCGCGAGTGCGTCGCATCCGCGACCGCGCGCTGCTTCCGCGCATTTGGTAGCTACACCCGTGCTGTCGCGCAGGTGTCGTCAACTTACTTGGATCGCCTAAATATATTTTATATTATTCCGATATTTTAGCTAAGCTGTGATCCGCGAGCGCGTCGCGTCCGCATCCGCGCACCGAAATGATGCTGTTGAAGAGATTATAGATTTTAAATGCGTCTATTGCAGGACAGATATTGAGAGCAGTAACCAAATTTTAAACAAATATATAACCAAATTCGTTAAATAAAAATATATAAAAATTTAAGAATGAATTTAAGAAGTAAGTTAATTTTTTTGTTTCGTTTAAAAAAAAATGGGGGAATTTGTTCATTTATTCGCGGAAATTTGTTTAAATTTTGGAAATTTGTTCATCGTGAAGTTATTCCTAAATTTTTTGGGGATCATGTTCTTTTTTTTTTTTGGGGATTTTGTTCATTGGACACTAAGTACTCTGCGCCTGCTTACCATTACAACTAACTATGTTTATGCATGGTTTATTTTGGATGTATGATGTCTAGAAGTTACGAATCTTAGTTATTCTAGAGCTTTGGGATATACAACATTTCTTGTTTTTCCGTCTGGTGTATATACGAAAAGATTGTGCGGGCTCCCAACTCTGGAGCAGGCGACATATAATTGTCCATGAGAAAAACAGGGAGACTCTAAGTTGATACCTGCTACCTTAAGAGATTGTCCTTGTGCTTTATTAATAGTCATAGCAAATGCGAGACGTACTGGGAATTGTAGTCTTTTAAAATCAAAGGGCATATCGCTCGATATCAGTGGTATTCTTGGTATAAAGACATTGTCAGCAGCTCCAGCTTTTGTGAGTATTGTTGCTTCTAAAACATTCGGTAAGAGCTTTTTTACCAAAAGTCTTGTACCATTGCAAAGCTTTGGGGGATCAATATTTCTCAAAAGCATAATTGGTGCACCAACTTTTAAAATTAGTTCATGAGGAGGCATTCCGGGAAGATCCAGTGAATTTAAAAATTCCGTGGGATAAATAACAGCTTGATCGGGGTCCATGACTGTATCAATTGACTTGTATGTCTTTGAGGTGCCTGGAAGGCCGTTTTGAATTTGGAGATTTATGGTTGTAACGCTTTCATTCTTGGGTGCCAAAATTGCCCGTTCATAAATCCACTGCGGGTTTTTAAAGTTGGAGGTTATGTCAGGAAAAACTTTTTTTACCATCTCTTGTAATGAAGGAACCAAGTTACAAAAGTTTTCTGGTAGGGATATTAGACCAGTAGCCGGATCCATACTGAACCGTCCATTACCGAGCCACAGGAGTTGGTTAGCAAATTCTTGTGCTGATGTACTTCTTGCCAAATGAACACGCATATTAAAAGAAAGCGTACATTTTTGAACATGCCGCCAAAGATGAGACGCTTTAAGACAGGCATTTAATTCATCAGCAGGTGTCGACCTAGGTATTACAGGTAGTGTTTGACGAAAGTCGCCAGCTAAAACGACAACAACCCCTCCCATTAATTGGTTACTACATCTTATGTCTTGAAGTGTGCGATCAAGGGCTTCCAGTGCCCTTTTGTGTGCCATCGTACACTCATCCCAAATAATAATTTTACACGCTTCCAAAACTTTGCCTTTTACAGAGCCCTTGCTTATGTTGCAAACAGGAGTTTCTGACAGAGCGAGATTCAGAGGCAGTTTAAAGGCTGAATGTGCGGTACGTCCACCATCCAAAAGAGTTGAAGCAATTCCTGATGACGCAACAGCTAGGGCAATCTCCTTTCGCGATCTTATCTCAGCAAGTAAAAGGTTTATAAGGAATGTTTTTCCTGTTCCGCCTGGAGCATCAATAAAAATAATGCCACCTCTCTGACCCATAATGAGTGATGTAACTGCATCGTATGCTAATTTTTGATCATTTACTAATAAACGCTTTTTAGTTTCAACATATGTTTTAGGGTAATCAATATCATAGTTTAATTCTCGCATCATTTCCCTATCAAGAGACTGCAGTCCTTCGCGCGTAGGTGATGGTAACCCCATTGAATGCAATGATTTATTGTTCATTAATAAGCATTTTTCCTCAATAAGGATAAGCGCTGCATTAAATATGTCAGAGTTGTAACTGAATAGTAAATCTGGATTAGCTCTTTGTTTTTCCAACAAAATATCCTCACTTAGGTTTTCCTTAAAAGTCTCCCATAGGCTTAGAGGATTCGATGGTGCACATGTTGTCACTATCACAGCAAATAGGCTCCGCAACTGGGGCGCAATACGCGTTATAGATGCTTCAGACAAAGTTGTTTCCCAATGTTGATCACCTTCAAGCAAACCGCGCTTATGGCATGCCTCTCTATATGTTTGACATACCACTCCATTTACAGATCTTAGATCAGTAAACGATACGGGACCACGAACATTGTGCAGTAATAACCTAAGATAAAAGCATTCTGAATTATTTGGATGTACTGTGTATACACGACCCAAAGCATCACTCGCACGACCATCGAACCCAGGTACATTAACTCCCTTCTTTCTTTTTGAAAATTCTTTTTTGGTCTGATTCCATGTATAATATTTTGGAACTTCATGGTAAAGTAATGATCTCGCATATGTATCTCTTTGACACAAAAGGAAAAATTCAGTCAGCGTAGTTCTGGGGGGCCGTTGTGCCCTAGTTTGGGCGTTTTCGGCTGTAAAATATACCCTTTGACCGTTCTCTAAATGTACACTAAGATGAACTACTGGTGGATACCTGTCATGAATAGAGAAGTTTAATAAGCGCCACACTGCTTCGTTACTACTAATATACCGGCCCATTTGAAAATTAGAAATTTCATCTAGTGACCTATTGTCGCTTTGTAGCTGAAAAACTGCCATATCGCTTCCCTTGTTGACATGCTTGCAAATGTATTTGATCGACTTAACGGAGTTGCAATATTCAACATTGATATGTGCTTGAAACATTTTCGAAAGAATAGGGCTGTAAGGTACAACCCATCTATTGTCGATTTCAATATCACAATAGCTGTTTCCATTTTTCATCCGTAAGCTTGCCACGTAGCCACCATCTGTTGGCTTTCTTCTTCTGTATAAAGGGTACCCATCATTGCCCGTTCGCGTTTCCAATATCATTTCGCGGGGGTACCTTTTTGTGCATTTATAATTCTTCATACATGGGGAGTTCATGTTAAACGTTCCACATGGTCCATGAATCATATTCTTTGATATAACTTCAAATAGAATGGGATCTTCTTCGGGATTCGGCAATTCAGCAGAAATTATGTTGTCAATTTGTGTCGGTCTTATTTTTTCTTTCAGCCATATCAGAATGTGAGCATGTGGAAGGCCTCTTTTTTGCCATTCTACTGAGTGCATCCAACATTTGGTATCACCATATATGTGGTATTTAGTTATGACATCCAGAAGCTTTAAAAGCTTTTGTTTAAAAACTCTTGCAGTTATGTCGTGCCGATCGGATGGGTTCTGCCCATTTTGCAATAGCTCTTTAATTTCTCTCCAGCATGGGTTGCATGTAAATGTAATAAACAAATCTGGGCGTCCATAAGCTCGTACGTACAACATTGCGTCTTGGGCGTATTCGTGCATATGTCTAGGGCTTCCAGTGAATGTGGCAGGCAATATGACCATTTGTCCGGTTTCAGATACATTCCCATCGTTGGCCACTGCATCTCGTAAGTTTATATAATTATCAACCCGAAGTTTTTGTTGATTCAGGCGAACATAGAGAAGACGTTCACTTTCTACTTTGGCATACATGTCAACAATAAACTGGTGGAAAAGCTGTCGGCACATTAATATGTGGTTTGTAGATTCCGACCGTATCATTATTCTGTAAGCGTAAAAGTCCATTGCAGAAATTTTTTTATTTCCCAGACGTCCTGTGCGTGGACATGTTTGCAACAGGTTAAAGTGATAACCATCTTCACCATTCCAAAAAATTATTGGATATTGCAACGCATCGTAAGATCTGTGAGTTTCACATATCCGCTGCAAAACATTGTTTCGTTTATGCAGTACTATGTCGCGCCTATCAAAGTGATCACCACACATTATCACTGCAATATCATTAGTTGTTGGAGCATTAAACCGACGTTCATGTTCACCAAGAGGGGTTTTATCGGCACGTATAACTACTTTGTACTGGTCGGTGGGCATTTGGTCTAAAGCAGTTCGGAAAACGCTTACCAACTGGTTATGATGGTCAAACATTCTCTGGAGGTTGAATACAATATTTCGTCGCAAATCCGGAAAAATCCTACAGCGATGGTCAACCTGAGTTTGCTCATCGCCCATGAAATAAATCTGCAAAAATTTTGGGGTGTTATTTGTTACGGGTAATATGGAACCAATTTTGTGATAAATTTGACCCTGCACTTTGAATGTTGGCATAAATCCGGGCTCTAAAATTGTTGCAGTTGAGCCGAATGACGTCATTTGGAAACATGAATTGTACTTTCTTATGTTTTTAAGAAAATATTTTGAATCGTTCGATTCGCCAGTGATATAAGATAGTAAAGGCTCGGGAGGCTGCCTAAGTGGTTCTAACCTCACTTTGCCATTTGAGCAACACATACCTAACGACTCACACCTAAATTTCAGAGCCTGGCAACTGCGGCAGACAACGTCCATTTCTCCAATTACAACTTTCGGATGATTGCTGTAATCAAAGCTTAAATCATATCGAAATGCTGCCAACTTTAAAGTAGAATTTCTGCGATGCATTTCCATTTGCGAATGTTGTAGTTGGTCCTGTGCACGTCTGTTTTGGCGCTGAGATTGTGTTTCAGATTCCCTCGACGCAGCTTGTCTCATCCGCTGAGCGTCAAGACGTTGTTGAGTCGTTTCAGGAGTTTCATATTCCCTCGACTCAGCTTGCCTTATCCTTTGGATCGCAAGACGTTGTTGAGTCGCTTCAATAGTTTCAGATTCCCTGGACTCAGCTTGTCTTAGCCGTTGGGCCTCAAGACGTTGTTGAGTCGCTTCCAGAGTTTCAGATTCCCTGGACTCGGCTTGTCTTATCCGTTGGGCCTGAAGACGTTGTTGAGTCGTTTCAGGAATTTCAGATTCCCTGGAGTCAGCTTGTCTTATCCGTTGGGCTTCAAGACGTTGTTGAGTCGTTTCAGGAGTTTCAGATTCCCTGGACTCAGCTTGTCTTATCCGTTGGGCCTCAAGACGTTGTTGAGTCGTTTCAGTAATTTCACATTCCCTCGACTCAGCTTGTCGTAGCCGCTGGATTTCTAGACGCACTTGAGTAGATTCAGGCATTTCAACACTTCTTAAAAAAGCTTGTCTTGATCTTTGGGCTTCAAGACGTTGTTGGGTTTGCTCAGGTGTTTCAGAATTTCTCGACTCAGATTGTCTAACTCGTTGAGACTCGATACGACTTTGCATCTGATCGGGGGTCTCTAGAGTTCTGTTTAGCCTAAGTCTTTTTGCATTTGAGGTAGTACGGCCTATATAGCTACGCTTTTTAGGAGGCATTATTCAATCAAAATAACTAAATTTATGAAAAATGTTTCGTGTGTGTATGCAGTGTATGCTTTCATGTGCAAGTCACAATTGCAAATAGTTCTTTCTCTACCTACACAATTCGTTTATATAGTGAAAAACACAAAGTGGAAATATTTGTAATAGGTCACTGTCCAATATGCCAAAAAGGAGAGATGGAAATAAATGTAATATTTTGTTTTCCAATGTAGTTAAAAAGGCAATATGGAACTATTTGTATGACATAACTTCATCGAAGTAATCCCACAGTGGTAGTCAACCTGTATCTGTTCACCCATAAAATATATCTGCAATCATTTTGGGGTGCTACAATTCATATAGTAAAAAGGCGATATTTATTTCTTTAAACTCAAGTGCAGGAAGTAAAGATATTTATACACAAATTTTTGGTGGAGTCTACTGGAAAATTTAAATGTATATAACAAACACTAAAAGCGTATATAGAAAATTAAAAAAAGTGGGTGCGGCCGATAGAACTATATGACTACCTTGCCTGGAACATGAAAATCATGTGCTGTAAGTTCGTGCGAAACCCGTTGCAATATCTAACAAAAGCGGGTGTAAAAGTTTGCGTGGCCAGTTAAAAGCATATGGTGATCTTTCCTGGGGTATAGAGATCATGTGTACCAAATTTCGGGGAAATCCTTTGAAAAGTTAAAGTTTGTGTAGCGAACAAACGGACAAAAATGAATTTTATATACGTAGAAGTGGGCGTAAAAGTAGGCGAGTCAAGTAAGAAACATATGGCGATCTTTCCTGGCGTGTGTACCAAATTTCAGAGAAAATGTTAACAAATAAAAATTTGTGTAGCGAACAAATATACCAAAAAACAGAAAACGAATTGTATATAAAAAGTGGGCGTAGAGGCAGGCGTGGCCGATAAGAAGTATTTGGCGACCTTACCTGGAGTACAGAGATCGTGTGTACCAAATTTCAGATAAAACCGTTAGCAAATAAAAATTTGTATAGCGAACGAATATACCAAAAAACAGAAAATGAATTTAATATTAAAAGTGGGCGGTAAAGTAGGCGTGGCCAGTAGGAAGCATATGTGGACCTTACCTGGGGTACAGAGAATTTGTGTACCAAATTTCGGAGAAAACCGTCATCAAATAAAAATTTGTATAGCGAACAAAAATACCAAAAAGCAGAAAAGGAATTGTATATAAAAAGTGGGCGTAAAAGTAGGCGTGGCCGATAATAGGTATATGGTGACCTTAGGTGGAGTACAGGGATCGTGTGCACTGAATTTCAGAGAAATCCGTTAACAAATAAAAATTTGTATAGCGAACAAATATACCAAAAAACAGAAAATGAATTTAATATTAAAAGTGGGCGGCAAAGTAGGCGTGGCCGGTAAGAAGCATATGTGGACCTTATCTGGAGTACAGAGATCGTGTGTACCAAATTTCGGAGAAAACCGTCATCAAATAAAAATTTGTATAGCGAACAAAAATACCAAAAAGCAGAAAATGAATTGTATATAAAAAGTGGGCGTAAAAGTAGGCGTGGTCGATAAAAAGTATATGGCGACCTTAGCTGAAGTACAGGGATCGTGTATACCGAATTTCAGAGAAATCTGTTATCAAATAAAAATTTGTATAGTGAACAAATATGAATAAAACAGAAAATGAATTTTACATAAAAAGTGGGCGTAAAAGTAGGCGTGGCCGGTAAAAAGTATATGGCGACCTTTCCTGGGGTATAGAGATCGTGTGCACAAAATTTCAGGAAAATCCGTTGAAAAATAAAAATTTGTATAGCGGTCAAACAAACAAACAAACAAACAAACAAACAAACAAACAGAAAATGAATTTTATATATATATATAAACATATATTTATTTTATTGTTAAAATTTGGACAGTTTTGGAGTATATGGGAACCATTTGGGGTAGGTAGTAAGCAGTTACTGATGGGGGGGAGTTGGAAGAATTAAAAGATGTCCATGAGTGAGTTTGGAGTGACCGAGTCTTAGTCTTTCATATTTTATTAAGTCCAGTCTATTGCAACCAGAGATATTTTATTTCAGAAAACAGCGAATATCTTTCATTACGTGGTTTACCGTTTTGTACCAGATTGATGTTCTGTTAAATAGTATTTGTTTGTATTTCCGTTTTAAATTTTCATTGATAAAGTTATTGCAGCCTTTGTAATTATGATTTGTTGATGTAATTAATGGGGAGATATTGCCGCTTTTTGCGGTCATGTCAGCAAAGTCATTACCAATAATGCCACAATGGCCAGGTACCCAAATTAATATTATGTTGGGTTGTTTTTCAACTAATAGTTTTCTGATTTCCATCGCATAGTGATTTTCGTTATTTATATTTGTAAGGGATTGAAAGGAAGAAAGTGAGTCAGAACAAATGGCAAATTTACCCCTGTTCTGGCATTCGTGTTTTGTGGCTTCGTAAATAGCTATAGGTTCTGCAGAGTATATTGTACTATAATCAAGTAGGATATAAGATTTAATAACACTATTTTCTGTAGTTACACTAAAGGATACAGATCTGCTAGATTTCGATGCGTCCGTGTAGAGGAAGGTATAATTATTAAGGTTATTTTTTAGTTCGTAGAACAGCTTACGGTACTGATCTGAGCTAAAGTTATGTAAAGATGTGTTGATTACGCTTTTATTAAAATTCCATGGAGGAAATTTTTAAGGATTAGGTTTTATAATTTCGGGGGGTAGACCTTATTTCTTATTGGTTGACGGTATACGTGGTATTTTTCTGGATTTCTGAACCTTTTTTATTAATTCTAATATTGGAGTGTTGGTGCTAAAAGCTAAAGATTTTAAAAGCTTTGCAGTTAAAAGTGTTGTCTGTCTTTTAACTGATAAAATGCTAGATTCAAACAGCATATTATTAATTGGGGTTGTACGAACCGCTCCGAGGGAATGTCTTATCGCTGAATTAATCTTGCTCTTAATTTTCCGTAATTAGGAGCGACTCTATAAATCGATAGTGCATAATTAATTTTAGATAGTAGTAGTGATTTGATGACAAATGTTATAGTATTTGTGTTACAATTCATTCTTGCACTCGATAAACACTTTATTATATTTAAGAGGCTTGTTAGTGACGAAGTGAA